>CM072530.1:9410000-10610000 GCA_036898165.1 Silybum marianum
CATGCTTTATAAAACCCGTGGGTACGGGCCGTCTAAAGACGGCTGAGACCGCGCCTAGTATATATATATATATATATATTATTACCTTATTAAAAGAAATTTAAGAAAATAGCTAAAAAGACAAAATTGCCCCTGTCACTAACAAAGAAAATAAACGAAGTTAGTGACGAGAGACCATTTTCAGATCAAAATGAGAACCACGGAGACGATTTCTAGAGTTATCAAAGTTTAGGTCCCACTTTCAAAGATTTCAATAAACCACGAGGACCAAAATTAGAGTTTGCTATTTTAAAAAATAAAAAACTTGAATTATTATAAGCTACACCTTAATTTTAATAAAATTTTAAAAGTTTTCACTAAATGGTTTATAATATTATAAAAATATAAATTCTTATTAGAACACTATTAGGATAATAGTGGTTTATTGTTTGAGAACCTTATATATTGCAAAAAATATTAAAATTATTATTATAAGGTATTGTTTTACATGATATTTTCATCTAAGGCTATAATTTATTATATTGATTAACATAAAGTTGTTTCAGAATGTATTTTTTCCATATATATGTATATAAATTCGGTTTACAATATAAAACTTTTTTGTTTTACAAACACATTGTAAAACAAATTTATGTTAACCAATATACTAAAACCAAACTATAGATGAAAAAAAAAATATAAAATAACAGATAATAAACCGGTTCTGAAGGTTATCACAATTTTATTCATTCACATTTGAAGGCCCTAGGATAATCTATACTATTATATAAAGCATGCTAAACAGTTAAGTTTACATTTTTATGATGTACAACATTCCCTGCATGAGATACAACATCCAAAGCTTTAAGAATTTTATTCCAACCTCCCACGTTCCTATATAAATTAAATTATTTTCAAATACTAAGTTACACTTGACACCCATATAGTTAGTTATTTAATTTATTTTATATTCTTCACTTTTTCATTTTTCATTTTATACCTTTATCGTATTAACTTAAATAATTGTATATGAATCATATGACAATTAAAAAATAAGTTCCTATTTTCATAAAACGACTCAGGTTTCCCTTATTTTTGGCACTGACGATTAGGGAAAACGGAAGCTTTATGGGTTCATCAGTGGGAACTGGTTCCAATGGTTCAAAAGAACGAGTAGCATCGAATATGTAGTTATCTTCATTATCATTTCCATTTTCAATCACTTCACCTGCATATTCACATATGTACATAATCTTCATTATCATTTCCATTTTCAATCACTTCACCTGCATATTCACATATGAATGCTCCAGCCTGGATAGGATCCTACGACCTAAGTCCCTAGCCTTTATCCTTTGTTTTGAACACTTCTAGATGGAGGTTTAGACCAGCTTGGGAAACTCGGTTTCTACAGCTAGGAGGGCATAAACAAGAAGAACCACACTCGTGAACCAATAAGTTATGACTCAGAAGAACACCAACCGTCGAATATGGAAGATATCCACCGTTTCTTTCGATGCAAGGGCAGTTGGTGGCGGGTTGGCATCCATTTGAGCATCTATAACTTAACGAAGATTTAGAAGAAATATACGGTTTTGAATACTTGAGACTTGGAGAATACGTAAAATAAGCGGGTCCCTTTTTGTCATCTATATTGTTTACAAGACAAATAGGTACATTTTCGACCCCAGAAGTAAGATCGGGAAGGATAACCCCAACCCGTGTGGTAACACAACCTCTCCATTGCTGAATTGACTTCCATAACGTAAATCCTTCGGGTTGACCAGAAACCCTAATCAATTTGTACTTGAAAACATTGCAACCGGATTTCCCTTTTTCGTTCCAAGATTCGTGGATTTTGTATACACCATCGTATATATATACTTTTCCGGTTGCACTTCCTACATCTTTAAGACCACGAACAACACGTACTTCATTAGCTCGATGCAAGATTTTTTCCAAAGCAAGATTACCCCTTTCGAGCTTTTGATCCATTAGTAGTTTATCACTTCTTTGAACACCACCTTGACCGCTATAAACTAGAACTTCACCATCATCTCCATCATCATCATATCCACCGGAGGAAACGATGTTGACGGCTTTCGGCTCGTCATCACCACTAACCTTAAAACTCAGATAATCTATTCCGGTCATAATTGGAGCGTGCAATCCCACCAAACATAACTCCATTCGGGAAAAGAATACATCACCAACGTTTACACCAGAAACAACACCAGCTCGTCTTTTGGTATTAGCCCGAGCTCCTTTATTCATCAAGATTGTACCTGATCTTAAGTCGGCCCGTCTTGAAATCCCGAGTATAACTCCTTTTGAATCATCAAGTTGTATGATCTTTCTCCTTAGCAAATTATAGACAATGACCACACGTTTGACCAAATCGTTATCACTTTCAGCTTGTCGAGATGGATCAATATCAACAAGATTGAAAGATCTCAAGAGATGATTAACTAATGGATCAATGTCAACCTCAGAGCTAGAAAGAACCACCGATTGTGTACCCTTTATACTTTTGCGGAGCTTACGCTTTTGCCTGATGGCATCACTGCTATCCCCCATATCTACAATGAAACCGTTATTCTCAAAACCATCATTCTGAATATATTCATCGTTATATGTTCCATGGTTTTTGGAGCTCCTTTTCGACGTCCCTTTGCCACCATTGTTTGTGGCTGCGGCTGATGTTCTAAAGGAATTCAAAGGGACTGGTGAAGGGATAGGGTAAGATCTTTCATGATGAATCGATCCATTGGTTTGCCTCTGAGACTCATTTGTAGCAAAGGGGTAAAAGTGTCCAACTCCAGGGGGAAATGAACCAGATGGAGATATAAATGCAAATGGTGAAGATGGTATTGCAGATGAACCAGATGGGAAAACTGGAACAAGACATCTTAATGGCTTAACATTTAAAACCCTTGATTTGTCAATAGGACCAGAAAGAACTGAATCTGAACCTAAATTGTCTTCCATCAATCTCAATCACACAACTCTCTTCAAATTTTACCAAACTAAGAACTTTGTCAAATAAATCCACAATTCTCAAAACATAAATAGAAGAGACATTTGAAATTAACCCAAATTAAACCAACAAACACGACCTTTTTTATCTGCTAAAAACTCATATTACACCAAAAAGGTGCAAACTCGTACCAGAAATTTCAGTTCAAATTGTCCTCCTGAAACATGCAAGTTGAAATCTAGGTTTAAAAAGCAATCCAAATCTAGCTTTTAGTAAGCTAAACAGATTTAAACTAAAAAGCATGAAACCCTAAAACATGTTAAAAACCTACACATAAACTAACAAATTAACATAAATGAACACAAATTAAAGATCAACAACTCAATATCTAAGAAACAAAGATCTGAAATGAACTAAGAAGCAGTGATCCATGGGTGCAACAGAGAAGAGTAAAAGGAAACATGGAGACTTGTTTAAAACATCAGATTTGTTGTCTTTGTAACTAGAAATCGAAGAGAAAGCCATTAAGATCTAAGAAACGAGAAGATTACCTCCAGTTTGTTGCTTGATAGAAGTGTGAACGAGTGAGTTCCGGCAGAAATGGTGTTCGGAAAGTAATCTAAGAAATCAGTCAGCGATTTCACTTTCTCTTACATTTTCCATAAATTTAGATCTATTTTTGAAACTTTAATTTGTATCCCTTATCATCATTTTTTATATACAAATATAAATAATAATAAAAAAGGTCTAATATTGTGTTGTAAAAAGTGAAAGTAACTTGAAAAGCGTAATAAATTATCTTAACCTTGATCACTTTTAATCTTAAACACGTCCATAAATCGAGTTTGATACGGGGACTGGTCTCGTGCATCTAGATGTATTTTATCTTCATATATCTTATTCTAATGTATATCCAGAGTGAAGATACATTTTTTTCTTACTGTAACTTCACTTCTCACCGTAATTCAACCCTTATAAAAGATATATACTTTATAGAATAGAAAGTTTTCAAATGAAAATTCGGTCAATTTATGAAAAGACGAGAAACAATATAAACCACATAATAAATTAATTAAAAAATATGAAAAATAATTTTAATATTATTTTACTATTTTAAATTTGATCAAATCTTCTGTAAAAGATATAATTGTAACAAAATCATTATTAAATCATCATAACTTAGATTTATTTATTTTTTTGATTTTAATTTATTCATTTTTCTTTTAACAAGTTTTTAAAAATATATATAGATACATTTTTGATAAAAAAAATTCATAATTTTTAACATATATGACATCTGATATCCGTAATGAATTCATTATCTTTGTCTGTAAATCATCAATTGCTTTTCATGTACTTAATTTTGATAATCCTCTTATATCAGATGATAAATGAAAAGCACTTGGGTATTTGATTATCGACCTATTTACTGTAATGACTGCCAAGACTAAACTTGAGCGGCTAAATCTTGATTTAACTGAACAGTTTGAAAAATGTCAAATCAAAATCAAAGAGTTAACGAAGATTGAGAATGATCTTTGTGACCACGTCATAGTTAATCAAATAATTAGTGATGAAAGGAAAAAGACTATCGTTCACCTTAAGTATGAGAAAGCCACCACCGAACGATGGTGCAAAGCCTCAACGAAAGTATATAAGATTATCGAGTGTCAAATACCTATTCAATTAAAACTTTTGTGGGCTATATATAGGTCTAAACTAAAGTTTGGGATGTTAGTTTCATATAGCGCTGAAACTTTTTCTACTAAGTGTTCCTCTTCTATCAACTCTAAACCTTCCATAAGAGAAAAGAGATGTTAGGAAAAGGCAAGTCTATTCCTAATAATTCTCCTTCCAAATCTAAAACTAGCAAACATACCAAGCTGAAGGAACCTTTTTTAAAACCTTCGGCTAGTCAATCTTCAATGTCTTGAAAAAAGACTCTAGATCCTTTTAAACAAAGATATGCACCCAGGATGAAGGTTGGCTAAATTCTAAGAAATCTGAGAAATCTAGCATTCCTTAGAGATCTATGATGGAAAAAAGGTATTTTAGGTGTTGTTCCTACTCACCTCCTCATTTCCAAGTCTTATGCATATGGTCCTAAAGCTTGCTTCAGCTATAAAAAATGTTAAGCATGTGGTGACTCTTCTCACATGTCCTAAGAATGCTCTAATAATAGGGTAAAGGAAATCATAGCTGAAAAACCAACTAAGGTGAAGAAAGGAAAATCCTACAAGTCCACGAGCTTCTGTATGCTGGTTTTTGTTGTTAAAAAAGATTATCTAACCTTGTTGGACCTATCACACAACAGGTACCAAAACAACATTAATCATTTGTGTGGATGCACGACTTAAAAGGCATTTGGTGTCTGGAGAGTGGCTGCTACAAACACATGACCAGTAACAAGTCACCACTATCTTAATACAGGGAAGAAAAGGATCCCTCAGTGGCCTTTGGTGAAAATTGAAAAGGATACACCAAGGGATATGGTGTATTGACTAATGGCTTTACTAAATTCAGACGTGTTGCTTTTGTAGAAGGACTGAAGCATACTCTTCCTAGCTAGCATTAGTCAACATTGTGATTAGGGATTCTCTGTGAATTAAGTGAAGTGTACATTCAGCAACCAGGAAGAAAAGCTTACCTTCATTGGTACAAGAACGGAGAACGTCTATGTCATCGAAATGGATTCCAAACTCACTTAAGATATCTGCCTCTACAACAAAGCCTCTTCTTGTAACACCCTCAATTTTGGAAAGGGAGACTAATTTAAATTTTTTAATAATACATCAAACAAAAGGGTAAATCCCTTTCCTATCAGTAGTCAATACTTGAATTTCCTCGAATAACAAATTTAAAATCAACATCAATTAAAGATAGACCAAGCCTTAGTCAAAGACTAAGTCAAGGTCGGGTGTTACTAAAACCCAATAACTGTCGCTATCTCCAATTGTTGAAGAAGTCAATGTATAACTAGAATATTCTTGAGCCTCTAACTAGCACTCATATCATCATAGTGTCACTAGAACTAACCAGAACGAGAACCTGATGCACATGCCGACAAATAAAAAGGGCTAGGCTTAACGCCTAGTGAATTCAAGATATTTCATCATTTATATAAACATTAAATTGGAAAATACTATTCGAATCACAATTTCCAAAATGAAATGTTATAAAAACGACATCTTTCCCAAAACTCAACATTTTCGTGATGAAATAACTTTAACCAAAACACCTATTTAACGTGAGGCCAAAACCCAATACTCACACGACCAAGAATAAAGCTATAAACATAAAGATAAAAAAACATAGCTTTAACCAAATTTTATAACCAAATAACTCACGTTTACCCTTGGAAATGCATAAAACATCCAAAGATGACGGGGACCCGATATCATTTCTTGTGACGGAACCATAAGGAGGCCACAAGACAATGTTGTTAGAGCGTCACATAAAGGTCTGGTAGCTATTGACATCAACCAAGTCCAGTAATATAGTCATTTGTGAACATAAGATCTTTGTTAATAGGGCGCCACATAAAGGCATATAGACCACTAACATCAACCAAATTCAATAGTATAGTCATTTATGAACATAAGCACATTCGCTCGGAAATTACACAATAATCACAATGCCTATTTCCAAGTAAAGTAAGGGATGAATTGGAAATTACATATTAATCACAATGCCTATTCCCAAAAAAATAAAATTAAACTCAAGTTGTACAGTTTGAGAATCTCATCTCTTATATACACCATTAGATCGACTTACATGCCTATGGATCTATTACATTCTAACCATAAAATTACACGACACTAAATGAATGACTAACGCACCCAAAACGTGTAATATATCAAACAAGTATAGCATAACTTCATACAACTCTAAAGCTCGACATTGAGAAATTTAAGTCAGACAAATGTCCCCAAGACTCTTTTAGTCGAAACCGAGCAAAAGCTCAACAATTCAACACTTATGTGAATACTCAAAATAAAAATCTTTTGTTGAGACAAACCATTTTCCAAATGAAACCATACTCCATTATTTCCAAAATGTCTCACAATGCGATTACGTGTATTTTCCAAACGCTTTATAAAATCAAAAACTTCAAAGATGCAAATAATACCAAATGATCCCTATTTATGATATAAGACATTAAAACAACTCGCACTTGTGATTTAACTGATAGAATGTGCAAAGACCCCAAATACCATGCATGTAAATTTAATCAAATACTCAGCTCATTGGGTAAATAGTAAGTAAACATGTTAATGCTTCAAAATGGTCATTTTTGGCATGTACGAAGTTTTCACAAAGCAACTTGAATTGACATTGCTAGATTTAGGCTAAATCTAGGTTTTACACCAATCTTGAGCTTCAAAAGTTGGAGACTTGAGTTCCAATAACTAGACCTCCAGGTCTATGGTGAAAACCTTCTCAAGAACACTTCTTTTACTCCCAAAACATACAAAAACAACCCAATATAAGGAATGATAGTTGTTGGTGGAAAAGGACCAAACCCTAGATTCAAAGGACCAAATATATGATCTTACTTTAAACTTCTATGAACTCTAAAATCATCCAATGAACTTTACTAATATTTGTTTCCATGTTAAAGAGCATACGAAATCATAGCATCTTGAATCACCCAAATGGGAGTTGAAATGAGAGAGATATGGCTAAAATAAGGAAACCTCTGATTTTCGACCTTTAAAACACCGGCCAGTGGTGTTCGCTAGTTTGTTCGCTAGTTATAACTAGCGACCAAACTAGCACGAGAACTTTTATAGTCAACCATAGGTGTTCGCTAGTTTGTCTGCTAGTTACAAGTAGCGACCAAACTAGCTTCAGCCTAAACAGAGTTGTTGGCTAGTTTTCAAGTTGGTTTCGGCTCTGAAACTAACTTCGAAACTAGATTGACCCATTTTTCTCTCCTTAACCGATCTTTCCCTTGATTTTCGAAGTTCCAACACTAACACATCCAAAACCGTTCGAATGAGCTTAAAAGAACTACATTTATAGATGAACCCAAAATGGAATATAGTAACGAAAATTTCGGGTGTTACACTTCTGGTGTAAATTGGTTGTGAAACAAAAGACTTTCTCATCTTAACTTCGAAATTCTTAAAGATCTATCAAGAAAGAAGATGGTCACTAGTCTTCCTCGACTCTCTTATGCAAAGAATATCTTTATTCAGCATATGAGAAAGGAAACAACCCAAAGATAGTTTCAGTTTTGAAGTCCAAACAAATCTCCTCAGTGACAGATCCTCTTCATCCGACACATAGATCTGTTTGGCCCAATCAATGTTCAATCCATCGTTGGAAAGAAGTATACCCTCGTGATTGTTGACGAGTTCTCTAGGTATACTTGGGTCATCTTTCTCAAATCCAAGGGTGATACACCTAAGAAAATAATCTCCTTTGTGAAAATATTTGAAGTCGGGCAATCAAAATATTCGCTTTATTAGAATGATCATTGCACTGAATTCAAAAGCAATGTCATGGATAATTTTTTAGAAAGAAAATGAATTACTCACAATTTCTCGAAAGTTAGGACACCTTAGCAAAATGGAGCCACTAAACGCAGAATTCGAACAATTATTGAAGATGCTCGCTCCATCCTCAGTGAATCTCACCTTCCAACTTAATTTTAGGTTGAGGTTGTAAGTACAATATATTTTACTCAAAATTGCTCTTAATCGTTAAATGCTTTAAGAAAACAGCTTGTGAACTCTTCCATGGAAGAATGTAACACCATCAAATCTGGAAGGAGCGACTAATTAAAATATTTCATAATACATCAAACAAGAATAAATCTTTTTCTATAAAATCAATACTTGAACTATCTCAAATAGCAAAACTAGATTTTACATCGACAAAGGATAAAACAATTCTTACATCAAGACTAAATCAAAGTCGGGTGTTACTACAACCCAATAATAGTCGCTATCTCTGAATGAGGAAGACATCGTCTAGATCCTTCTCGTGTCTAAATCTAGCACTATGATCATTATAGTGCGACTAGTACAAACCCCAACAAAAACCTGATGCACATGTCGAAAAAAGAAAAAATGTTAGGATTAACGTCTACCAAGTTCAAACAGGTTTCCCTTATAATCTTAAAATAGTAAAGATGAAAGACTACGGATTTAAATCATAATTTTGCAAATGAAATATATTTATCGTAAAACCAACATTTTTCCAAACACACTATATTCTTGATGAAAACTCATTAATCAAAATATCCAATTATGTGCAACCAAAACCCAATACTCACGTGACGAAGAATAAATATATACAATATTAAAACGGAAGACATAACTTTAATCAAGTTATTTACATGATTAACTCACGCTTACCCTTGGAAGGGCATAAAACATCAAAGATGATGGGGAAGACATAGTACCATTCTTTGTGACGGAACGCATTAGTAAGCCACAAGCCAATGTTGTTAGTTGCATCACTTTTGGTATAAAATCATTGACATTAACCAAAGCCATTCATTTAATCAATTGCGCTCGAAAGCTCGTACACTTGGAAATTACATAATAATCATAATGCCTATTTGCAAGCTACAATAAGGGAATGTTGTTAGTTGCATCACTTTACGTATAAAACCATTGATATTAACTAAAGTTAGTCAGTTAGTCAATTATAATCAAAAGCTCATTGATAAGTGAATAAGTTATCACATTTTGACCACTTATTATTTCATATTTCTTTTATTTTTTACTTTCCCAATTATCATAATTTGAGTCTTTTATTCTAACTGATGTTTATTTGTGTCTGGAGCTAAGTTGGAGAAATTGATCTTGTTTTGTGCTTATAAGAGGAAAATTCGTAACACTTTGGGTTGCTGCAGCAGGGTGTCGCAACATGCAGGCAGCAACTACAAGGCAAATGACATCACTTCATAAGCTTTTTGAAGGGAATCAATTCACACCCTTTTTGTAACACCCCCGTCCCGTGTGGCCGGAGGACGGTGTGCCACAATGGAAACAAACAACAAAATTAACATAAACGGGAAACCAGAGCTACTATAATTAACCAGCAAAATAAAGTATGGAGTAGACTAAAGTTAAGACGACATAGTTATAGTTACAATATATACATAACCAAAAACTATTATAATATTCAAGGTCGTCTTCAAAATAGTCATACTCCTTCGCTCTCGGTCCCGTCATAAGCCCACCTACGATCCTGTGCCTGCCGAGGAGAAAACAAACCTCGGCTGAGCCAAATGCTCAGTGAGCGGATAATAAAAAAAAATAACAAAGATCGCAAGTGTATAATTGAATTAGTTAACGATGATAATCATATGAAATCTGAAGATCGGAATACAAAATGAACAATTAATAATTAACGTAAAAATGTTCTTAATAAATGAATCAAAATAATATCATCAAGTCAAGAACAAAGAATATATAATTAAAATCAAATGGTTTCGAGGGTTGTACGGACCACTCGAACAATGGAAAATGAGTATAGGGCAATACACTCAATTCCTTCCGATAAACGGCTCCCGAAAACGGCTCCCGATAACGGTTCCTAGGATCGATCCATTCGCCCTCAAATTGGCCGGTACCGAGCCATACCCACTTATTGACATTGGGGTTCGAATAACGAGGACGCCATGACAATTATAGCCGACATGGAGGCGTCACGACATCGTTGCCCCCGATGTCGTGCCTTAAATCACAAAACATCCAAAATAGTGAAAACATGTCAATTTGATATGTAAAGAACAATCTCATAAGAATATGACTTTTAGTCACTATATATCACTTTATAATTCCGAAAACGGTTCAAATCCGACAACGGTTCAAAAATGAAAAGGATCAAATCCAAAAGTGATTTAATTTAAATTCAATTATCCAATAATAAATACATCAAAGACCAAAACTATGTTAATAGATTCAAATAAGAATTATCATAGACAAATTGATACCACTTAGTAAAGGAGTTATCAAACTCTCAATGCCCAATATGATCTCATGAATTGAAAATAAGAGATCATAATAGATGCCTAAATGATGAATGAGAAAGATATTACCTGTTTAAAAGTCTAGTGACTAAGAAGAGTCACAAGATCGGATATCCGTACCTTAGATGGTAATCGATGTGCTAATCATGTAGTTCCTATCCCGTTGTTAGTGCCACCTTTTCACTCCAACATTGACCCTAAACAAGTTTACAATAGATTGAGAATGATTGGAACAAGATTTGCGGATGGTACAACTCCCTAAAACTCAAAGTACAAACAAATAATGCTACAATTCCCCTGCACCGGACAGCTTTGAACCACTGTGTTCATGACCCTTTTTAACAAGCTTAGAGGTCAATCTAGGTCTTAAGGTCTAAACAAAACTTGTAGAACTGTTTCTTATTGTTCCAATAGCTTTGGATTCAAGTCATTTGGAGCAAATACCAATTTTATATGATTTTTATAAAAACAGTGTGCAATTCTCGTTTTTGCACGATATGACTACTAAAACTCACTGTTTTGAGCCGTGTAAACTTGGAATCAGCTCTGGACTTAAACTACAAAGTTGTAGTATACTCAGATACCTTTCCAACAATATATCGTACACCTCAATCGGATAAACTAGTGATTTACGAATTTCTGAACAAACAGCAACTATTAAAAACTTTTACACAGCTTCAAATAATCCCTTTTTGATAAATTTGCTACTATTCACAGCACCAAAACAGTCCCTTTTTCTATAAATTTTGGTACTAAACCATGGTGAAACAATATAAAACTCTTCCAAACCATAAATCAATGATTGAAACTTATTTCCTCACTTATTTAATCAATGTAAACAAGAAACTAACATCAATTTACAAGGATTTAGCATATTAATCAAAACCCCATAAACCCTAACATGAATCTTCCAATCTTTAATAAAAACCATCAAATTAGAGAGCATACCTTAGATTTTACTTGTAGAACTAACAAATCTTCAAAGATTAATCACCAAGCTTTCAAAATATCTTCATTTCCATAGTTGCATGAAGAGTTTGGAAAAAATTTAGGGTTCTTGAGGTTGGATACGGTTCTAGCTAGAAAGAGAAAGGGTTAAGCTTCAAATGAAGCTTTTTGGCTGAAAAGAGGGCTTAAATAGTTAGTATAAGAATCCTCAATTGTCAATTATCACCCCTCATCAAAAGCCTAACTCACTCTTGGTCCCTACATGGACTTTTATTAACATTTTTAGTCCTAAGACCAATTTATTTTCTACATAATTGACCCTTTACATAAAACTTGGACTTACATTATTAGTCCAAAGTACAACTACTTTAAGCAAGGGTACAACTACATAAAGCATCCAAAATTGTATGTAACGAAAATACTAAGATTACTCGGTAACAAAATCTAGGGTGTTATACTTTTAGTCCACTCCAGGCTTGCATAATGTAGCATCTCTAGAAGAATATCTATGAAGTGGTTCACATGTTAATGTTGGAAGGCATCTTTGGTCACATGTTAATGTTGGAGAAACATCTTTGACTTTTGCAACCTTGTTAAGGAATCATATTCCTTTTGTACCTTTTATTAGATGTTTTATTTTCTAGTATAAATAGGAGTTTATTTTCAGTAGTTGAAGCACCAATTAAAGTTTGCTAGACAAGGAAAACAACTAAGTAGTTCTTCTAGCTACTTAGGGCTTATTGTCAACCTTTTTAGTCTTTAATTTAAAAGCTTTCGATTTACGATTCTTGCACATTTACGCTTCCTTGTCATTTACGATTTATGTCATTTACATTTCATGCAATTTACAATTATGCCTTGTATTTATTTTAAAGCGATGATGGGCTAAACGTCCTAGCTTGGGTGTGAGCAAAGGTTTGGGAGATAAAGGCCAATGTGATAGTGGATGATTGTGTTCTCTATTGGCCATCTACCTTACTATTCACCCCTTGTTTCTATGTTTCATCCAAGTCATTCTTGAGGAGGTGACGTACCTTGTTTAGCTTGGATGAGTTAGACTTGAATGCAAGCCAACGTAAACGTATAGAACTTTGAAGTGTTATAGAAGGTTATTAAGAACCATGTTAGCTTTCCCAAGTTACAACTATATGGAATTCACATGTAAAATTCGTATAAACATCAGTTGGGTCACTCAATTGGGTGCTGCTGGTATTTATCTATTTTAATTCTTGAAAGAGGCTGTGCAAATCAGTAGTAAGGTAGAGAACCAATGCTGCAGCATCCCATAGGGTCATCGTGTAGCAAGGTTCCCAACACATTGTTGCTAAACTCCAGCCTGAACTTACACCCCTACTTTCTTTCATTACTGTTTTCAACACTACTAGAAAATTGAGTATTTTCAACGGAAAATGTCGTTGAAAATTTTCTACTAATTTTAGAGGGATTATTGACAGAACATAAATTTTCTACGAATTTTCAACGAATTTTCGCTAAAAATCTCTCACAAAGATGCATTTTCAACCAAAAAGAAATTTGACGAGACATTCCGTTGAAATTTTTTTGGTTGAAAATGCATGAGAGATTTTCAACGGAAAGTCATTGAAAATTCGTAGAAAATTTATGTTCTGTCAATAATACCTCTAAAATTCGTAGAAAATTTTCAACCACATTTTTCGTTAAAAAATTTCCGTTGAAAATACTCAATTTTCTAGTAGTGCAAGCACTTTTACTTTCAAGTCACTGTTAACTAACATCCAAAGCATTCCTTCGAATTCATCATCTGAAATCTTACTGTAAGTTTGACTTGTTATCTTTACTTTCCTATCCCTGCGGATCGATATTCGGTACTTGTACCACTTTATTACTTGTTCAAACGATAGTGGTTTAACATGTATACTTGCATGGGATTCCATTTGTGATTTTTGGGTCACATAATCTGCCGACCACTCATACACTCAGAAATTACATAATAATCACAATCTTTATTTCCAAGCTACAATAAGGGATGAATTGGAAATTGCAATATAACCATAATGCCTATTTCCAATAAAAACAAAAGGAAACTCTGGTATAACTTGAGAATCGCATCCCTTATATACTCCATTAAACCGACTCACATGCCAATGGATTTATTATATTCTAGTCATAAAATTACACGACACTATTGAATGATCAATGCACTCAAAACATATATTTTCACAATAAATATGTTATAATTGTATATAACACCCAAAAGCTCGACAACATAGAGAAATTTAAACCGGATAAATTTTCCCAAGACTCATTTCATAAAAGTCATCAAAAGCAATAACACGTATTTAACCGACGTTTATGAAAACACATGTTCTAAAGACATGGTTAACTTAAAGACACATCATTAATAAGGAAAAATCATTTTCCAATTAAAATCATGTCGTCTACATCTCCAAAATAACCCATAACATAAAATTATGCATTTTCCATACCAAAATACAATAAAAATACATTTACCATCAAATACTCTCCATTTAAAGGATAAATCATTAAAATAACCCACACTTATGATTTATTTATCGAAATGTCCAAAAAGCTAAATGTGAGCATTTTTCATGATTTATAAAATCTAATATACGAAATATGCAAAACTCATCAAATACTCACACATTTGATAAATGGCAAGTAAACATGTTAATACTTCAAATGGACATTATTGGCATGCATATAGTTTTCAGAAAGCAACTTGAACTCATCGTGCTATATTTAGGTTAAATCTAGGTTTTACCCCAATATTGAGTTCTTGAAGTTGGAGACTTAAGATCCATAAGCTAGACTCCCAAATCTATGGTGCAAACTTTCTCAAGAACCCTTTATTTACTCCCATAATATATACAAACAACCCAATAAAATAAATGAGAGTTGATGGTGCAAAACTACCAAACCCTAGATTCAAATATGGAGAGTTAGATCTTACCTTCCAATTCATAGGAATCTCAAATCGTCGTTGACATCTTCAAAAACCCCGCAAGATAGAGAGAAAATGGAGACAGAAAGAATGAGTATGAAGAAATGAGGTTAAAATCCAAAAATCGGCTCTTAAAACACTGATCGGGGTGTTCGCTAGTTTAAACTAGTGAACAAACTAGCCTGATCATCAAATAGAGGCATTGGCTAGTTTCACCACTAGTTTAAACTAGCGAACAAACTAGTTTCAGCCCTAAAACTAGCATCAACTCCGAAACTAGCTTGACCTATTTTCCCTCCGTAACTGATCATTTCCTTGAGTTTTGAAGTGCCAACACTAAAACACCCAAAAACATTTAAATTAGTTTAACTTAAACACTAGAGAACTACATTTATAGATAAACTCAAAATAGAAGATAGTAACGAAAAGTCCGAGTGTTACAAAGTAAGCCAACTCTCAGCTTTCTTCATACATTTGATTGTCAGTGGTACATTTTTATCAGTAGGGACAACCTTGGAAAAAATCTGATGGTGGCATATTTGTGTGATACTCCTCAGTATCCAAAGCCTTTAGAGAAAGAAGATAATGCATCAAGGAGACCATCAATGTTATATTTAATGAATCTTGTTCAACTAATTCTAAGCCTGCTTATGATGACAAAGAGTTAAACGAATAGATGATATCACATTTTGGTGAACCTGAAGCATTTTTCAGCCATCCTCTTCAAGTTGAAGATCCTGATGTTGATGACTACCCTAATTTAATTATCGGTACTCAATCAGACAATAAAGTTGAATCTCCTGTAGGGATCTTTGCAATCCCATTGAACACTCAACCTCCTTCATATCCAACTAATGTTGATCTTTCTTCAATTGTTAAACCCTCTTCAGTAAATGATTTCTGATCAAAATCTCTATATGCAATGTTGTTCAACCTAACACTGAAGCTTCTTCTTCATAATTTATTCCAGGTTAAACTTTTCAAAATCAAGACTCGATACATTTTTTTCTTGAATCATAGCAAGTATCTTCATTTGTAAGGAGAGCGATTTTCTCCCATTTGAATGATGATGTGTTGGGATTTTAATGTTTTATACCTAAAATATCTTAACAAATTTGGTTTATAATATTTTGACTACCCAACTTCGCTTAAGTTCCATAATGCCCATAACATCTCAGAAATTCCAAATTACGTCACTTATTATGTTTATTAAATCATTTAATATAAATCAAATAAATTAATAAGCCCTCTTAAATAAATTTTAATTGTTTAAAATAAATTAATATATTAAGCAAATGAGAATTTAAATTAGTATACCAATTAAATTAAAAACTAAAATAATTAATTAATTATAACCTAATTATCAACTAACTTTCTAATTAATAAAATTCAATTATTTTAATTAAATACCAAAATGTTAATTTTGAGTGTTTTCTTAATAAAATATAATGGGAGAATGTTAGGATTAGAATTAGTCCTAGATATTAGATGTTTTTATAAACTAACCTTTGTGTATTTTGTAATGTTAGATCTTGTAATATGGGTTTGGGCTTACATGTGTAATGGACATCTATAAATAGGATGCTTTGGGTATAAAATTCTTTATAAGAGTCGACTTACTGTATTGAGCTTATTGGAAGTAAAATCAAATATGAGGATAACTTGGGTGCTTCAATGATCTATCTTTTTAGTTTAATTCGTGTTTATTGTTATAATCTGGGATCTACATGATCTATACCCAAAATATCTTAACAAATTTACTTTAACTATATTGATTACCCAACTTCGCTTGATCGACTTGTTAAGTGCATTTTATGCACCTAACTTTATGTGTTTTAGTTGTGTCTTTTATGCATTTTAATCCTTAGTTTAATCTTTCCATCTATATTTTTATTTTTATTATTCTTTTTCATTCCTCTCTTTAATCACGATCTGAATGGTCTTTAGAATGGTTTTTATGCTTTTGGTATGTTTTGTGCAGATTATATAAGCTATTAAAGAAGATATGGTGGATGGATCGGAAGGATCGAAGAACGATGCCAATAAGGAAGTGAAGAAAGAAGCAGTTTGTATTCGTGAAGATGAAGAATTGTTGAAAAAAGTTGGAAATTTGAAGATTGGAGATTTTGCCACGTTTCGCGGGCGCAAAGGATAGCCTTCAGGGTCGCAAAGAAAACCCCTCAGAAGTGAAGAAAACTTTATGTTTGTTTTCACAGGCATGAAGAAATCTTGCACGCTAGTGAACTGTTTCTGAAAAAAGTCTTCTAAACTCCATGTTTACTTTCAGGCCCGTGAAGGTTTTCTTCATACCCGTGAAAGTCGTCTGAACTCATTTTTTGGGCTTTTCTCTTGGGCTTTTTGGCTTGCTTATTTAAACCCCTTTCAGAGTTGTTTTGGGGGGAGCCGTATTACTCTAAAACACAAATTTTAGTTTTTTTTTCAAGTCTCTTGATCAACTTCAATTCTTCAATCTTGGGGAAGAAGATTCGATTTGAAGCCTAGGCAATTAGATACCGATTCATAACCGGCTATTCATACATCATTGAGTATCTTTTTCCCTATCCCTTTAGTATGTATTTGATTACTTCATGTTTTGTTTGAATCTTATCATTAAGTTTCTTTGAGTTTTCTCCTTGAATCGGTTTATGTTCTTATTGGTTTGTATGTAATCTTTATTATTTTCTGCATTTCTCTTTCCCTTACTTTAGCTTTATTTACGTTTATGCATCTTTTTTCCTTACTCTCTACCCTAATCCCTAATTTATTGCACTTTAAGTTAATATGTTTATTTATCGTTCATCTTTGTTTTTCGTTAGTGTTAATCGTTAAGAGGCGTGTCTAATGTAGTTGTTTTACTAGTTTAGATCTATTTAATTTTTATCTTTAAATTTATTGGAGTCTAGATAAAATAACTCATCTCTTGGTCTTAATTTGGTAATCGCTTTATTGGGTAATCGTCACTGTTAGGAAATTATATGTCACAAACAAATGCTAGCAAGTGATTTCTAAGGTCCCAAACAAGTAGAAATCCAAGGACACAAATAACCCGACAACAAATGCGGATAACAATGATCTAGATGTTGCACAATGACTCTATCGAAATAAACAACCCCAAATATAGATAATAACAATATTTGTTATTATCTACGTAAATGACAAAATTCACCAAACAATATTAGCAACACGAGAATTTAACGTGGTTCCACTATCGGTGTGATAGTGTACATCCACCAAAGAGAGAGAGCAAGAATATTATTACCAACCAAGGAGATTACAAAGTGCTTGTACAAGGATCTTAAGATCCACGATCAACTAGCAAATCTTCCGGAATACCAAGTCTTCAAAAACACTCTCGTATCTCACAAATAATATATATATATATATATAGATACTAGCTACAGAGTATTTAGGTGTTGCATCTAAGAGGAAGGAAATGATCCAAATGATGGATTATTATGTTCATCCTAATGGGGTATTTATATACCACCAATGAGTAGGCACCAAGTAACTAAGAAGAGTAAGGAACAAGCTAGGAGATTGAGTAGTGGCCAAGCTTCGTGGAGTAGGGACCAAGGCTCGTTGAGTAGCGAGCAAGCTTCGGCTTTTACTAGTTTATTCTTCGAGTGCAGCATAAACACAAGTAATATATTAATATTACAACACTCCACCATGATGCACGAGATCCTCGAAAGCAAGACGAATCCCAATCCAACGAGTACGAGTTCTTCCAATAGTTGATCATAAGTAGATAGCAAGTAAATTGGCATGAGGTAGCAAATTGCATTCCAACCGTGACGAGCTTCGGCATGGCCATCACCCGTCAAAGTTACAAGCAAACAAATAACCTCAAATGCACAATCCACTAAAACGAGGTAGAGCAAAGCAAAGCTCTAAAGCACTTAACAAAGTAATTCCTTCAAAGATGTCATTTTGTCACCTGTGGTAATATCTTCTCTCTCTCGAACAAAGTGTCCAATGACACTAACACAAACGGAGCTGACTCAAGTTTGAGCAATGCTCAAACTTAGCTGGTGGTAGCGACTTTGTGAACATATCAGCAGCATTGTCGTCTGTCAGGATTTTCTTCAAATAGACGACCTTCGCTTCATGTAATCTAACAAGATATGCATCACGCACATTTATGTGCTTTGTCCGGGAACTGAAAAGCCAAATATAAGACCATGTGTCTCGATTCCCTTCAAATATCGGAATGTCATTTTAACGGCTACCCAATGTGATTGACCTGGATTCGCCAGAAACCGACTCACCACTCCGACACAATGTGCGAGATCGGGACGAGCACACACCATGGCGTACATAAGACTCCCGACCGCACTGGCATATGGAACTTTTAACATTTCGGCCTTTCCCTTGTCATCCTTCGGACAATCTTTACTTGTAATCTTGATGTGCTTCGATAGCGGAGTGCTAGACTTCTTGGCACCATCAAGATTGAACCGCTTCAGAATTTTCTGAATATATGCTCGTTGTGTCAACCTAAGTGTTCGGTACTTTCTGTCCCTCACAATCTCCATGCCCAAAATCTTCTGCGTTGGTCCGAGATCCTTCATTTCAAACTCTGATTTCAACTTGTCTTTTAGACGTTTGATCTCTGACCGGTCCTTGCAGGCAATAAGCATGTCATCTACATAAAGAAGAAGATAAGTGAAAATACCACCGCTTTGTCTATGATAAACACAAGCGTCCTTTTCACTTCGCTCAAATCCCAGAGTGAGCATAAACAAATCAAACTTCTTATACCATTAGTGAGGCGACTGTTTAAGTCCATAGAGGGATTTCTGGAGCTTACATACATAATCTGATTTGCTTTCAGAAACGAAACTATCGGGTTGCTTCATATAAATAGTTTCCTCCAAGTTTCCGTGTAGGAAGGCGGTCTTCACATCTAATTGTTCTAGATCCAAATCGTGCATAGCCACGATTGCCAAAAGAACACGGATAGATGTATGTCGAACAACGGGAGCAAAGATATCGTCATACTCGATACCTTTCCGTTGAGCAAAGCCTTTAGCAACGAGACGAGCCTTGTTACGTTCATCATCCTTGACCTTGTACACCCACTTGCACCCAATTGCCCGAATACCTTTCGGTAGTGGACAAAGTTCCCAAGTCTTGTTCTTTGAGAGAGCTTCCATCTCTTCTTGCATGACGAATAGCCATTTGGAACTGTGTGTTGAAGCCAATGCTTCCTTCAAATCAAGCGGCTCCTCTTGCCCTACACGCAAAGCATACTCCAGCTGATCTGTAAAACTCATGTTAGCAAAATCCCAATCTCCATACCTGTTAGGCGGTCGAATAGTCCTTAGACTATGCCTGGTAGGTGCAATAACCGGGATTGTATCACCTTGGTCTCCACCATCAATCAGAATCTCTTCTTCAGAATCACTAGTAGAAGTCACTGGCGGAATGACTTCTTCAATATTTTCGGGTGATCCTGAACTAGTATCAAGGGCAGATGAACTGGGAATATAAGGACTGACTACTGTCTCCACATCATCGACGGTAGGAGAAACAGTAGTAACAACTTCCGGATCTTGAGAGGACTGAGGGTCTTGTGACTTCAACAAGACTGATTCATCAAATGTAACGTGACGAGAATGAATCACTTTACGAGTCAACGGGTTCCAGATTCGATAACCCTCGATACCATCTGTATAGCCGAACAAAGATCCTTTGGTGGCTCTCGGATCTAGCTTATCTTGACCTGAAATATGAACATAAACAGGACAACCAAATACACGTAGGTATGTCAGACAGATGTTTCCTTTACCTCTCTAAACCTCTTCCGGAATCTTCCCCCAACAGCCGAACAAGGTAACTTGTTAATAATGTGCATCGCGGTGTGAAGTGCTTCGGCCCAAAACGATTTAGGGAATCCCGATGTAGACAACATACATCGGACTTTTTCAAGCAAAGTCCTATTCATCCGCTCGGCAACCCCATTAGACTGAGGGTCGCCCGGTGTGGTGTAGTGACGGTGGATATCTTTACGCGAACAAAAGTCTTTGAAGTTACCACTAGTAAATTCTTCACCATTGTCAGATCTAAGCACTTTCAACTTCTTTTCAGTATCAACTTCTACTCGTGCCAACCAAGTCTTGAACGTATCGAAGACATCTGACTTTAACTTTAACACATACACCCAAAGCTTATGTGAGAAATCATCAATAAGTGAAACAAAATATTTACGTCCACTGAGGGACGAAGTATTGGATGGTCCCCAGACGTCTGTATGAACATAATCGAGGATTCCTTTAGTGTTGTGTTTTCCAACACCAAAAGAAACACGCGTCTATTTTCCTTTGACACATCCCGAACAAAAATCCAGGCTAGCAGGTATGGCGACTTTGATAAGATTTCGCTTGCGCAAAATCTTCAAATTCTTCTCGAATGTGTGGCCCAAACGAAGGTGCCATAAGCGAACAGCATCGAGATTCTGTGAGCTATCGGCCACACACGATTCAGAAGAAATAGTCTCGCCAATCAAATGAAGAAGATTATTTTCAGCCCGTTTGCCTTTCATTACAATAATACTCCCTCTGAAGATGCGCAAACTCTCGTCTACAATCTGAAGCTTGCAACCCAATTTGGACAGTTGTCCAAGAGAGATCAAGGAACGAGCCATGGATGGAACAAATTTGACATTGTTCAATGTCCGAATACACCCATCAAACATCTTGATGCACGCATGCGATACCCTTAGTAACACACGAAGTATTGTTTCCCATATAAATACTGTTACCTTCAACTTTTTCGAAGGTAGAGAAACAATCCCGAAATGGTGTCATATGGTAACATTCACCGGTATCTAACACCCAACGCCTGTCATCTGGCGGTGGTGTAACTGTGGCGGAGAAGCCATATTGCTCCTCTTCGGCTGCAACAGCTGATGATTCAGGGTTGTCCTTGCCTTTGTTTTTAAGACTCGGACAATCCTTCACCCAATGACCTGGTTTGTAGCAATAGTTACAGTTGCCACGTGTCTTTGATTTCCCGCGAGAACCAGGTCGACGAGACGGAGAGCGCCCACGATTTCTTCCTCTTGAAGATTGTTGATCATCACGACCTCTATCAGCAAATAGGCCATGGCAATGGTTGTTCTCTCTTGGGTTGTTACCGATTCTCATCTGAATTCGTTGATCTTCAGAAATCATTCCTGTTTTCACGTAAGACAAAGAAAAAGTTTCTCTTCCATATATAAAACTGTTAGTGAATCGAGAATATTTCTCGGGAAGTGAATACAACAGAATCATAGCAAGAGCTTCTTCATCTTTGGCAAGAAGCGCATCTGTTGCCTTCAACTTCATTATGATGTCTTCGAATTCGGTCATATGAGCCTCAATGGTTGAACCTTCCTTCATTTTGAAGAAGAGGCACAACCTCATCAATAACAACCTATTGGTCAAAGTTTTCTTGAGATAAAGATTCTCAAGTTTACTCCAGATACATGCGTCAGTCTTTTCTGAAACAATTTCAGAAATGACGTTCTCTCCTAGAGCCATCTGCAAAGTAGTAAATGTCTATGCTTCCATTTCTCTAGCCTTAAGGTCAGACATATTAGGGTCTAACTCATGTTTGGCAAATACTACTGGATGGACTCCATTCTTTCTAAGTGCAGCAGATGTTGTGAACTGCCATTTACCAAAATCACCGTCCCCATTCCAAGTCTGTATATGAATCCCAACCCCCAATAAATTAAATGTACCTTCTTGGTACGGTCTTTGGGTTTGGTTTGAGGGATCGGTACTAAATGGGTTTTCGGCTTCAGTCATAGAGACAAATATGTGTGCAAACTAGTTTATGTATATTTTCTACACAAACTCCAAATCTAGATCCGAAGCTCTGATACCAATTGTTAGGAAATTATATGTCACAAACAAATGCTAGCAAGTGATTTCTAAGGTCCCAAACAAGTAGAAATCCAAGGACACAAATAACCCGACAACAAATGCGGATAACAATGATCTAGATGTTGCACAATGACTATATCGAAATAAACAACCCCAAATATAGATAATAACAATATTTGTTAATATCTACGTAAATGACAAAATTCACTAAACAATATTAGCAACACGAGAATTTAACGTGGTTCCACTATCGGTGTGATAGTGTACATCCACCAAAGAGAGAGAGCAAGAATATTATTACCAACCAAGGAGATTACAAAGTGCTTGTACAAGGATCTTAAGATCCACGATCAACTAGCAAATCTTCCGGAACACCAAGTCTTCAAAAACACTCTCGTATCTCACAAATAATATATATATATATATATATGTATATATATATATATAGATACTAGCTAGAGAGTATTTAGGTGTTGCATCTAAAAGGAAGGAAATGATCCAAATGATGGATTATTATGTTCATCCTAATGGGGTATTTATATACCACCAATGAGTAGGCACCAAGTAACTAAGAAGAGTAAGGAACAAGCTTGGAGGTTGAGTAGTGGCCAAGCTTCGTGGAGTAGGGACCAAGGCTCGTTGAGTAGCGAGCAAGCTTCGGCTTTTACTAGTTTATTCTTCGAGTGCAGCATAAACACAAGTAATATATTAATATTACAACAGTCACTTGGGATCAAGGTTATGGTATTGATCAATTGTTTTTAAAATGGATGTTGGGTTTTAATCTATTTCAATTCTAACGAAAGTTGGAATCGATTTAATTGGTTTTTAACAAAATGTTAAGTTAACCTAATTAGATTTTAACGAAAACAAAAGTTTGGTCTTTGCTTATGTTAAATTGATGAATGACAACGGTCTTAACATGCAAATAGTTAGGGACGTTGATTAGAAAAAATATTCGTTTTTAGATCCTAAAGTTTTTCCCAACCGACATATATTGCAAAAGTAAATATGTGTCTAGGTCTATAAAAGCTTTTCCACCTTTAGAGATGGTTGAAATAGTTTTGCATAATGAATTCACATCATTACCAAAATCCGAAGTTGATATTACCTAGCATTCTTTAGTTGTAGTCGTTATTTGCTTTGTTTCATTTTATTATTAGATCCTTTTTGCATTCCTTCTTCCCTTAATCTCGTATACTTTATGTCCAATTAGTATAATAACCAATCAGTTTATCTGATCCACGTAACTAGACCATAATTATTAAGTAGTTAGTGTTTAGACCGTTACCTTCCTGTGATCGACCCGTACGCTACACAACATGTACATGCTTGCCATTGTAAATTTAAAACACAATCACGACTCAATCTCCTCACATACATTCCTTGTACTACCAAAAATAACCAGTAGTGAAAGTTTATAAACAAACAAACTAATGCACATTTAATAAAAATTACTTGTACAAAAAATATCATAAATGCAATTATTTCCTATTCTCATTTCACATTGTTTGTTTATTAATGTTTTTGATAATGGTAACTTCAATCATGTACGAATTTTAAGAAAATGCACCGATCAAAATAATATGAGATACTCACGTGGATACTACAAAACAAATTACTTTTTATCCATAAAATTATTCAAGAAAATTTTTAGTCGGTGGTTATCCACGGATCATCCAGAAAAAAGCAGTGATTCGGTAAAATCCGGAAAAATATCAACAGATGATCCAGAGTTGGCAAATTGGTGGAGTTGAATCTTGAAGAAAATTATAGGGATTCCCTTGTTGAATCTTGAAGAAAATTATATAACAAAAAATTATTGGTCAAACATCTATCTATATATGTATATATAAAAGAGAAATATTGAGAGAAGAGTTGGCATATTGGTGGAGTTGGAAATGTATTTATCATCAAAACCCACACACTTTATGCTTATTATCAAATTGTCCAAAAGCCCAAAATGTTTGTATTTTTCAAAAAGTTTATAAAATCAAATATGCTAAAGACGCAATTTAATCAAGTAACTAACAAAATTTGATAAATCTTAAAAAAACACTTAATCTGTAGCAGCCAAAAAGGAAAACGCTTGAGTTTTAACCAAAAATTTCCCAAAGTCACAAAATATGGGTGTGGCAACCATCTAATCCTTAATATATTGTTTTTTATTTTATTTTATTTTCAAATACTTTATAGTATAATACAAACTAGAATTGTTACTCTATAAGTATAAATTTCTCTATGGATCTTATACTTAGACTAGTTGTCTCATGTCTGGCTCGACTCAAATCTATATCGAATTTGCGTCTATATATATAATTTATAATTTTTTCCATTAATAATATTTTCGTTGTTAACCACAAGGCTTATGGTGTAATGGTTAAGACTTGTGGGGATGAGGCTAGATAACCCATCTAACCCAGGTTTGAATCCAGGTGCAAACAACTTGTGGCCACTGGGGAATTATCTTAGGGCTGCATGCTTTAGCAGTCTTAAAATTGTCAGTATTAGTCTAGACAAATGCCTAGAATACTCCTTTCCAATAAAAAATAAAAAATGTTTTCGTTGTTCCACATCTAACTAAGACATTCCACTAATCCTCATCCGCTTCCTCCTAACAATGTCAAACGCTCTATTGATTATCATTTCAAAAACGTATTCACCTTTCTTTGTCGGTCTCACATGCATCTAGCCTTCTATATATAGAGTTTACCACCCTATTTTGTTGCATTCTCAAACAATACGATCGACTTCCAAACATCATAGTACGACATGGTCGATGAACGATGAAGCTCTCCTCTTCTAGGAGGCTTGCACTGCCTGCCACTGAATACAAATTTCTCCATACTAGTATCCGATCACCACACATTTAACATCATTTTACAAAAATCTTATAACTAAAACGTTAATTTATAGAAATGACTTTTTCATTTGATTAAATACCAACTATTTTAATTAAAATATTCAAGTTTTCTCATTTGTTTTATATTTCCATATGCCATCAAACCGTAGTCTTACAACAACCTCCACCCACCATTTAGGTCTCCATCTACGACTCTATCTCCATCTACTAAAACCATTTAAAAGAATTTTGAGTTGCCGACATGATCTTATCCAAATGGTTGAAACTTTAATTCATATAACAATTTTGAGTTCCAAATTTTCTATAAAAGCGTCTAGTGAATGATTAAGAACATGCATGTTAATAACAACACTGTAACAATTTCATACCCTCGTACACTGTTTGAACTCCAAAGTTGAGTTGACATTTGACAAGGTCATGGTATACTCATTTGGTTTAAGTTTACTTAGGTATGATTTTTTATTGGTAGGACCCACATCATATATGATCCCAAATGAGTCCCTTTGTTTATTTAATTTTACAAAGTTCTCATTTGAACCTCTTCCTATATATATATATATATATATATAGAGAGAGAGAGAGAGGCGGGTTCATGCAAGGACGGTAACAATTTACGAGAATGCGAGGACAATCCTCAGCCAATAATTTTGTACATGAAATTTTTTTCATGTACAAAATCATATGTGATTTTGTACCAGCATAAAAAATGACATGCACGATTTTTGCTGCAGGAAAAGTCTCGGCTAATCATATATGATTTTCTTTGTGAATCATATGTGATTTTGTACATGAATCATATGTGATTTTGTACATGAAAAATTTCATTTACAAACTAATTGGCTGAGGATTGTCCTTGCATTCTCGTAAATTGTTACCGTCCTTGCATGAACCTCTTTATATATATATAGGGGTATAATCAAATGAGAACCCCATAATTGTTGATAACCATGAGATCCATTAATAACTATAAATATAAAAGGGTAATTTGGTAATCTAACAAATTTAATAATTAAATATTTAAATATATATTTTTATTTTTGGATAAAGATTACGAATATCTATTTCATAAATTATCTAACTAACTAATATCAAAGCAAATCGTCAAATTCATTCAGTCGATTCCTTCATAATGTTCTGTGTAGATTGTTAATAGTGTAATATAATATTTGAAGATACGTGGTACATTTTTTATGAATTTATATGGTACATCTTATGAATGAAGATACAAATGTTTTAGATGTATCTAGCATACCAAACCATCCATAAAATGGTAACTGCCTATTTCGGTCATATAATTCAAATTTTTATGTATTATTAATGTTTCTATGTAGATTGTTAATGATGTTATATAATATTTGAAGATACCTGGTATATTTTTTATGCATTTGTATGGTACATCTTGAATTATATTTGTTAATTTGTGTCATCAATGCCCCATCTAGAGTACCATATGTATTCATATAAACTATCCTGGTTAATATGTATTATCATGACCTATGTCTGCAAAAATTAAGTAACAAATGATATGTATAAATCATATAGTTTGAAAATCATAAAGAGAATGAATATGTGTGATACTAGTGTATCACGTGTATTCATATAAACTATCTTGCTTAGGCATGTTCTTGAGCGATTAAAATCAAAAGGGGTTTGATCGTATCTTCTATGAAATCTTTTTTTGATTTACCAGCAATCTTCCCTATAAAATTGGAACCCCCCTAATTTAGATAGGAACAAAATAGCATGTGTAATTACTATCATACCCTTATGATTATATTTTAATAAAAAAAATTCCTTTAATTTAGAAAATATAATAAATTAGGGGATATTTAAATTTGGACCATTGATCACAATATTAAAGGGCTAAGATTGGATTTCATGGTTATCACATTTAACCTAGATCTCTCTTGACGAGCCCCTTATATATATATATATATATAGAGAGAGAGAGAGAGAGAGAAAGAGAGAGAGAGAGAGAGAGAGAGAGAGAGGTGTACTCTTTTGTAAGTTAAACCGTGTAAACCAATATTTATGGGAATGATTGAGGGTTCATTTATTATTATTTGAATATTTAAGAAATATGATTAAAGTTTATTAATTATGATTAACACTTTATATTAGGAAATAATCGTTGTACTTATGGAATCAAATATTTGTTAGACCAGATGGACGGTTGAGATTGGTTTACACGGTTTATATCATTTTGGTGGTTTACAAAATAAACCACACCTATATATATATATATATATATATATATATATATATATATATATATATACTAGAAGGGTACTCGCGCAATGCAGCGAGATCCATTTTAATTTCAATGTTGTATTTTATTTTTTGTCTTTATCAATGTTTTAATACGATTTTATTAGTTTTGAAAAAATAGATTTTATTTTGTAAACTTTCTTTATTTCAGATTTTTTATAAAAATTATAATATAGGTTTAATAAGGAAATTAACTAAAATAACCAAAATAATACCATTTTTGAAATTTTAAGTAATTATGCTTTAATCAATTGTACTAACTGCATAATAATATGTTTTTAAGAGTTTTTACCAAATGCTTTATAATATAGTATAGATATATATATATAGAGAGAGAGAGAGAGAGAGAGGAGAAAATTCAAATGTGAACTCAAATTTTGTTGTTAACATGAGGAGAAATGAGAGCACGACATGTGTCATATTCATATGCGCTCTCATTTGTTCTTATGTTCACAACCAAATTTGAGTTCTCCTTTAAACCCGCCCCTATATATACATGTATATATATATATAACAGTCAAAGGTTAATTTGAGAAGTGATAAATATTTGAGAAGTGATCCTAATCCTTCATATAGCCAAGATCGGATTTGGTTGTTCAATAATTGCAGCTTTGACTCGTCAAAAATTGCGGCAAAGGGAAAAATAGAGGGGGTATATAGTTTTGAAACTTTTACAAATAGACGCCAAATGGGTTTATATATGAACCTATGTGATTCACATATGAAATATATATGTGAACTCGTGTAATTAACATGTGAACTATTTTCACCGATACACATATGAACTAATTAATTTATTCATATATGGATCCTTATGATCCGCATATGAAATCGTGTCATTCACATATGAACTATTTAAATGACTCATATATGAATCAATTAAATAGTTCACATGTGAACTAATTAACGGGTTCACATATGAATATATAGTTCATTTGTGAATCACATGGGTTCACATATGAACCCGTTTGTCGTCTATTTGTAAAAGTTACGAAATTACACAGTATCTTTCGCATACTCCTTCATGTGTTAACTCAAATATTTGTGTTAACTTTGTTAACCAATTTCGACCAATCAGAATCATTCATTCAATTTGGAATGAGTTGGTGTTGCAATATTTATGGAAGAGCAATTTTGTCTTTTAGAAATTCATTTAATTTTTAATTTTATAAAATGTGGTAGTTATTAAAAATTTCCTTGTTTAAAGGAAAGTTAAGTATGGGAGTTATTTTTTTAATTAATTCTTTCATTATTAGTTTTTGTTTTATTTTATTCAATTCTTAACTGGTAATCAAGATAACACATATTTCGAGTTCTAAAACGTCTGATGGTTGTGAAATGAACACACAATGTTCATTTGTAAACACATGACACACATGATATTCTGTATGTTATTGTTCACTTATGCATATGATGTTCACTAGTGATAACATTGTTAATAAGTAGAATAACAACATGTTCACCTTTTTTACATTATTTTTACTGGAATAACATCATATTCATCCGTGAATGAACAACATGTTCATGAGTGAACACATGATACATTCTCAATCAAAAGCATTCTCATCTTTTACTTTGAATTGACGTTGAATTTTTCATTAGAAGTTGTTTTGTATTTTTTAAATTTTTTCATGAAATTTGGTTATAGTAATCTTTCCTTATTTTAAGGAGACATAATTATGGAAGTTATTTTATTAATTAATTTTTTTATTAATTAATTTTATTAATTTGGTATTTTCTTATTTTAAGAAGACATAATTACGGAAGTTATTTTTTTAATTAATTATTTTTTTAAATTTGGTTGTATTGTTATTTGATAATATCGATTCTGCATCCTGAATAGCTTATATCCATAATGAAATAGTCTCATGTTCATAACTGAACCACATGCATAATCGAACCACTTCTACTTACGTACAAAAACCGCTCCATTTTCATAAGTGAATCCCCCACATGTTCATAAATGAATCACTCATTCGTTCATAGTTGAACCACTCTTATGTTCATAAGTGAACCATCATCAAGTTCACATATGAACTAGTCTATATTATAAGTGAACAAGCACCAGATTCAACTTCTTCACCAAATGTTTACTGCACCAGGTTCACCTTCTTCACCAATCTTCAATGCACCAATGTTCACTGTGTATTCATTATAATCGAGTTACATAATTGAGTAACCAAAAAATCAATGACGAGTATTAAATTAGAACGAATACCTTAAGTTGAGCCCATATCGTTCTCGACTTTCACCTCCATTACACAAAACTTGAGAGAATCAAAGAAATCGATCAATATAACCACAGAGGATAACTAAAAGAAATCAATTAAGCAGAAAAAATATCTAAAAGAAATCAATTACTTGAATCGATCAAACAGAAAAACAACTAAAAGAAATCAATTACTTGAATCGGTCAAACAAAGAAGAAATCGATAACCAGAATTGAGAGTATAAATCGAGGAGCGAAATCGGAAGATCGAGAAGAGCGATAAGACCACTAAAAACCATGGTGGTGGTCCAATGAAGATGATTATGATTTTATTTGGTAGTGCACCAAAATAAGAACAGATTAATTAGAGAAGGAGTTATTTTCGGCAATCATTATCTTTTTCCTAATTTGTTGTGACTAATCAAATTACAGTGTTACCCTTGTTCACCAATGTTCACCATGTCTTTGACCCTACATATTTACAAATATGCCATACTTGTATCAAAACCATAGATCTTACAAATGAATGGTCTAGATGGGTTAACAAAGTTAACACAAATATTTGATTTAACACATGAAGGAGCCTCTCTCTCTCTCTCTCTATATATATATATATATAACTCTAGTATGATATTTGTTTTAATGGTCAATACCCATCACCGTCGACCACCACCATAGACTCATAACCACCACCTCTACCTCTAACTCCATAACTATCATTGTCGACGGCCACCACGACCTTAACCAACAACTCCAAACCCACCACTGTTGGCCGCTACCACGACCTCATAACCACCACCTCCACCATCGACCATTGACCAACACTAGGGGTGCTCAATAACCCGATCAACTTGACCAACCCAACCCAACACGATGCAAAATAACTCAACCCGAAGCAACCCGATGCCTAATCAAGTTGTAAAATCTTCAAACAGTAGGTATTGGGTTGATATCGGGTTACTTTTATTTGAACCCAACCCAACCCAACCAACCCGATGAACCCGATATCCTTTTATATCTTGGATTTAATATGATTGTTAAGTCTCTATTAATATGTAAATTAAATAATTACACCTATCACGCACCCTCTTCATATACACATGTTTTCAATTTATTCTCTATCTTTATATAATTCTTTTGTATATATCGGTAACTGTCAATATATATATATATATATATAAATTGAGAAAATGAGAAAATGAATTGAACGTGATATACTTAAGATTTGAAAAGTATGAATAAATTGTACCAAATGCCGTTGATGAAAAGAAACTATGAGTAGATTAGAGAAAACAACATATCAAGGTTAGGAGAATATTTTGTTGTATCAAAGTATCAACCCAACCAACCCGTATGGGTTGGATTGGTTTGGGTTGGATTGAGATTTTTCAAACCGCAAGCATTGGGTTAGGTTGTTGAAATGTCATTCAACCCGATCAACCCAACCCGTAAGCACCCCTAGCCAACACTATGACCGTCGTCACCACCACCATCGGTAGCCACCTCCACCACCATCGGCCATCGCCCATCACCACATCTACCTCCCATAGCGGCCACCACCACCTCCACTGCTATTGTCGTCACCACCACCATTGGCTACCACTGCCACCGCCCATCACCACATGATCTACCTCCTATAGCCACCTTCACCACCATCGGCTCACCACCATCATTGTCCACCGTCTCCACATCCTCTACAACCATTGTCAGTCACAGTGGTCAGTGGTTACCACCGCCACCGTCGACCACCTCACTTCCACCACAACGGGTAACCACCATATAAATTCATTAAACAAGAATATTTAAGCATGGACGGAGCCACCTTAGCACCAGAAGGTGCAGTGGCTCCCCCTCACCCCTCACCGTTTAATTTTTTTTATGTATTAATTAATAAATGTTTTAGTTTTTGAAGTGTAATTATGATTTGGGCTCTTTCTCACCTAAAAGTCCCTAATAACTTCAGTTCCCCTTTGTTTTTTAATCTTTTTCCATTATGATTTATGAGAAATATTTAGGGGTTGTTTACAAACGTTTACTCGTGTAAGAACTTACCAAGTCACATTACCTTACAGGATGAATATGACAAGTAATAGTGTAGATTTTTTGTGGTAAGCACTTAGCCGGGTAATGTTTGGTAAACGGCCCCTTAATATCATGTTAGAACTTTTCTTACAGTATGTTAGAATTTAGATTGTTCTACTCTTTTGCATTATGGTCACTTTTCTTCCATTGTTCCTTATTTTTTAGACTCTACAAAATCATTATTATTAAACATGTAAAGGTAGAATATCGTTAATATAATACCGATACTTTTGCTTTTTTTAGAATATCAACTTTTATTTTTATTCTATATGGTGCCCCCTCTCGTATAAATTCCTGGCCCCGCCCTTGTATTTAAGGGAACCTTGTCAAGCCCAGTGTTGTCCGGTCCTAATCATATCAAATACCAGACACACAACTTATGAAGTACAGTTCTTGTCGTGTCTTGTTCAGTCCAAACTTTGTACGTACCAAATGTTATATTAGAGCAACCGAAGGGTTGTGTGTGTTTGTTAACTTTAGGGTCCTATGAGATTAGTCAAGTCTGGACGCCCAGAGTCATATCGTATACAACCTTTCGGATCTTTTTAATCTGAATTAAGAAAGATATATTGATGCATGGGCATGGTTTCTCTTCATTCCTTATTCTTTATTCTTTATTATTCCAACATGAATTATTGTATTAACAGAAGAAGATACAAAAACACCGCAACTTGCGCTTACAAGATGATGCGATTATATTCCCATTGAAGTTTGAAAACATATTTTAAGCAAAGAAAACCAGAATGAATGATATATGCTGATTATTTAATGAGATTGATTCCATGGCGTTGGTGGATGTTTTGGAAGTAAGTTACCGAGGCGATGAAAAGTGAGATCAAAGACAACTATATGTACTTATTTTGAAATTAATAATATAAGCAAAATGGAATCCCTGTTGTGATGTATCCGACTATGTTAATATGAATAGTTTTGGATTCACTTTGAGAACGGTCTGTTAGATTTGTTCTTAGACTTTTTACAGTCGTGTGCAAGATGTAACATGGGCTCTAGATAAGTATGAAAAAAAATTCAATGTATTATTTTTATCATCATAAATACATTGAATTCATAAAATACTAATAATTCATATAAACCGTTTTTCTGCGTATTCGTATACCCAAAATAATTCAATAATGACTTCTAAATTCATATTATGTACCATATCATTTTTATAGTATCGTACATCCGTTCCACCCTCAATCACATTCTATGATATATCTTTTAATATATTAACTGACATCATTTAGGATCACAATCAGAATAACATTTTATATAAATCAATATAAATCAGTTAAGTTTTCATGTTACATCATGTTAGTGTTTACATCACTATTTTAAACTTTTAGGTTTAAAATAAACTTTTTATGAACCACTAATCTTAAAATCAAAAGAAAATATTGGTTATAGTTCTAGATCTTATTCTTGGTTTAAAGAAAGAAGAGTACTTTAAATTTATGTATCAGATATTAGATAATAAGAAATCAATAATGTATCAATCATCAAAAGTAGCTTTGAAATCCTCAATACATATATGCGTTAAATCTCTCATATGATTGGTAATTTGTTTCAAAAGGCAGAAGTTTTATTAATTAATAACAAGAAAAATATATATTATAATACAAAAATAGAATTTATGAGGATAGAATAATTAAAACAGTAGGCGACTAGGTGAGAGAAGAATGATAATATCAATGTTTTCTAAGCAAAATAATTTAGATTTTATTAATAAATAAAAAATTTAGAGAAAAATAAGCAATGCTATAAAATGAACAACCAATTAACCTTTTATATATATCCCTACCAGTATAATTAATTAATACATGTTTGTGCATTTAAAACAATTTTAAATTCTTTTTGGATCATGTTAGATAATAGATACTAAAACCATTTGTGTATCTTTTATTTACTACCTTTTTTGAATTACTACTATAATATATATAGATATAGGGGTAGGTTCAAATAATAACTCAAATTTGGTTGTGAACATGAGGACAATTGAGAGTGCGACACGTGTCCCATTCAAAGAAATATTCAGACTGAGTATACAAAAAAATATTCAGACTGAATATAGTATTTATTCAGTCTGAATATTTCTTTGTATATTCAGTCTGAATAATCTATCGTGTCACGCTCTCATTTGTCCTTCACGTTGACAACCAAATTTGAATCTCATTTGAACTTTCCTCTACCTCTCTCTCTCTCTCTCTCTCTCTCTCTATATATATATATATATATATATATATATATATAATTGAGACACTTTTTCCTGTGGACCCTGACGTACGCCCAGCCCGCACTCCCCTAGGGACGGCCCTTCCCGTGAATGTAAAGGGTAACAAGGTAATTTCATTTTTTAAAACATTTATTATATACATTTAAATAATATATTTCATTTATGGATTCGAGTTACAAGTAAAGGTCTTCCTTGATTATAGCTTAGTATATTACAAATTCTTTTTGAAGTAGATTATGCTTATTAAACTATGTCTAACAATTTTTATCGTAACACAAATGAACATTGGAAATTTTATTACAAGGTTTGAACATTAGATATAATTATTCACATTTATGCACTTTTTAAGAGTGTTATGAACACGGCTGAACATTTTTATCATAATAAACGAAAGTAAACGAACGAACATAAATAAATATAAACGAACAATGAAATTGGTTCACGTAGTTTCATATATACAAATATCTTCATCCTCATTGGTTATTGGTGAACATGATGTTCTAATATGTTCATAATTTCCGAATGTAACCGATTCCACATGTAAGGACCTTTTGATGTGTTTTACACAAATACCCTCATTTAATAGATGTTCACATGTTGTTATAAAATCTTTTGACAATGAATTCCAATTTAAATCTCACCCGTAATTCATCTTGATATCTAACGGACATAATTGGTTGGTAAGGTTAACACATAATATTTGGTTAACAAATGAACCCAACCCAGGGGCGGGTTCAAATACGAACTCAAATTTGGTTGTGAACGTGAGGATAAATGAGAGCATGACACGTGTTTGAATGTAGATTATTCAGACTGAATAATCAAAGAAATATTCAGACTGAATAAAACTGAATATAGTGTTTATTCAGTCTCAATAGGCATTATTCAGACTGAATAAACACTATATTCAGTTTTTATTCAGTCTGAATATTTCTTTGATTATTCGACATGTGTCGCGCTCTCATTTGTCCTCACGTTCACAACCAAATTTGAGTTCTCATTTGAACCCGCCCCTATATATATATATAGGGGCGGGTTCAAATGAGAACTCAAATTTGGTTGTGAACGTGAGAACAAATAAGAGCACGACACGTGTCATATTCAAACTGAATATAGTATTTATTCAGTCTGAATAATGCTTATTTAGTCTGAATGTAACATTATTCAGACTGAATAAATACAATATTCAGTCGGAACATTTCTGTGATTATTCTGTCTGAATAATCTACATTCAGACACGTGTTTGTGCTTTCATTTGTCCTCACGTTCACAACCACATTTGAGTTCACATTTGCACTTTCCTCTCTCTCTCTCTCTCTCTCTCTATATATATATATATATATATACACACACACACGCTAACTATTTACAACAATACGAGAAAGTTTTTTCATGTATTTTGTTCTAACCAGAAGCGGGCGATTTTTCCTATGCGACTTAAGTCGCCCGGATCATATATGATTTTGTACAAAATTATATATGATTTTTTACATGAACGATCTTTCTCATAGTCTCAAAAATAGTTAGCGGTTTCGTTTGAAAATAGAGGAATATTTAAACGAGAAAGCTAACTATTTAAGAAAATAAGAAAAACTTTTTCCTATATAAAATAACATGTTATGATTTTTCAGACTAACATCAAAACACTACTAGAAAATTGAGTATTTTCAACGGAAATTAATTTTCAACGGAAAATGTCGTTGAAAATTTTCTACGAATTTTAGAGGATTATTGACAGAACATAAATTTTCTACGAATTTTCAACGAATTTTCGTTGAAAATCTCTCACAAACATATATGCATTTTCCACCAAAAAAATTTCAATGGAATATCTCGTCAAAATTTTTTTGGTTGAAAATACATTTTATGAAAGATTTTCAACGGAAATTCGTTGAAAATTCGTAGAAAATTTATATTTTGTCAATAATCCTTTTAAAATTCGTAGAAAATTTTCAACGACATTTTCCGTTGAAAATATTCAATTTTCTAGTAATGAAAAATGGACCCGGACGACTTTTGTCGCTGGTTAAGTCGCAGGAAAAGACGTAATCATATATGATTTTGTACGTGAATCATTTACGATTTTGTAAATAAAAAAAAAAAGACTTTTACATAAACCTTTTTACTTATAATCTTAAAACAACTTCTTAAGTATTAGGTATTTATTAGTAATGCAAAATCTTTTAAATTTCAAATTTACAAGTGATTATTACATAAGTACGATTTCTTAAAAATATTAAGCTCTATATAATTAACTAATAATCCGTTAATAAGCACGTTGAAATTAATATACGATAAATATTTAGCCCTAACTAAATACTAGCTCGTTCGTCATTTTTATTTTTCTAAAAGTACTAATTCATTACTTATACAGTTTCTATTTTAATCAACAATAAATTTGGATTTTCTTTATTTGATGAGAAATTAAATTGGTTAACTTTTTATTTTTTATCTTTTATTTATAATAAAACAAGGAAATCCTCCGAACAAATGTAAGTAAAAACTGAATATTAATCAAATTAATATATTCTCACCCGTAAAACTATCCTAGAAATCATTATAATTTTAAAAATATTTTTGCCGAAAGGATTCGAAAATCTGCTGGTAAAAGTACAAATAAAATTTATTAACGAAACTAAATACAATTTTCGAGAGATTTATAAAGTATGCCATAAAAAATGTAAGTGAATTTTTTTGTTAACAATATAAAAATATTTTTGCCGGGGAGTTAAGTGAAAAAAAATTATTAACTATAATGAGATAACTTTTGTTGGAGGTTTTCGTTTACATTGTCGGTAAAGGTTACTTTTAACGACAGACTTTCCAAACCTGCAAGTAAAAATGTAGTTTCTTGTCGTTACAAAACAAATGATTTTTACCTATAAAAATTTCCAGGGAAATTTCCGTCAGTGATTACCCACGTATCACCTAGAAAATATCAATGGTTCGGTAAAATTCGATGTTTTTCAAGAAAATATCAATGGATCACCCAAAGAATCCCTGGGTAATCTGTCACTGATTTGAATTACCCACCAACTTTTATGACGGTTTTGTGAGGAATCACCTTTTAACAATAGATTTCTCAAGGAAACGTCTGTAGTCAAAAGTCTTTCGTTTATGGAAACTTGATGGGTGAGCATGGTTAGTTTGTAAAGTTTGTACTAATTAGAGGGTTTGCAAAAGAAGACGGGAGAACGAGAAAGGACGAAACGAGAACATGGTCAAAATAAGAAAATACAAAAGAGACCAAATCACTTGTGTATTTTGCACTGAAATCACAATGTGATCATGAAGATGGTTAATGCAAGGGTGAGCGGGCGACTTAGCACAAGGCCTCACATCGCTGCCAAAGTCATGAATCACATGTGATTTTACACGCGATCCTAGTGTAAAATCAGATGTGAATAATTTATTGGTTATTATGTTCTTTTATTTGGTTACTGTTCTCATTTGAACCCGACTCTTTCTCCCCCCCCCCTCTCTCTCTCTCTCTCTCTCTCTCTCTCTCTATATATATATATATATATATAGGGTTAGGTTCAAATGTGAACTCAATTTTGGCTGTGAACGTGAGGACGAATCTCAGCCACACATCTTCGGTTATGGTGGATGCGATCACGGAGGATTGACGCGATTCATGGGAGGGTGAAGATTATTAAAGGAGGGGAACCAGGTCAAAGCCGCCTTTATTGACCGGATAAGTGGCTGAGATTCGTCCTCACGTTCACAACTAAAAATGAGTTCACATTTGAACTTTCCTCTCTCTCTTTCTCTCTCTCTCTCTCTCTCTCTCTATATATATATATATATATATATATATATATATATATATATATATATATATATATATATATATATATACACACTTGAGATCATGTAAGAAAAAAGATTTTTGATACCAACGTGAGAAATAGTTAATATACCCTTATATTATATTATGTGAATGTTACGTATTTTGTGAAAATGGGGAAGGTTATAGACTTGAATATGTATCTTCATCATTTTCTATGCATAAAGACGGTACCTCTACATGCCTTCATATAAAATAAGGATACCTTAACATATATTATGACTATAAAACAAATGACTTTTACCTATAAAAATTATCCAAAGAACTTTCCGTCGGAGATTACCCACGGATCATCCAGAAAAAATACCAATGGTTCGGTAAAATATGATGTTTTTCAAGAAAATACCAACGGATCATCCAGAGAACCCGTGGGTAATCTTTCACTGATTTGAATTATCAACCAACAATTTTTATCCACCAATTAACGTTTGTGACAGTTTTGTGAGGAATCACCCTTTAGTGACAGAGTTTTCAGCAAAAAAATCCATTGGCAAAAGTCTTTTGTTACTAGTGTATGTAAATGTAATTAGATTTCTCACACATTAGGAGTGGCAATCGTGTTGTGTTCGGGTTGACGGGCTAGCTGGTCAGGAAGGCTTAACCCGGACGCGACCCGTTTAACTAATCGTGTCGAAATGTTCAACCCTAACCCGTACACGCTCGGGTTGGCGGGTCATAAACAAGTTGGCGGGCCAGTTGGCAGGTCATAAACGGGTTGAAGGGTCACATAAAAATACAACCAAGTTCAAACATACAAATTCAAATACTAGTACTACAACCAAGTTCAAATACCAATACAAATATTATTTTAGAAAACTTGGAATAAAAATTATTTTTTCAAAACTATTATTTTTGGCAGGTTGGCGGGTCATCAACCCGCGACCCTTATGTGTCAACCCAAACACGACCTGTTTAATAAACAGGTTGACGGGTCAGAAATTTTAATCCAAACCCGTTTATTTTCATATCGGATTTGTCCCCTGTCAAAAATTGCAACCCCTACTTACACTTATCATGAAAAATAGCATTTCACATGAGTATCCAACCCTATGCAAGTATGTATATTATATGATGAGCCCATGTATGTGCATTTACATTTTAAACAAATGAATGAAAAGAGAGAAATTAAAAGAAAAACCTAGATGGGTTATGGGTACATTTGGAAAATTGTGAAAAAGCTTGGGGATTAGCAAATAGAAATTACGTCAAAATCATAAAAATCGGTGAGCTTAGATTGTGAGAGCTTGATGTTTAGTTAAACATAACGGGGCCACAATATCACCTAAATAGATTGAGATGTAAGCAAGAATGTTAATATTACAAGAAATGATATGAAGAGTTTATTACATTTTTCGTCCATGTAATTGGATGCTATATATTATGGTGTTTCGGAAATAGATATATTTTTAACAGTCTTCCCCCTCGTAAGGTTTCTATAATGGATTAAATTGTGGAAAAGTCTTATAGTTGAGTTTTGATCAGGTGCAAGGAGAACGTAAGAGATTCGTTATTGTAGAGGTTTCATCCTATTGACTGTTTCAAGTCTTGTAATACTCTGTTTTTGTTAGCCATTGCTTCTAATGATATGGTGGTTGTTGTTTCAAAAAAAAGTTATATGGTTTTTGAGGAAAATGTTGCTAACTCTAAAAAATTATGATTAATTAATTACGGTCCTTTGGGTTTTATTTTTGCTTTTGATCGATTCTTTACCCTTATTCTGTTAAATGTGTTCTTTTTAAATAAAAGGTATATTAATTATTTTGTCCAATGTTTTATTATTTTTTTATTATGTATTTTGTATTGTGCAAAAAACATCTAATAAAAAAAATAAAACATAAACAAAAAACATCACACGCTACCTTACCTCGGTCATCTTCTCCGGCCGGTGCCCGATCTCTGGCCAACACACAAAAACACACAGCATAGTGCACACACACCAAAACGACCTAAAGCCAAACGCTAATCACAAAAATCTCAATATCAAAATTAAAATCAAAGAAATTTGTATTCATTAAAGTTACAAATTTGGTTTTCATTTTGCGTTCTCGATCATTTTCGTGTTTGTAACTTGTTTTTGTTTCAACTGAATTATAGATTAATATCATGTTGTTCCGTAAAAAGGAGTTGAGGAGTCACATATATGAAGGGAATGGAAGGTTTGCCGGAAAAGGGGGGGAGGGAGAGTTGCATATTTGGAACCACCATCGCAACTCAAATATGGAACCACAAGACGATGGGAAGGGATCGAAGAGGGAGGGAGTACTTAACATCCGTAAAACCGGGAGAGTTGTAGAATATGTAATATGGAACCATAGGGACTATCTAAAGGGAAGAGGGACGATTGGTGGTTGACGCCACGGATGGTAGTGATAATGAATATCTGAGGGATAGAGATGGAGCGGGATGCCAAAGAAGATGACTAGAGAAAATGTTTTGTGTTAGGGACCTTATTCATAAAAACCTTGAAACCTTGGGGATATAAATTGAATATAATTAACTATAACATAAATATATTATATATTTTTTTTTGAAAAATGTCATATGAAATCTTTGACCTGTGTCGGTTTAACATATTGGCAATAATTAGTCAGAAAAACATAATATTTCAACTAAACACTACAAAGACCCGTTACAGAATGGATATATCCTTCTTATAGTTCAACTATAAGTACCACTGAGTTTTAATCAACTTAGTTGACACGTATAACGGGTTTGATATTCATGTTAGTAAAAGAAACACGTGTATTGTATCTAAAGTCGAACCCTAGACTTCCAACTTATTCTGCAATCATTCATACCTCCTTATCCGTCAAGGTGACGAATTTAGGTGAGACGTATTTACTTTTTGTAAACATTATATATAGTTCAGAAAAAGTAATAATGTAGTTATATAATGACAATAAATTTATTTTTGCATCCTATTTAACGAAAACCCTTCATGCAAAATTTAATTTATGTGCCAGGCCAGTATTAAAGTTTTCACAAACGAAATAGTTATTATCCAATACCCTTTTTTATTATTCATTGCTTGATAAAAGGACAAAGCGACTTTGTCAAATACATAATAGGTTCAAGTTGAAATCCTGTAGGAGCCGGACCAGAACCCTCTAACCTCAGCATCAACCATTGAGTCATCATCTCCAAAATGCTTCCTCACAAGTGATTCCTAGGAGGGCGGGCACATGTGGGACCAGTCGGGATTTAATCAATCTTTTGCTTGAATACACCTCTTTTCCTATCTCACATCAAATTACTCGAACTCAAATCGAAAACAAGATATGTAAACTACCATATATATAAACCTTAGCCTTTTTATATCTCAATCCTAGCTAGGTATTTTGTATAATGAATTCAATCTAAGAAAACATGATCTGTGTGCCCATATATATGTGATCAATTGCAGAATTACAAAATGAAGAGAATACAAACACAGATGAAGTAACATATAGATGCAAGTATTAAAGAGGTGATCATTGGTTCAAGATGGTGCCAATGGTTTTTTTTACAAACAAATATTCCATCAGTTAATCCATTTAATCTGCAATGGTTTACTTTCTAGTAGTTGATCCAATACAAAAACTTTCAATCAATTAATATTCATGTAAATTACATGTATTTCTTGGTACAATTCCATGGTTTGTTATCATATTCAAAGAAGAAGACTTGCCCTTAAAACTTCAATCAAATGGACTAAACGTTAAAGGAAAGGAAGAAAGGAAGAAGAAGCAACAACAGTTATTAAAGACGGTTTTTTTTTCACACTTCACCTCATTAAGGCCGATCACCCAGCCGTAGCTCAAGATCCAAATTCTCTAGTGTAGAGTTCGGGCTACGTTCAACGGGCTGAATCACCAGTGATTCAGCTTCATCGCCATTTACCATCATGTTACTATTCTTTTCAAAGAACGATTTTGCATCATCATCGTCTGTTCGCCTTCTCTTGGAGAACAAACCATCGTCGTCGGGTTCATCAGGTGTCTCACATCTTTTTCTAACGAGTGAATTTAAGGTACCGGCGTTATGAACTTCAATCTGATGATTAATACTCTTCTTTGAAATGGTGGAATTTGACTCCACAACTTTTGTACAACTCTTCTCTTGGTAATTTCCCAGATCGTCGAAATGAAATCGTTTCCGCGATTCAAACTTGGACCATGACAATATTGGAGGAGTACTTGTACCCTTTTGATGATCTTGTTGAGCAAAAGAGCATGTGAAAGGAGTGAGAATGGAAACTGTAGAAGAAGGTCTAGGTCTAGGAGAAGATGATGATGATGATGATGAAAAGAGAGTATGATCCAAATCAAAATTAGGGTTACAGATCTCATTAGGGTTTTGTTGTAACATACATCTACTCAAAGATGAATTAGGTAATTCAAGAACTTGATTGGTTTTTGGACTTGAAATCTGCTTGAGTCTAGCCCTATCTCTCCTATGAACATTCATGTGCCCACCAAGAGCTTGAGCTGACCTGAATTCCCTTCTACAGAAACTGCAAGTATAAGATCTTGGAGGCCATATACAGCCACCTAGTGGTCCAGCTGCATCTTCTGCAAATGCTTGTTCTTCCCATGAATCACCAAACACATGTGAATTCAAACAAGTTGTATCCTTATTATTCTGGATCCAATATGATCTTGATTGATGATCATCCATTATTGATCAAGATTTCAAGAACCAAACTTTAAAGCGATTAAGAATAATAGTAGACAGAAGGAAAGGTGGGCAGTCTATATCTTAGTTTGACGAAAATGAAAGCTACATACATGGAGAATCTTTTGGGGAAGAGAAGAGGTGATTAAGTTAAGAGCCGTGACAAATTGGTTGATAATTAACAAAAGGAGCTGAGCTGAGGGTTCGAAGGTGAGGTGAGGTGGTGGGTGCTGAATGCTTGGCTGTTTTCTGTAGCAACTTTTTGGGGTTTTGCTTATTCACTTTCAAATACTGACACACTTCTGATACCCCACTTAATAATTAAAACACAAAAGTTATCTGGAATAATGCATCCATTTCCACCTCGTTACTCTCCTTTATACTCTAACTCGTGTATTTTTCATTGTCATATTCACAGGGAGGATCGATGAATGCTTAACAAAAAGATTATAATAATACCCACAAAAAAGGAATGATATATGGAAGGACCAAAATCACAATTACTTACATAATTAACTGTAGCATAAGTACATAAAATAAAGTATTTCAAAAGAAAAAAGTACATAAAATAAAGAGACCGGCCTATCAAGGGACGGATCCATCTAGTCATGACCGAGACACATATTATATTGGGTGGAGGGCAACTACTCGTTATGGAGAGAAAATTTTCTTTTTTTTACTTAAAGTTCTTTTATTTTATCCCGCCTCTCGGCATGTATTCTGAATTCTTTTATAACATAAAAAAGAATATAAAAAATGTATGCTATTATAATTGGCAAATTGCATCAAATTAGAACGCACTTTGTTTTGCAACCTATTCGAAAGAAACTACATTCAAAAGCTCTATTTTTTATGTTTACGACCAAAAGAGTTTTTGGCTTTACAAATTATAATGTTTCTTTTGTTTTTCTTAAAAAAGATTTAATAATATGTCCTATAATTGTATAGAAGACATAGTACATGTTTCAAAATTAAGTTTTTCAAAGTATGTTCTCTAAAATAAGAATTAAAGCAATGGGAGGTTCCATTATAATGCAATTTATCTATTACAATGCATACCAAAATTGTTTTTTAAAACAATAATGCATTTTATATATCATACAAACTCCTAGGTTATCGTATAGTACAATAGTAGGGTTGTAACAACGTTATGTATGGTTATGTTACACCCAAATATATATTTACTGTAACATTTGTACAAATTAGTGATGAAAACCAAACCATACCCAATGACAGTGTAGCTAAAAGCTCTCATTTGGAAATAGGATCTCAAAAGAGTTGGTATCTACAAACCATATATCCATCCTTAGGGTAAAGGGCATGTAAACACTACAAATTATAATGAAAATGATGAATAGGAGATGTTAAAAAACAGCTTCTAAAGAATAAATATCCATAACTGTTAAGTATTAAGACATGAAATAATTGCAATAATAATTACGCATGTATTAAGCAACTATTATAATGTGACGATTAGAAAGAACCTAGAACAAAATAACGTTTTGAATATTTCGTGACAGTTGATAACAAAAGTCATGCATGATAAAAATAATTGACAAAAAAAACTACATCATATTTAATTGGTAATGGAATTCGTGACTATATTAAAAATATAAACCCTAAATACCAAAAGAATCAAATACATTGTTGGTCCCTGCCGTGGGCCTCTTTTTTATGTTTTGGTAGTACCTAAAACCCAATAAATACGATTGTTCTTATTTTGTATTTTGCACCCCCACACACACACATATACATATATATATATATGTATACAAGAAAGTTGGTGGTTTTTTTTTTGAGGGGTGGGGTATAAATGTTCTTGAATTAAGGAAGATGGATATATATGGGAAGAAAGAAGATATGTAAAAAGAGGATATTGCCCCTCAAATGAGGGGTACATGATTGAGTTAACGGAGATGGAGTTAACGATGATAAATCACGAGGCTAATATGTTATATATGTTAAATATAAAATAAGAATCACCGGTAAACTTATGCAATTTAAGGACCAAAACAAAAAAAAAGAGGCATTGGAAAGGGACAACAGTATAATTCACCTTGTGATAAATAAAGTCTACGAATAAAATTTAAGGTCAAACCAATGATTATTATACATGTATCAAGAAACTATCGTAAGTAGATCAAACAACCATATGCTTATGCATTTATTAGAAAATGTCAAAGATAAATTTATCGGTAATAAAAAAGTTACAAATCAATATAATTGATGATGCACATTTGAGTAAAAACCTTGGGAGTAAAATGATAACTTTTTCAAAAAATGTGCAAGTGGCACAAGGATAAGTATTCATCATATATTCGTCGTGCGACCAGTAAATGAGCGGAGCAACTTTGTTAAAATATATATATTGAGCGACAACCATGACCTTGGGATCGGATTTATGTCGTAACTCTCAGTGTGGGTTTCGTGTCACTACAAAATTGTTTTGGTGTAAAAACTTTTACGTGACACTATTTTATTTCCTTATGAACAACTCTATCACTAGGACCCGCAACTATTTTCTCCGGTACACTATCAGAATATGAAAATCATTTTGTATAAGTATATATACACGTACATTTATATGAATTCCATTTTAAAAATAATAGGGTAAAGAATGTGGGGCCTTAGAGTTCTGTCACTCTGATGGTTATATTCTAACTGAGATTATCTTATGATAATTTTAAGTCCAACAAAGAGTTCTAGGGAAGGAGGTAACATGGTTTGCCTTTTGGAATGAGGCTAAATGTGTCTTCATTTCAGTTTGCAGGTTTATATATATATTTAACTATGACATGTATTTGTCTTTATATATACAAACAATTAATGTCATAAGATTTCCATATATTTGCCAAAATATTAATAATACAAGTTGGAGAAATGAAATCCATCCAAAAACAAAAGGCCATCGAAATTCTAGTTGTCATTATTTTCACAAACATATATAATTATCATATTGTAATACCCCACTAATTGAAAATATACTTTTTAAGTTTTATATATTGCTTCACATTTCAAATTTAGGTGTTAATTGATCGATAACCTACTTAATTATAAATAGAAGTAAATCAAATTAATGTATCTAATATATTTCAGGGAGAACTAGCTAGGTTATAAGAATCGAATGTATGTAAACTTTTTCATCTACTCAATAGGTAGAGAGATTGTTTTAAGAACATATACTTGTGAGTTGCAATGATAACCTAGCTATATACTAGTTTCATACTTATAAATTGTTTTGAGTAAATATTTTAGTAAGGTCTTCTCTTTGCATCTAAAAATGTGAGTCCCAGTGATCTAAAGAATATAGTAATTGAATAAGAACGTAGCAATCAAAAGAATAGGAACACACTAATAGAGCAGAGAAGTCATATGTCATTATATATGTAGAATTTGTTACAAGCTTGAGTGAATATTTTAGACAGAGAAATTACAATGTAAACTAAAAGATACAAATTGAATTATGTGCAAAAGATTATAGACTTTCTAACAAATACAGACTCTATATACACGAGTTTAGAAGACTAGCTAAAACACATGATAGTAGAAAACATGCTAATAAGAGCATGACATGTGTTATAGATCCATGGGTCTTCTAAACTTGGAACTCATGAGTACAGAGTTAAATTTTTCCAAGTCCTTAAGTCAAGAAAGGCAATCCAGACTTGATACCCGAACTTTGACTCTTTAGGTTTAAATCTTTGAGCCTTCAATACTTGATCTCTTGGTCTTCTGAAAATATACCTGAACTTTGAGTCTTCACCCTCACAAATTAATACTTCGTAAATATTTGGAAGTTTTATCTCTGGACATGCTTTAACTCTTGACCGACTATCCAAAGATCTAGATCAACACTTATTGAAATTGACACTTCTTTGATTCAACTACAAATCTTGTTCTTTAATTTCCCTCTTTGTAATCAAAGAAGGTCTCTTACAACAGGCACAAATCTTAGCAATACCATATTCCTCAAACTTAGTCGAGCATCTATCAAATGTTCAATTCTATTACATAGATAAATAAAAGCATGTCTTTTTCTATCTAGAGCTCTCTTCAACTACCTTAAGGTACTGGTGTGTGGAAAATATACAACTCTAAACCTGTAAATTATGCAAGTATACATGGTTCACTAGTATTGTCCAAAGCAAATAATAGTAGTAAGTAATAACAAATATTGTTCCTCATGGATTTTAAAAGATAAAGAGTTATAATAGTCAATCTTAAAATAATTATTATAAAACAAATGCTTTTAACATATTTTAAACCATTATTACATACAAATCCTACAATGTGGTGAAATACCACCCCATGAGATTTCAAAATCTTTGTTTCTAGGATGTAAATGAAATCATGGGACTTCAACATATGATTCGAATTAAATTCAATCCAATCTTCCAAATCAAACGGGACCTAAGGTCTTATTTGGTTTGCAGGAATATTGGATTGGATTGGATTGGGTTTGGATTTGGATTCTATCTTAATCTCATTTTTGGTTTGAAGATTTCCTGAATTTGAAATCCCACGAGATAGTTGATATATCACGGGATTTCGTAGAATCTGTATATAATAATGTTTTAAAATATGTTAAAAACATTTGTTTTATAATAATCAATTAATAAAAAGAAATTTGATTATTTTTATAATTATTTATAGTTTGTTTCTATAAATTGCTAATGTAATTCAATTTTCGTTCCATATCCTACACACCAAAGATTCCAAACCCTTCCACGAAATCGATCTAAATCCCTCGAAACTGTTACATCAAACCAAAACACCTCTAAAAGTTTTTCAAAATTGGAGGACACATGACATAAAAGATAAAAACTCCAAATATATAAAACACTTTTAAATATAATGTCAAGGAAAGAGAAAAAAAAAGTATTCCATCAATAAAGTTAAATATGTTCTCATTTCTTATAAAATTGTAGAAAATTATTTCCATACGGAAAACCTATTGAATATTTTACTAATATAATTGATGTTGAATTCCAAAATATAGTTACAGATATTTTCTCATATTAGCTTTTTCTTTATTTTGAAAAATTATAGAAATTTGTTCAAGACGTTTTGAAAAAGTCAAGTGAGATGTTAATGTATGCAAGTGTAGAACTAGTAGGGGGTTCAAATAGCATATATACAAGGGGCTCATTTAACAACACTCGAGCATCAATCATAAAGGAGTTCAAAATTCTATTTTCTACTCGCTAGGTCCATTTTAATCGATCAAAACTCAATGCCAAAAACTAGATTTCCAATCGGGGTCTAGGCCTTTTAAACCCGTTTTCAGTAAGTAAAAAACCTGGGTATTTTCAGACCAGGTTTCCAATGTAAAAATAGGCCTAATCGGACTTTTTCAGGCTTTGACCAAGCTTTTTTCGGAACTAATCGGCCTATAAGACCTAAACTACAATCATACATCCCCAAGGAAATAAAGCAAATCCATCACAAATAAAGCAACAAAATGCAGAACCAGAATGTATATATAGCTGGTAGAAACTTTAACAGCAGAAAATAACCATCATTCGCGACACTAGTGTCCGAGATTTCACTAGAAAACACGAAAAACTGTCGGGAATCTTTTAACAATAGACTATTCCACGGAAAAGCAGACTTTTTGCCTCATATTTCACCATCCCAGAGTTCCTCAATGTTCTTATACTGACCATGAGTCTTGTCCACAAAATTAACACCTCTCAGTAGCCTCGCCTGCAAAACACATATACAAGTTCAAGAATATATATGTATATATATATATATATATAATATATATATATAGGGGCGGGTTCAAATGAGAACTCAAATTTGGTTGTGAACGTGAGGACAAATGAAAGCGCGACACGTGTCATATTCAAACTGAATAATCAAAGAAATATTTAGATTGAATATAGTATTTATTCGGTCAGAATAATGATTTATTCCGACTGAATAAATACTATATTCAGTCTGAATATTTTTTTGATTATTCAGTTTGAGTAATTTACATTCAGATACGTGTCGCGCTCTCATTTGTCCTCACGTTCACAACCAAATTTGAGTTCTCATTTGAACTTTCCTCTGTATATATATATATACATAGCAAATTGAGTAATATATTTGGTAGAGATGCAAATTGAAAGCATGCATGCCTGCTCGATATTAGAAATCTTGGTGAACAAATCCTCAGGGATCGACCAATCAAAAACATCGAAATTTTCTTTGATTCGGGATTCACTTGTACTCTTGGGAAGTACACTATGACCCATCTGCAAACCCCAACGTAAAGCAACCTGAGCGGGTGTTTTTCCCAATTTTTCCGCTACTTCAACTAAAACCGGATTTTTGAGTACATCACTTTTCATGAAAGAGGTTCCAGGTGAACCAAGTGGTGAATATCCCTGCAAAAAAAAATGAAAAAAAAAACAGAATAAATGATGTTCGTTTCTTGTTAAAAGTAAGAGCAAAATGTATAAAAAAATTGTAATGAAGTTTGCTTTAATTCTTAATAAATAAACATGGTTATCAATAAATAGTTGTATTTATTTTATCAACTTACAGTTAAATGAACGCCTTTCGTTTTGCAGAAGTCTCGGAGTTTGGTTTGCTTCCATGAAGGATGGCATTCCACCTGATTTACAGCAGGGGAGATGCGAGCTACATCCAACAACTCTCCCAATTTTTTCGTAGAAAAATTGCTGACACCAATGGCTCGTGCCTTCCCGGAGTCGTAGAGTTTTTCCATTGCTTTCCACGTGCTAGGGATATCTGTTGGCATAAGGTTCTCGGGCTTAAACCCAACAGATCCCTTCTTCATCCGGGCAGGCCAGTGGATCTTCAAAAAAAAATTAAACAGTTTTTATTAATAATGGTAAACACTTTTGGTTATTTAGGAAAATAAACTTATGATAGATTTTGTTTAAGGGAAATCCATCAAAATAGCCATTTATGGCCAAGAGATTGAAGAAAGAGTCAAGTTTTCGAGGTTTATAAAGAAATAGTGGTTAATTTCACCAATCAAGGCCGCTTATTGGCTGAATCCACTTTTTGTCGGATGGTGGGCTCAACCCATCTGATTGGTTTGCAAACCTCATAGTTGGGCCCACCATCTGGCAGAATTCTCCGCTATTTCTTTATAAAAATGTCTATTTCTTCAATCTTTTTGCCATAGATGGCTATTTTGGTGGATTTCCTTTATTTTAAAATGCATGACCTTATGACAAAATGAGCATTTCTTAAAACTTGTAGAAGGTTAATCATTTAAATTCCCTCACAATGTTATTCTCCTAAATTAAAACCTATAATGAACACGTACAAGGTACAAGTCGAGATAGTCGAGCTGCAAATCATTCAATGTTTTCTCTAGTGCCACGGGTACATCTTCGGGTGCATGATCAGTACACCTGCAAATTATTTCCGATTATTAACTAAAAATTAAAAACATCCATGTATGTATACAAAAACATCATCTACATAGAGATGCACAAAAAAGCCCAACCAAATCCCGGCCTTAAAGCCTGATTAGGCCAACTTTCTTTTTCAAGGCCCGGTTAAAGCCCAGCCTGAAAAAGCCCAAAAATGTCAGCTTGAAAAAACCCAAGCTGGCCCTTTTTCTATTAATCAAAAACTGGCTTGGAGGTTGGGCCCAGGCCCAAAAAAGCATGGGTCTTGTGGATCTCTAGTATGATACAAGAAGAATAGGGATTAAAGGAACATGACAAAGACATACCATAGCTTAGAGGTAATCCACAAATCTTCTCGTTTCACCACACCATCTTGAAAGAGCTTCTTCAAAACTAAACCAATCTGAAACCATAAACTCGAATCATTTACATGACATTGGGTCGTTGTAACCGGTTATACTTATACCCATTTTGTTTTTCGGCTAATATTTTTAAACTTAGCCGTTAGGCCCATTATCGATAAAATATAACCTAAATTGACTCATTGTTACATAATTAGATTGAAATTGCTCTCCTTTTACTCATAAAATACAAATTTAAACCAAACACCTATACACTCTTGAAATACGAATTTTAGTACACTTCAGTGGCACGAATTGAGGCAAATGATAATAGAATCGGGGGCTCATCGATCAATAACCATTGAACCTAAACTCCCTTCTTCTATTCATTTATTGAAAAAAGTGATTTTGGCAAAAATAAAAATATGACATAAAAACAAAGTTAAGCTACAAAGTCAATATATAAATTCATAGCTCCAATACCATGTAGAAGAAGTTACAAAAAGTAGGCAATTGTGAAAAATGTTATAGCATGGATTGTGAAATATAGGGAGGTTCAAATAAGAAAGGCAAAAAGATTGGGAACATAAGATTACACGATTCATATGTGAATCATATGTATTTTTTTCGGGTTTTCCAATGATTCACATATGAATCATCTCTTCTTGTTCTTATTTGAACCTTCCCCTTTTTATATATGTTATAGTAATGGATTACAAAAAGTTACAAATTCTACATAGCTCTAATACCATGTTTCTGAAGTTACAAAGAGTATGCAGTGTCATAGCCAAAGTGGGAGGAAATATTGTGCAAAATGGGGAGTCATTTAGGTATATGACCTTAAATGAGATTTTAATTGAATCCATCACATCCTTATCTATTAAAAGAAAAATGGCTTCATACTTATCGGAAGCACTTACCAGCAAGAGTCATTACCTCACTTACTTTCAAGTAATATTCCCGGCCACCAAAATTGATTGTTGGTATGTGATTATCACCCGGTAAGTGCTTATAGGTTAAGAGTCACCACCCTTACTTACCAGGTAAAATTATCAATCCTGCCCTTTTCCTCTTACCGGGTAAGGCTCTCAGTCCTTGTTATACTTACCAACAAGTTATCTGACACAGTAAGCACTTACCCATAAGCATTTGGTAAACAGACCCTTAATTAAAATCTCATTTAAGATTATATACCTAAATATCTCACAATTTGAAACCGGATTGATAAACAAATAATTGAAGTTACATAAGAAACAATCCATACTATTACATTTTGCACAAATAGCAAACAAAATAGCAAGAAATTCCAATAAACAAAGGCGAGTAATTGCGTACCTCCTTCTCATTCCCATAAATTTGAGCACAATCAATATGTCGATACCCAATCTACATGCATAAGAACGATGAATTATAAGAGAACATAACCAAAAGTTATACAACAAAGGATCACTCTTGTACTTCAATGGTATAATATAAGACACTATGTCCATATGAGTTGACTACATCATATGCTCGAACTATGTTATGATGATAGACGGTACTAAGAGCAAAACTTAAAGAGTTTCACATATATTACTCGCATCGCATCGTATCTTCTAAATCAAAGAATGCAAGTAAATCCCACCAAAGAGTAAAGTCTGATTATATGACCATATATCCATGTTATAATGATAAGATCATGCTATATATATATATATATATCACATAAATTACACCATGGAATGGCTATTCTAAGATTAACCAAGTGAATCACATGAACATTTATCAACATATAGCCACTTGATGCATATACACATCTTTTTCAGCACTTGAAAAGAAAGAAACTAAACTTCATAAAACGTAAAAACCATGGTTACAACTTACAAATAAATAAAAATTGAATCATGCGTAGCAAATAATGAGGACAAATTTACATAAAAACAATTTACTTATTGGTTATAACCCGAATCAACCCAAAGAGAGGAATGGCCCTAAAAAGTTGATGCCATAACTAGATTTGAATACGAATATACGATACGAGGACCAAACCCTTATAAACCCTGGTTCATTAATTTGGAGCATCTCAAACACATTCTCCAAAATTTCCCCAAAGTGAAAATACAAAATCAAAATCTCCCAAAAGAAATTACATTCAATTCCAATACAGCTAGCTTCTCCATTTTAGAGAATCAAAAAAATTGCCCAAAATGTCCATAATCACGGTTTTCTCCAATGAATCGATTGGAGATAGTGGACCTATAAACACAAATTCCAAACGAAAACACACAAAACAGAACTCATTTCGTGATCATCATAATACAGAAATTGAAAAACATAACGAACGAACGAACCTTGATAGCAGCAGCAACAGCGTCACCAACAAGACCAGGATCGGATTGCCAGGTGCCAAGACCAACAGAAGGGATTTTGGTTTTGTTAGATAATTCAAAGAAGGGAATGGCATTAGCGATTTGGCCCATTTTTCTTCCGATTGAACTGAACAAGGAGAAGAGGATGGGTGCGTGCGTGTGTGTGTGTTGTAAGAAAAAGAGAAAGAGAGCGAATTGGTTTATATAGTGGAGCGTGGGCCATGAATCACTGCCGGCAATGACGTTGAAATATTAATACAATATAATAATACTTTTAGGAGTAAACTACGATTTTCGTCCTTGTGGTTTGATATTTATAACGATTTTCATCCCTGGTCTTTGAAATTTGCTTTTTTCGTCCTTGTGGTTTCATATTCCTTTATATTTTCGTCCCTGGGACAAATTCTGTTGAAAAAGGTATATTAAGTAAGGGACTTTTTGGTCATTTCCTTTTTATTTTATGTTTTTGATTATTTTTATTTGAGAAGTTTTATTCTACACGATTTATTAATCATAAAAAAAAAGAACTAAAGCTAAAAAAAAACCATAGTCACCGCCTTGCTACCCTTCTACATCCCTCTTTCCCCACCGAACACACAGAGCTCACACACATACTTCGTCCCCGTCTATGATTAACCTGCAAACTTTTTTAAACTTACAATACACACACACTTATATTATATATACCATGGCACACACATAAAATACACATTGGAGCAATGGTGGGGGATGGGGATCATCAGACGGAGCAAATGGTAAGTAGGAAGGGTTGGGGATAAATCGATCGGAGCAACCGTGGGGGATGGAGTGGGGATCATCAGACAGAGAAAATGGTAAGGAGAAGGGTCGGGGATAAATGGGTGATGGGGATCGTCGGAGCACTGGTGTATATATGTGTGTATTGTATGTTTTATTGAAAAAGTTTGTAGGTTAATCGTAAATGGATGATGCTGATGCCTTCTCCAACTTTTCTTTCTCGATTGTTGTCCGACGACCTAAGACCATACGGACACCTCTCAGCGACTTGTTCTTTTCATACCTACGATAGAGCCAGACAAAATCAGTCACGATTGGAGGAGGAGGAGGGTGGTTTTGGAAGAAGAGGAGATGAAGAGGACGGTGGCGGTGGCGGTTCGCTAAGTTCTTCTTCGAAGAAACAACTGTTTTTATGTCTTTGTGATCGTCCACTCATCATCAACGGCGGAAATAAGGTTGGGTTCTCAATTTAACTTTGTGTTGATTTCTTTCAATTTCCTTTAATCTAATCATCAATCGGTTTTCGGGTTCCTTTTTTTATGGCTTAGAATTGAGATTTAACTTTGAAATATTGAATCTTGATGATGTTTCTTGATGGGTGTTTACAGAGCTTCTCGTTTGATAAACAAATTGGCAAAAATGTTACATGTTGGGTGCAAGAGATTTATCCATTGTTTGGGGGATACTCCTCGATATGGAGATGGATTTCAATGTCTGATTCACGGTAATAATTTTAGAATTCCAGCTCAGATTCTTGTTCGTAATCATCTCCAATCGTTCGGGCTAATATTTCTTGCACCAAAATGTTCTAATAATTCTTGCACCAAAATGTTACATCTGTAGAAAACGCTAGTGGTTGATTGACTTGATTTTGGTAACAATGGAGGAAGGGTGGTTCTTGAGGAATGAAGATGAGGTAGGAGATGATAGGTATGAGTGGGTTCTTTTTTCAAGGGGGTGGGGGAATGTACTTGTTCACATGGGTTTAGGGATGTTAGGTAGACTTTGTTTTTATTTGTATATTGTTTAATAAAATAATAAAAATAACGAAAGACCAAACTACCCTTAGCTTAATGTTTTTTCTTTAATATTATTAGACTTAAGGACGAAAATAGAAACGAATTACAAACCATGAGGACGAAAAAAGCAATTTTTAAAGACCAAGGACGAAAATCGTTATAAACAACAAACCACAAGGACGAAAATCGTAGTTTACTCTACTTTTAGTACAATATATTACAAGAGTTGATGTATTATACAATGTGTCACGTTTTACAAGCAATGCAATCCGTGATTTCATATGAATTTTAATTATTTTGTATAAATTTATATTATAATAAATAAACTCGTATGATTTCCATAAATATCTTGATTTATTAGGCTATATTGATTATACAAATATAACGGATTGCATTTTAAACGTCCTTAATATTATATATTATATATTTATAAATAAATAAAAGTTAATTAAAATAATCATTTTAATCGAATAATTTTATTTCCTAACATTTTTCTTGAAAGCCTTAGATCCATAATTGTGGACCTAATTAAACAATAAAAAATTTTACCTCAAATTTTCATCTCTGCGATTGCGAACCTAGTCTTGAACTTTTAAAGAAATACACTTTCTACCTAGTTCTGTAATTGTAAAGGTAATTTTTTTCATGGATATAAGGCTCTTTTGGTGACGTTTGAAAATAAACGGTAGAAAGTGAAACCACATCCAAAAAATAATTATTTTAATTAATTTTCTTTATAAATATAACGTAATATATTTGTATAATATAATATTTAGTAATAAAGGTAATATAATAACAATTTTAGTATAATATATTCTATCCCCATTAACAAAAATAAATATTTAGTATATTATTAAATATTATATATTTATCATATATATATATAATATAATATTTAAGCAGTAAATGTAATATAATAACATATTTAGTAATATGTTATCTATTATATATTTATAACATATAATAAATATTTATAAAAATATAATATATGGAAAAAGTCTGGAAAAAAAACCTGACAAACTATATGATTTTGAATAATTAAGTTTTTAAACTATTTTTTTAAAGACAAAACTCTTAAACTTTATAAAACGGTTATATACATTCTTATAACCTGTAAAAAGATATTAATATGATAAAAAAATTAGAAAAAGTTTAAAAACATCTAATAAACTATCTATTTTTGAATTATTAAGTCCCTATTTTTTTAACAAATAAATCCTCAAAAGAATTCTAAATCTTTTTACCAAATAAATTTTTGGACTTTTTTTGAATAAATAAAAACCAAACTTTTTTGAAGAAATAAAATCATGAACTTAATTTGGAACAAATAAATCATGAACTTAATTTTGAATAAATAAAATATTTGAACAAAAAACAAAGCAAAATGCAAAAATAACAACATACTTTCATAAGTTTTTTTATTATAGCATTGTACTTTTAGTTTTTCTTATTATAGAAATATACTTTCAAATTATTTTTTGTTAGAACATTGTATTTTAAAAAATCTACTCATTATGGCATTGGATAACTTCTTCTTTAAAATTTACCCATTATATCATGTTCCCATACCACCTCATTGTTAGGGGTGAGCAAAACCCGACAAACTCGAAAACTTGAACCCGACCCGAACAAGCACCTAAATATGAAAACCCGAAAACCCGAACCCGAGATGTTAATCGGCTATAGTAGGATCGGGTTGGGTTTGTCCTACGCCACCCGAACCGAACCGATTAACCCGATTAAGAATTTAAATATATATATATATTATAATATATATAAAACATAATTTTAATTTTTAACCTAAAACTTTTTATATATACATATATATTTTAATATAAAACCCGACCCGAACTTACCTGAAAACCCGAACCCGAGAATAACCCGAATATCATCGGACGGTTTCGGGGCCTGTTTTCTCCACCCGAAAACCCGACCCGTGCTCACCACTACTCATTGTTCATATAGGTTGTCTACGTGTAATATATTGTTGATATGAAATTTCTTATTACAGCATTATACTTTCAAAACATTAACTTTACATATTATTTAATAAATATATTAGACTAACTAAAAAAATCTAAATTATTCATAAATATAACAATATTAAAAAAAAAATTGTAGATCACAGTTTATTTCCCTAATATTTAAAAAAATGTTTTAAAAAATATATTTTCAAACTTAGAAAATAAGAATTGTTACGTTTTTTCTTGGCAAATAAAATATTTTATGAATCGAATATATCAACTTGTCTTAAAAATTTGACTTGATATATCATTTAATAAATATATTAAATCAATTAGATCGTTAAATTTAAAAATATATATATAATAAGTATTTTTTGAATTAGAAAAATTAAATAATAAGTGTTACCTTTTCTTACAAATAAAATATTTATCTTGGAAAAAATATCATATTTGTTAAAGAAAATGTTATTCTAAAATATTTAATTTGCATACAATTTAGTAAAAATGAATTTTTTTTGAAAATATTTTTTTATAAAGATTGATCATGGACATGAGAAAATTACTAAAAATCTGAGAAAATTAAGAAAAATATAAACCGATTGGGATATGAATAATCAGAAGAGAAAGTGAATAAATTATTTAAAAAAATTGCAAGAGATTTTTTTATTATTAATGTCATCTAATGTAACACCCCCGCCCCATGCAGCATGAGTCGGGAGATGTACAATCCGGTAATCGGATCAAAACTTAAAATCCTATCATTCAGAGCTGTAATATATTTTCCAAAATGGTGCAAAGAACCAACCAGACTGACCTAATGGATAAATCAGGAAATTTTTGTTTTTCTGAAATTAGAATAATATAGAATATCAATTTTTTGATTGCATGATGAACTCCCCTGAAAAACATCGGCGCTAACCGCCTATTTTTTTGTGTTGTGTACTTAGCGGGTATACACTATACAATCAACTAGAAAAAAATTGTTTATCAATTTGTAACATTTAAAACATAATTACAAACCAAAATGTTATCGTCTAAGCGATCCCAAAAGATTGAGCACCATGATATACAAAAGTTAATATTAAGTCATTGTTACTTCCTACGACATCTTGATCTCTCAACCCGTCCCTGGAGTAGAACCTGAACCTGCTGAGGAAACAGAAAACACCTCGGCTGAGCAAAGTCGCTCAGTGAACAGATATAATGCATAACGTCGAAAAAGAATATAAGTTCAAATAAAAGTTAACGTAAAAAATCGTATTGAAACCATTCTTGAACATAATTAAGAAATGTAAAAACTATTTTTATAAAATCAGCAAGTCATCCGATTAGACAACATATTGTACTATTCACAAGAATAACTCCCAAAATAAGATCTACATAAACCCTAGTCAAAAACCTCAAATCATTCAAAACACCTAAAAAGATAAAACCCTAAAATACAGTAGATGCTTCACGAATAAGGTTTTAGAGAACCAAAAAGAAAGGTTGACAAGAAATAAGATCCCAAAGGGTTGGGATAACTTATAAATGCGATTTGAAGAAAAACCCCAAAGTTTGGTAGACAATGGTGGAGGAAGGGTTGGAGAAGATGAAAATGAAGTTTCAACTCTTGAACTTTGATGATGTTGCAAGGCTTTTGGATGGTTGGAAATGAGGAACAAATTCTCTAAAAAACATCTCCAAGAAAGAAAGAAGAAGAGAAGACAAGTGGGAAAGAGATTTGGGGAAAAAAGGGGCTGAAATATGAATTTAAGGTTCACGCAACTGAAATCAGGTACCCTCGCAACCTCAAGTTACGTAGAAGGTCGTGCGCGTGGGGGAGGGGTAGCAAACAAAATGATACGTGACATGGTGCGCGACTTGAGCCCGCCTGACAGGTCGCGTGGGAGCAAAATTTCGCCCAATGGCTTACGTTTTTTAATATAATGTAACACCCTCATTTCCACCTATGAGTAATGTAGCATCATACATCCCAAATATTACCTTATGTCGTCGGTCTTTACAATAAGGTACAATTGATACCACAAACACAACGGAAATCTTAACTTAAACAATACAAGTCTCTAACTATAGCCCGTCCCATACCAGGCTATGTTACATAAACTCCAAATACATAACATAAATAAGTTTAGCGACTAGCAAAATACATAGAAAGAAAATAACATAAAGAATCCTATATATGCCTTGCCCTTTCCTTTATCTAAACCTGAACCACCGGCTCCTGAGATGTATACTAATAGTTAGCTAAAAAGCTAAGTGAGTTCATTAAAGAGGAATTGTTTTCCGTGTCCTTCAAAGTGTAAAAAGGTTACAATATAAATACAAGAGAAGGAGGAATAAACCGGAAACTAGCTACAAATCATGATTCTAAATTAATGCCTAATATTCTAAATTAATGGCTAATATTCTATATTAATGGCTAATATATACATATTTACTAACATCCCCCCGCAGTTTGAGCTTCCGAATTTCGAATGTTCAAATTGGATTTGAAATCTTGGAACAGTGATGACAGTAACCCCTTCGTGAATATATCGGCATACTGTGAACGTGATGGAACATGTAGGACACGAACTTGGCCGATAGCAACTTTGTCCCGGACAAAGTGAATGTCAATTTCTATATGTTTCGTGCGTTGGTGTTGAACCGGATTGGATGACATATAGACCGCGCTCACATTATCATAGTAAACAATTGTAGCTTTTTGTGGGCGGCCTGTGTAGTTCACGAAGGAGATTTCTGAGCCAACTGGTCTCGGCCACTGCATTGGCGACGCCGCGATACTCAGCTTCGGCACTAGAGTGAGAGATGACACCTTGGCGTTTGGAGGTCCAAGACACAAGGTTATCACCTAAGAAGACACAATATCCGGAGGTGGATCTGCGAGATACTGGACATTCCCCCCAGTCTGCGTCCGAATATGCGATAAGATACGACGAGGGGGAGACATGTATCTGTAGGTCGTGGGTGAGGGTGCCTCGTAAGTACCGCAGGATGCGTTTGAGAGCATGAAAGTGTGGTTCTTGAGGGTCATGCATATAAAGACATACTTGTTGGACCGCAAACGCAATGTCTGATCTCGTGAATGTGAGATACTGAAGGGCCCCGGCAAGGTTGCGATACAACGTTGAGTCAGTTACCGGGGGGTCATCAGCCATCAATTTCTGAGCAGACTTTGTCGGGGTGCTAGTAGGTTTACAGTTGAGCATTTTAGCACGCTCGAGAATCTGGGCGGCGTATTTCTGTTGTGAGAGAAATTGACCAGTAGAAGATAGAGATGCAGAGATCCCTAGAAAGTAGTTAAGTGCACCCAGATCTGTCATGGCAAACTCATGACTCAGCTGAGTTATGATATGTCGAAGTAAGGTGGTAGGCGATGCTGTGAGAATGATATCGTCTACATATAAGAAAAGATAAGCAATCGTTTTTGGTGTGTGGTAGATAAATAGAGATGAATCAGTGCGGCTATGGTGGAAACCGATCCGTAGTGCATACTGGGTAAATCTGTGATACCACGCCCGGGGGGCCTGTTTGAGGCCATAGAGAGAGCGCTGGAGGTGGCAAACATGATCTGGATACCTAGGGTCACGGAAACCCGGTGGTTGATGCATGTATACAGTTTCCTGAAGGTGTCCGTGAAGAAAGGCATTCTTCACGTCCAATTGGTGAATTGGCCAGTTTTGAGAGATGGCAATACGCAGAACAATTCGTATGGTAGCCGATTTCACAACCGGACTGAAAGTCTCATCACAATCTATCCCTTGTTGCTGACTTCGACCATTTGCGACTAGACGTGCTTTATATCGAGCGAGAGAACCATCAGCATTATGTTTATGGCGAAAAAGCCACATGGAACGAACCATATTGACCCCCGGGGTAGAGGGACAAGTACCCAAGTTCTATTCGTGATAAGGGAATGATATTCCTCGTTCATGGCCTTTTGCCAGTGAGGGTCCTGTAATGCATGTAGGTGGGACCGGGGTAAGGGGGAGACGAATGTGGTATGAAGGTTAAGACGTTGAGTGGGTTTGACTATACCGCTTTTAGCACGAGTTGTCATAGGGTGTGTGGGAGGATGAGCGAGAGTAGAAGAGGATGAATTTTAGGGTGTGGTATGAGGTGGACATCCTCTGGAAGGATCGACTGGGCCAGTCGAGTCGATGTTGGATTCGAGGTTGGCATCTTCTGGATGGCTCGACTGGGCCAGTCGGGCTGGTCGAGTTGGTTCAGATTCGAGGTTGGCATCTTCTGGATGGCTCGACTGGGTCGATCGAGTCGGTTCAGATGGAGAATTGGTAGATGAGTGGTGTGAAGGTGTGGGGGAGGGAGAAGTTGTGGGATGGTGCGAGTGAAGTATATCACGCATGATAGAAAAGGTGTCCAAGGTGTCATCGAGGAAGGAGTAGGAGGGTGGGTTGGTTGGAGTGACTGAACCAAACGGAAGAACAGACTAATCAAATATGACGTGTCGAGAGATAATGATGCGGCATGTAGAGAGGTCAAGGCATCAGAAGCCTCGATGTTGGGACGGATAACCTAAGAAGACACAAGGGGTGCTACGAGGGGCGAGTTTATGTGGGGTGGTGAGGTGGGGATAGCAAAGGCATCCGAAAACACGAAGATGCGAATATGATGGGTGTTTTTGGAATAATCGATAGTAAGGTGTTTCAAAGTTAATCGAGGTAGAGGGAAGAATATTGAGTAGGTGAGTTGCCATATGAAGGGCTTCTACCCAATAGGTAGGACGGAGATGAGAATGAAAAAGCAAGGTTCGGACGACATTATTAATGGTGCGAAACATGCGTTTCGATTTCCCATTTTGTTGGGAAGTGTCGGGACACGATAAACGAAATTGAATTCCGTTATAAGCGAAGAACTCGTGAAAGTGTTTGTTGTTATATTCCCCACCATTATCGCATTGAAAAGATTGGATATTAGAATTGAATTGTGTTTTAACACGGTGATAAAATTCGTGAAATTTTGCAAAAACTTCAGATTTTTGTTTTAGAGGGTAGACCCACAAGTAATGAGTAAAGCTATCTAAAAATATGACATAATATCGTAAGCCACTGTTGCTAGACATGGGAGAGGTCCAAACATCGGAATGTATTATTTCAAAAGCACGCGAAACAGTGGAGGTAGAATTGAAGAAAGGAAGTTTGGTATGTTTTCTAATTTGACAAGAATTGCAAATAACACCAAGTTTATCGCTAGTACACGAAATAAAATTATTCGAAACTAAAGACTTCAAGACTTGATCATCGGGATGACCGAGCCTTTGATGCCATGTGGAGTGAGTGGTGGAGGGAAGGACTTGCGGATTCGTTGGGTTGACCGGATAGAGAGGCCCATCGCTATCACATCGGATTAGAGGGCGTCGGGTCTTGTAATCCTTAATAGTAAAACCAAAACTGTCAAATTCAATAGAGGTTTTATTTTGGCGTGTAAATTGACGAACATAGATTTGGTTTTTGATAATGTTAGGAGAGATAAGAATGTTTCGAAGGTGTAACAGACGATATGGGTTTTTAAGGGGAAACGGGGCATGTCTGGTGGTCACAACAGGCATTTTGGAACCATTACCGACTAAGATGGAACGAGTGTCATGTTTATCAAGAACAGAATTGAGAATACCTATATTGGCGTGCACATGATCGGTTGCCCAGGCGTTCATAAACCAATTCGTCGAGCCCAGGTCATTCAACGACATTGTGTTGAACAACTTGGGAAGAGCTGGTGCTGGATCTGGAGGAGCCCAGGTCCACGGTGGTGAGGGTTCCACCGTGGCGGGGCCGCGGCGTTGGACCAAGCAGGTTGTCGGCTTGCTGCTGCTGCCACTGTGCTGGTGGTGGTGGTGGCGGCTGTTGACGGGGATGCATCGGCAGAGGAATGTACACCCAACCGTACTGAGGTGATGCGGTCGGTGCAGCTATTGGTGGTTGGCGGCGGCGTGGTACAGTTATTGTTGACGAGAGGGGAAGGAAAAAAGAATGAAGGTCGGCGATGGGGGGAAGGTAGTCGACCCTAGGTCGACGATTAGGGGATGAGAGAGAGAGGGGAAGGTGGAGAGAATTAGGAAAAATCCTTAATTGGCTCTGATACCATAAAGAGGAATTGTTTTCCTTGTCCTTCAAAGTGTAAAAAGGTTACAATATAAATACAAGAGAAGGAGGAATAAAACCGGAAACTAGCTACAAATCATGATTCTAAATTAATGCCTAATATTCTAAATTAATGGCTAATGTATACATATTTACTAACATTCATGGTTTACGTGCACATAAATACACACTTCATATCATGCATAAATATTAAACATCAATAAATAATATTCATGGCAATGTAAAAACATTTAACTCTAAAAGGGTCTCCTGGACTGTCTCACCAGGCAGGTCCACTATGTCACTGGCAATCCCTGAGTTGCACGGCTCACACCCGTCCGGCACCCATTTCGGGGTCGTGGCACCCCTGAATGTGACATATCGAGCCCTGACCCCCATATACAATCATTGACACCATAATGTGTCACATAATAATCAGCTCCAAATAACATGCTAGATGTATTTAAAACCAATAAATAAATAGCATGCATCTCCTCATAATAACAATTATATACATGTAACATACATACATAGACATGTACATAAAAACACATGTTATCATACATCACATATGTAACTCCAAGTAAATATCATGTCAAAATAAATTTATTTACGTATGTGTACATCCCAGAAAGTCTCATGAAGACTCACATGATTGCGTGTGTGTCCAAGCAAATAATCTGTACTTAGTGACCTACAAGTCATGCACCAAAGTATTCTATATATCAACGGTCTATCTTGCCAAAAAGTCAACAAAAGTCAACTATGGTCAACCTTCGGTTAACCCCCGAGCACTCGGCTCGTCGACGTCACTCAACGTCCACTTAATCACTCCATAATTTTATAAGCTTCTCATACTTCAAAATGTCCCAAATAACTATTCGGCTCCAAAACGATATTTTAATCGTAATATTAAATCATCTAAATGACTAAATGATTTATACCCATCCATCCCTTAGAAATAACTAATTAATAAATATAAATATTAAAGTCTAATTAACCAATATATTAAATCAAATCAAACCCAATTTAATATACTAATTAAATTAGAAATTAATTTAAATTAATTAATTTCCTAATAATTTAATTACGGTACTTTTGTAATTTAATAAATCTTCCAAATGATTTATTAAAGTCATTTTAGAAATTAATAATTAAACTCCTAACACCAAAAATTATTCTCCTTCGAATTAATTAAATGATCCAAACAATTAATTATTTATAGATCTTTTTAATTAAAACGGCTCCGAAAGACAATTGAAGGACACGGCCTAACGCCTCTAGACCAAGTCACCGTCCGGCCCATCGGCTCATCCGGGTCGGTCTTGACCAAACTACCACACCGTGACAGATCTGTCCGACTTGCGGTTGGACCGCCGACTAGCCCAACCATGCCTGTCACACGGCTAACACCGACAACGGCGTTGTTGGCCCGTTCGGGTTCGTTTCTTCGTCTTTTTCGCAATTCTTTTTGCATTAGTTCGCCACAATATAATCCCTCACCCAATTGCTCAAAAATCATCCAAAATGATGCACCATAGAACCTGGATTTCACGATTAAACGTCTCGATTTTTACCGAAACTCACCATATCGCTTTTCTGGTAAAAAAGATGGACTCCTGGTCATTTCTAAGACCCGAAAACTTCCAGAAACATGCAGCAAGTATAACACAATGATACTAAGTTTTTATTTGCAAAAATGAACGGAAGAACTAACCTTAATTCGTCAAGACAACACCGAAACATTGTACCGTTCACCGCTCGTTTTCTCCCAATTCTCTCGACCGTTTCACGCAGCACTAAAACGACTTTGATCGAAATTCAGAGATATTAAAATGGGTGGAACCACCCCCCACGTCGCCTACATCACAACTTTGGGGACTTGGCATGTTTAGTCCCTAAAGTTTACACTTTCCCCCTTATCTTTTTCTCCTCCTTTCACTTTTTAACCTTTTACTTACGTTTGAATTATTTTCTCCCCTGTACCTTTATTTCAAAATTATTCCCACCAAAATAAATAAATATATATATATATATATATAGAGAGAGAGAGAGAGAGAGCAATGTTCAAATGAAAACCTTCTAAATTTAAATGAACAAATGAACACCTTGTGCACCACATATGATGTGGGTCCCACATAATATTAAATCATTTCTGATTTAATATTAAATCAGAAATGATTTAATATTATACCCACATCATACGTATGTATCTAATAAAGTGTTCCTTTATTCCTTTAAAAATGGGTGGTTCTCGTATTATCCCTCCCATATATATATATATATATATATATATATATATATTTCGAGTGTTACATATAAGGTGGCCCAACTAAACCCCCATCCTAAAATCATAGTTAACCCAAATTTCCAACTTAGAAACAATTAATCCACTAAAAGCAACATGAATTTCTATTTTACAATAAACTACGAATTTTTGGATGTTACAAATTGTCAGCAGAGGGTTAAGAAGTCAACCCACCCAATTAATCTTAAACTTATTAGAAACCCAAAAATATGTCTGAGTCACAATCCTGTCAAAAATGGTCACTTTCCGAACCATCATATGTACCAAAACATAGTGAGAATAATTGCCTCAAAGCATAGTTTCTCCTCACTAATATTTAACAACAATGTAATCTATGCCTAATAATTTACTAATAATTTATAGAGTAAACTGCAAGTTTGGTCCCTGTGGTTGGTTTTTGTTGTTTTGGTTTGGTACCTAGAAAATTTTTATTGCAAGAAAACCACTGTGATATGTAATTCTTTGTGGTTTGGGTCCTTGAGACTAACGTCTGTTAATGTGCAACCGTAAAATCCATTCGGTTGACTTGCATATAAGGGCATAAGAGTCATTTACCTTTTTTAATTTTAATTTTTAATAGTAAAATATTACATATAATAATATTAAAACAATATATATAGTGTATATATATATAATGTAAACCTGCTCCCTAAGATTTCCGGTGGATCACCTCCTTTTTTTCTACTTCATCTCCTTCTATGGCATCTTATCTTCAACAACAAAAAACCCAACACCTTCTTCATGTTCAAGAAACCTACACCGTCAACCTTCACCTTTGAAAAAATCCTTTTCCCTTCACCTCTTTCTGTCACCGGTCCGAAATCGTTTTTCCAGCGAACTCGAACTCCTATCTGTTTCATTTTTTGGTTCGTAGCTTCATCAAATCGATAGCTTTGGGTTCATAAATGGATCTTCCCTATACCTCTTTCTATCACCGGTCCGAGATCGTTTTTCCGGCGAACTCCAACACCCATCTGTTTCGTTTTTTTGGTTCATAGCTTTATCAAATCGACAGCTTTGGGTTCATAAATGGATCTGTGTTCAGCTTCATCGACAACTAATTTCTTCCATGTTTTGGGTTCAAACCATTTCCAACGAACTTATTATTTCTCTATTTTGGATTAACACCTCCATAGAACAACTTTCTTTTTTCTTTTGGGTTTACATTTTCATCGACCAACAGAGAGGATTGAGGTTGATTTGATTGAGTTTTGGTATCAGGGTTTTGGTAATTGGGTTATTTGGTTGAGTTTTTGAAATGGTTTTTTGGTATAAATTCAAAATGGTTCCTTAATTGAGTTCTATATGGGTTTATCAAGTAGTTCTAGATTTGAGCTCTAGAAATCCAAATATTCAAACATTTTGAGTGGTTTGGGTTGAGTTTTGGAGATTAAGATTTGGGTTAATTTTTTATGTGTTAATTTGTGTTTGGAACCCGGAGAAGATGGTCGTATGTTGATTTTGTGGTTAACGACGGACAGGCGTGAGGGAAGAAGGAGATAAGAGGGATAGTTTAAAATGACAGATTTAGCCTCATGTGCAAGGCACATGAAGGGGCTGAATGGCAGAAATATGGGCGGCGTTAGTGCGAGGGACCCAACCCACAACGAAATGCATCCCACGGTGGTTTTTTTGCAATAAAATATTTTTGGCGACCTAAATCACAAAAATCCACAAACCACAGGGACCAAATTTACAATTTACTCTAATTTATATGAATAATTTATTTGGATGTTTTCACTTTTCACACTTTTTTGTATTTCTTATATTGTCTTTAAAAATATAATCAATAAATTGTTTTCCTTTTGTTCGAAAGGGTGATCGAGAGGCTTCCTTTTATATTTCGAAAGGCATATAATCATTGATGCATTTGGCAAGGCTGCAACGGAAATGATGTGACATAATTAATTTTCAATATTTCGTTGACTTCTTAGTCATTTTCTTTTTTCTTAATAGTTAATACTAATTTTATGTCCCTATATTTTACATCTATTTTGGTTTCAACCACTCAGTTTTAATAAAAGTTAAAAGGGTATTTCAATAATTATGTTAAGGATTTTAAAGATTTAACAAAAAGAATTGTTTCGATGATTGTGTTGAAATAGAGAAAATGAAAGATAAGCTCTAGGGTGGTGATAAAATAATATTTTTAATTATTTTTCATCAATAAGAAATATTGAGAAAATTTTTAGGAGAAAAAATAATATTTTTTAAATATATTAAATATTTAAATAATATAATAAATATTATAATTGTTAAAATATGGTAGTTTTATAGTTGGATGTACTTTTTCTTCTAAGAACTTTTGAGTTTTTAAAAATTATCTCCATTGAGGTTGGGGATACTTGATTCTCCCTACTTGTTGAATGCACCCTCCTTTACTAATTTCCTCTTTACATCCATTACCATCAAACTCTTCTTTTAATATATCTAATATATTGTTTGAAAAATCGGTGCATATAACAACTCCAAATAAAACATCTATCTTTTAATATTATAATAATCATTAGATTTCAAAAACGGTTGTAGAAAACTATATCAGGTTATAACAAAAGTATGCACAAAATAAAAGTTAGAAATAGGGTTTGTGCTTGTGATCATAAAATGTACGTAGACCACACATTTATCTCTAAGGTGGAATACTGAAAGTTTTCTGAAGACAGATTGGACTAAACAGTTTGATGAATACGGAAACAACTTCGAGTCCGGAAAGCACTAATCTGAATAGACTGTCGAATACGGAAACACCTAAACCGGATAGTATCTAATACGGATTCACCTAATCCGGATAGAGTCGAGTATGGATGATACGAGTCCGGATACAATTGAGTACGGATGAGTCGAGTTCGGATACAATTGAATACATATGATATTAGTCTGGAAAGAATTGAGTACGGATAGCTTGTATACGTATCTCTGAGTACGGATCACTTGAATACGAATCAAGTGAATATGGTTCAATACAGATCCCTTAATCCGTAAACAATTATCAATACGGATATTACGATATGGATCCGGATACGAATACGAATACAAGTACAAGAATTTTCAAAAAAAATTACAAGTATAATACGAATACAGATGCAAGCAATCTACAACATCTGTATACAACTTTGAACTCGGAAATATCAATCATCATCATCCGGAGAGTGAACTGAGTCCGGGTCAAGTAAAATTCATCATCCGGAGAGTAACTTGAGTCCGGATCAAGCAAAATTCATCATCCGGATACAAGGATGAACACGGATCAAGCACAAATTCATCATCTGGAGACTTGTATGAATCCGGATCATGAACATTTTCGAGAATACTTAGCTGATTTTTTTTAAAACCAACTAAATCTGCAAAAAATTTACATCAAATTAGCAGAAATTGCTTCGACAAACATATTCTAAACACTTTCTAATCACAAAATTAATCCAAATAATGACTAGAAATGGATCAAAATGGCCATTTTTGTTTAAACTTATCCAAAACTCCGAAAATGACTAAATTTTTAAATTGATGGTCCAAATCAGTGTTTCTGATTACAAAATTGTAATCGATCTTCTTGTTTTTCAACCACGAACACGAATTTTCTATCAATCATCCTAATTCGACTCAGAAAAAGAATTTGATTTTCAAAAATATCACAGCCCGCATAAAACTTCAAAAACACTAAAAAATTCCAAAAAATTGGATCAAACAGCTCCAAATCCGTTGAATTATATCCCAATCATGTTGAAAATTAGTACTAAAATGCTGAAATCTGCTCTAATGCCAATTGTAATTCCCAAATATGATCGATCTCTAAATACAAGACGAGAGAAAAAGTCAAACAAAGAGAGCCAAAACTCAAATGTATTGATATGACAATGAAAGTTACAATACAAGATTACAAGAGAATGAATATTTATACCCTTACATCAATAAGAACAATACAAGGAGATTATGCTTGAATACAATACAAAATAGAACCCAATAAAAACAAAAATCAAAGCAAGATTCATTTGATAACTAATACTGAGGCATCAATGAGTCTTGATCAGATTCCACACTTGTTGTAGACAGTCTTTGTATACTCAATTTCAGAGACTGTACAAAGATTGTTCAGCGACCGCTGAGTGCAGTCAATGATGATTCGATGAAACTGAACAGAAACTAAAACCTAAATAATTTCACTAAGTATAAAAAGTTGTTATCAAATTATTGAATGAGCTTGGATCAATAAATCTCAAATAAAAAAAACCATATAAGAACCAAAATAGGAACAATGAAGAAGCATGTGAACCAAAAATTTATTTTACTAGAAAATATATTAAAACACGTTTTGACAAAGACTTAGCACTGTGTCACACAAACACCACGTCTAGTGTCTTGCTTTAAACAATTGTTATGTGAACTAATGGGAATGGAAGATTTAGGGTCATGACACACTTTTTAAAACATAAAAAAATACATATATATATATATAAATAGGTTTATGCGAGAACGATAACAATTTACGAGAATGCAAGAACAATCATTAGCCAATCATTTTGTACATGAAACTTTTCATATACAAAATCACATATGATTCACGTACAAAATCATATATGATTAGCCGCGACTTTTCCCGCGACTGACCCATGGAAAAAGTCGCGCGCGTCCTTTTTGACGCTTACAAAATCACATATGATTTTGTACATGAAAATTTTCATGTACAAAATTATTGGTCGAGAATTGTCCTCGTATTCTCGTAAATTGGTACCGTCCTCGTATGAACCCGCCTTTATATATATAACAACTTTTTTTTCCAAAAGAAATTTAAATTTGCACATATGTTTTATTTTCTTTTATTTAAGTACTTTAAAACTGCCACCTTTAGTTTGAAATATATTCTTTATGAATTATTAATTTGACAAAAAATTTGTATATGTTTGAATTATTTTATTGTTATTACTTGGCTTTAATACCAACAAAGTAAAGTCAAATATAATTAAAATCAACATTATTGAATTTGATATAAAATGAATTGGTCGGTTTGGTTACAATAAACAACTAGCCACCCCTAACTACTGCCTTTGTTGATAACTTTAAAAAAAATTATATTCAAAATGCATATGAATAGGACATATTTTTATTCAACTCTTATTTTATGTTTAAATTTTTTATAGTTTATAAATATTTGTTTTTAAATTCGCATCCCTCAAATAGTAATCAAATAAAAGTATCTTTTTTTTTATTAAATCTACTTGTATAAAACATCATAATCAGATTTACAAGTCAACGATGTTAATTTGTCTTACAACGATTGGTGGGACAACGATAAAAACAGAGAGATGACATAAAAATGAAGACAACAGAAGATGAACATTTGAAGATAATGTCAATGAACCTAAAAACCCTTCAATGTTGGGTAAGGTGCCACCATACAACAACGCCTACCTACAAGTACAACGATGCTAGGTTTCAGATGAAACTGATCTAATAGAAGCCACTAAATAAAGTTGACAAAATGATGACACTTTCAGATGCACAATGACCGAAAATGCTGCCAAATGGAAGAACCAAATTTAAGAATATTGTGCATTATTGAAGTAAGATTATTACCATTATAGACCTAACCATTTAGATGAAGGAAGTCGAATATACCTACTCGATGGTGGAAAGTGAAAACATCATCTCCTTATTCAAAGGAAAGTTTTTGAGTCATGATAAGTGAGATTAAGATGGAAGGAAAAATCAAATGCTTTAAAGTATTACAAATTTAGATTTGGCATTGACACTACAATCAACCATCAAAATCACACACATGTTCCAAAACGACATAGTTAAAAGAGGGTTTTTGGAGTCACTAGAATGGAACCAAATTTACATTTTAAATTCAAATAAAGAGGAAACTTTTATAATTGAAGATGGTGATAAGACAACACAAGCAAACGAAAGCAATAGCACATGGGAATGAAAAAGCAACGATGTAGCAAAAAAGGAATATTTCAAGGCGTATTTTTACCTTTTCAGTATATCAAAAATATATCCTAGTTTACTTTCAAGAGAGCATAAAAAGAAAACGTGTCATATGTATATGTAAATAGGGGTGTTAATCAGTTGAAATCTAATGGATTTAGGTGGAACTAATCCAATATAGATCTTGGATTTTGCCAACCAATATAATGCCCTAGACGATTGTATCATACAGTTATATCTATTGGATATTACCATTGATTAGCCATGGTGCAAAGTGTATGTGTAAATTGTGGGTCACGCCATTGCAGCTTCAGGCACGCCATGGTGTGCCACAACGTGCATTTTTTACACGACATACTTTTCTTATTACCTTTTGGATTTTCCACTTTTATGGATTTAATAGGGCTACGTGTGACAAATTGGCTAATCAGTTAACTCTTGGATGATAAGTTAATTGATGAATTAAATAAGTTTGATAAAACTGATAAACTAGCTGAAAAATGTAAAATGACGAAAGATGACATGTTAAAAAAATAGTAAATTTAAACATTTTATAATATATTTAAACAAATCAGCTGATAGTATAATATACTAATTAATCAACTCAAATGGTAAAAAACAATTAGATAATAAAATATGTTAATTAATATGATTTTGATTTGATTTATTATATATATATATATTATGTAATTTTAGATTTGTATAACCAAATACGAATTTTAGAATATATCTACATTAAATTACAATTTTAAATAACCATTACATATAAAACAAATAAAAACAAAGTTGGTCAACTTTATATATCCTAATTTATCAAAAGTTAATGATTAAATTAAATTTTTATTAATAATTGTTGGGTCACCGATGATTTGGTGATGAACCACCTTCCTTTATATGAATGAATTTTTACAGGTTCTTTTGAAGGTCTGAAATATGCTTCAAGTATTGAAGAGTCAAAGACTATTCAATCAAGGGGTTGTACATCAAAAAGTGGAATTTTGGATGTATCAACCAACTTCAATATTCAGACCATCTTGCCAAGTCAAGATTGGGTCACCAATATAGTGGGTCACCGATGGTACACTCAAAAGTCATCAAAAGTACTAAGGACATCAAATAAGATGAGGTCATCAAGTTTGATGTCATGGTCACCGACACTATGATCTTGGTCACCGAAATTGCAGGTATATTTTCTAAGGCTGTGATATCAACTCACAAGGGTATACACTTTTGTCACTTAGTGAAAGAAGAAGTTATCAAGCAAAGTGTACACTTATCAACTCCAGCCTTATAAGGTATCCACCGATGTGATACATAGTGAGATGTATCACTTAGCAATTTCAAAGAAATAAGTTCTTGACTCACATCAATTTCAAGACACGTGAGCCAGCAAGAACTTGGGCACCAAGCCTTAATTAAAGACATTCTCTTTTATTCTTATAAAAGGAATATTTGTCTTTTAGCTAAAAGGCTTGATGGGACTTCACAGAGCATGAAGAAAAGAAGATAAAGTTATACGACATTACGTGCTACAAGGAATGGTTCATCCATTATTCTAGTACAAAGGAAGTGGTCTCTTCCTTTGTCCATCGAATAATCTTCCGGCTAATGAAACCTTGACGGTACGTCCACTTGCATCCCATGCATGGACACTATAAAAGGAGATGAAGTCCTTCCCGAAATCTCACGCTTTCAACAAATCTTGAGGAGTGATTATTTGTTTGAGCGTGGCAAAACGTGTGCTATAACGGTATGTTTTAACTTGCTTAGTGTAATAGTTAATTCTTGTTATCTGTGTGTTTAGTTTGATAGAATAGTATTTTTGTTCTTTTCCGCATCAAACTATACGTGTGTAAATTTTTAATATTTATATTAAAAAATTTAAAAAGAGTATATTACGTGTGTTTTATATTCAACCCCCCTTCTACAAAACCCTCTCTTAGTTAGCCATCTCTCTTTGGGGACTAACAATTGGTATCGAGCGGTTGGTTTAATCTCATAAACCGGATACGTGATGGCTACTACCTCAAATGTTGATGGTACCTTGCGGACCTCTTCCCGAGAATACATATGATTTAGGATCTTTGGCTAAACCCCCAAGATTCAACCCAAACAACTTTGGGTTATGGAAAAATCGCATGTTATTATTCTTGGAAGGGATAAATTGCGAGTATCCCAACATTCTCGGTGAGGACCTATTATTCCTAAAATATGGGCTCGCTTCGGCCCTCGAAAAGGACGCCGAAGGAAAGGACATAGAGTCGGATGACGAAAGAAGTGAGAAAAGCGGTAGATATATCATTAAACCTTCTAATAAATTTAGTGAAGATGATAAACGCCTAGTTACTTTAGATACTAAAGTCAAATACTGCTCTTCTTGTCTCCTTCCACGATGATGTGTATCATTCTCTTCTTAACCTTCCCACCGCTGCTAAAGAGATGTGGGATACTTTGAGTGTCTTATATGAAGGCACCAAAGAAGTGAAGAAATCTAACGGGATCTGTCTTGTTAGAAAGTATGAACTCTTCTCCCATGAAAAGGGAGAATCTCTTTCTACCTACTTTAATCGTTTTAAACGTCTTCTTAACGATCTCAAAGCTCTTGGACGAGTTTATGATAATGAAGAAGTTCTCTGCAAGTTTATGGATTGTCTTCCAGTTGCAGGAAACTATCTGTACTTGCATCAAGCAAACCAAGGACTTAGAAATAATGCCTTTAACTGCTCTCTATGGAACTCTTCTTCACTATGAACAAACTAAGAATCAGAGAAAGTCTCTTATAAAGGATATTAAATCCTCCTCTATTGCTTTGATAGGTGATTCAAAACCTTCTTCTTGTATTCCTAGAATCACCTATCCTTCTTCTAATTCTGAAAAAGATATTAAGGAAGACTCTTCTCATACATCGGATGCATACTATAGTCTTCTTGATGATGAAGGAGGAGAATCGACCATTGACATACTTTACGATAGTATGGCAATGCTTGCTGGAAACCTTAAGAACAAAAGATTTTCTTCAAACCGCTCCAAATTTAATAGAAAACTTTCTTCTCAAAAATCCTCTTCTGATAAAGCAAATGAAGAATGCTTCAATTGTGGAAAGAAAGGTCATTTTGCTTCTGAATGCAGATCAAAAGCTTCTTCTTCTAAACCTTCTTCTTCTTATGGCCATGACTTCTCAAAATCGGCTTCTAGGAAGCATGAAGAGAGAAATAGCCAATCCTCTAAGGAAAACTGCTGAATCAAAAGAAACCTCAAGGTACAAGAAATACAAAGCAAAATACAAGAGAGAAAAGGAGAGAAACCAAGGTAAAAATAAAACCTTAGTTCTTTGAGGCTCATTCTTTGGGAAGATGAGCAAACCTCTGAGAGTGAGAGTGAGTATGTCACTAAGTGCCTCATGGCTAAAATTGATGAGATAGAAGACATGGAGAAATCACTCTACACCACTCTTGTATCTGCTGAGGGATCCACTTCAGGGACAAAACCTCAGGTACATCCTTTTACCTTTCTCTCTGATGATCAAAAAGCTGATGCCTTTGACTCTTTAACTGTTGACTTCGTGACTTAAAGATTCAAAAGAAAAAGGCCGATATGCATATAAAATGTCTAAATGATCAACTCCTCTCTTGCTTTTCAAAACTAAAAGATTTTGACAAAATGAAAGCCGATCCGGAAAACCTTCGGTATTTAAACGACAGCCTTTCTGAGGAAAAATCAAAGATTTCTTCTACACTAGAAAAGGAACAAGAGGTTCTGTCTAAATGGACTAAATCCTCTAAGAATCTAGAAAGGATCCTTCAAGATCAAATCACCAGCAAGGATAAGTCTGGCCTTGGTTATGGAAAAGATATTCCTCAACCTCTTGACCTTCCACTCCCTTCTTCTTCTGAGTGTCAAGGTTTTCCTGCTGGATTCTTTTCCGATGACGATGATGCTCTCTTCGGTTACTCATCTGAGGATTCTACCTCCGTTCACTCTATAGATCTACTTGACATGCTCAAAGTAGAATCTGGTTCCAAAAAGTTTGGAGTCTTTGTTAAAGCTAAAGAAATCTCTTCTGAGTCTTCAATGGTTTCAACTCTTCCAAGCTCTTCTTCTTCTCCCAAACCTATCCAAAGACTTTTAAATTCCTTAAGTCTTCATGAGTCAAGGTACTCCCAGGAGACGACCTTACGAAGTTGCTGAGTATTCTTCTTCAAAAGGATTTTCTCCAAAGAAAAATTTTTCTAAATCAAATTTTTCATCTAAAAGGAAATCTCAAATAGCTACTGACTTTATTCCTCGGTCAGTAAACTTGAAGAAATCAAGAAATCCTGGTAAAGGTATTCTTGGACCAAGACCAGGTGTTGGACATCCCTCTTCTTCTCATTCCTCAACCTCTGTCCAAAGTTTAGATGATAGGGATTTTAAAAAGGCTTTCCTTTTAAAGAAGTGCTATAACTGTGGCAACACTCTTCATCTTGCTAAAAATTGCCCAAAAGACTTGGCTCCTTGCAAATCTAAAATGCCTTCTAATCCCAAAGGACCCACCTCAAAATGGGTACCAAAAGTCTAAATTTGTTTCTGGGTGCAGGTACCAAATAAAGATCATATATGGTACATGGATAGTGGATGTTCAAGACACATGACCGGAAACAAACTTCTTCTCTCTAACTTCTCAAAAGAAAAGGGACCCACTGTTTCCTTTGGAGGAAATGGAAAAGGGGTCACCAAAGGATATGGTACCATTTCAAATGGAACCATCACTTTCTCCAGAGTAGCTCATGTTGAAGGGCTGATGTACAATCTTCTAAGCATAAGCCAAATATGTGATTTGGGCTATAAGGTCATGTTCAGTATGTGTATGTTTGGTCTTTGACGTACGTAACAAGATTGTACTAGCAGGAACCCGACCGAATGACGTGTACATAATCAACATGAAGGAAAGTGCAATAGGAGAAGGTTTGTGTGTCTCCTTTCAAGAACTAGCCAAACAAAGTTGTTTGTGGCATAAAAGGTTCTCTCATCTAAACTTTAAAACCTTGAACAAACTCTCCAACAAAGAGTGGTTGTTGGAATGCCAAAAATAGCTTTTGAAAAAGAAAAGGCATGTGGGGCATGTGAAAAAGGAAAACTCACGAACTTCCTTTAAAACAAAACAATGCTCTTCTATCTCTCAACCTCTTCAAATGCTTCACATGGATCTATGCGGTCCGGTCGGTACACCATACAGGGTGGAAAGAAGTATATGCTAGTAATCGTCGATGAATTCTCTAGATATACTTGGGTGTTCTTTCTGAAACACAAGAGTGATGCTGCTGAAGAAATCATCAGGTTTACAAGAAAAATTGAAAATTTGAATGGTAAACTGGTGAAGTCCTTCGAAGTGATAATGGCACCGAATTCAAGAATCTGCTCTGGAAGATTTCTTTGACCTAAAAGGAATCTCTCAAAACTTCTCTGCCGTACGCACTCCTCAGCAAAATGGTGTTGTTGAGAGAAAGAATAGAACACTATGTGAAGCTGCAAGGTCTATGCTGAGTGAATCCAAGTTGCCAACCTATTTTTGGGCAGAAGCAGTTAACACTGCATGCTTTACTCAAAATAGGTCTATCATAGTCAAAAGGCATGACAAGACCCCGTATGAAGTTTTCCATGGTAGAAAACTGCAGTTGACTTCTTCCATGTGTTTGGCTGTGCTTGTCACATGCTAAATGACAGGGAACAACTTGGAAAGTTTGATCCAAAGTCTGATGATGGAATTTTCATGGGCTATTCTCTCTCCTCAAGAGCCTTTAGAATCTTCAATCTAAGAAGACAATGCATAGATGAATCCATGCATGTAAAGTTTGATGAGTTTGAAACTTCTTCATTATCTTGTGATGAAGAAGAATTAAACCTATGGATAAATTCATGTGTTAGTGAAATTCCATCCTCCTCTCAAACCAATCTTCCAGATAGCAACCCTTCTCAGCCTCCTATAAACACCACCTCACCTTCTGAACCTTCTTTTTCTTCTCCACCTCCTAAAACCAACTCTTTAGAAGACCTTACCCACCAAAACACTATATCTCCCTTAAACCCTTCTTCACCATCCCAAATTCCTACCTCATCCTCTTCTCTACCTCCCTCCTTACCTCCTGCACTAAAGTGGACCATGGATCATCCAATAGATCAAATCATAGGTGATCCACAAGTTGGTGTAAAAACCAGAAGAGGCATAAGCAATCTGTGCTTATATGTCAACTTTGTTTCCATTCTTGAGCCTAAGCTGATAAATGAAGCCCTAGCTGATCCAAGCTGGGTAATTGCCATGCAAGAAGAGCTCTCACAATTTGAGAGAAACAAAGTCTGGAAATTAGTTCCTCGTCCATCCAACAAAACAATTATTGGAACAAAATGGGTGTTTCGAAATAAGATGGACGAAGAAGGAACTGTCATAAGGAACAAGGCAAGGTTGGTTGCTCAAGGATATCGGCAAGAGGAAGGAATTGATTATGATGAAACCTTTGCTCCTGTTGCCAGATTGGAAGCTATCCGAATATTTCTTGCCCATGCAGCTTACAAGAATTTTCGGGTATTCCAAATGGATGTCAAAAGTGCCTTCCTGAATGGTGAATTAGCTGAAGAAGTGTATGTGAAGCAACCTCCTGGGTTTGAAGATCCAGTCCATCCATATCATGTATATAGGCTGGATAAAGCTCTATATGGACTAAAGCAAGCTCCACGTGCCTGGTATGACACTCTCTCAGAATATCTACTTAGAAATAAGTACATACGAGGCAAGGTTGACAACACTCTCTTCTTCAAGAAATCACAAGGTAATATCATTCTTGTTCAAATCTATGTAGATGATATTATTTTTGGAGCCACCGATGAATCCTTGTGTGATGAGTTTAGCTCCCTCATGCAAAAGGAATATGAAATGAGCATGATGGGGAGTTAACTTTCTTTCTTGGTTTGCAAGTAAAACAATCTTCGAAGGTATTTTCATAAATCAAAGTAAATACATTAAAGATCTTACGAAAAAGTTTCAATTTGATACTTGCTCTACCATGAAAACTCCTATGGCTCCTCCTCTTAAACTCTTTTCGATCCCGATGGCATTTACGTAAATATTACAAATTATAGAGCCATGATAGGATCCCTTCTCTATCTAGCTGCAAGTAGACACGACATTATGTTTGCTACTTGTCTATGTGCCCGATACCAAGCAAATCCTAAAGAATCACACCTATTCTTGTGAAAAGGATTTTCGGGTATACGAAAGGTACCATAAATCTGGGTCTTTGGTATCCCAAAGACTCAGGTTTCGATCTCATCGGGTACTCTGATTCTGATTTTGCAGGTTCAAAAATAGACAGAAAGAGTACAACTGGAAGTTGTCAGTTACTTGGTGGAAAGCTTGTTAGCTGGTCAAGTAAGAAACAACATTCGGTGTCTACCTCTACTGCTGAAGCAGAGTATGTGGCTGCTGGAAGTTGTTGTGCACAAATATTGTGGATGAAAAATCATTTGTGTGATTACAATCAGATTTTCTCAAAGATCCCAATAATGTGTGACAACTCAAGTGCAATAGCCATTGCCAACAACCCTGTGCTTCATTCAAGATCCAAGCACATTGATATTAGGTATCACTTTATAAGAGATCATGTCTCTAAATGTGATGTGGAACTTCATTTCATCCCCACCGATTATCAACTAGCTGATCTGTTCACAAAGCCCCTTGATGAAGCAAGGTTCAAGTTTCTCATCTGTGAGTTAGGTATGATAAACATAGACTAATATATTTTATATTTATATATAATGTATGTTATTATATACATTTATATATTTATAACTTATATATGTTATATGTTTTATATATATATTATATGTATACTTTATAGATATATTATATATTATATATTATATTATATTAATATATTTATATAAAAACAAAAATAAAAAGAAAATAAAAATATATATATATATATATATACATACAGTAATGTCGGTGACTAGGTCACCGACAGTGTCTCTTCTCTCTCTCTCTTTCTATTTTTCTCTAAAAGTTCTCTCAAACCCTAACCCTAAAACCATATAACCATCCACCGACGAGCCACCGAAACCACCATAATTCAACCCACCGACGGCGGCCCATCCACCGTCGTCGACCCACCGACGGCGACATCACCGCCGCCACCTTCCGACGTTTCAAGCCAAGCCAAGCCCAGCCACCGACGATTGCACCCCCTTTCCGACGCCGACGACCACTTCGATGCTACGAGCCACCGACGGTGTCCTCTAGACTCACGAGCCACCGACGTTTTCACCATGTACACCCACCGACGTCTCTCTCTCATCTTGGTTCGAGCCACCGACGTTGCTCCCTTGTTCTAGCCACCGACGTTGCTCCCTTGATTGAGCCACCGACGTCGACCTGTCGTCTAGCCACCGACGTCTCTCTCTCTATCTCTCACTAGCCACCGACGTGTATCTCGTTACTGAGCCACCGACGTTTGTCCCTTTTATAAGGCCACCGACGTTTTTAAACTCTCCAAGGTAACCTTTTCAAACCTTTCACCTTCTTAACCCTTAAAAGATAACTCTTGACTTACCACTCTTGATAAGCAAGATTATTTGTTCTTATCCCTAATGACATCATCAATGTCAGACCATACGCCGAATTCAACTCCAAACCCTTAGAATTCTGACCTTTCAATCACCAAAAGTAATCATTAATTTTGAAAGTTGAATTTTCCCTCTCATATATAACCACCCATCCCACTACTTCACCACCTTTCTCGCACCCACCTTCTTCTCACCTTCAAAAGCAAAAAGCAAAAACCTGCAACCTGCAACTTCATTTTCTTCTTCAATGGCTTCTCCTTCAAGAATTGGTGAAGAACAAACAATCACTTTTGGATCTCTCTCCTTCCCTGCATGCAACTACTTTGGAAGAATAGGAGTTGACAATGCCCATCCAGAGTACAATGATGTTTGTTGGTTTCTTCAGAGATGCCCTCTACAATATGCTCTGACAGCAAAACCCAAAATGAGTAAGTTTCTTCTTGGAAACTTTTGGTTAACTTGCACATTTGATGCCTCATCAGATCAAATTATTGCATCTGTTCTAAGCAATGATGAACATGATGTGATCTTCAATGTGGAAGATGTTAGAAGCATTCTCAAGCTTCCTATCTATGATTCTTATGAACCATTCCCTCTTGGTAATGAACATCAAATGGTGGTTGATGTGTTGAACTACTTGGAAGAGAAGAAGGGATCAAAGTCAAAGGGTCCAGGTACTTTATTGCGCAAAAACATGGGAAGTATTTGGAACTTCTTCTTTGCTCATTTGATTCTGTGTCTGAGCAAGAAGACAGGTGGTCCGGATCAGTCACCTTCTCAAGTAACTGAGCTGGCACATGCTCTTATTTTTCAAAGAAAAATAGATTATGCCAGCTATTTCTTTAATGAAATGATATCCTCGTTCTCTACCCTCCGACGTCCTCAGGTACCCTTCCAACGACTTTTCTCTCTTATTATTCATGCAAAGTTGGCAGATAAATTAGAGAAAAGAGATGACATAGTATATGATCTCCCTCTCCACCAAGTGGGTAACCAGATCATGAAAAAGGCTGTCTTAGCATCAGACAACCCTCTCAGACCTTCTATGGTTGAGTTTGCAAGGAATGCAACTCTTACTTGGGGAGAAAATGAACCGCGTCTTCAGGTATGTCTTCTACCCCCTCTGTACCTAGAGTCACTGGTGTGCCCAAATCTCTTAAGAGATCCAAAGCGTCGGGCACATCTACCTCCGCACCCACCGATGCTACGAAGCCAAAAGAGCCTTTGGCTTCCACCCAAGCATTCAAATCCCATAAGCGGAGAAACTCTAAGAGCCCCCCAAAGACTTCCTCAAAGAAGTCTAAGGGAACCCAAAGGGTTAAAGCACATGATCCATCTAATCGGCTCCCAAAAGCCGAGAGTGTTGAAAATATCCTCACAAAACCCAAGGAACACTTAGCTACTCCTAGCTCCTCCATGCCCTCTCAAAGGACATGGTTGTACAAAGGACACCTCTTATTCCTTTATCAACTTTCTCCTTAGTTGATAAAGATGACTTGGAGTCTCCCATCCAAGGTACCTCTTCTTCACCCCTAGAGCTCTCTCGGCTCCGTGTCCACACTCCACGTGAAGATGCACCACAACCAGTGCATTTGATGGAGCAACCCTCTTTCGATTTTCTGATGTCCGACACTACTCCTTGGATAGGTACGTCTCCCGTACATAACAAGGGTATGGAGGAACCCATTACTGAGGAATCCCCTCAAAGACACTCTCCTAAGAGTGTCTCCCCCTCATCTCCTAAATCCCCCCCAAGAAAATTTACAGGTTTGGTGGATTATTCTTCCAGTGATGATGATAATACTGATCAACCACCAAAGCCTCATCCTACTGCTCCCATGTCTTCAAAGCAAGGGAATGATCTTCTACAGGCTTTCACCACCTTTACCAGTAATACTATCAGAAGGGTGGAGGTCTTAGAAGAACATGCAACTAAGGAAAAGGAAAGAATGGATTCCCTTTCCTCATCTCTCAGATCTAACATAGAGGAGTTGTCGGTGAGTCACCCAACTCTAATGACATGTTTAGATCTTCTACATTTGGATATCCTTGATCTTCAGCAGGGATTTTCTTCAAGTCAAGCATCTGTGCTTTCATCCATTCAGGATCTTCGAAGCACCTCTTCTCAGCAAGCCACCAATATCTCTACTCTTATTGCAAACCAACAGGCAATAATGGAGTCTCTCTCAAGTCTACACACCAAGATTGATAAAGTTCCAACCTCTTCTCAAGGCAATAATGGAGTCTCTCTCAGCATGCCAAAGCCGCCGACGTCAGCATGCCAGCCGCCGACGTCAGCATGCCAGCCGCCGACAATCATCCAGCCACCGATGTGGCAGCCACCGACGTGGCCCCTACAGCCACCGATGGTGGTATGGTCACAGAGGTGGTCCCTGTTCCTTTGGTACCCGAAGCAGCTGTTGAGGGGGAGAGTGTCAGTGCTCAACCCCTTGAAACTGAAGAAGAGAAGAAAAGAAAAGAAAAAGCCAAAGGAAAGAAGCCTCTCTCTTTTGAAGAACAGGAAGAAGAAAGAAAGAGAAAGAAAAGGATGAGAGATCCTCATGCGTACACTCTCGTACTTGACACCGCCCCAAAGACTCACCGATCCTCTTGGGGTAATTCTCTCTGAGGCTGAAAGAGAGGAAGCTATAAGGGCTCAGCTTGAGTATGATCAGACTAATGTACTCAAGCTAGCTCATGATGAAGCTGTTCATGCCAAAGTCACCGATGCAATTCAAGCTCAAAAAGATGAGCTTGAAAATATAAAGAAGAAATCTGAAGCTGCAAAATTGGTTGATGAGGCCAAGAAGGCAAAGGAAGTAGAGTGGTTCAAAAGGAGGTTGAAGAATAGAAAGGATGATTCAAAGATCATCGGTGCTACCATTCATCCTCCAACTAAGAATTCTCCCAAACTTCTTATCACTCTTAAAATAGCTGATTCTCTTATGAAAGTTTGTGAGGTTGATTGGCTTGAAGCTCTTGGTATCTCTGAATGGATAGAGGTTGGAAATTGCATTGACAAGAGCAAAAGCAAACACAAGGAACTGATACTGAATACCATCATAAAGCTCTTTGTCAAAATGGTGAAGATTCAAAAGGAGCATAATATTCTTGTCACCTTTCTTGAAGGTCAACGTATGTACACTTATTCAAAAGGGTCTCTCTCGGAGAGTTGGTCAAACCTCCAAAGAACAAAAGAAAGGACACTTTTCCATGCTTCATGAAAGGGGCATAAAGATTGACGCATCAGGTATTAATCTTTCTATTCCCACTCCTATTGCTTATCCTGAGCAAACCATGATCACCGAGCCTGAACTTGGAGTATTCTTTGAGGACATCTATGGCAACATAGGTTTCTTCAGAGCCTCTGACATTCCAAGGGCTCGCCTCCTTCCTCTCTGCTATTCTTGGAGTGCCTCCCATTGAAGACCATGGCATCACAAGAATGATCTTGGATGAACTTAAACGAAGAGAACCCTCAGATCCATGATCTTGCAGACGTATAGTACAGTATGAACTTTATTAATCATGTACTCTGATCAATCCTATGTGTTGATTAATAAAAGTTCATACTTTTCTTCCATCCCATCTCTTGTTAATATTTTTACAAGCTTTGCACATATTTAAACTTATACTTATTCTTTTATTCAGTTTATACTCCATACTGTACATACTCAGTTAAAAAAAAAAAAAAAATTAAAAAAAAAAAAAAAAAAAAAAAAAAAAAAAAATCTGAGTCAAAAGAACCCAAAAGAAAAATAGAAAGGGTCAAAAAGAATTCTTTTCTAACCTACAGGTATCATCATCAAATAGGGGGAGATTGTTGGGTCACCGATGATTTGGTGATGAACCACCTTCCTTTATATGAATGAATTTTTACAGGTTCTTTTGAAGGTCTGAAATATGCTTCAAGTATTGAAGAGTCAAAGACTATTCAATCAAGGGGTTGTACATCAAAAAGTGGAATTTTGGATGTATCAACCAACTTCAATATTCAGACCATCTTGCCAAGTCAAGATTGGGTCACCAATATAGTGGGTCACCGATGGTACACTCAAAAGTCATCAAAAGTACTAAGGACATCAAATAAGATGAGGTCATCAAGTTTGATGTCATGGTCACCGACACTATGATCTTGGTCACCGAAATTGCGAGGGTATATTTTCTAAGGCTGTGATATCAACTCACAAGGGTATACACTTTTGTCACTTAGTGAAAGAAGAAGTTATCAAGCAAAGTGTACACTTATCAACTCCAGCCTTATAAGGTATCCACCGATGTGATACATAGTGAGATGTATCACTTAGCAATTTCAAAGAAATAAGTTCTTGACTCACATCAATTTCAAGACACGTGAGCCAAGAACTTGGGCACCGCAAAGCCTTAATTAAAGACATTCTCTTTTATTCTTATAAAAGGAATATTTGTCTTTTAGCTAAAAGGCTTGATGGGACTTCACAGAGCATGAAGAAAAGAAGATAAAGTTATCTGACATTACGTGCTACAAGGAATGGTTCATCCATTATTCTAGTACAAAGGAAGTGGTCTCTTCCTTTGTCCATCAGATAATCTTCCAGCTAATGAAACCTTGACAGCTGTCCACTTGCATCCCATGCATGGACACTATAAAAGGAGATGAAGTCCTTCCCAGAAATCTCACGCTTTCAACAAATCTTCAGAGTGATTATTTGTTTGACTGTGGCAAAGCTGTGTGCTATAACAGTATGTTTTAACTTGCTTAGTGTAATAGTTAATTACTGTTATCTGTGTGTTTAGTTTGATAGAATAGTCTGCCTGTTCTTTTCCGCATCAAACTATCTGTGTGTAAATTTTTAATATTTATATTAAAAAATTTAAAAAGAGTATATTCTGTGTGTTTTATATTCAACCCCCCCTTCTACAAAACCCTCTCTTAGTTAGCCATCTCTCTTTGGGGACTAACAATAATTTTTATTTAAATTTCATAATGTTGTTTTGTGTATATACCTTGATTGTTTCAAATTTATTTTTACCCAAGTTCATGAATGAAACAAGAAAATAAATGAGATAATTAAGGAATTTAAACAAAATTTAGAAGTGAAGTTTGTACTAATTAGATTGTGTGTGTGTGTGTCTCTCTCTATATATACGTGGTATATAAATTTCTTGCCTTATGTTATGCAATGAAAAATGTCACGTCATTACGGCAAGAAAAATATTCGAATATTTGGTTGAAATGGTAAAGTAATTGAATCAAAATATTGGATAGATCCAATTATCCAACCAACTATTACACCATTTTAACTAATTATTCATATTTTATAGACTTCCTTACAAACATTACATATAAATATCAAATAAACAAATAAATATTCATACCAACATAATTTCCATCCACAATCATAAAAAACAAACCATCTTACACCAAAATACAACATACAAATATAAAAGAATAACCATTGATGCTTTTAAATTAGAGTTTTGAACTTTTAATATTGATTTTCGTTTTGTTGTATTTTATTTTATAACAAAATGAAACTTATAATATCAAAAAAGATGTCATAAATTCTTAAAGTAGTTGATCTGGCCTTGAAACTACGGGCCTATGACTTCATATAGTTTCTTTGAAATTTTGTGCTACGAGAGCTCCTGAATTATTAGATATATACACATTAATTGGATTAAATGGTAATTAAACTAGATCAGGTTGGTTTTTATTGAACTCTTGACGTCCATCCAAAAACCACCAGATACAATTCGATTATTGAAATATTGGATCTGATTTAATTACAACCAAATATCCAATCTTAATCGGTGGGTGATTACTTATACACCCTATTTGTAAACCTTGCAATTTTAATAAAAAAGAATTGGTAGAATAAGAAGACGTGTCATGGTTTGTGACACCCCAACCAGTATATAATGATATTATCTAAGCTTTTAGTAATAAAATTGGACTATTTTTGTAATAGATAAATATATCAGGGACTTAACTTGGGAATTCTAAACTTAATAATAATAACTTTAAAAAAATAAAATAAATAAATAAACTCCACTTGTTGACAAAATCTCAAATCCGACAAGCACTCATCAGTCTCAAAGATGGAGGCCGCCCCACGTCATATATAACACTTTCCTCACCTAAAACCCTTTTCATTTCTATCTCTCTCATCGTGCTCTTTGTTTCTCTCTCTCTCTCTAATCGTCTGCAATTGTGTTCATGTTGTTTATGCTTGAATCTTACCACAGATATGGAGGCAAATGAATTTGAGCTTTTTGCATCTATTTCTCTTTGAAATTCCTGTTAATTTTGCTGGTACGTTCTTTGTTTTTTCCCCCTTTTTTTTGAGCTTCAGTGGCACCAGAGAGATTAAATTAATGTAGATACTCCTTGTGTTCGAAATGATTTTGAGTTTATTTGATTTGATCTTGATCTTCATTTTTAGGGCAATTGCTTCATCTAATTTATGCAAAAAGCTTAAAGAACAGCAGAATGAAAATGTGTATACAACTTTAAATCACTATTTAGAGATTTTTTTTTATCATTTGGGAACTTTAAGATCGCAGGAAAATTAGTCTTAGAGAAATGTTTAACTTAGAATCTTCATTTTTTATTTAGGTACAACTGAAATTGATTTAACTAGTTCTACATGAGAAAGGAGAGTAGGAGAATGGAGAGCTAGAGCTAGTTCTAGATCTTTCTTCACTAATAATTGCTTCATTTTTGGTTGCTGCAGGTTTGCTTGTTCATTTTTAATTCATAAAGTTGGTCTTGAAGTTTGATCTTGTCTGAGGTATATGCTTTTAGAGAAACATTGCGGAGGTGAAAAGGGCATCATCCTCTTTGGATTGTTGTTTTCAATTTTAGGCTTCTAAGATTAGAGTTGTTTTCTGTGAATCCTAGTGTAATTAATGGAAGTGCCATCAAGCAAGTACCAAATAGAACTGATTGCTTCTTTCTTTGACATATGAAATAGAAAGTTTGATATTGCTTCTTGGTGGTAATCTCAGAAATTAGATTTATAAGAAAGAGGGCAAAGGTCGTTTATTAGATATGCGTTGTCTCTTAATGGTTTCCTCAGGGCCACCAATAAAAAAACGGTCTGGTTTGCGGATTAAACAGGCTGGGCGAGGCTCATATCGTGGTAGTTAGTCTGTATTTGTAGTTTTAGATTCTTTCGATCCAAGTTAATCAATCTTTGCTGTACTGGGTGAGTTTTTATATTGAAGAAATAAGATGGGAAGTACACCTTTAAGGAGGTTCCTACAGAGTCTTTGCGATAATTCTTGCTGGAATTATGCTGTATTTTGGAAGCTTCAGCAACAAAGCCAAATGTATGTCCTGCTTTTCCTCTTTCATAGCTGATAGCTTATACTTTCATTACTGATGTATCTGCAATTTCTTTTGGTGGCATGTTCTTAGACAACAACATGATTAAATAACTATTTCATTGTCTTTTGTGGATTTACTGGTTCATACACATATATACATACCCCTCCCCTAACATATATATATATATATATACCGGTACACATAACGATATTCATTAGTCAACTTTTCATTGATCTTCGATGTCCTCTCACACACAAGATCTCAGGAAACGTTTGGGGTATAAATTTGTGTTTTGATATACATATGTGGGCATGTATATTTGTGTATGCGTGTGTGTAAATTTGAGTATTTCTTTTTGTGTATGTGGATGCGTATGTGCTTACGTATGTGTGTATATTTATAGCTTCACAAATTTGTCAACGGAGGAGAGATGGTGAAGGGAAGGAAGAAGGAAGAAGAGGGATAGGTGAGGGAGAGAAATGAGAGTGGAGGAGATAGATAAGATACTTTGTTGGTTTTCTTGTTCTTAGTTTAAATTTTAATGTCACTAATAAAAGATTTTGACTTAAAAAAGACAAAAAATATCTCCATTTCATGGTATGTGAGGGTCGCATAACTTATTTAAAGAAAACTTTTGGTGGCTGTTAAAGCTAGGGACTTGATTTGGGAATTCTAGTCGCAAAAGGGATTCTGGTGCAATTTTTTTCTTAGGGACCAAAAGTGAAAGCTGCCAACTAGTCTGGGGACCATTTCTGTGATTTTCTTATTGTCTTATTCTATTACTCAACTTGGCCCATCATGTATGGTGTTTTTTTCCTTGTATTCCAATGGACCATTTCCTCATTTGCGATATAAAATATATATCTTATTATTTAGATTCACGGAGCACTTTAGCTGTGGCATAACTGCATGTTATTTTATCTATTTGTTCCCAACGAATTAGACCTTCCTTCTTAAGATTGATAAATGAGGAAAATGTTTATATATAGTTGATCTAATATTCTGTATTTCATTAAGAAGAAATGAACATGAATATATATTAATAGTAGGTCACTGCGGTCATGTTTGTAATTGTAATTGACTTAATGATATCGATGGCTTTTGGCTAAGCCATTAAGTAGTGTATATTTTGGCTTGATTATTAAATAATGGCTGGAAATGGCTGAATTGGATAAGCCACTGCGTATCTGCTGTTTATAAAAGTCATCTTATTCCAGACAGGTCTTAAAAGAAAAAAAGAACAAACAGCCCCTAACTTAGGAAACTATATAAAAGATAAACCCAATGATCTACTTTTAGCTAAGTAAAAAAGAATATATAGACTAACCTTATCTTTTGTTGTTTTGCTCTAAATTAAACATTGTTTGACCACAACAACCATTCGAGTCCTCGTAACTTTTTAGTTGAAAAGCTATACATGTTCTTCATAACGATAATGAAGTTCTATCATTATGTTTTTCTTATTATGTAAATATCTACACTATCTTTTATATCAATATATAATACAATATTCGTTTAGGCTTTTGACGTGGGAAGATGGATATTTTGGCACCTCCAAAGTTGAAGATTCCATGGGAAACATGTTTGCTGATGGTAGCTTCAGTGGCTTAGAAGAAACAACCTCATGTAACACATATAATGGAACATTGGGTGGAGATGCAGTCGAAATAGCAGTGGCTTATATGTCAACCTTTCAGTATGCATTGGGTGATGGGTAAGTCTTTACTTTGCCCAATTTAATGCAATGCAAATTCCATTTGCAAACCAAAATCATATCAAGATTTGCATTACATCTTTAATCATAATTAAATCATATTAGAAATTGTACAAGATTATTGTAGATTTCTTTCCTAATGTCATATTCGTGGATTTGTGTGTAGTGTGTAGATTTTGTTGATTCATAAATGTATTTACGTTCATATGGATATGTTCTTTTTGTTGGTATTTGATGAAGTTGTAATGAACGACGAATAGGACAAAATACAACATTCTCTTGATTACTAGAACCCACACTATAAGACACTAAGGGCCTTTGTTAGCTGCTTAATGAGCTTAATGAGGAGACTGACGGCTTATTTGGTCTGCTATACATGACTGTTTGGTAGTGGCTTAATGATATAGAAAGTGGTTTATTCAGTAAGCTTCTAGGGGAGGAGCTTTATGCAGAAAGCCAAGTTTTTTGCAAACCTGCCCCTCCCAATTAAAAAACACGGTCCTTCCATCTATGAAAAAACCCTCCCAAATAAAAACCGTCCCCGCTATATGGAGACATATTAATCCACACAGACAACTTTATCTATACAGGACTTAATGGAAAACCAACCAAACAGCACAAAATCCAAAGAAATTGATAACATTTTGGAATCTCAAGCGGGTATGATGGGGGTAAATTAATAATGTTTTGTCAACTGTTGTAGGATTATTGGTGATGTAGCATACACGGGGAACTGTCGCTGGGTTTTTGCAGATTCCAAATCATCGGAGGAATTCAACACTGCATCAATTCCTGAGGTGAGTTTCAGACGACATTAAGTGATGATTCCCAAAAAGAAAAACTAGTCAAGTCATCTGTTGTTGTGAACATAGCAATCAGGAAATTTACCATCTTATCCTTCCATTTGGCAGCTTGCAGATGAATGGTTATTTCAGTTTGCAGCAGGTGTCAAGGTATTCATACTTTACTAGATGAAAATAATGGGAAGGAAAAGAAATGTTTTTTATTTATGTTTTTGAAAGGGAAAGGAAGGAATGGAATTGAAACAAGTTTTCATGTTCTTGAACCGGAGAGAAAGGAAAGGAAAGGAAAGATGTTATTTTTACAAATATACCCTTTAGTAACAAATATGTAACATTGTTGTATGAGGGTATTTTTGTCCTAAGAGATCACAGATTCCTTTCAAGTTTTCTTTCCCTCCCTTTGTTCCCACATTTGGGAGGAAACATAAATGATATCTTCCCTCCCTTTTCTTTCTTTTCCTTCAAAAAAAGATTTTGAGAACACGGTGCAAGTGTCCTTTTTTTTTGACCGAATTCCTCAATTGCTGCCATGCAGACTATTTTGCTGGTTCCTGTTATTCCACATGGAGTTCTACAACTCGGCTCATTGCAAGATGTATGTTTTTCCTTCCTACCAACAATTTTTTGACATTCGTTATATATAGTGATTTATTTATACTTAATTTTCCAGCTGCCTGAGGATGCACAAATGGCCAACTATATTAGAGAAGATTTCATTTCACATCAAGATACCACGGGTTATTCTGATGCTTTTGATACAAACCAACAATTTCCATTGATGCATACGATGATGAGAAGTTTGGATGAGTTCCCATCATTCATTGCAAATGGGAATAAAGTCAACTGGTCAACACACAAACCATTGACCAATAGTCTTGTAACACCTAATGACACCTGGCATTCAATAGGAACGGATTTCCCTGAACCTTCTTCAGGTGCCCACATGGGTGCTATCGAACTGCCAGAGCCTCTACATCAATCAACAAATCCGGTGAATTCAAATATGGGCGTATTAGGAGAATATGGCGATGAACCCTTAAGTTCTGAGATACCGATGAAACAATCATTAGTTAGTGATGTTAGCCTGTTCTTAAACTTTCCTAAAGAATCTGAGCTACACAAAGCTCTCGGCCCTGCTTTCATGGGGAATACAGATGATTCTTTCCAACATCTTTCCATTGGTGACGATATATACAACTCCTCAAGCCAAATGTGTAATAAAGATCTCATCAACTCATCTTCCAAGAAAACCGACGGAATGCATTTGGGTGAGAATTGTTCTATACAAACCGGTGGCGAGAGTTCACTTAGTAATTTATTTGGTCAATTTGCTTCTTTGGCAAAAAGGAAAAACGTAGATGAAAAAAGTGCGTTTGAGGGAGAGACTTCACTTTTTAGTAACCATGTAGCAAAACCTGCGGTTTTTAGTAGGGTAAAAAACCACACTGATAGTTCTTCACCTTCGGCTATTTCATATGAGGGCGTAGTTGATGAATTCACAGAGGAGGAAGAGCAAAAAAGTAGTTATAATGTGTTGAATCAAGGGAAGGGTTCAAAACCATCTGCGGCCAGCAAAAGAAGAGGCAAACCTGGCGCTAAACAGAAGCCTAGGCCTCGAGATAGGCAATTGATCCAGGATCGGCTCAAGGACCTGCGTGAACTTGTTCCAGATGGTGCAAAAGTTGGTTTTTCCCAAACATCACTTTATTTTTTTCTGAATATATATATATATATATAGAGTTGCTCATTTGTGTCATCCTATTTCTCGTTTGAATTGCAGTGTAGCATTGATGGTCTGCTGGATCGAACCGTAAAACACATGCTCTTTTTAAAAAGCGTTGGTGATCGTGCTACCAAGTTGAGGCAGTGTGTCCAACCAGCGGCAAGTAATAGAACACCAGAAGAGAAAGATAGTCAAAATGGGGCAAGCTGGGCATTTGAATTGGAAGGTGATCTAAAAACATGCCCCATAATTGTTGAAGATCTTCAATCCCCTGGCCACATGATTATAGAGGTTTGTGTGTTTGCGCTTCCTAGATACATACTTACTTATATTTTTGGCTTAAATAGAGTATGAACATATTATTGATAAATCCTTTTATGTGGTTGAAAAAAATATATGAAAATACGAGGGCGTATTTAATTATTTTATCATTAAGTTTTTAGCTTTCCATCTCTTTGTTACTTGTTGTATAGTTATACATAGTTTTTAGTTTTCTGTCCTTTTTGGGGATGGAGGGTTATAAATATATAGGTTTACTAATTATGGTAGCTTCATAACAGATGATATGCAATGAGAGCAGTCGTTTCTTTGAGATTGCCGAGGTGATACACGGCCTGGATTTGACCATTTTAAACGGGGTGATGGAGAGACGTTGCGACAACACATGGGCTAGCTACATTATTGAGGCATGAACTTTGTTTCAACTTTTAAAGTTATGATTTTCTATTCTTTTGACCCGATTAACCCACAAGACTTAATGAGACTTGGTAGGAAAAAAAAATTCATTTTTTTCGTCCCTCCAAAATAGGAGGAACATTAATCGAGGAGATGAACAAAAGATTGGTCATTTGTTAAACTATTCATGTCAAATTAAAAACCTATTAGTTCCTTCCAAATGTTGACAATTAAAAAGGCACACGGTTTTCTGAACATGTAATTGTTATACTTTTTAATTAACTAAATTACAATTTTACCCTTAATAATTGATGAGTAATGAACTTCTCCATCTCATAGTCAAGGGCAGAAATGGAAAATAGACACTTACTTTTGAATGTTAACACTTATTTTAGGACAATCTGAAATAGAAATTTGGACACTTATTTTAGGGCAAACTAAAATATGTGTTTTTGTTGATTTCTAAGGTTATATACCCCTTCCCTTTGTTTGCAAGCAGGCTCCAAGGGGATTTCACAGGTTGGATATCTTTTGGCCATTGATGAAGCTTCTACAACAACATAGTCCGATATCTAGCAAAATATGATTTTGGTAACCGTGGGTATTCAGGCTGACCTCAGCAAATCTCATGGGACTCTGAAGTTAGCAGTCAGACAAACCCTCCCAGTTTCTTAACAGTTGAACTACCCCTCTTTTGTAAACCAAATTTCTAGTTTTGTATGGTAACCATGACCATGTGGTAGATTGTTGGTTTGATTTGATTTGATTTCTAGTATAAAACCTGATTGCAGCATAAAAATTGTACATGGCATAACTTTCTGACATTGGTACTTGTGAAGGTAGAAGACCTCTGTGTATTCTTGTTATTTGGGTGTTAAATTCCTTTTTTTTGTTCAATTCAGATCATTTGTGCGTTGAAAATGTAAAAAAAAAAGTTATAACCGATTATGGCCTAACAATAGTAGGACTGATTGTAACCGGTGTAACCAGTTAAATCATAACCGTTTATTGTGGACTGGTCGTGGCCGTGCTTCTCCCTTCTATAATCAGGATTGTGTAGAAACTCTTTTTTTGTTAGAATCATAGGACCCCCTTGAGCGGTTCTGGTTAAACTGAGACCAGTTATGAAACCTGATTCTCTTTGCCCCTCTTTATTTGGATCCGTATAGAAGGTGAGGGCAGTTACATTTTGAGCGGTTTGACCTGTTGAAGAGGGACCAATTAAGGACCGGTTATATTGGATACGACTTTTTAATTGATTGAATATGAATAATTTTTTTAAAAGCGCCATATGACGGTCATCCATTGGTCAATGGATGACTTAAAGTTCATGGACGAATAGTAGTTACATATTTTGAGATATGGATCGGGAATGGTTATTCCCATAACCGGTTATTGTGACACCTAATGACTTGAATCAATTATAACCAGTTAACGGATCGGTCATAACCTGTTTTTTTTCCCATCTCTAGTTTCGAGTGGTTGGTTGTGTAAGAATACAATTGATATAACACGTTTATACATTATAAAATTAGCTGACAACTATTGTGGCCACACTATCAGAACTGATATTTTACTCTAACAATTTACCTGAATTAGTCCGGATCATAGCCTGAAACACCCTTCTAAAAAAAAGAAACATATAGACTTCCATATAAACTTTCATGTGACTTTTGCAATAAATACATTTTTCTTTATTACAAGAAACCACCGACTCTACCATGCTTATGAATAAATAAGATTTAAACAAATATGATCAACCATTATGTCTTTGGAAAAAGCATTAAAAAACTAGATTTCAAGATATTCTTCCTTAAAAAATAATATTATATATTAGCTTGATCTAATTAGGTAGAGATTGATAAAGATGCTTATGGATAATGATTTCTTATATTGATTGATGAAGTGGAAGTTTTCTTTCTTTTTTTTTTAAACAAAAAAGAGGAATATAAAAGATATATATACCTATAATAAACTATGAACAAAGAAAGAAATAACTATTGATTTACATATTTACATATATGGCTAACACCCCCTTAAACTAATAACTTAGGCACACCCACATTAGACAAAAGTCGTTGTAAACATTGGAAGTCCTGAGTGGTGTCAACAAGAGCACGATAATCAATAAAATCATCATCCTAGTCGGCATAAAAAATGCATGAAGATTAAGTGACGATGAGGAAGAGAAATACAAGCCATGAAACGTTTGTGAAAAAAAGCCCTGTAGTGAGAGATCAAAAGCGTAAACGTATACTGACATACAATATGAATTGCGAAGGTTAGACCTTACTGAATAACTATGAAATAGAAAAGTGATCTTACCAATTGTTGTTAAAGTATGGGATCACAAATATGGGAGCCATCACTAGGAGAGATGTTGAATTTTGCCTCGAGAGGTAAGGGGAGATCTTCCTATTAGTAATACTTGCACGAGAAAGATGGTCAGAGGCATACTTGGTTTGACACAAATATATGTTAAGAGTCGTGTTAAAGGACCTGCCCAAAATAATGGAGTAGACCCAAATCTTTCATTTCAAAAATGTTGTTATGAAGATGCATTCAGCTTAGCAATTCTGGACATGTTACTGCTAGTGATAATCATGTCTTTAACGTATAAAGGTAAAATAATAGTATCACCATCATTAAGTTTTATGAAGATGCTAGAGTCATAACAAATAAGAGCATGAAATACTTCTTCAATGAGGAAGATCTTGAAATGAGGTAAAACCATTGGATGCACTTGTTAGAGCATCTCCAACAACATTTCTATAATTTTTTCTTCAAATGGAGAATCAAACATCAAAATCTCTAAAAAATATTACATTCAACTCCAACATCTCTATTTTGGAGATTACAAAATTCTTTATATTATTAAAATATTCTGTATTTCTAATAAAATAATATTTATCTCATCTAAACATTTAGTTTCAATTTTTTTTATTGGTGGAATATAATAAAAAAGAGTTTCTCTCTTAGAGCATCTCCAACCGCTTCTCTATGATTTCTCTAAAATAGAGAATTGAAATTCAAAATCTCTAAAAAATATTACATTCAACTCCAACAACTTCTCTATTTTGAAGATTACATCATTTATTATATTATTAAAATATTATATATTTCTAATAAAATATTATTTTTCTCACCTAGACATTTAAAATAATCATTTTTAGGGATATCTCCAAAGTTGGAGATTTTTGTACCATCTCTCTTACTTTCTCTGTTTTGAAGAAAGTTTTAAGGATGCTGTTAGAGCAAAAAATTGCTCAAAATCCCTATTTTCTTTATTTTAGAGAAGCTGTTGGAGATGCTCTTATGGTAATCATTTTTGGAGATTTTTGTAATCTCTTTCATATTTTCTTCATTTTCGAGATGCTGTTGGAACAAAAAAAAATGCTTAAAATCTCCATTTTATCCATTTTAAAAATGCTGTTAGAGATGCTCTTATAAGCTTATGATTGTGAGTTTGTAACTACCATTTATGGAATGGAAGGCTAGTGTACTTGTTGATGCACATTATATACGATGGATACATTTGAACCAATATTAATTAAAAGCAAAGAGGATTTAATGTGACAATGAATTTGAATAATGAGATAGTTGATGCTCAAATAATTACAAAAAGAGTTTATTGAAAGTGAAAAAAATATATAAGGACCATAAAATTATTAGGGGCCGGATATAAAAAGGGAATTAAAATATTCAGTGATATGATATAATATAGGGAATTTAATTATAATAACCAATTTCTAAAATCATTTTACCAAAATAACCATTTTCTTTTTGAGTTTACTAAAATGACCAAAAATTCCTCGAAATACATCCCGAAATACATTATTTTCGAGCATGTTTTTAAGATTTTCGGGGGTGTTTATATTAATTTCGGGTACATTTTCGAGGGTGTTTTAGTTGATTTCGAGCATGTTCATCAATTTTTTCGAGGGTCATTTAGGGGTGTTTAAATTTATTTAGGGGGTGTTTAAATTCATTTAGGGGTGTTTATATTAATTTCGGGGGTGTTTATATTCATTTAGGGGGTGTTTAAATTCATTTAGGGGGTGTTTATATTAATTTAGGGGTGTTTAAATTAATTTCGGGGGTGTTTAAATTCATTTAGGGTTCGAGCATGTTTATATTCAATTTCGTGTATATTTATAAAAAAATTCGTGTATGTTTATAAAAAGTTTCGTGTATGTTTCTAAAAATTTCGTGTATGTTTCTAAAAATTTCGTGTATGTTTCGAGTAATTTTTTGTAAATTTTATGAACATCCCCGAATAAAAATTTCGTGTATGTTTCTAAACATCCCTTAAAATTTTGTATTTACATGCGCGAAATGTTTAAACATCCCCGAAATTAATATTTACATGCTCGAAATTAACATTTAAACATGCTCAAAATTAATATTTAAACATCCCCGAAATTAATATAAACACCCCCGAAATTAATATAAACATCCCCTAAATGAATATAAACACCCTCTAAATGAATATAAACACCCCCTAAATGAATTTAAACACCCTCTAAATGACCCTCGAAAAAATTGATGAACATGCTCGAAATCAGCTAAAACACCCTCGAAAGAAATTGATGACACCCTCGAAAATGTACCCGAAATTAATATAAACACCCCCGAAAATCTTAAAAACATGCTCGAAAATAATGTATTTCGGGGTGTATTTCAAGGAATTTTTGATCATTTTAGTAAACTAAAAAAGAAAATGGTTATTTTGATAAAATGATTTTAGAAATTGGTTATTATAATTAAATTCCCTATAATATATCCCAAAGTTAGGTGATATTATAATATAATACTAGAGAAACCTATAAGTTTATCCTGACAGTAAGGAAATGTGCAAGGTTTAAAAGTTTACGTACGAACAAGGTTGAAAAAGGCAATTAGAGAGTATGTTTAAAGGTACCTAACATACTTTCAAGCAGTGACGGATCCAGAAATTTTGTCCACTGGGGTCCCATTAAGGTAGACTAAAGGCGCGTAAAGTCACCTGACGTGTTTCGAAATTTTTTATAAGTTTTTTAGTTGATTTCAAGGGATTTTCTTAGTGTTTTTGTCGATTTTAAAGGGTTTTCTTAGTGTCTTTGTGGATTTCGAAGGATTTTTTCGGTTTTTATATTGATTTTAAGAGACCTCTTTAGTGTTTTTGTCAATTGCGAACAAGATGGGGTCCTTTAAAAAAATTCACTAGGGAAAACTAAGACTAAATATAGTATTTTTGAGAATTTTTAGCCTATAAATTTTTATTTTTTTAAGATTGACTGGGGTCTTGGGACCCCCCTTTAAAGGGCTAGATCCACCCCTGCTTCCAAGTTAAAGCAAAAGACAGAAACCCATATGGTAATCTAAAGAAAATTAGATCATGACACTATGAACTTCGTGGCCAAACTACCAAGGACACATAGATGTTACGCTACCATATGGTATTATTTTCAGGTTAAAGAAAGATATCTCATTAATGCTTATTAAAAAACCATATATTTGATGGAAATTATGGCATTGTTTGGCAAAAATAAGCTAGCTTATAAGCTGACTTATAAGCTAGCTTATTTTCTGAGTAATCGTTTGGACGCACGTAAGCTAGCTTATAAGTCAGCTTATAAGCTAACTTATCGATAAGCTACTTGGAGTAGCTTATGAGGAGCTTTTTGACACTTTTTCCAATTATACCCCTAACTAATATTATTTATTTATTTTCAACAGGTTCTTTTTGGTCATTTCACATGCTCATAAACTAGTTTTTGCCAAACATAACTTATTCATCAACTAGCTTATAAGTCATCAGCTACCTTATAAGTCATACGCTACCTTATCAGCTAGTTTGCCAAACATAGCTTATATATGTGAACAAATACTATAAGATATGATAAGAGCATGCACTATTGATTTTAGAGGTAACTGAGATAACCATCTCTGTTCAGTCAAATTTATGTTTGATAATAGTTATCGTGCTAATATATAAGCAATACCTTATAAAGAATCATACCAAAGAAGATGCAAATACAAGAGTATGTTGGAGTGAAGTAGGAGAAAAGCAACTCACGAGGCCTAAAGTAACAAAGCATACAACTAAGAAGATGACATATATAAATATGCATAGAGTCGACAAGGATGTGTACGATAAGAGTTCAATAAAAACCAACCTGATCCAGTTTAATTACCATTTAATCCAATTAGGCATTGTTTGGTAAAAATAAGCTAGCTTATAAGCTAACTTATAAGCTAGCTTATTTTCTGAGTAATCGTTTGGATGCACATAAGCTATCTTATAAGTTAGCTTATCGATAAGCTACTTGGAGTAACTTATGAGGAGCTTTTTGACACTTTTTCCAATTATACCCCTAATTAATATTATTTATTTATTTTCAACATGCTCTTTTTGGTCATTTCACATGCTCATAAGCTAGTTTTTGCCAAACATAACTTATTCATCAGCTAGCTTATCAGCTACCAGTTAGCTTATAAGTCATCAGCTACCTTATAAGTCATACGCTAGCTTATCAGTCATAAGCTAGCTTATCAGCTAGTTTGCCAAACATAGAATAAAATAAGAAAATGGTTGAATCACATGTGATTTTACACTAACATCACGTACAAAATCATATGTGATACGCGGCTTTATCTCGTGATGTAAAGACGCGACCAAAGTTGTCCGCACACCTTTTTTTACTGTTAATGTAAAATCACATATGATTTTACTCGCGATTTAACCGTTTTCATATTCTCTTAAATAGTTAGTATTCTTGTTTGATCCATCCTCTCTCTCTCTCTCTATATATATATATATAGAGAGAGAGAGAGAGAGAGGAAAGTTCAAATGTCAACTCAAATTTGGTTGTGAACGTGAGAACAAATGAGAGCGCGACATGTGTCTGAATGTAGATTATTCAGACTAAATAATCAAAGTAATATTCAGACTGAATAAAACTGAATATAGTGTTTATTTAGTTTGAATAATGCTTATTCAGACTGAATAAGCATTATTCAGAGTGAATATACACTATATTCAGTCTAAATATTTCTTGATTATTCAGTTTGAATATGAGATGTGTCGTGCTCTCATTTGTCCTCACGTTCATAACCAAATTTGAGTTCTCATTTGAACCTGCCTCTATATATATATATATTCAGGATAAGTTAATTGATACACTTATGGGTTTTGCTGGTATTATATTATGCTCTCATTTGAACCCGCCCCTATATATATATATATATTCAGGATAGCTATTTATTAAATTACCTATTTTTTAACTTATTAAAAATTTCAATTGTAAGCCTACATAAAGTTACAAACCAACTTTCTAAACAAAGAGGTTCAAATATTATGTCAACAACAATTCTTTTTTTAGGAGAGTACTAACAAATCTTCTTAATAAGGATGTGTACAGAATTTGTTATACTTTTCTAACTTTGATAATATAAAAAATTGGTTTTAATATTGACATATATGACAATGTATTCATTTAGTAAACAATGTCATTAGAGCATCTTAAATGAGGGTTCTTATAAGGACCTCCTTTTTATATATTTTTTTGTCACATTAATGCCACCTCATGAAATTAGGAACTAATCAAAAATTCCACAATGGAGGTTCTTATAAGAACCTCCTTTTTATGGGTCCCATTGATTTTTTTTAACATTAATAATTTTTATTTTAATAATTAAATAAGTCAAAAAAAATAGTAAAACATAAGTGAAATGACATTTAAAAAAAAAATTATAAGAACCAAAGTTGTTGTTACCTATGCCTTTTTAGGTTCTTATAAGAACCTTTCCATAATAAGAGCATCTCCAATGGAGGTTCTTAGAAGAACCTCCTTTTTGTATATTTTTTTGTCACCTTAATGCCATATCATCAAATTAGCAACTCACCAAAAATTTCACAATGGAGGTTCTTGGAGCATTTCAACATCTCTAAAGTTTCTCCAAAACAGAGACTTAAAAAGTCAAAATCTCTAAAAAAATATGTACTAATCTCCAACAGCATCTTCAGTTTGGAGAAATCAACATTAATTATATTATTTAAATATTCAATACTTTAACTAACTTTTAAACACATTTATATTATTTTCAACGAACTTTTTATAAAATGATAACTTTTAAACATATTTTTTATAAATGATAATTTTCAACGATTTTTTCATAAAATAATAAGGTTCACAAGACTTTATATAAAATTGTGATTTTTAACAAATTTTTATAAATAATAATTCTCAATAAAGTTTTTATAGAGTGGTAATTTTTAACAAATTTATAGGTGTTTAATTTGAGAATTGATTTTTTTGGTAGGAAAGTGGGATCATGAATAAAATATTAATTTCTCTCCTTAGTAATCATTTTTGGGGTAATCTCCAAATATGGAGAAAAAAACACACTCTTTCATACTTTCTCCATTTTGGAGAAACTTATGAAGATGTTGTTGGAGCATAATTTTCATCCAAAATCTCTATTTTTCCTCATTTTCTCCATTATGAAGATGCTGTTGGAGATGCTCTTATAAGAACCTTCTTTTTATGGGTCCCATTGTTTAAATAAGTTATATTTAATAATCAAATAAGTGAAACTAAATAAATAAAAAATAACTGAAATGACATTTTTTACAAAAATCACGGTAAGAACAAGGTTTTTGTTGGGATACCTATGGTTTGTTAACCTCTCCATAATTATAGTTCTTATAAGCTAACGTACTTTTTGCTTATAAGAACCTTACATTAAAGTTGCTTTAATAGTTTTTATAAGTTAATGCACTTTATAAAAGAACCGGTGATTCGCCTGCGTTCCTTGTTATCTCTTATATTCTACTTAAAATAACCAAATAATTTTGATTCTTGCAGTTGACTTATCTTTCTGACATGTGTACTCAAATCACCACATGAAGGCTGATGGTCAATGTTCAATGCACTTTCGCTTCATGCTTTCTTTCTTTCTTTCTTTCTTTCTTTCTTTTCATCAAACACATCTCTATTCTTTGTTGAATGCACTTTCGTTTTCCATCAAATTGCTTCCATTCTTGATTTGTGTCTGTAAATAGTGACTCTAATAGGGCTTCAAAATCGTCTACTTGCCACTTGACTGTCTCTTGAGATTTCAAATTCTACTTTCGTATCCAGTTGATGTAAATGGATCCAAGGATTGGCAGATTTGCTAGCTCCGCAAATGGAAATGGGAATGGAATTCAATTCGAGAATCAAAGTATTACTGTGTTACCAGATACGAAAGCCCTAGATAATCCCCCAAGGTTTGAAAATGCGTTTTCGGTTTATGATCCGGTCAATGGCGTGAACGCGTACCAGAATCTGGATTCGTACGATCACAACTTTAGAGGTATACAATTTGATCGAAACTTTAGAGGTATACAATTTGATCCACCAACTAATTCTTCGTCGCCGGTTGTTAGTGCGAGTCTGGATGATGAGCTTCATGAAGATTGTGATCTATCGGATGCGATTTTGGGGTATATTAGTCAGGTGCTTATGGAAGAAGATATGGAGGATAAGTCTTGTATGCTTTATGAGTCTTTAGATCTTCAAGCTGCGGAGAAGTCCTTCTATGATGTTATTGGGAAGAAGTATCCTCCATCGCCGTCCTATGATGAAGGTTTGTTTTCTGTTGATCGATATATAGAGAGTCCAAGTGATTATTCCTCATTAGATCACAACACATATGTTGATGAATTCACTAATGGTAGTGGTTATTTACATCATGAGTCAAATCTACAAAGTCTTGAAGCTAATGGCGTATCTTGTAGGTCAGTAAGTTCATCAAACAGTGGAAATAACATAATTGATGGATTTATTGATTCTCCTGCAAGCACTTTTCAGGAACCTGAAATTTGTGATGAGAATCAAATGATGCTCAAGTTTATGAAGGGTGTTGAAGAAGCTAATAAGTTTCTTCCTAGTGATAACAAGCTGTTAGCTTCTTTTAATGGAGGTGAATCTTGGCCTAAAGTTGAGAATGGTGAAGGTGATGAACTGATGGTCATGGTGGAAGGAAGAAACTTGCAGACAGGGACAAGGGTAAGGAAAAGTCCATATGGGGAAGATGATGAAGATGATATAGGGAAGGAAGAGAGGAGTATTAAGCAGGCGGCCATTTATCAGGATTCTACTTTGAGGTCCAAAGAGATTGATTTGATCCTTCTTTGTAGTCAGGGACAAGGTGATGTAGCTTTACGGTCTCTGCGCTACACCTTGCGGAAGGAAACAAGCAAAGACAAACTCAAAGATAAGGAGCCAAAAGTTTTAAGCAAAGGGAAAGGCAAAGTTAAAGGCCGTAGTAGGAAACAGAAAAACACAAAAGAAGTGATAGATTTGAGAACCCTTTTGATCACTTGTGCACAGGCGATTGCTACTGATGATCGAAGGAATGCAAACGAACTTCTGAAACAGATCAGGCAGCATGCTTCTCCATTTGGCGATGGGAGTCAGAGGTTAGCTCATTGTTTTGCTAACGGTCTTGAGGCACGTTTGGCTGGCAATGGTAGTCAAATTTATAGAGCACTAGTTAGCAAGAAAACATCTGCTACTGATTACATTAAAGCATACCATCTGTATATTGCATCCTCCCCTTTTAGAAAGATTTCGAATTTTGCCTCAAACAGAACAATAAGGGATATGGCATTGGCAGAGAACGCCACAAGGATACACATCATTGATTTTGGTATCCTCTACGGCTTTCAGTGGCCCACATTCTTTCAACGTATTTCAGATAAAGAAGGTGGGCCGCCAAGGGTTCGGTTAACAGGAATTGAATTTCCTCAACCTGGGTTCAGGCCAGCTGAAAGAATTGAAGAGACTGGTCTTCGGTTAAAGGAGTATGCTAGCCAATTCAATGTGCCATTTGAGTATAATCCTATTGCAAAGAGATGGGAAGACGTGAGTGTTGAAGATCTTAAGATTGATGAAGGTGAGTTTTTAGTGGTCAACTGTTTGTATCGATCAAAAAACTTGCTTGATGAGACTGTTGGGGTGGATAGCGCCAGAAATGTCGTTCTTAACCTGATAAAGAAGATTAATCCGGATGTCTTCATCCATGGAGTTCTCAATGGGTCTTATAACGCCCCATTTTTTGTTACTCGATTCAGGGAAGCTCTGTTTCATTTCTCAGCATTATTTGATATGCTTGAAATAAATGTACCCCGTGAGCGATCTGAAAGAATGCTGCTTGAGAGAGAACTCTTTGGAAGAGAAGCTCTAAATGTTATAGCATGTGAGGGGTGGGAGAGGGTTGAAAGACCAGAGACATACAAGCAGTGGCACGCTCGTAATCTGAGAGTAGGGTTAGTTTCATTTCCTTTTTCTCGCACGATTATCAAATTGGCAAGAGAGAAAGTGGGTTTATATCATAAGGATTTCATGATAGATGTAGACAACCAATGGCTTCTACTCGGATGGAAAGGACGAATAATTTATGCCATTTCTTGCTGGAAAGCAGCATAAAGAATTCAACCAAGTGTTCACTCCATTTTCAAGTAAGAATTTCAACTAGCAGCTGCTTTATATAAGTCGTAACTTGATCTGACTAACCATTTAGAAGGTAGTAAGACAAATATAGACGTTTTTCAAATCGTGATTTGTGATGAGCCTGCCTTGAATGATAGTTACCTTGCATATAATTTTTAGTGTGAATCATGGATTAATTTGTAACTTTATTGCTTATATGTGACCTTTCTTTGTGCTTTCTAGATATGTTTCTTTTCCTTTTTTGCAGCCACCTCATGTCTGCCTACATTTGAACCCCCCCCCCCCCCCCAAACACACACACACACAAAACCCCTACCTTTGGGCGGGATATACCATATATGTTTGGTTTGGGTTGGTTTTTGATCATGGTTCATTTGGTGATCAATGTGTGCATGCATTTGTGGTTTGTGGTGGTCTTTAAGCCAAGTTGAGCCCAAACAAGCTAGGCTCAAGGCTGAGAGAAACATATGAGCATCTCCAGCAGATTCAAAAATGGAGATTTTGGACAAATTGTTGCTCCAAAAGATTCTTCAAAACAAAGAAAATACGAGTTTGTGTGAAATTCCTCAAATTACGAGAATTTCCCGAGAATAATTACTATGAAACGGAAACTTTTTATTATTATATTCCCACCAATAAGAGACCTTGATGCTAAATGTTTATGAGAGATAAATAATATTTTATTATATATAGAATATTTTAATAATATAGTCTCCCAAATAGAGAGGTTGGATTTTTATTTCTATTTTGAGATTTTGAGTTCTAATTCTCCATTTTAGAATCTTTTAGAAGCTTGGAATTCGACTCAAGTTTTGCTAGGGTTTGAACTTTGATTCACTCATATAGGCTTGGTTTTTATGAGCTTGAGTTTTGGTTCTACTCAGACCCATATAACATTAATGTGATCTCTTAGAATAAAATTAACAATAAATTCCTTCAAACTATATGTAAAATTAACAATAATTGTGTACTCCGATACAAATAAAGATTATCACATACAGTTTATTCATTAAAAGAAAAGTGAAGATGAACACACACTGTTTACTCGCTAAAATCAACATTGAGATCAAAAGTATTATATCTAAAACTTCGATAATCTTGTTGAGTTGATGATGCCTGAGATTGTTTCGTCGACTACCAGAAGCTCTTATACTACCCACATTTGTTGGTGTAGGAGATGGACAGTTTGCCCGATAATGTCCGGGTTGTCCCCACCAAGTACATTTTTTCTGTATGGGACCCTCACCAAGAGATGAAAGACGATCATGGTTACTCGATTTGCCAACCCATTTTTTAGTTATTTTTTTTTGGAAAGGGTATCCTAGGCATTTGCCTAGACTAATCCCTGGCAATTTTAAGACTGCTAAAGCATGCAACACTGAGGTAATTCCCCAGTGGCCACAAGTTGTTCACACCTGGATTCGAACATAGATGGGTTATCTAGCCTCATCCTCACAAGTCTTAACCAATACGCCACAAACCTTGTGGTTCATTTTTTTTTTTAGTTATTGGTGGTGGATAAATGGTCATAAGTGGGTATTCGGAACCAACCATGTTAAGAAGGTCCAACCAGAACTACTACCTCCTGATATGTTTCTCGATGATAATTATTTGAAGTAAAGTAAACACATGTTAAATGGCTGCAATCTGTACTAGAACTCTTGCAACGGCGATTGCATGACCACAAGGTAAATCATAAGGTTGTCATTTCATGGTCACAAGTACCATTATTGTAATCGACCATTCCATCCATACGTCTATCACGAATTTCATACTACCATGGCCAATTTAGTGTACAGTCCATGTCGCAGACTTACCAGCTCTCTTCTGAATTTTGCCATGCACCCACTGTGCATGCTTCAGTTTCTCTACAAAAAAAACGTACTTGTTTCGTTAGTATTGTTAGCAAATGACGCATACATGTGCAAGTATATTAACCAACTTTAACTCAACGAATAGAATACCACTTTTGTTGTAAAGCTCGGAAATAATCCATAAGTGCCAAAATTTGGTAATTTGTGCGCAAAACGAGACAATGCATTCACCAACTCGGCACTGTTGAAAGTCATAATACTATAACACATTCCATAAAAATGGTCCCTTGACCATGTCTCAGAGCCAACTTCATCCATCAATGGAGCTTTGTCAAGTACATTGTGTCATAGACCCTGCATAAGCATGTCGAAATCTGTCATCGTACGCTTTGCATGTCTTCCAGAATAATTTTGTTTTCCATTTAACTCGTTTATCGCTGGTGCATATGTTCATCTCTAGATGGCGACAACAAAGAACATGGTGGACCCTTGGGAACGCAGTTGTAATTGTTTGGTTTATAGAAGCAGTCCTATCAGATACAAACACCAACTTCCAATTCTCCGATACATTGCTTCAACATGGCCAAAAACCAAGTCCGTGCCTTCCCACTCTCAAACTTACCCACCCCCTGAAAACAATGGGCACAATTTGGTTTTTTGCGTTCATGGCAACCGCTAAAAACATTGTACCCAAGAAACACCCCTTCAAATGAGCATCGTCCATTATAATGACACGACATAAGTCTACCAAAAACACTCGAATCTGCAAAATTAGGTGGTTTACGTATGTAAAAATTAAAATTTATAGTGGTGCAGAAAAGATATATTAAAATTATGTGTATCGTGCAATGAAACACATCTCAAAATATCCTCTTATTTGTCCTTATTTTGGTGATGGTATCAGGATCATGGAGCTCCAAATTATAGAAAAATACAGCGAGTTGGGTAAACGAATACTCAAAGCTACTCCTTAGCACGCTTAGTGCATGAATATTGAATTGTGTGTACGTTATTTGAATATTGAACTGTTTATATATAGACGATGTCATGTCTCCGAAAATGTAACCTAATTTTTTCGATTCGATCTCTCATTTTGAAATGAAATATTGGACCAAATGTACAACTATTAAAGAAAGAAATATGAAAAAAAAAAACGACAGGGAAATGTTGTTTTCAATAACCACAATCAAAGATATGTCATCTTCATCTAAAATCTTTCATCCATTTATAGATTAAATTATTACACAATTGTACCAACAAACCACAATGCTTGTGGCGTACTAGTTAAGACCTGTGGAAGATGATAATCCATCTACCACAGGTTCGAATCCAGGCGCAAATAAGTTGTGGCCACTGGGGAATTATCTCAGGGCTGCATATTTTTGCAGTCTTAAAATTGTCAGGGATTAGTCTAGGCAAATGCCTAGGATACCCTTTCCAAAAAAAACTGTACCAACAACCATCGATATTACTTATAAATTGCACGATTACCATACAAGTTGGAATCAAAATCTATTTATTCTTGTTCGAAGAAAAATGCACATCCGCAATTAAAGCATATCTAAAAACGTTGAAAATGGGTGTTTTAGCCAAAACTAGTGATGGTCAAACATATATATATATACACAGATATGAAAAGAATGATGTATAATAATAATAATAATACTTTACAATTATCATCAGTCAGTAATCACTATGATTTATGTAATACCAAAATGGCGAATTCCTGACCGGCATCGAAGAACCACAACACACCTCCAACCGTTCTAGAAACCGCTTCTCGCTCGATCTCAACATCGCCGGTAACGGTAAACACACACTCTTTTCCACACACCTTTTGTGCCTTGGCTTTATCCGGTTTTCTAAACTAAACGAAAAGTATTGTGGAAACTCCACCAATTCCTTTAAATCCCGCCCCATTTCCACCACAAAATAGTTAAATTTCGGCTCTAGATTCTCCTTTATACTATAACAAAACAACGATGGGAATCGCCGGAAAATCAAGATTGTGTCATCGTAAGATATTCCGATCTTTTCGTTGAAGTATTGGATTCGAGGGAGGAGTTTGTCTTCAACTGAACTGGATAAAAGATGGGTGTGTTTGTTAATTTCGGAAATGCCGATTGTGCCCTGGAGGAAGTAGAGGGTGGGACGGAGGCGGGTTTTGACATCGGAGGCGAGGAGTCGTGGGCGGCGGTGGATGACGCGGCGGAGGTGGTGGGTGCGGACATTGGCTTCACGGAGGAGGAATGTGACGGTGGAGACGATGGAAGGGAGTGGAAGTGTGAGAACTTCAGGGCAAAGGGATATAAGGCGGTGGAGGGCGGGTGGGGGTAGCGGGATGGCGGTAGAGAGGAAAGAGATGGTGGATTTGATATCGGAAAGGGAGGTGGTGATGAGTGGAGGGTGGGTGGTTAGGAGCGGAATTAGGTCGATTCCGAAGGAATCAAGGTAGATGAGTTTTTCTTGGAGGTGGGTGTTTGTGGCGGAGATGGGCGGTGAGGTGGAGGGCGGTTTAGGGGGAATTAGGGCGGCAGGTGGCGGAGGGTGGTGGTGGGGGGCAGAGGTGACACCCAAATCTTGATGAGATGGAATGAAGTCCGAATTTGGAGTGAGATTGAAAAAGAGAATGACATATTTGTTGGCAATGTATTCAGAGAGCTTAACCTGAAATCAAAGAGTTAGTAGGAACTCCATTTTTGATCATTAAGTCGAATTTTATAACTTGGTTTTACCTTAATGAAATCTTGATCAAAAACAGCCTCCGGATTTCCCACTAATGACCGCAATCCCTACACCAAAAGGAAATTGTATATAATTCATATTATTTGTTAAAAATATATAAAAATGGTAAAAGTAAGAATTTAGTGAGTTACGTTGTTGTTGTTGTGATTGAAGGCGGATATTGCAGATTCAGCTCCGGCTGAAGGGCTGAATACAAGTCTGGGATGGAAATCAGCAAACAACTGTTTAAGATGTGTAGGTTTCTTTTCATATTCAACCTTGAAGAGATCCTGTATGTATTTTAACATTTTATATTAAGCCCAAATCAAGAATCTTTTTATGTTGCTGAATGAATATGATGATAATATAGAAATGTTTATAGTTTGAGGTCAAATTCACCACAACTTAATTGGTATTTTCACATATAAATCTAGTGTTCATGAGAGAAGAGACAGCCCCTAAAATATGCATCTTAATTTAGTTGGAAAGTACCCTTTTTTTATTGTATTATATCTGTTTGTTTACCACTTAACAGTTTCATTAAGAGGCAGCCTCTTAATCACTAAGATGTGATTCCTGTTTGGCAAAAAATAAGTCGTTCACTTAATGGTTCCAAAACCCTCTTGATCATTTTATATCCTGGACCTCCCTTAACCATTAAGAGCCCTAATCACATCCAGAACAATTACCAAACAATTATATTTCATTTTACACTATATCATAAGAGCCTCTTAATCATTCTGCCACCAAACCATTCAGCAACTTCCAAACAGCCCCTTATTGACTGTTGGTTAGTAATTGTTGTTAACCTGTTTCTTTTTTCTTGTTCTTGTGATCTTGTCTTAGCTTAAAAAAAAACAGATTAGATGTTTCTTACTTTAAATACTTAAAAAAACATTCATGATTAAGATTATAACAAAAGGATAAATTAAAAATTAAAAAAAAAGGAAAGAAGTGAAAGTTACATGAGAATCAAATTTGTTGATAACAGCAAGAGCCTCTTCCTCAGAGTCAGAAGACAATGTAACAAATGCAAACCCTCTTTTCCCATCCTCTTCTTCCTCCCCTTTTATTATCTATTATCAGTCACCAAAAACAACAACAAAATTATTCATAAAATTATATATATATATATAACACTAAAATAGGTGTGTGTGTGTGTGTGTGTGTGATGTGAATTAAACCTCAATATCTGCCACAATTCCACATTCAGCGAACAGATTGTTGACATCAGAAACAGAGAAAGAGCATGGAAGATTAAGAACAAAAAGAAGTTTATTTCCATTATCTTCTTCTTCTTCTTCTTCTTGTTGTGTAATCTCGTGTTGGATTGCTGATGATAAGCAGGCTTGAAATCTTCTGGAAATAGGGGTAAAAAGGGGGGATTTGAAGAAAATATTGGGGGTGGAAGTGGAAGTGGAAGTGGGAATTGGAAGATTTGATTTAGTTGGGAATTGGATTTGGAATGATGGAGGAGATAAGCGAGAGAGGTTGAGTGATTCAAGTGTCGCCATTTTTGTTTCGTCCCTCTGCAACAAGGATAAAGGAATAGTAATCAATATCTTGCTTGGCTGCTTAGTATTATATATGGTGGGCCTGTGACACAAACGAGTGGGTTTCCAAATTAACAGGCCCATGGGCTTACCCATAAAATCGCCATTATTTACCAATGCTTTTTGTATTAATTTTTCAAATTTTTAAATCTATATAAAAGGTAAGTTTATACGAGAATGATATTTATTTAAAAAAATAAAATCACATGTGTTTTTATATTAATGGCCAAAAAACTATGTTGATGATCCTATGGCTGTGTGACAAAGTCGCGTGAATCACATGTGATGTTGTACATGATGTTAGTGTAAAATCACATATGATTTGGTTATTCTCTTATTTTTCTTAAATATGTATCATTCTCGTATGAACTTGATTATATATATATATATATATATACAAGCAAAACCCAACCATCATGACGTGGCAGCTCCTGGTAATTAGGATCTTATTCTTTACTTTTTTTATATATAGGAAAAGTGCTATCGTTAAGTTAGATTAAAAGAAAAAAAAATGAAGAGGCACGTCATTTTCGTTGTAATTAAAGAGGTCCACCTTTCAAAGTTTGATAGTATTTTTATTGCTAATGTTTGTTTGTTTTCTAGGTATTTTCGTTTAAATCATTGTTTGATGATTGATTTATGTTTACGATTGATGTTGGAGTCGTTGGGAAGCTAATAAACAAGTAATTCACATGTGATTTATGATTATTTTTGTTGGTTTGTTTCATTCTTGTTGGTGTTTGTTTTGGGTTATTGTTACTATAGTTCATACAATATGATCATGTGAAGTTGGTTTGATCACTTTAAGTGTATATAATATTGAGAGACTGCGAGCTACTGTGTTCTTGAAGTGTATGTTGGCTTTATGGTTTACTTCTAGACTCCTATTAGATTGCAGATGTCGGTGGTGGTGGTGGTGCAACAATCAAACTAGTTGTTGTGAAGATAAGATACAATCTGGATAATATTGATACATGAGTTTTAGTTTATGCATCATCACCCACTATATTTGATCAGTTGCTACCTTACTCAGTGGATTAATGATTCATAAGTTGGTGCTGGTAAATGGTACAACATCAACTTGAGCATTTTCAACTTGGCTACGCATATAAATTGAGTTGCTAATGAAATTATTTCAAAGTTCCTGTTGGTTGAATCATCAATTTAAAAAAAGAAATGGTTCTATTATATTCGGGATGGATGAGCTTAACAAAAGTTGAGTCTTTTATCTATTTGATATTTATAAAGATAAATTTTGTAGGAAGAATTTACATGAGGGTACATTATTGGTTAAATATTTACTTGGATATGGATACATTGATAGGTTTTGGGTAGAAAATTAGGAGTTATATGCACATCTAAGGCCGTGTACTAAACACTTGTTGGATAAGCACTTATCGATATCACTTACCTTACCAAGCAATTGAGCATAGAAAGAATAAAAAAAATATTACTTGTAAGAGGCATAACTGAAAGTCTTACCCGATAAGTGATAGAAAAGACTTTTACCTGGTAAGTACTTACCAAGTTTCAGATGCTTACCAGGTTTCAGATTTACCAACTATCCATTTTGATGGCCAAAAAAGTTACACGATAAGGTAGGTGAAGGCGATGTATTTTGCTGATAAGCGTTTACCCGACAAGCATTTAGTAAATGGCCCCTAAAATTTATAATATTTTCTTCAATTTAAATAAAGTTTTCTTGGGTTTGTCCCTTTATAAATTCTTTTTGCATGTAATAAAATAACTCAGCTACTACCAAAATTTAATCATCTTTTTTGTTTGTTTGAAGGGATGCAGAGAAAATTTAGGTTTATGGATGTTGGTATTTGGTAACGGATGAAATTCTAAAAGTGGTAAAATGAAAACATGTTGTAGTATTAAAATGAAGTTTTTTACGATCATATCTTTATTTATATATATAAAAACAACAATTTCAAGATATGAGATGGCATAATAAGAATTTAGTATTATAAAATCTCGAAATTTGGTAGAGTTTAGTCATCCCATATTGATAAAGAAATGCAAATTTGGAAGTAAAAAGTGAGTATAAGAAAGGAGTGGAAAAACCATAGATGATGACTTGACAATTCACAAATCTTGAAATGTGGTTGAGTTCCATCATCCGACACATTGGTGAGAAGATGCAAGTTCAAAAATATAAAGTGAGTAAAAGGATAAATGCGTGAATGCTTTTGTGTCAACTTATATGGTTGGATCAAATTGCCTACTTTATTTTTGCACAATAAATCAACTTATATAAAAAAATAAGTAAAATGATTTTTTTTTATTTACTAATAGACTTGACTGGTTTTATATTACACAAAAAAATTACCCCTTTATGTGGTTGAGTTTCATCATCCCACGTTGCTGAGAAAATGCGGATTTAAAAATATAAAGTGAGTATAAGAATAAATGTGTGAATACTTTTGTGTCAACTCTTATCTATATTTATATCTATATATCTATTAAAGGAACAACCAAATGATTTGAGGTGGCATAATGAGATTTGAGTTTTCATCAAATCTTTGAAATATAGTTCACTTTCATCATCCCATATTGGTGAGGAAACGAAAGTTTGAAAGTAGGTTATGGGCATAAGAAAGGAGGGGGAAAACCATAGATGATTGAGTTTCATCATTTCACTTTAGTGAGAAGATGCAAGTTTAAAATCTATATCTTGATCTTCTATTATATATATCTATATATATATTAAAGGAATAACCAAGAGAAGTGAGGTGGCACCTCCTAAGGATTAGAACTTCTTCTATCTTTTTTCTCAATTTTTTGATTTTTTTAAACGTTGAGAATGTTAAAGACGTTTTTGCCCCTGTATCGAAAATGTGTATATCATTATCAAAAGGATTTTTTTGTAAATTTACATACTCAAGTTTAACCTCCAACTCTTGATTTACCCTTTCATTTACTTTCTTTTATTTCTTAATTAAATATGCTTTTCAAAGTTGAAATAATAAACAAAGGAAATCCTATAAATTTTTTGGTGTAGGATGAAGAAAATGAGTATTGAAGAAGAATTGGAAGATTTTAAGGTATGTAGAAATTGTATTCTTTAAAAAATGTGTTTTGTTGTTACGTATTTTTTCTTTGCATATTGTTGGATTTGTTGTTATCATTGGACATGATTGTGTTAACGATTGGTGAAAAATTCGTAAATTTTTTTTGTGGGGGATGAAGAAGATAAGAGTTGAAGAAGACTTAAAAGTTTTGAAGGTATGTAAAAATTGTTTTCTTTAGAAAAATGTTATTTGTTGTTACATATTTCTTCTTTGCAATATGGTTGGTTTGTTGTCGCCATAAAACATGATTGTGTTTACGATTGTATCATATAAATTCGAATAAAATTTTGACATTTTATGTTTACAAGACATGATAAGAAAAATTGAATTTAAGCTCCATTGACAATAATTTTTTATATGTGACTGATAATTATGTTAAAATTTTGGCTACTTCAAGATTTTTCTATTGACAGGAATTCCTTTGGTGGGATGAAGAAGATGAGAGTTGAAGAAGACTTGGAAGATTTTAATCATTATGTAAAAAATTATATTCTTTGAAAAATGTCATTTGTTATAATATATTTTTTTTTTCAATATTGTTTGATTTGTTGTTATCCTAGGACATAATTGTGTTTACAATTTGATCATATAAATTTGAATAAAGTTTTGATATTTTTTTATTATAATGCATGATAAAATTGGATCAGTTTTTATATGCGACTTAATAATTACGTAAAATTTTGATTATTTCATAAAAAAATCTTATTATTGAAGTGAAAATTTATGGCGTATATGATTTCATCCTCAAATAACATTTCACAAATCTTAGTGGATCAAACATCAAAAAAATATTTTGTTGAAAAATTTCATAGATTTGCTTTGTAACAGTCTAAAAGTTTGTTTACTTCTACGTTTTCTACATATCTTATACGTTGTTTATTTATAATCTAAAAAAAATAGTTTTACGTTTTATTTTTTCATAATATAATATTGCATTTTGAGAGTTTGAAATATTATTTACTATTTTCTTTGATATATGAATTAATTTAAAATAAAAATATATCATTAAATGAATATTTTTTTCATTTTCTAAACTCAACACATTAATTATTAAACATTTTGTTTTTTATTTACATAATGATTAACATGAATATTTTTTTATCGTTTTGTATTCTATTAGCTTAACAATCAATATAATTAAAAGTTTTTGGTTGTATTTACAATCCTTTTTTTATTATACATTAATACAATATTATAAAAATAGCTAAAAACATATGTTGGTATTGAGAATGAGTGAATGGTGGATTTTATTATGTATCCAATTTTTAGATTTTTAACTCTTTATGTGTTATTAGTTGATTAAATATTTTATATATTTTTGTAATTATTACAAATCAATATACTTATTAATTGATCCAACCTTTCATATTCTTCTTTTGATTATTACAAATCATTATCTATAAATGAAATATTTATGACAATTTAATATATTTAAATATAAATGATATGAAAAATTAATGAGAAGACTCAATTATTTTTCTTCTTTCAATCATACTTATATTTTTAATCTAAACTCAACACATTAATTTTCTAAAAATTTCATTTTTATTACATAACAGTTGATATATAAAAAAATTCATTTATATTAGTGACAATCAAAATAATCAAAACTATAAATATTGTGATAATACACAATTTTCTTATTATTTCTCTCATTAATTGAAGAAATCATTCATTAATTTTATAAAACGTTTTATTATATTTTATAGGAATAACCATAGATAATGATATATGATTTGATGATAGATCAGAAAAATATATGTATAACATGACGAAGTATAAAACACAATCGTACTATATAATTTATGTGGTGTTATATAATATTCATTTTGCCGTTAAAAAAAGGTAAGAACATTAATCCATGAAAATTTTCAAAGCTATATTATATAATTTATATGATATAAATAATTCATTATATAATAAAATATTTTTTAATGTGATATATCTATTATCTACTATATCTATTAAAGAAAAGAACTCACCAAACCTAAATGTGTTTTATTTTTATTATCCCACGTTGGTGGAAAGATAAGTTTAGAATGTAAAAATTAGATGTGTCAAAAGAGAAGATGATTCATCTTTGTTAAATCATAGGGTTGAAAATAATAAGATATATCAAAAAAAGGAAATGATTCCTTTGTATACACTGAAAATGTGCTTATTTTAGTCGTAGTTATCCCACATTTTAAAAAACTTAAAATGTTGAAATAAAAAAGTATATAAAATAAGTGGATTGAATGATGTGGCATCAAAATAATTGGGTATACTTAAACATTGAAATGTGGCATCGTTTTCGTCTATCTCATGTTGGTAAGATGTTAAATTGAAATAATGATGTGACTATATATAGATAATAGGATGCATTTGTGACAACTTATAGAGTTAATATTAATCTTACTTCTATACGTAAAAGTTATTATAAATTTATAATAGTTAAAGAAGAAGTGATGCATTTGTGACAAAATCATAGAATTGAAATTAATCTTATTTTCATGGGGGGAAAATTACTGTAATAACTTGCTATTGAGATTTGTAACATGATCCATCTTTACATATTGATCAACTAATTTTATATCTTTATAATATTTTATATATAAGTAATATGATTATTCGACCTGTCGCTTGAGTTTTAAATAACAAAGTTATTACCTATGTATCACAAACTTATCGTAATAATAAATGAGAATGAATACATACAAGATAATCACTTATGAAAAATACCTTCATTTTTTATATTTTATTTTAATAAATATTAGCTAAGGAATTATGTTTGATTTTAGTTCGGTTCAACATTCACTTTATAAAATTATTGTCGCCGCGCAAAGCGCACCAAAGGATAATGAGGTGGCTTAATGAGATTTGAGTATTCTCCAAATTTGAATTGTGGTGTGTTTTGTTCATCCCACATTGGTGATAAGATGATGAAATTGAAGAATGATGTGAGTATTTATTAGGATGAGATAAGACCTTTGTGGAAACTCATAGGGTTAGGTTATTTTAGTTGACCCTCTATACTCATGTGGTTTGCTAATTTGGCTAACCATGTAGCATTCCGGGTCAATTGTTTTTCACTGAATCTCTTTTATCTTTATATATATATATATATATATATATATATATAAAGAACCATAGAGAATGATGTGGCATTGTGAGATTTGAGTATTCTCAAATCTTGCATTGTAGTGTAGCTTATATTCAGTCTGAATATAAACATAACATTTTATGCTTATATTCAGACTGAATATAAGCATAATATTTTATGCTTATATTCAGACTAAATATAAACTATAATTATACAAACACATAATTTTAGCTAATATTCAGACTGAATATAAGCTACAATTATACAAACTCATAATTGTAGCTTATATTCATTCTGAATATAAACATAAAATGTCATGCTTATATTCAGACTGAATATAAACTAAAATTATTCAAACACATAATTTTAGCTTATATTCAGTCTGAATATAAGCATAACATTTTATGCTTATATTCAGACTGAATATAAGCATAACATTTTATGCTTATATTCAGACTGAATATAAACTACAATTATTCAAACACATAATTTTAGCTTATATTCAGTCTGAATATAAGCATAACATTTTATGCTTATATTCAGACTGAATATAAGCTACAATTATACAAACACATATTTTAGCTTATATTCAGACTGAATATAAGTTACAATTATTCAAACACATAATTTTAGTTTATATTCAGACTGAATATAAGCTACAATTATACAAACCCATAATTGTAGCTTATATTCAGTTTGAATATAAACATAACATTTTATGCTTATATTCAGAAACTTCCTGTGATAAAATGATGAACAATCATATTAAAAGAGAAAAAACATTTCAATAACATTCTTACACTTTATCAAGAAAAAGAATCTGGATCTGAAAATGAAAAGACTTGTGATTCAAAGGAGGAACACAAAACAAAAACAAACTTGTGCGAAAATTTATTTTGGGGAAGATGATGAAGAAATTTGGGGCGGAAGTAAAATTTCTTTTGGGGAAGATGTTGAAAAAAAATTGGGGAAGATGATGAAGAAATTTTGGGGAAGATGATGAAGAAATTTGAGGAAGATTATGAAGAAATTTGGAGAAGAAGATGATGCCTGGTTCTTATTTAAATCGTCAGGTTATATTTAGGATTTAAGCCATGACCTGAGTTTTCCACTTATTTACAAAAATGCCACCGCAAATTTTCTCCCTTTTATTTTGATCTGATTTAAAATGGATGGTTGTGATTCGTCCTCATGTTCACAATCAAAGATAGGTTCACATTTGAACCCACCCCTATATATATATATATATATATATAAGAAAGAACCACATAGAATGATATGGCATTGTGAGATTTGAGTATTCTCAAATCTTTCATTGTAGTTCAGTTTTAATCATCATTGATGAATGAATGTAAGATTGAAAATGAAGGTAACTATAAATCAGCTCTAATAAATTCAGTAAGTCAGTGGTCACAATTGTTGTGAAATCAATGTTAAAGTAGGTGTTTTAAAATCAAATTTCTTAAAATAACGTATTTCGTTGGGTTATCAGGTTGTGCAGATTACTTTAGGCCGATCCAATTCCAACAAATACGGTTTGGCCTAATTTTATATCGATTGTGTCCGGTTACCTCAGACTCAGTTTTTTTCAGGTTTTTACGAGTTGGGTTGGCCGGTTTTTTGAGCACCCCTAATTCAATTGACTCATCATAATAGAAATAATTCTAAGGGTTTTGAAAGTGCACTCATTTTAATTGATGTGTGTTCATTTAAATTAACAAAAAGTAATTGCATTCTACTGATAGTGCCACAACATGTGTATTATAGGTCATAAGTTGTTTGTTGGTCGTTAAGGGCTAATAATATTTGGGGCATATTTAGCAAACTATATTATAAATTAGTTGTTTGCTGAAAGTGAATTAGTAAAACTACTTGATAAACTATTGTAAATTGATATAATGATGGTTTCAAAAACTAATTAGAAATATACAATGGCATAATTGATAAAAAAGAAAAACTGCTTTTAAAACTTGCTAAAACATTACTTAAATAGTTTTTCCAAAGAAATACAACTTAATGCTCACCAAACACTTTTTCTTAATTAGTTAAAAAAACAAGTCATCTTTACGTTTGCCAATTAATTTAACATGGCCTTAACTGCACCTTGCTTAGTTACTATTGTTTTAATTTAAACAATTCAAACATTATTTTCTCATTATGGTTGAAACCTTTTAAACTTTTTGAACACATATCCATGTGTCCAATACCTAAAATTGGAAGGCAATGGTTCACGAGCAAGCTTGTTCTGATATTGGACACGATATGTTAGAAATATGCATGGTTCGATTGGTTACAGTTAGTTTCTGTCGATTGGTTACAGTTAGTTTCTGTATGGTTTATGTTAATGGTTGAGTTTGTAAATGAAACCTTATATATGTATGTGTTGTGTGTATGGCTGGGTCTTGATAAGAATAAAAGCTATGGTGAGATATGTTATTATCATGACCGAAACTTTAATAAATTTCATGCATGTGAAAGTGATTAAACATAGTATAAAAGTTTGTGAAAGTGACTAAAATTGAAGATAAAGACAGACGAAGGTAGTTGAACTAGATTTTTTTGAACAACAAAAGAGTGCGCAGAAGGGAGTTACGGCTCGGCCATCACCCCCAAATAGTCACCCCAAAATTTATTAACCCCAAGGATCTAGCAAGGTGCTAGATTACACGAACAAGATACATAATTAACAAAAAGAGAAACAAGGACAAGAGCACCAAGAAAACCACAATAAAAATTTACACTTACCTCTATATTTCATCCAGGAATAAGGTGGCTAGAAATTCGTCTTTCACCGAACAAGCAGAGAATCTTGCGCCACTGAAAATAGAATTATTTCTCGCTTTCCAAATAATCCAAACAAAACCTCCAACCGCCGCCTCCAACTAGATGATGTTAGATAAAAAAAAAGGTAGATCAAAACTCTTCTCACCATTCTCAACATAAATTGTTATCCTCATACGATTAGGGGCGGATCCAACTCACAAAAGGGGGAGGGGGGTTCCATCCCCCCAGTGAAATGTTTAAAAAAAAATTATGTAGGCTAAAAAACATCAAAAATACTGTATTTAGCCTTAATTCCCCCTAGTAAAAAAATTCAAGGGACCCCATCTTGCCGGCGATTGACAAAAACACTGAAAAACTCTCTTGAAATCAATAAAAAAACCCAAAAAAATCTTTCGAAATCGATAAAAATACTAAAATAATCCTTCAAAATCGACAAAAACAATAAGAAAATATCTTGAAATCAACTAAAAAACTTTAAAATTTCCCGAAACACATCGGGTGACTTTACGCGTCTTTAGTCTATTTTAATGGGACCCCGGTGGATATTAATCCTGGATCCGCCACTGCATACGATGATCCTAAGTCTCTCTCTCTCTCCCTCTCTCTCCATCTCTCTCTATCTCTCTCTTTGTATATATATAAGAGGTTTAAAATACAAACCATATAGATATTACAAACTATACATACAAATCTTTATCGTTCATCTAATCTAATAAAATATATGGTTTCATAAGTATCTCGATTATAATGAATAAATCTTGATTGTTGTTCATAAATATATATCTCGATTGTTTCTTAATATAAACATTGATTATGATTTGTATTAAAAGCCTCCTATATATAGTGGGAAGTTCAAATGAAAAGTGGAAAAAAAAAATGAGAAGATGGGAATCAAAAGTTCATAAGTGAATCATTTGTAAAATAATACGTGGATTCACATATGCATCTGCGAATAATTGATAAAAAGATAGGTAAGCAAGGTTGGGTTTCCGTGGGGCCAATCACTTTCCATGAGACCGTAAGACATACGGTGAAGGTTTAGATATACAGTGTGAAGGTTTGATGTGTTATTTCCATGAATAGTCTGTTATATTTTTCATGTGAATGCTCGTTTTTTTTCATGTTAAGGTTTGCTTCTATCAGAGGGGTGTTTTGTTATGAAGGTTCATTATATTTTTTTTTGTAAAAGTCCAGTTTGTTTGCTCTGAAGGTTTGACGAGATAAAAAGATTCTCTAAAGGACTCACAATGTGCATGGTTTCATAAAAACGACGTGTCTCTCATGATCCCAAGTGTGTGTATGGTGAAGTTCATATGAGAAAAGAGAAGAAGGTTTCTAAGGTAAAAGAATATTTCAAAAGTGATCAGATGAAATGATCCAACAAATCTGGTCAAAAAGATGGTTACAACAACTTTTTTAAATAAACTTGTACCATTTCTTTAATCTAAAATTAGCAAAATATTTGGAATCAAACAAATCATACAAAAAATATACATTTTATTACCTTTAATTTGACATTCATATTGTATATATAAATAATCATTTATTATTTTTCTCACCTTGGCTGTCTCATGAAAGCTCTATTTTATCTAACACGTCAATGTATAATGCCTCATGGCTTCATGAATCATAACATGTGTTTATTTGGACAAAAAGTTGATTACTGACAACACCAATTAACCACCTATGGAATCCAACTTTAAGTCTTTAAGGACATCAATGTAAATGAGTATTTTTTTTAACTTACTCAACATCTAAAGCTAATGTAACGGGATAAAAATATTTTTTATAAAATCATGTAAATTTGGTCATACTTTTTTATGATTCTTAGAAGCACCAATCATGTAACATATTTTAACGTTCAAAAACCACAATTTTTTTTAAAACATATACTTGTTTTTTTCACTTGCTTGTATACATTTTTGTTTCATGCATAAGTCTAAGGTTTTTACGAAAACAATTTTTTAATCATGTTAATCGGCATGAGATCTATATATATTATCAAGTGAAATATATAGCTAAGTGTAACTTGTGTTTTCATCAACATTAATGAGACAATTTTTAATTCAATTTCAATAAATTTAATTAATTATTATGAGTGGTCAATTCGGGACATGCGGACGCAAAGATAAAACCGGTTTATGGAGCTAATAATATGTCAACCATTATGGATAATTATAATATCAGGTATATTTATTAAATTAAATGAAAAACAATATAATTTAATATAATAATGAGAGTATAAGAACTTTGAAATATAGCCAAATATAATTTAAATTTAAATTAATTATATTTTTCACAAATATAAATGTTCATGGTACATTAACATTTGGCTTGTTGTACTCCTACAAAGCATGCTCTCTGTAAATTTTTTATTAATAAAAGGAAAATGTTAATGGCACCCTTAAATAAGGATGTTAACTAATTAAAGTTTAAATCCATCACATCAAATCAATCAGAAATATATATATTTAATTATTTTTGTTTTACTTTTAATATTATAGATTTTATTTAATTTATATTTATATTTGTATTATTTATATATATATATATATATAACGATTTGCATATATATTAAATTAATATTATTATATTAATTATTTAGTTTTATATCATGAATCTTTTTATTTTATTACTTATATTATATATATATATATATATATCAAGTTATGATATTTTATTATTTTAAAATTATATTTTGTCATTAAACTCATACTAATATATATATATATATATAATATTAATAATATAGAAGAAGGTTTAAACAAAGACACTGACTATTTGAAAAAAACAAAAAAATAAGTATTTTATGTACAAATTATATGTGATTTTACATTAATTAAGAGCAACTTTTCCATGCGACTTAAGTCGCCTCAAAGTTGCCTGTGAAACCATGTATATATAGACTCCGAATTATGTATATATAGACTCCGGATCATGTGGAAAAAAAACTGTTTTCATGAGATCCGTGAGACCATTTTTTTACATTTGAAACTTCATAACAAAACACTGTGAAATTAACCTTCACAATGTTTTGCTATGAATCTTTGAACTTTTTTACCTTCCATGAAATCTCAAGTGTTAAAATGTGGTCCTATGAATTTCACAAAAACAAGTAGGTCTCACTTGAACCCCAACCATGCATATATGTATATATATCATATCTTCTTTCATATAAATATAAGGAAAAGTTAAAAAAAAAACAATCAAATATTATATTTTTAATGATTAATATTTTTTTAAATGAAATCATTAAGCTTTATTATTTTAATGATTAAATCTCTTGGTTATTATTTTGAATGATTAAATCCTTTAACTATGAATGAGATCATTAGGCCATCTTTTTTTTTAAATCAAAAGTTCTTAAAAGATGGTCAAATAATTAGTATATTATATAATTATTAAATTTGTAATGTTTATATGTTAATATAAAAAAAGAAAAAGAAAATTATTTATATATAATATATTTGTATTACGATTGAAAAGAAAAAAAAAGAAAATTAAATTAATTTTTTTATTATTAAATATATTTTCTATATATATTTTGATTTTTATTAATTATATAAATATTATTTATATTATTAATAAATTAGAAAAACAAAATAAGTTAGTTATTAATTAAAATCTAATAAAACATATTTAATTAATTAAAATCTAATATAAAATATTTAAATAATAACAATAATTGAAAAATAAAAGACAACTAAAAGACGAAAACTACAAAAAACAAAAAAAAAAACAATGATTAAATTAGGCTTAGGAGTGCCAATGGTATGGATTAGGGGTGCCATTAGCCTCCCCCTAATAAAAAATTAGTATTTTATAAGAATTATTGTTGTAGAGAGGTTTTTATAAAAAAATCATATTTAATAACAACCTTAGTTTTTAAAATAAAGTTTATGAGAAATGATATTTGTCTTAATATTTATTTTATTTTCTTAACTTTATAATTATTATTTTAATATATATATATATATATATAATAGTTATTATTGATATTAAAATAATCAATATGACTCACAAAAATAAGTTCTTATAAAGTTATCATTATTGATTTTTAAGAGATTTTTTAATTTAATAAGTTAACAACAAAAAAATATAAAAATAAGATTTTTATAAAAAACATCCAATAAAATGTCAACATAAAAGTGTAACCGTTAAAGAAGCTCACTTCTAAACCTATATAGAAGTTTAGTTTTGATTCTTTCAGAATTTATATATGAAAAATAAAAAGAACGAATTGCGTAAAAGAAATATTTGTATTTAATTTTGTAAGTACATAATTGGAAGTTTATTACTCGGAAAAAAAAATCTATTTTAATACTCAATGGAGATAATATATATGAAACCGGATGTGTTTTTTAAAATATATTCTTCAAAAATAAAATAATTTAAACTATGTATCTTTAAATATATAATTTATAAAATAAGTATAGAAGGAATTCCTTTTTGCATCTTTTCGGAGTAAAAATTGATACCATATAGTCCATAATTGTGGTTGGTACTTGGTGGTGCAAAAGAGTGTGCTAAGCTATTACCACATATTGAAGTTTGGTCAAAGGTGGGTAGCAATTTAATAAGATTTTAAAAAAAAATCGCTCTTACACTTTATTTATTATAAAGAGTAAATTGCAAATTTGGTCCCTATGGTTTGTGGTTTTTTGTGGTTTTGGTCGTTAGAAAATTTTTATTGCACCAAAACCACTGTGGTATTCATTTCGTTGTGGATTTGGTCCCTGGCACTAACTCCGTCTAATTTCTTGCCGTTTAGACCCCTCATGTGCAAGGCACATGAGGGTAAATCCGTCATTTTATGTTTCTCTTTTAAAATTAACCTTTAATTATTTACCTATTTATATAAAACGTATCTCTCTCCCTTCTCTCTTACTTTCTCTTCCAATGGTTTCCTTCACCTTCAACTTCAAAATCGAAGCTCAACAATGGTGGTATGCTACTGTGGCTCTCGTGCGATTAAGGATTTCATGGACGAATGCTAATCCCGGTCGAAGATTCTTCTGTTGTCCAAACACAGTAAGTATAATCTTGTATATTTGTATAATTTTGCCCTAAATACAGTAACTTTAAATTCCTTTCTAAATGGTATAATTTTGCCCTAAATATGCTTCCCTCCACCTTTTTACTTGACCTAATTTGTGTATAGGGATACGACTGTGGATTTTTCAGTTGGGTTGACACAATAATGTGCGGTGGAGCTGTTAACGTGATTCCTGGTTTATTGAAGTCGAAGAATAGCCTTGAAGCAAGCTTGAAGGCAAAGAATGAAGAAGCTCGTAGGTAGAAAGTATTATTGTTCATTAATTGGTTGATCTTTGTAACATATTTCTTTTTTACTTGACCTAATTTGTGTATAGGTCAAGGATTTATGTAATGAAATGTTGTTTAATGACAATGCTTTTGATTTCAATTATGACATTTGAAGTTTCCCCCTGTTAAATCACACATTTTTACCATTTTTACCTATTATAGTTCGTTCCTGTTATAAAGCTTCACATAAGTAAATAAGTATTGATAACAAAATTATACAAACAAAACATGAACCAAAATTACAAAACAACCATCTATTCATTCATTGATAACAAAACATCCATCTATTTTCAAATGTTCATAAAAAGTCACATGAACCAAAATAACAAAAAGACCATCCTACTTTGACGTCCGTACAATTACCAAAAAACCAAAAGTTAAGATTAACTACATGAACATAAGATAAAAATAAGATGGATCAATTGTTTTTAAACCCAAAAGTTAAGATTAACTACATGTAGTTATGTAGCCCTATCTTCTTGACCCTTGCAGGTCCTAGAGTTATGGCCTTTCTTCATGCATTTCTTGCAGGTAATAGCCGTCCCACGACGTAGCAGCTTTGAACCCTTGACAATTGACTCACTCAATTCTTCAACTGATTTCTTTCTTTTCTTTTTTGGTCTACCAACTTGAACATGATGCTTTGGTGCTGTAATTGTTAATGGACAATCAATAGTATCCCACTTATCTTTACTATTGATTGGATCAATCGTGACGGCATAAACAGATTCCATGTTTCCAGTTTGTAACTAGAATGCACCCACCTTTCTGGTATCTCCACTTGTAACCCATTCGATGTCATCTCCCAAATTGCCGCGACAGCATGTTTACACGGTATACCTGTCAGTTCCCACTTTCTACATGAACATACCTTATTTGTTGCATCCACAACACATTGATCCAACCAAGGTCCAGTGACTTGATACTTGCTTCCCCCATTCCAAATCACTCTATATTTAGCAGCTTCTTTCTTCACTTCCTCGAGTAATTTTGTTGCCATGGGAGTAAGAATTCCTTCAGACATGTCAATAACCTTTTTCACATTCACGATCCTTTTCATCAAGTAAACTCTAATAAATTCCAGTGCCATGATTATGGGCTTGTCTCTCGCACCAAGAAGTTGCCTATTAAACACTTCACACATGTTGTTCAATAGGACATCACTGTAAGGTCTACCTATATAGACATATGGATAAGCATAAGCATACATACCACAATAGCTTTATTTCATAAATATTTACATAAGCATGTATACCTGAGAAATGAGACCTTGTCCAACTCTGAGGTGGAATCTCTTTTAACCAGGCATATGCATCCTTGTTGACAGTCTTTAACTCACCCATGCACGAGTTAAACTCTGGAATTGTAGTTGCTGTTGCACACTTCCATAATAGATCTTTATACTCCTTGCCCCTCCAGTATTTCTTCATATTCTCATGAATGTGTCTCAAACAGTATCTGTGCTCAGCACATGGAAATAGGTTATTGCTGGTAAAATTCCCTGTTTTGGTTCATTATCACTATAAGGTTAATAAACAAGTAAAACATAAGATGAACACATGAATACATAAGATCAAAATAAATGGGTGTACCTCCTGTCTGTCAGTGATAAAAGTGAAGTTGGAGTTTTTTTGCAGTCCCAAATCATCTCCCAAATACTCAAGAAACCATGTCCATGAATCTTTACATTCACTTTCCACTATGGCATAAGCAAGGGGATATATTCCATTATTTGGGTCTAGCCCAACTGCAGTTAAAAATTGTCCTGGAAACGGGCCTTTCATAAAAGTACCATCCAAACCTAATAAGTCCCTGCCACAGGCTTTGAATCCTTTCTTCAATGGTCCAAGACATACATATATTCTTTTGAACTGTCTAGTTGTATCTGTTGGATTTGGTGCATGCTCAACCTCTAACTTAACTGTTGTGTCCTGGTTGGTTCTCTTCAGCTCATGGGTATAATCCCTCAACAGTGAATATTGCAAACTGTAACTACCCATCACCATGTTTATTGCCTTTGCTTTTGCCCTAAACACCTTATGTATTGAAACACCCAACACATACTTCCTTTCTAGTTGCTCTTGTAAAGCTAGTAGTGGGATATCGGGATTGGGGATGATAGTTTGTTCAATCTCTTGTGAGAGAAATTCAGTTGTGCATTGCCTCACCTCTCTACATTGACCACAAGTGTGAATACCTTTATAAGTCTTCACCACCCATGTTCTTTCATCTTTGACAGGTGATACATGCAATACCCAACTACAACTTGATTGTTGTTTCATCTTTGACTTTGACTTTGACCTTGTTGACTTAGAATACTACTCTCCCCTATTTCTTGTTATACCTTGCCTCTACATATAGCTCTCATTCTTATCTTATCATTCCTCACTATAAGTATGTCCCTCCTGGTTTCAACTGAGTATAAAATTATAGCATCTTTAATCTTTTTCTTGTTTCCAAACTTTTGACCAACATAGAAGAAAGGTTTACTACTTCCCTGAGATGTTTGTTGTTTTCTAATGGATTCCAATATCTTCCTCCTTGGCCTTTCAATATCAGAATCTGATCCACTGTCAAAATCAGATAAATCTAAATTGTCTACCATTTCTTGTTCATTTTGTTGTTCAGTTTCTTGTTCAGGTTGTTGTTCAGGTTGTTGTTCACTTTGTTGTTTAGGTTGTTGTTCAGTTTCAGTGTGCCCAATCCATTCAGTATTCCAGTCTGCAACTGAGTCAAAGTTGGACATGTCTGCATCCATTTCATCTTCCATTTGGGTGTCATCAAGTTGAGCAGACCAGAAAGGACCAGACTCCCCAAATGGATCATAGGTGTGCCCCTGTTCAACACTTTCACCTTGTTCAACACCTTCACCTGTTTCACCCAAGTTACCCTGTTCAACACTTTCACCTTGTTCAACACCTTCACCTGTTTCACCCAAGTTACCCTGTTCAACACCTTCACCTGTTTCACCCAAGTTATCATGTTCAACACCTGTTTCACCCAACTCATTGCCTACCCCTGTTTCACCCAAGTTACCATGATCAACACCTTCACCTGTTTCACCCAAGTTATCATGTTCAACACCTTCACCCAAGTTATCATGTTCAACACATGTTTCACCCAACTCATTGCCTACCCCTGTATCACCCAAGTTACCCTGATCAACACCTTCACCTGTTTCACCCAAGTTATCATGTTCAACACCTTCACCCAAGTTATCATGTTCAACACCTGTTTCACCTAACTCATTTCCTACCCCTGTTTCACCCAAGTTACCCTGATCAACATCAAACTCATTCCCTACTGTATATTCCAAAAGCAATTGTTTTTTGCATTGCAACCTTCCAGGATTTGATACTTGCTTCTTCCTCGATTCTGGTGATACCTGGCTAGGAAGTTCCTCAATAACAACTTTAGAGGGGCCTGGTGACTTACAGGATGGTATCACAGTTGTTATCAAATGCTCAATGAACACTTCAATGGTCTTGTGTGTATCAATGTGTTTCAACAAGTTTATAATATCTTGATCAGTTCCTAGGTCTTGCAGCCCATTATCTAGGTCAGATTCAGGGATTTTAAAATGGTACCACATTGGATGCTTACTAGTGTATCCTATCTCTTGAATCATATCATTGATCTCAAGGACACTTAGATGATCACTATCTACCAAGTCAACAAAGTTTGTCTTACCTTTGATATACTTCCTTCCTGGGCTTTTTGTAAAAAACCCATCATGATTAATCTTAATAGTAATCATACTGGGAAGATTTTCTGCAAAAAAAAATTATCATTAACAATCAAAAAACTTACAAAATACACTAAATTCATGGTCGAATTTTGAGAAGAAAACCTTCGAAACAGTAAAAAAAATGCATACCATAAGCTTCATGAGGATCAAAGTCTTCAAAACGACCACGAATACGCCAAAAATTCATCTTCGATTTTGATTTTGGTATAATTTTGCGTTGCATTCTTCACAGACTTCGAACAGGGAAGAGGAAGCATTCAAACGAGAATTTGGTTTTTTGTTTTTATTTTTTTATTCAATCGAGGTCTCATATAAGGAGGTAAAAGCATGCAAAAACAAAATGACGGATTTACCCTCATGTGCCTCGCACATGAGGGGTCTAAACGGCAAGAAATTAGACGGAGTTAGTGCCAGGGACCAAATCCACAACGAAATGAATACCATAGTGGTTTTGGTGCAATAAAAATTTTCTAGGGACCAAAACCACAAAAAACCATAAACCATAGGGATCAATTTTGCAATTTACTCTATTATAAATTTAGGGGAGTGCTAATGGCACCCTTAATATAGAGGTGTGCACGGAATTTCATGCACTTTATAGGGATGTGCACGAAATTTTTGGTACTTTAATAGGTGTTGATGTTGACTTGTGTGAGGATGACATTCACTCTTAGGTAGCGTTTGGTATGCAGACTGGATGGGACGGGACAGGACGGGATAGGACGGGACAGGACGGGATAGGACGGGACAGGACTAATTGTTTGTTCTATGTTTGGTACGACTAGAACAGAATAGAACTAACTGTCTATTTTGCGTTTGGTAAGTTAGACAGGACGGGACAAAACTATTAAAATGACCAAATTACCCCTAATATTTACAAATGATACTTAACTAAACTTAAATTGATTTTATTAATAAAAATAGAGTAAGTTACGTAAATCAAAATTTTATAATTTTATTAATGTAAGAAGACTTGAATCACATTTTATTACAAACCGTTTTATAAAAAAACTAAATAAAAATAATGCCACCCCCATATTAAAACCCAGATGCCTTCCCTCACAAAATTAGGTTTTCTTAATTTATTTGAGCAGCCACCGCCATAGTGCATTCTTGCTTTTTTCTTGTCTTCTCTTCCAGGTTCTTTTTCTTCCATCACTATCTACCTTAACCTTCTACTCATCGATCTTAAAAGCAAGGTATGGATGTTGACGGAGCAAATCGGCAACCATGGTAAAGAAAGCAAAATAAAATAATTGATGAAAATCGTTGACCATGGAAATCGAGTACCATAGGATTGAGAAACGGTACCTAATCGGAAACCATGTAGAAATTGTAGCCGGAGAAATCAAGTTTAAAGTTGTGTGGGAAGGTGGTGAAGAATCTGAATAAGTCATGCAACATGGAGGCTTCCATCTATGATTTTGGATTAAGTTTATGTCTCAGATGGTGTGAAGAAGGGTAATATAGTAATCTTGTAATTTAGTCCCATGTTGTTCCACCTATTTTGGTGGAACAAAAAAACTCAAGTTTTGTCCCATGAACTCAAGCTTTTGTCCCATGTAGTCCTATCTGATCTTTGTCCCATGGCATACCAAACATGGGACTATTTTTTTTGTCCCGTCCCGTCCCATGTAGTCTGCATACCAAACGCACCCTTAGGGATGCCATAAACATACCTTAGGGGTGCCATTAGCGTCCCCCTAAATTTATCCTTGATATTTGCAAAATCTTTCGATTTCCGTTCCTTCAAATAACGCTCATTGAGTTATCAAGTCAACTATAACTTGAAGATATTTTGGTCGATGTATCATTTTCTATTAAAATTAAAAAAAAATTATGCACATACACACACCGATGATCACCACTCCCATCCTGATACCCATTTGTGGTGATACCGCTTTCACTGATCTGATACTTTATATTGATTGTTGTTGTTAAAACCCTTTACTTTATCTTATGATTTAGGGAAATGAATTAGGTGGAAGAGAGAAGATTTCTGATTGAATTCAAGAAAGTACATAATGGCTCCCTTATATACAAAGACAACTACACGCTAAAAACTCTTAATGCAATAAGAGTATTATATCCTTTAGTCTAATACGCCCTCTCAAAATGGACGTTCACAACAAGTATTATGTAATGCCATCTTCTAACTTTGAAGACGGTAAACCTTTAGTAAACATATCAATGAGTTGAAGATTTCTCCGTATCTGCATCACTTTTAACTCACCAAAAAGGGGCCACCTAACCCCCAAAAAAATTTAACTCACCAAGATTCTTCAATGTGAAACGATTGCTTAGTTGTGACTTAACATGATCAACAGCTGTAAGTGAGGGTCCAACAAGTATAATCTCATCTACATACACCAAGATGACCGTATAACCACTTCTCTTACCCTTGTGATAAAGGGAATAATCGGCCTTTGACTGAGGAAATCCAATACTTATTAGGAATGTCGAAAACTTAGCATACCATTGTCTTGACAATTGTTTCAGACCATAAATGTACTTGTGTTGCTTACATACCGTGTTGGATGCCCCCCCTCGATCAATAAACCTTCAGGTACTTGCATATATACTTCTTCATCCAATTGTACTAGTTTCCACTCACGAATTGTTGCCAAAGCAAGCATGGTCTTGATGGTTACTGACTTAGCCACCGGAGAGTATGTTTCTAAAAAATTATCTCCCTCTTGTTGTGTAAATCCCTTTGCTACAAGGCGAGCTTTATGCTTTTTGACGGTTCCATCAGCCTTCAACTTTGTTTTGTATACCCAACAACAACCCACTACATTTTTACTTGTTGGTGTTGGAACCACAATCCAGGTGTTGTTGTCTTTCATGGCATCTAGTTCTAATTCCATTGCTTGAACCCACTCCTGGTGTTTCACAACTTCATTATATGATCTAGGTTCAAAGTACGATGAAATTGTCATGGATAAAGCCTTGAAAGAAGGAGACAGAGGATCATAAGATAAAACATTCGCAAGTGGGTATTTAGGTTGTCAAGTATTGCAAATATGTGTATTCTAGTGAAAATATTTAAGATAAGAAGGCAATTTGTGTTGTCAAGACGTTCGTCTAACAACATTAGGAACATCAATTGGATCCTCCTCGTGAGTGTCAGGTGGAACAACAGTGTGATCTTCAACATGCTCATCAAACATTTCAACAGATTTCATATTCGGAATTACTGTATCCTTGAGAGGATTTTTATTAATAACATCTGGAAACTGCGTTTTATTACGAAAGGGAAATACATTCTCATGAAACACAACATCGCGATAGTAGAAACATTTATTTGACCGAAGATCCAAAAGTTTGTACACTTTCATGTGAGAAGGAAATCTAAGACACATGAAACTCTTGGTGAACAACTTATGCCTACTACATAGAAGAGTCGATGCAAAGCTTAAGCATCAAAAAAAAGTAGGGTAATAAGAAAATGACTAAAATACTCATCATTTGATTAGACTTAACATAATAAGTTAACGATTCTTAATAAAAAGGATAAAAACCGAATACTTAAAATAATTAAAATAAATAAAATTATGGGTCAGTTTTTATTAAAATGGACAAGGTTCTAGAATTTAATTAATTGATTTTCGTTCCATTCCAATCCAACCTAGGAGTTGTTGGATGTGGTGTTATTGCAATTGATTAATAACACTTTATTGATAATTTAAATATATAAAAATAATTAATTAGATTAGATTAGATTAGATTAGTTGATCAAACTTAAAAGGGTGGTTGGATGTATTTTTTGGAATTAAATATCTAATTATTTCTTAAATTCAGATTATTTAAGGTAAAATATTCAGTTTTATATTAGTTGTAACAAACTAAACTGTAAAATCTTTTTTTTACTTATTTACTCTTATTTATTACAATGATATAAAGACCTTTCTTTCTTTTACAAAACTTGCTCAATTAACATCTTTTAAAATATATAACAACGTCATTTTACAATCAAGTTTTAATTAATTAAAATTTGTTACACACTTGAACAATTGATTCTATAATTGTTATAACTTCAAAAGAGATAGAAATACATCATAAAATATCTTTAAGATGTATGCTATATTTTTTTTTAAATAGAGTAAAAAAAGTCAAAATCTCTGAAAAAAGTTACGTTCAACTTCAAAAGCTATGCTATTTTAGAGATTGTAGTATTTATCATATTATCAAAATAATCAATGTATTAATATAATACCATTTCTCTCTTCTAAAATTTTATTTCAATGTTTATCATTGATGGAATGATTTAGGGTGGCAATTTTGTACCAAATCAAACCAACTAACATGTGTACCAACCGTACCAATTAAATTGGTACCGACTTAATTGGTACCAATTACAATCGGCTGGTTGTATCGTACCAAGTATGCAAACTTGGTTGGTACACGATATTAGAAATCGCGTACCACGGTAGTACCGTGGTACCGACTTATATAATTATTTAATAGTTCTTGTATTTTTTATGTATTGAATATCAAATATTGTAAGTTTACCTATTATGTTTGAACATTTGAATGTTTGAAAGTCTTATTCTTTGTAATTAAATCTCCTTATACATCAAATGAATTACTTGAAAACTTAAAATGTCACTCAAAATTTTGAACAAAATTCAAGTTTTTATATATGTAACTTGAAGTTGGTACAAAACCGGTACCAATATGTACCAACCGAAAAAAGTTGGTACCAATTATGTTGGTACCAAGTACAGTTGGTTGGTACATGGTATTAAAATTTACGTACCAATTATAATTGGTTGGTACACGGTATGGGGGAAAAAACTTGGTATCATACCAAGTCCACCCCTAGAATGATTAAAATGATATTTCACTTTCTAAAAATGCGGGTTTAGAGATTTCTCCAAATTTGGAGATTTTTATCTTCTCTCTCATCTTTTTTCTATTTTAACATACAAATACCATAATTTTTGAAGCAAAAAAGTTGTTAAAATATTATTTTTCTCTATTTTAACATAACTCTTGAAAACACCATATTCTTAATCATGCTTTATTTTCTTAATTGTATTATAAAATATTTGATTACTATTCTCAACATATTTTAAGTATTAGATATTACTTATTAATGGATAATTTATTAAATTTCAAATTTACAAATAATGATTCCATTCATATAACTTCTTAAGCTTTTTTGAACTCATAAAATTAACAATTACCAACTAATAAACCTTTTAAAATACATGATACCCATTAGGATCATTTTATTCTACAGAATATTGATCATTTTATTCTACAGAATCTTCATTCAAACAAAATTACTCCATCGTTATTTTGTAAAATACATTATATATTTGTTTTGAAATCTAAAATATTTAAATTAGAAAAATTATAGTAGAAAAAGTAGTTTTTTAAATCTTTATTTTGACACCGATATTGATATATCATTTTTCGGAAAGTTTTACTAAATCTTCAAAGTAATAAGAAAATTAGATTGTTATCTTTTCTTTTTAATAACTAAACATATTAAATAATAATTAAAAAAGTAATTAAAAAATAATTGATATGTGTTGGTCCCCAAAGAGAGATGGCTAACTAAGAGAGAGTTTTGTAGAAGGGGGGGTTGAATATAAAACACACAGAATATACTCTTTTTAAATTTTTTAATATAAATATTAAAAATTTACACACAGATAGTTTGATGCGGAAAAGAACAGGCAGACTATTCTATCAAACTAAACACACAGATAACAGTAATTAACTATTACACTAAGCAAGTTAAAACAATACCGTTATAGCACACACTTTGCCACGATCAAACAAATAATCACTCTGAAGATTTGTTGAAAGCGTGAGATTTCTGGGAAGGACTTCATCTCCTTTTATAGTGTCCATGCATGGGATGCAAGTGGACAGCTGTCAAGGTTTCATTAGCTGGAAGATTATCTGCTGGACAAAGGAAGAGACTACTTCCTTTGTACTAGAATAATGGATGAACCATTCCTTGTAGCACGTAATGTCAGATAACTTTATCTTCTTTTCTCCATGCTCTGTGAATAACTTTATCTTCTTTTCTCCATGCTCTGTGAAGTCCCATCAAGCCTTTTAGCTAAAAGACAAATATTCCTTTTATAAGAATAAAAGAGAATGTCTTTATTTAAGGCTTGGTGCCCAAGTTCTTGCTGGCTCACGTGTCTTGCAATTGATGTGAGTCAAGAACTTATCTCTTTGAAATTGCTAAGTGATACATCTCACTATGTATCACATCGGTGGATACCTTATAAGGCTGGAGTTGATAAGTGTACACTTTGCTTGATAACTTCTTCTTTCACTAAGTGACAAAAGTGTATACCCTTGTGAGTTGATATCACAGCCTTAGAAAATATACCTGCAATTTCGGTGACCAAGATCATAGTGTCGGTGACCATGACATCAAACTTGATGACCTCATCTTATTTGATGTCCTTAGTACTTTTGATGACTTTTGAGTGTACCATCGGTGACCCACTATATTGGCGACCCAATCTTGACTTGGCAAGATGGTCTGAATATTGAAGTTGGTTGATACATCCAAAATTCCACTTTTTGATGTACAACCCCTTGATTGAATAGTCTTTGACTCTTCAATACTTGAAGCATATTTCGTACCTTCAAAAGAACTCCGTAAAAATTCATTCATTTAAAGGAAGGTGGTTCATCACCAAATCATCGGTGACCCAACAATCTCCCCTATTTGATGATGATACCTGTAGGTTAGAAAAGAATTCTTTTTGACCCTTTCTATTTTTCTTTTGGGTTCTTTTGACTCAGATTTTTTTTTTTTTTTTTTGATTTTTTTTTTTGATTTTTTTTTTAACTGAGTATGTACAGTATAAGAGTATAAAATAAATGAAAGAATAAGTATAAGTTTAAATATGTGCAAAGCTTGTAAAAATATTAACAAGAGATGGGATGGAAGAAAAGTATGAACTTTTATTAATCAACACATAGGATTGATCAGAGTACATGATTAATAAAGTTCATACTGTACTATACGTCTGCAGGATCAAGGATCTGAGGAGGGTTCTCTTCTTTTAAGTTCATCCAGGATCATTCTTGTGATGCCATGGTCTTCAATAGGAGGCACTCCAAGAATAGCAGACAAAAAGGAGTTGTGAGCCCTTGGAATGTCAGAGGCTCTGAAGAAACCTATGCTGCCATAGATATCCTCAAATAATACTCCAAGTTCAGGCTCAGTCACCATGGTTTGCTCTGGATAAGCGATAGGAGTGGGAATAGAAGTGTTTATTCCTGAAGCATCAATCTTGATGCCACGTTCATGAAGCATCACAAAATGTCCCTCCTTTTTAGATTTGGGAGGATTGATTATTCCCCCGAAAGCCCTCGCTGGATAAGGTACATTTGTTGTGCTTCAATAGTTGTTACCAAGATATTGTGCTCCTTCTGAATTTTCACCATTTTGATGAAAAATTTTCTAAGAGTATTTAGTACATGCTCCTTGTACTTTCCTCTACTCTTTGAGACACAATTTCCAACTTCCAACCATTCAGTTATCCCAAGAACTTCAAGCCATTCTAATTCATAAACTTTTAAGAGTGAGTCGGCTCTTTTAATTGTGACAAGAAGTTTGGGAGTATTCTTTGTTGGAGGATGGATGGTAGCACCAATGATTTTTGAATCATCCTTTCTATTCTTCAACCTCCTTTTGAACCACTCAATTTCCTTGGCTTTCTTTGCATCTTCAAGCATCTTTGCAGCATCAGATTTTTTCTTTATATTTTCAAGCTCATCTTTTTGAGCTTGAAGAGCATCTGATACTTGAGCATGAACGGCTTCATCATGAGCTAGCTTGAGTACATTTGTCTGATCATACTCAAGCTGAGCCCTTATAGCCTCTTCTTTTTCAGCCTTAGTAAGAATCACCCCAATAGGATCGGTCAGTGCAGGGGCAGGCTGAAGTCTGAGAGTGTCTGCATGAGGATCTCTCATCTTCTTCTTTCTCTTCTTTTCTTCCTTCTGTTCTTCAAAGGAAAGAGGCTTCTTTCCTTTGGCTTTTTCTTTTCTTCTTTTCTCTTCTTCAGTTTCAAGGGGTTGAGTACTGACACTCTCCCCCTCAACAGCTGCTTCGGGTACCAAAGGAATAGGGACCACCTCTGTGACCACACCACCATCGGTGGCTGTAGGGGCCACGTCGGTGGCTGCCACGTCGGTGGCTGGATGAAATGGAGAAGCCACATCGGTGGCTGGATTGATGATGTCGGCGGCTGGCATGCTGACGTCGGCGGCTTTGGCTGCTATTGTAGAGGTCTTCACATTTTTCTCCCCCTCAGTGGTTGAACCCTTGAAACCCACTGAAGAGAGAAACTCCTTAACCCTTTCCATATCAGAGCAGAGAGCACCAATTTTCTTCTCAACTCTTTGAAGAACAAATCTATCAGTGTCCTTGAAGTATGAATCACCCATATCTAGTTCAACCGTTGGAGCAGAGGTTGGGACTTTATCAACTTTGGTGTGAAGACTGATAAGTATCATCATCATCACTGGAAGAATAATCAACCAAACCTTTAGATTTTCTTGGGGGGGATTTAAGAGATGAGGGGGAGACACTCTTAGGAGAGTGTCTTTGAGGGGATTCCTCAGTAATGGGTTCCTCCACACCTTTGTCATGTACGGGAGACGTACCTGTCCAAGGGGTAGTGTCGGACATCAGAAAATCAGTAAAGTGGGTTGCTCCATCAAATGCACCTGGTTGTGATGCACTTTCACGTGGAGTGTGGAAAAGGAGCTGTGAGAGCTCAGGGGGTGGAGAAGAGGTACCTTGGATGGGATACTCCAAGTCATCTTCATCAACTAGTGAGAAAGTTGATGAAGGAATAGTAAGGGTGTCCCTATTTACAACCAAGTCCTTTTGAGAGGGCCTGGAGGAGCTAGGTATGGATGAGTGTTCCTTGGGTTTTGTGAGGATCTTTTCAACATCTACTGGCTTTTGGGAGCCAGTAGATGGATCATGCGTTTTAACCCTTTGGGTTCCCTTAGACTTCTTTGAGGAAGTCTTTGGGGGGCTTTTAGAGTTTCTCCGCTTATGGGACTTGGATGCTTGGGTGGAAGCCAAAGGCTCTTTTGGCTTCGTAGCATCGGTGGGTGCGGAGGTAGATGTGCCCGACGCTTTGGATCTCTTAAGAGATTTGGGCACACCAATGACTCTAGGTACAGAGGGGATAGAAGACATACCTGAAGTTCTCTGGAGACGCGGTTCATTTTCTCCCCAAGCAAGAGTTGCATTCCTTGCAAACTCAACCATAGAAGGTCTGAGAGGGTTGTCTGATGCTAAGACAGCCTTTTTCATGATCTGGTTACCCACTTGATGGAGAGGGAGATCATATATGATGTCATCCCTTTTCTTAAGTTTCTCTGCCAACTTTGCATTAATAATAAGAGAGAAAAGTCGTTGAAAGGGTACCTGAGGACGTCTGATGGTAGAAAATGAGGAGATCATTTCATTGAAGAAATAGCTTGCAAAGTCTATTCTCCTTTGAAATATTAGAGCATGTGCCAATTCTGTCACTTGGGAAGGTGACTGATCCGGGCCACCTGTCTTCTTGCTCAGGCACAGAATCAGATGAGCAAAAAGGAAGTTCCATATGTTTCCCATGTTTTTGCGCAGTAATGTACCTGGACCCTTTGACTTTGATCCCTTCTTCTCTTCCAAGTAGTTCAACACATCAACCACCATTTGATGTTCATTACCAAGAGGGAATGGTTCATAGGAATCATAAACAGGAAGCTTGAGAATGCTTCTAACATCTTCCACATTGAAGATCACATCATGTTCATCATTGCTTAGAACAGATGCAAGAATTTGATCCGAAGAGGCATCAAATGTGCAAGTCAACCAAAAGTTTCCAAGAAGAAACTTACTCATTTTGGGTTTTGCTGTGATTGCATATTGAAGAGGGCATCTCTGAAGAAACCAGCAAACATCATTGTATTCTGGATGAGCATTGTCAACTCCTATTCTTCCAAAATAATTGCATGCAGGAAAGGATAGGGATCCAAAAGTCATGGTCTGTTCTTCAGAAGAGGTCTTTGAAGGAGAAGCCATTTAAGAAGATGGGAGTTGCAGGTTTGAAGTTCTTGCTATTGAAGGAGAAGGAGAGTGGGTGCGAGAAAGGTGGTGAAGTAGTGGGGGAAGAGGTTATATATGAGAGGGAAATTTCAATTTTCAAAAGTAATGATTACTTTTGGTGATTGAAAGGTCAGAATTCTAAGGGTTTTAGGGTTGAATTCGGCGCATGGTCTGACATTGATGATGTCATTAGGGATAAGAACAAATAATCTTGCTTATCAAGAGTGGTAAGTCAAGAGTTATCTTTAAGGGGTTAAGAAGGTGAAAGGTTTGTAACAGTTACCTCGGTGAGTATAAAACGTCGGTGGCTTGTATGAGAGAGAGACGTCGGTGAGCTGACGTCAGCAAGACGTCGGTGGTTCGAGTATGGGTGCAACGTCGGTGGCTTCGAACCAAGGTGCAACGTCGGTGGCTCGAACCGAGGTGCAACATCAGTGGCTTGGGAACAGGTGACGTCGGTGGATGAGAGTGACGTGAGAGAGAGAGACGTCGGAAAGAGGGTGACGTCGGTGGCTTGGGATCGAGGTACAACGTCGGTGGCTTGATGGTAGGGGAAACGTCGGCGCGTAGGTACACGGCGTTGGTGGGTTGTTGGAAACTGACGTCAGAGAGTGGACGTCGTCGGCGACCGTCGGAAGGTGGGTTTGACCTCGGTGGCTCTCGTCGTCGGTGGCTATCGGTGGTGGTTTGCGGCGGTTGATTTGTGGTTTTAGGGTTAAGGTTTTGGGGAAGGGATTTTATGAGAGGGTGAGAGATAGAAAGAGAGTACCGTCGGTGACCTAGTCACCGACATTTTAGGTTTATATATATATATATATATTATTTTTGTTTATTTTCTTTTTATATAAATATATTAATATAATATAATATATAATATATCTATAAAGTATACATATATAAAACATACATTATATATAAATATAAAATATATTAGTCTATGTTTACCATACCTAACTCACCGATGAGAAACTTGAACCTTGCTTCATCAAGGGGCTTTGTGAACAGATCAGCTAATTGATAATCAGTGGGAATAAAGTGAAGCTCCACATCACCTTTAGAGACATGATCTCTTATAAAGTGATACCTGATATCAATGTGCTTAGATCTTGAATGAAGCGGTGGTTGTTGGCAATGGCTATTGCACTTGAGTTGTCACACATTATTGGGATTTTTGAGAAAAATTGATTATAATCACACAACTGATTTTTCATCCACAATATCTGTGCACAACAACTTCCAGCAGCCACATATTCTGCTTCAGCAGTAGAGGTAGACACCGAATGTTGTTTCTTACTTGACCAACTCACAAGCTTTCCTCCAAGTAACTGACAACTTCCAGTTGTACTCTTTCTGTCTATTTTTGAACCTGCAAAATCAGAATCAGAGTACCCTATGAGATCGAAACCTGAGTCTTTGGGATACCAAAGACCCAGATTTATGGTACCTTTCAGATACCGAAAAATCCTTTTCACAACAGCCAGATGTGATTCTTTAGGATTTGCTTGGTATCGGGCACACAAACAAGTAGCAAACATAATGTCAGGTCTACTTGCAGTTAGATAGAGAAGAGATCCTATCATGGCTCTATAATGTGTAATATTAACAGAAATGCCATCAGGATCAGAAAAGAGTTTAAGAGGAGGAGCCATGGGAGTTTTCATGGTAGAGCAAGTATCAAATTGAAACTTTTTCAGAAGATCTTTAATGTATTTACTTTGATTTATGAAAATACCTTCTGAAGACTGTTTTACTTGCAAACCAAGAAAGAAAGTTAACTCCCCCATCATGCTCATTTCATATTCTTTTTGCATGAGGGAGCTAAACTCATCACACATGGATTCATCGGTGGCTCCAAAAATAATATCATCTACATAGATTTGAACAAGAATGATATTACCTTGTGATTTCTTGAAGAAGAGAGTGTTGTCAACCTTGCCTCGTATGTACTTATTTCTAAGTAGATATTCTGAGAGGGTGTCATACCAGGCACGTGGAGCTTGCTTCAGTCCATATAGAGCTTTATCCAGCCTATATACATGATATGGATGGACTGGATCTTCAAACCCAGGAGGTTGCTTCACATACACTTCTTGACTAATTCACCATTCAGGAAGGCACTTTTGACATCCATTTGGAATACCCGAAAATTCTTGTAAGCTGCATGGGCAAGAAATATTCGGATAGCTTCCAATCTGGCAACAGGAGCAAAGGTTTCATCATAATCAATTCCTTCCTTTTGCCGATATCATTGAGCAACCAACCTTGCCTTGTTCCTTATGACAGTTCCTTCTTCGTCCATCTTGTTTCGAAACACCCATTTTGTTCCAATAATAGTTTGTTGGATGGACGAGGAACTAACTTCCAGACTTTGTTTCTCTCAAATTGTGAGAGCTCTTCTTGCATGGCAATTACCCAGCTAGGATCAGCTAGGGCTTCATTTATCAGCTTAGGCTCAATAATGGAAACAAAGTTGACATATAAGCACAGATTGCTTATGCCTCTTCTGGTTTTTACACCAACTTGTGGATCACCTATGATTTGATCTATTGGATGATCCATGGTCCACTTTAGTGCAGGAGGTAAGGAGGAAGGTAGAGAAGAGGATGAAGTAGGAATTTGAGATGGTGAAGATAGGTTTGAGGGAGATATGGTGTTTTGGTGGGTAAGGTCTTCTGTAGAGTTAGTTTCAGGAGGTGGAGAAGAAAGAGAAGGTTCAGAAGGTAAGGTGGTGTTTATGGAAGGCTGAGAAGGGTTGCTATCTGGAGGATTGGTTTGAGAGGAGGATGGAATTTCACCAACACATGAATTTATCCATAGGTTTAATTCTTCTTCATCACAAGATAATGAAGAAGTTTCAAACTCATCAAACTTTACATGCATGGATTCATCTATGCATTGTCTTCTTAGGTTGAAAATTCTGAAGGCTCTTGAGGAGAGAGAGTAGCCCATGAAGATTCCATCATCAGACTTCGGATCAAACTTTCCAAGTTGTTCCTTGTCATTTAGCATGTGACATGCACAGCCAAACACATGGAAGAAGTCAACTGCAGGTTTTCTACCATGGAAAACTTCATACGGGGTCTTGTCATGCCTTTTGACTATGATAGACCTATTTTGAGTAAAGCATGCAGTGTTAACTGCTTCTGCCCAAAAATAGGTTGGCAACTTGGATTCACTCAGCATAGACCTTGCAGCTTCACATAGTGTTCTATTCTTTCTCTCAAGAACACCATTTTGCTGAGGAGTGCGTACGGCAGAGAAGTTCTGAGAAATTCCTTTTAGGTCAAAGAAATCTTCCAGAACAGCATTCTTGAATTCTGTGCCATTATCACTTCTGAAGGACTTCACCAGTTTACCATTCAAATTTTCAATTTTTCTTGTAAACCTGATGATTTCTTCAGCAGCATCACTCTTATGTTTCAGAAAGAACACCCAAGTATATCTAGAGAATTCATCGACAATTACTAGCATATACTTTTTACCACCCAGACTGGGTGTGCTTACTGGACCGCACAGATCCATGTGAAGCATTTGAAGAGGTTGAGAGATAGAAGAGCATTGTTTTGTTTTAAAGGAAGTTCTGGTGAGTTTTCCTTTTTCACATGCTCCACACAGCTTTTCTTTTTCAAAGACTATTTTTGGCATTCCAACAACCAGCTCCTTGTTGGAGAGTTTGTTCAAGGTTTTAAAGTTTAGATGAGAGAACCTTTTATGCCACAGCCAACTTTGTTTGGCTAGTTCTTGAGAAAGGAGACACACATTTCTCCTATTGCACTTTCCTTCATGTTGATTATGTACACGTCATTCAGTCGGGTTCCTGCTAGTACAATCTTGTTCTGTACGTCAAAGACCAAGCACACACATAGCTGGAACATGACCTTATAGCCCAAATCACATATTTGGCTTATGCTTAGAAGATTGTACATCAGCCCTTCAACATGAGCTACTCTGGAGAAAATGATGGTTCCATTTGAAATGGTACCATATCCTTTGGTGGCCCCTTTTCCATTTCCTCCAAAGGAAACAGTGGGTCCCTTTTCTTTTGAGAAGTTAGAGAGAAGAAGTTTGTTTCCGGTCATGTGTCTTGAACATCCACTATCCATGTACCATATGTGATCTTTATTTGGTACCTGCACCCAGAAACAAATTTAGACTTTTGGTACCCATTTTGAGGTGGGTCCTTTGTGATTAGAAGGCATTTTAGTTTTACAAGGATCCAAACCTTTTGGGCAATTTTTAGCAAGATGAAGAGTGTTGCCACAATTATAGCACTTCTTTAAAGGAAAGGCCTTTTTAAAATCCCTATCATCAAAACTTTGGACAGAGGTTGAGGAATGAGAAGAAGAGGGGTGTCCAACACCTGGTCTTGGTCCAAGAATACCTTTACCAGGATTTCTTGATTTCTTCAAGTTTACTGACCGAGGAATAAAGTCAGTAGCTATTTGAGATTTCCTTTTAGATGAAAAATTTGATTTAGAGAAATTTTTCTTTTGAGGAGAAAATCTTTTTGAAGAAGGATACTCAGCAACTTCAGAAGGCTGCTCCTGGGAGTACCTTGACTCATGCAGACTTAAGGAATTAAAAAGTCTTTGAATAGGTTTGGGAGAAGAAGAAGAGCTTGGAAGAGTTGAAACCATTGAAGACTCAGAAGAGATTTCTTTAGCTTTAACAAAGACTCCAAACTTTTTAGAACCAGATTCTACTTTGAGCATGTCAAGTAGATCTATAGAGTGAACGGAGGTAGAATCCTCAGATGAGTAACCGAAGAGAGCATCATCGTCATCGGAAAAGAAACCAGCAGGAAAACCTTGACACTCAGAAGAGGAAGGGAGTGGAAGGTCAAGAGGTTGAGGAACATCTTTTCCATAACCAAGGCCAGACTTATCCTTGCTGGTGATTTGATCTTGAAGGATCCTTTCTAGATTCTTAGAGGATTTAGTCCATTTAGACAGAACCTCTTGTTCCTTTTCAAGAGTGGAAGAAATCTTTGATTTTTCTTCAGAAAGACTGTCGTTTAAGTACCGAAGGTTTTCCAGATCAGCTTTCATTTTGTCAAAATCTTTTAGTTTTGAAAAGCAAGAGAGGAGTTGATCATTTAGACATTTTATGTGCATATCAGCCTTTTTCTTTTGAATCTTTAAGTCACAGAAGTCAACAGTTAAAGAATCAAAGGCATCGGCCCTTTTGATCATCGAGAGAGAAAGGTAAAAGGATGTACACGAGGTTTTGTCCCCGAAGTGGATCCTCGGCGGATACAAGAGTGGTGTAGAGTGATTTCTCCATGTCTTCTATCTCATCAATTTTGGCCATGAGGCACTTAGTGACATACTCACTCTCACTCTCGCAGGTTTGCTCATCTTCCCAAAGCAATGAGCCTCAAGAACTAAGGTTTTATTTTTACCTTGGTTTCTCTCCTTTTCTCTCTTGTATTTGGCTTTGTATTTCTTGTACCTTGAGGTTTCTTTTGATTCGCAGTTTTCTTTAGAGGATTGGCTATTTCTCTCTTCATGCTTCCTAGAAGTGATTTTGAGAAGTCATGGCCATAAGAAGAAGAAGGTTTAGAAGAAGAAGCTTTTGATCCGCATTCGAAGCAAAATGACCTTTCTTTCCACAATTGAAGCATTCTTCATTTGCTTTATCGAAGAGGATTTTTTGAGAAAAAGGTTTTCTATTAAATTTGGAGCGGTTTGAAGAAAATCTTTTGTTTTTAAGGTTTCAAAGAAGCATTGCCATACTATCGTAAAGTATGTCAATGGTCGATTCTTCTCCTTCATCATCGGAAGACTATAGTATGCATCGACGGATGAGAAGAGTCTTCCTTAATATCTTTTTCGAAATTAGAAGAAGGATAGGTGATTCTAGGAATACAAGAAGAAGGTTTTGAATCACCTATCAAAGCAATAGAGGAGGATTTGATATCCTTTATAAGAGACTTTCTCTCGATTCTTAGTTTGTTCATAGTGAAGAAGAGTTCCATAGAGAGCGATTAAAGGCATTATTTCTAAGTCCTTGGTTTGCTTGATGCAAGTACGGATAGTTTCCCGAAATACGGAAGACAATCCATGAACTTGCAGAGAACTTCTTCATTATCATAAACTCGGCCAAGAACTTTGAGATCGTTGAGAAGACAGTTAAAACGATTAAAGTAGGTAGAAAGAGATTCTCCCTTTTCATGGGAGAAGAGTTCATACTTTCTAACAAGACGAGATCTGTTAGATTTCTTTACTTCTTTGGTGCCTTCATATAAGACACTCAAAGTATCCCACATCTCTTTAGCGGTGGGAAGGTTAAGAAGAGAATGATACACATCATCGGGAAGTGGAAACAACAAGAGCGATTTGACTTTAGTATCTAAAGCGACTAGGCGTTTATCATCTTCACTAAATTTGTTAGAAGGTTTGATGATATATCTACCAGCTTTTCTCACTTCTTTCGTCATCCGACTCTATGTCCTTTCCTTCGCCGTCCTTTTCGAGGGCCAAAGCGAGCCCATATTTTAGGAACAATAGGTCCTCACCGAGAATGTTGGGATACACCGCAATCGATCCCTTCCAAGAATAATAACATGCGATTTTTCCATAACCCAAAGTTGTTTGGGTTGAATCTTGGGGGTTTAGCCAAAGATCCTAAATCATATGTATTCTTGGAAGAGGTCCGCAAGGTACCATCAACATTTGAGGTAGTAGCCATCACGGATCCGGTTTATGAGATTAAACCAACTCGCTCGATACCAATTGTTAGTCCCCGAAAGAGATGGCTAACTAAGAGAGGGTTTTGTAGAAGGGGGGGTTGAATATAAAACACACAGAATATACTCTTTTTAAATTTTTAATATAAATATTAAAAATTTATACACAGATAGTTTGATGCGGAAAAGAACAGGCAGACTATTCTATCAAACTAAACACACAGATAACAGTAATTAACTATTACACTAAGCAAGTTAAAACAATACTGTTATAGCACACAGCTTTGCCACAGTCAAACAAATAATCACTCTGAAGATTTGTTGAAAGCGTGAGATTTCTGGGAAGGACTTCATCTCCTTTTATAGTGTCCATGCATGGGATGCAAGTGGACAGCTGTCAAGGTTTCATTAGCTGGAAGATTATCTGCTGGACAAAGGAAGAGACTACTTCCTTTGTACTAGAATAATGGATGAACCATTCCTTGTAGCACGTAATGTCAGATAACTTTATCTTCTTTTCTCCATGCTCTGTGAAGTCCCATCAAGCCTTTTAGCTAAAAGACAAATATTCCTTTTATAAGAATAAAAGAGAATGTCTTTATTTAAGGCTTGGTGCCCAAGTTCTTGCTGGCTCACGTGTCTTGCAATTGATGTGAGTCAAGAACTTGTCTCTTTGAAATTGCTAAGTGATACATCTCACTATGTACCACATCGGTGGATACCTTATAAGGCTGGAGTTGATAAGTGTACACTTTGCTTGATAACTTCTTCTTTCACTAAGTGACAAAAGTGTATACCCTTGTGAGTTGATATCACAGCCTTAGAAAATATACCTGCAATTTCGGTGACCAAGATCATAGTGTCGATGACCATGACATCAAACTTGATGACCTCATCTTATTTGATGTCCTTAGTACTTTTGATGACTTTTGAGTGTACCATCGGTGACCCACTATATTGGTGACCCAATCTTGACTTGGCAAGATGGTCTGAATATTGAAGTTGGTTGATATATCCAAAATTCCACTTTTTGATGTACAACCCCTTGATTGAATAGTCTTTGACTCTTCAATACTTGAAGCATATTTCAGACCTTCAAAAGAACCTGTAAAAATTCATTCATTTAAAGGAAGGTGGTTCATCACCAAATCATCGGTGACCCAACAATATGGTTAATAATAAATTTATATAATTTGATATTAATGTATAATATATGGTTAAATTAATTAATAATTTTCAACAGATATTATTTACTAATACTAGCAATGGTGAATTTTTATTTTTATTATTAATAATTAATAATAATAATTATTAATATTAATGAGTAAGTTATTCCAACTAGCATTTCAATAAACTAGTTTATTTCCATCCAAACATGTAACAAAAAAATTAGGTAGTTTATGTTTGCCGAATAATACCTAAAGATATTTGGTTAGGTTACAACAATTTCATACTAAATATCCAAATACATTTTAACTTCATATAATGTAATTAAAGGCATCTCCAACAGGTTCTTCATAATTTTTTGAGAACAGAGAATTAAAATTTAAAATTTATAAAAGAAAATATTACATCAATCCAACAGCTTTCCCATTTGGGAGATTACAACATTTATTATATCATTAAAATATTTCATATTTCTAATAAAATATTATTTCTCTTACCCAAACATTTAATTTCAATAATTTTTATTGGTGAAACATGATAAAAAGATGGTCTCTCTCATTAATCATTTTTTGGAATTTCTCCAAATTTAGAGATTTTTGCACTATTTCTCATACTTTCTTTATTTTGAAGAAAGTTTTAAAGAAAACTATTGAAACAAAAAATTGCTTATAATCTTTAATTTCTTCATTTTGAAGAAGCTAATGGAGCTGCTCTAAAACAAGAGTAAACTACATTCTTGTTTTTCTTTTTTACCTTTATGTTTCTGAAAATATGTTTTAGATTCGTTTAGTTTACAATTCATTAATTTCATTTATATAGTATACAATTCTACTTAACGTTAAACCGAAATTAACTTCATTCTCATAACAACAATAAATTATAAACTACAAAATCAAAACGATAATTTCAGAAAACATAACGAAAAAAGATGTAACTTTTAATAAATCACAGGGACTAAAATTGTAGTTTACTTTCGAAATAATTATGGTAATCCCTTTCAACAAACACCCGAAAAGATTCCACCAAAATCCAAAAAAAACCATGGGCGACGATGGCACACCACTTGAAAAGAGTTTGGTATAGTTTATGTATGGGAGTAGGTATTGCAATTGCAGACAAACAACATAAAATATATATATATATATATATATATATATAGGGTTAGGTTCAAATGTTAACTCAATTTTGGTTGTGAACGTGAGACGAATCTCAGCCACACATCTTCGGTTATGATGGACGCGATCATGGAGGATTGACGCGATTCATGGGAGGGTGGAGATTATTAAAGGAGGGTGGAGATTATTAAAGGAGGGAACCAGGTCAAAGCCGCCTTTATTGACCGGATAAGTGGCTGAGATTCGTCTCCACGTTCACAACAAAAAATGAGTTCACATATATATATATATATATACACACACTTCACTCACAACGGGTCCCTCCAAACACTCCAACTTTGACCCTTTGGATTCATCAACTACTCTATTTCTGTCTGATCTCGCCATCTTCATCTCATAACCATAACCTCCCTCTGGTATATATTTGATCTTCATATTATATATACATATATTGGTTATTTGCAGATCTATTGCTAAACTTATTCTTGGTTTTTGTTCTTAGTTTCATCCTTTCAGGGGTGTGGAACACTACTAACTGGTGGACAAATTTCAGGTATATTTCTATTTAGTTTCTATACGATTATAGGAGAATTGAGTTGCATGTATTAGTGCTGAAGAAAGTTGCTTCTGATTAACTGATTCATAATTTATGGATTATCGATCGATATAAAATTGGGACAATATTTTGATTCATGATCTATGTGCACAATAGTGGTATTAATTTGGTGTACATAGTTTTCTCTAGTTATATTGCAATCATATCTATCTTAGTGTCCTTCTAGAAATTTTCCACTCCTTTCGAGTTTTTTAGATGATAATTATTGTGTTTTCTTCCAAGATGTGGGTTTGATTTCATAATTATTATTTTTAATTATGAAATTCAACATGCATATAAACTTTCCACAAGATTATGTGTTTGTGGTCTTCCCCTGCATGTCAATTGGGAAGGTTAGATTATACAACACACACAAAATTGAAAGGATTGGAAATCTGGAATGAAGGCATTGATAAGTTCAATTGTACATCTTACACAATTAAACATATGTATATGCTTATATAGAGTATATATCATCTTTCTCTCAATATTTTGTTTATAAGATATTATTTTGTTTAAGTTTTAAGTTACTCAATTTCTCTTTTAGACTTGTGAGATGAGTTCTTTTACTTCTTTTGTTTGTATTTCAACATATATTGGAAATGAATAAAAACAGAAAAGTAAATTGTCACAAGCAAGGGGCTGTTTGGTTGGTTTTCCATTAAGTCTTGTATGGATAAAACTGGCTGTGTGAATTAATCTGTCTGTATAGATTGGGAAGGTTTATGTTTGGGAGGGTTTTTCATAGATAGAAGGAACTTATTTTTTTTAATTGGGACGGGCAACTTTGGACAAAAACTTGGCTTTCTACATAAAGCTCCTCCTAGAAGCTTACTGAATTAGCCAATTTTTATATCATCAAGCCACTACCAAAAAGTCATGTATAGCTGACCATATAAGCTGTGAGTCCCGTTAAGCTCATTAAGCTGCTAACAAACAGGCCCTAAGTTGTATATGCTTAATTGTTACAGACATGCTTTACAGCTTGATTTTAACTACATGTTTTGCAGTTTAGAATTTATAGCTTCTTGGGGGTATTTGTAGTCATGTAATCATACAGACAAACTTGTATAAAGAATTTCATTCAACTATCTTTTTCACAAGAAAAAGCACATGTAATGCATAATATGCTTCTGGTTCACCAAAGAAATGCTAAAATTTAAAGCTCTTAATTAAGTAGTTCCTATTTTCACTTTTTGTGGTGATGTAATTTTCAGGCAAGATTAATTGCAGCATATAATAAGCAGAATTAGATTGTTTGCTTATTCGTTAAGCAATGGATTTCTTGGAAGTGCCTGATATCCAGCTTGGCATCGCTGTTGTTGTTATTACCTTTGCTGCTTACTACCTTTTCAACAGGAAACCTAAAGGTTCATCAATATCTCAATTTTAATCACTATTCCATTGACTTTTTTCTTTAATATCGATGGTATTTATAAAAATCTAAAGGGTCTTTTTTTATTGTTTACATTCTAAGTTTCATTTTGGTATCTGAAAAATAAGGTGGTGTGTTGTGATTAATTAGGGTGCTTAGATCCTGAAAATTATAAGGAATTCAAGCTTGTGAAGCGCACACAGCTTAGCCATAATGTGGCAAAGTTCAGATTTGCTCTTCCTAAACCTACTGATGTGTTGGGACTTCCTATCGGACAGCATATTAGTTGCCGGTATATTACTCTTTTACCCTCTACTTAATTTGCCTGAAATTTTGATACACATTGAGTTTTGACACCGAAGGCCAATTTTCACTAAACTTCTAAAGAAAAAATTGATAACTATAATGAAAACCGTATAACATTTGGTACGAAGGGAAATCTTAGTTTTAATTGTATAACAAATGCATATAAAATTTGAATTTGGAAAACAATACTTGATCTCAAAAATCAAAGTGTATCTTTGATGGTGTAGTAAACATCTGCTTTTTTATAATGAAAAATGGCATGTTTTCTTTTCACCGATCAATTTGTTTGTTTTTTTGTTCTTTATTCTTTAGGGGCAAGGATAGCACAGGTGAAGATGTTATTAAACCATACACACCAACTACTCTAGATTCTGATGTTGGATACTTTGAGTTGGTTATTAAGGTACATATATATATATATATATCCAAAATCTTATAAAAAAATTGTTTACACTTGTCATTTTGTTTAACTTATTCATGTTTAATTTGTCTTCATACAAAACATCATAATTATTGCGTAAATGTAGATGTATCCACAAGGTAGGATGTCCCACCATTTCCGAGAGATGCGTGAAGGTGATTATATGGCTGTAAAGGGACCTAAGGTAACATTAACTCTCCTATAATTATATATCATTTGTGAGCTTAACTACTAATTTTAGAAGCTTAACTTAAGTTGAAAGTTGTGAATTATAGGGACGTTTCAGGTATGAACCAGGGCAGGTGAGAGCATTTGGAATGATTGCTGGGGGTTCTGGAATTACTCCAATGTTTCAGGTGTTTATTTGTTTTTTAATCTTATTATCATCAAGTCTGTCTGAGATCTTTGGCTTTTTGAAATAAGCTGATTGGTGTAAAATTCATTTTTTTTTTGTGTTTATAATCAATCCTAGGTTGCCAGATCTATTCTACAAGACCAAACAGATAGGACCAAACTGCATCTCATCTACGCTAATGTCACATCTGATGACATTCTTCTTAAGGCAAGTAATTATATTTTCTCGGTGCTTATGTTTAATTATGTTCAACTAGACTGCTGCTGTGTTCATTTATTTCTGGTTGCTTATAGATATTTATACATTTATATATATATATATATATATAGGGTCATGTTCAGGGGAAAACCTCAAAAAAAAAACGAAGAACAACCTGGGAACCCTCCATCTGGACAGTATGCACTTGTGCATACTGGTTTTGTAACATGCACTCGTGCATAGAAAAAAAAACAGCTTCAATCGCTTGTATGCATTTGTGCATACCATTCAGATGGCGGGCTCAGGGTGTTCTTCACTTTTTTTTTGAGGTTTTCCGCTAAACTTCTCTCCATATATGTGTGTGTGTGTATATATATACACACTGTATTGCTGTTGATAAAAATATACACTTTGATGTGTGATAAGTGGTCACTTTGCTTTCAAACATTACATGTAAGGTATAGTTTACTTAACTCATTTGATGACTTTCAGGAAGAGTTGGAGGGACTCGCAACTAATTACCCTAGCCGCTTCAAAGTTTACTATGTATTGAATCAGGTATTCTTTATATACTTGATGTAGTATTCAGAGCGCAACACGTGGCATATTCAGACTGATTAATAGTATTATTCAGTCTGAATAATACTACATTTAGACACGTGTAGCGCTCTCATTTGTCCTCACGTTCACAACCAAATTTGAGTTCTCATTTGAACTTTCCTCTCTCTATATATATATTTATATATGACAAATGCAACAAATAAACTCACACACAGATTAACTAACAAACGCTGTGGTTTATATTTTTGAAGCCACCTGAGGGATGGACCGGTGGCGTTGGCTTCGTATCACAGGAAATGATCAAAGAGCATTTACCTGGTCCTGCGTATGATATTAAGGTAAACTTTCATTTTTTTACCCCATCTGCATTAAGATTTACTGGTTCCGTTTGGTTTGGTTTTTCGTTCAAATGGTATGATGAGTTTGAAGAATAAAAAAAGGTAGAAAACTGAATAAGAAACAAAACGAACGTGCAGATCTTACGGTGTGGTCCACCTCCGATGAACAAGGCCATGGCTGCTCATCTTGATGCTTTGGGATATGATTCAGAGATGCAATTCCAGTTTTAAATCTTTTAACACATTCATGGTCTTTAGATTTTCTTGTATCTGGGATTTTTATTGTTAATCTGATTTGAGTACTCTATTTGAAATAAACTTTTCTCGGAACCTTTTCCTGAAACACTTGGGTTAAACAATTTAAAAAACACTGTCCTTTTTGCAAATAAGAGGTGTTCATGGAAACAGTTGTTCTACTCTGTGGAGTGAAGGTCAGATTTGCTTACATCCCACCCCTGATTCGGTTATCGTTTTGAATATTGGATGTGTTGGTGCAACTTGTGTTATGTGTATGTTATATATGCCTTGTTGTTTGGAAAATTTGTTCTCAATATTGGATGCAAATTGGCTTTATTTTTTTCTCACACATTTTGTATTAACTTTCAAGTAAAATCTTGTATACATCGAATATGGGTGTTCAATGCAACAGGTATCCCGCCCGTGAAACCACCCTGATCCCTGTCCATCAAACCAGAGTGTCCTTCGAGACCATCTTTATCTCAGTAAAAACAACCAAGGTTTCCTATTGGGGCAGCCGTTAAGGGTAAAAATCCATGTTCCCCATTTACAGTTGGTTATCCTCGAACTCGAAACCAGAATCGAACCAAAAAATTACAATATGTAAATTTTCACAACTAAAAGCAAATTACAATTTTTTAACATTCAAGTCTAAATGTTTGAACATGATCAAATCAATTACAAATAATGTTTTAAATTACAATATGAAATTAAATTGATACAGGAAGAGAACCAAAAAAAAAAACCCGAACAATCATGAGAAAACGTTGAAATAATATATTAAAATCTTTGATAAATTAAAGGGTTGTTTGACATTTTGACATTTCAACTCATAAATCACTTGTCGGATTTATTAAACAATGCATAAAGGGTGGTTTAATAGTTGCTCAATTTTGGATGTTCATTTGTGAATGTGAATATTATATGCCCATATTTTCATCATTATTTAAACTATACATGTTGTTGGGTATATTTGATCTTTTATGATAGGTCAAGATCAAGGAGAACCTTAAAAAATAAAAGAATCGAAGAACTTATCCAAACTGTTAGATTGAGATGATTCAACGGATGATATTAAAAAGATGGTTATAACCACCTTTTCCAAAAGATACAAATATTTCTCTTCTATATTTTAAATCGAAAATCGATAAAAACAACAAAAGGCGGAGCAAAACAAATTACACAAAGAAAATGATCATTTTATAATCTTCAATTTGACATCTATTTTGCTATAAAAACAATTTATCTTTTTTTATTGGTTCTCTGATTCTTTTATTTTTCAAGATTCTCTCTGGATCTTTACCTTGTGATATAATTTGCGAAGTTTGTGATTATGATGTTTTAACCTTTATGCATGATGGTTAACTGGTCGTGTTGTCAAGTCCGAAGTTTTGATCTTCTTATCTTGAATGCTAGTAAGTATACACTAAACGATAAATTAGGAACATTGAGGTGACACTCGACGAATAAACACTAAGATTTGGTATCCTTAAGGTGACACTCGACGAATAAACACTAAGATTTGGTATCCTTAAGGTGACACCCAGAAGAGTGGGCACAAAGGGTTGTGGACTTAAAGTGACATCTATAAGAGTATGCACTAAAGTCGACTTGAGAAGAACTCAGAGGAGTGTGCACTAAAGTCAATAAATCTGAGGTAGAATTTGATAGCATCGACTTGTGACATACTTTTGTGTCCCGCCATATCCAATTGAAAAGGGTCTCACACATGCATTACCAGGTATGCGAGTTTGATGTAGCCCATTTGATATCTTCGTATCCGAGAATCAACAAACAATTCACTCCATAATCAGATAGATCTTTTGAAGAACTGATTAATCGGACAGCGGCACCCGGATTTGAACCCGTTATCACAAAATGTTTTGTGTTGCTTAAATTACCATACTTGAGACACTTTTAGAAAGATATCTTTTTACGATAAAAACATATTTTCAAATGAGAAACATTTTACCGTTCTATGTTTTACCGTTCTATGTTTGAGATAAAATGCTTGAACAACAATTTAATACGTTCTATGTTTGAGATAAAATGCTTGAACAACAATTTAATATAGGTAGGATTGGAATGATAAAAAAGTGACGTAGATGGGTGAATGAATAGTAGAATGTTTTTGGACATGGGTGGTTTGGTAATCAACCAATCTTGTTCTTTCTCCCTAATTTACACCCCACATATTTTTTTTGGAAGGGTGTCCATTAATCCCAACAAATTATGATTGCGAAGACATCAACCTCGATAAACTCCCACAATTGTTATGTACGTCTGGATTCGAACCGTGGGTAGATAGGGTATTCCACATCATCTCTCAGGCCTCAATCACTACGCCACAACCCTTGCGGTTACGTTCCACCTATTTTGATGGGACAAAAAGATGCATTCTTGTCCCACTTAGATGGGACAAAAAGATGCATTCTTGTCCCACTTAGATGGGACAAAAAGATGCATTCTTGTCCCACTTAGGTCCGTTTTGTCCCAAATTAATGGCATACGAAACGTGGGCAACAAGTTTTGATTTATACTGTCCTATCCTACTCTATCCTGCTTACCAAATGCACCTCGACCGTTTGAGAGATGGTTCAGGTGCAGGCAGCAGGCTTTCACCTTTATAAGAAACAAGAAGTTATACTTTCAAATCAATCACATTTTAATATTGTACGGATAAAGAAAAGACCCACCTTTACTTGTTCCCTATTCTCTCTTTTCAGATGTGAAATTTTAGCATCCGACTCCTACATAATGTTACACGTGTAAATCAATTTACAACTGGCTAACATTTCACGTAAAACCTTAGCTCAAAAGTTTCCTTTTTCATCGTCTCAATAGATTGTATGATGGTAGATCTTTCACATAGTTAACATCTTCAAGTGCAAGTTCCCTTTCCAGTTGCGTTTTTGTGGACTTAAGAACCTCCTACAAAAGTCAACATTTTGAATGCGCGTTTAGTGAATAAATCGCTAACAACTTTGGCACTTGTATCAAAAGGGTCATTGGCTCAGCAGTATCAGTATCTGGGATACCAGTAGACGAGAATATAAATACTTGAAAAAAAGAAGAGTTTTGTAGTTGCTCACATTGAATTCCATATATGAAGCACGTTTCGCGAGCCAATGAGCATCCATGAGCCTAAAGGCTACACAGAAAAGCTCATCAAAGGCCGATTCATCATGACTCAGAAATCGCAAGAAGCGCACCCCTGATGAAGATGTTGGTTTTCCTGCAAGTACATTATAAATGTGTATAAATGTTTCAACAATTGCCTATTTTGAATAATGGAAAATGAAGCATATAGATAATGAAAGATGATTTATGATTATAAATGATATTATTATTTATACCTGATTGAATATTCAACATTTGCACCAACATGAAAGAAATATTGATGCCAGCTACAGCAAAAGGATACTCCCACTCAGCTCTATTTCCTTCGTTTTTTAGCAGAAGGTTTTGAAAAGCTTCCTGTTCATAAAAAAGAAAAAGAAAAACATAAAAAATATTCTTCAACATATATATACATATATATATATTTGTGTATCAATGTATTATACAGCAGTTAGTATGTTCTGTGTATATATATCACAAACATATATATTTTGCACAAGAAGGATTTATTCAAGTCAAGAAACGAACCGGATATCTCTGGGCAAAGAAAATAAGATTCTCTAGAGATATGAAACCTCCACCCCTGCAAATAAACATTCAAAATTTGAAAAAAAAAATACCAATCTGTGTACAATTTCTGTAACATGCTTAATAAGGTTACCTGAAATCTGTAGAAGGATCAGATCCTTGCCACCCCATCTCTTTCCAAAGCTCTGATTTAAGTTCCGGAAGTTCCCTATTCGGATAAGCTAACCTCCATAACTGTTTAAGTGCATCCTGATATCCAAATGCAAGCGAAATCAAAGGAAGATGCACATTAGCTAACATAACAATACATCCATACACTAATAAACCGTGAATCATTCAAGATCTTGGACCTCAAAGGAAGCCAATTTTCCATTATCAGACCAAGACCAACCTGTGGAACATGATAATGGAACACCTAAGACCTATTACACAAGGAATAGGCAGAAGGTGGTTCGAAGTTGCAGCAAAAGGTAGTCAACGGCTGCGACCATGTTGACAAGGGTTCTAACCATTTTTCGGTTAATGAGGACTCATGATATTCCTTCTTTAACATAGCGTACAACAATACATTAAAAAGTACTCCTTCCATTGCCCAATAATTTCCAACATCTTCCTTCTTGGAATGTTCCAAACAAGTTGGCTATTTTTCGTGGAAAGAAGTATTTAAATTAAAACACCTGTTGTCCCCATATAGTATTTACAAAAGGAAGTGTGATTCTTTTTGGTTTATAAGATTTGCTTTAAACGAGGCATTTAGCTAAATGTCAATGACTTTTATATGTTTAATATAAAAAATCAAAGGCCGGGTCTGAAGAAAAATATATGTCAAAGGTTGAAATTGTGTTTTGAAGGGGTTTGTAAAGTATTCAAGCAGCCTTAACCAATAATGTGAAATGTGAAGCTCGCTGAAATGGACAGAACACAAGAGGATCCACAAGGGCAAAAAGAAACATCTTAACTTGAACAAGAAATAAGACATTAAAAAAGAAATCTAGCCAAAATATTCAAAATGCAAGGAGAATACACAATCAAAATATTGGATGAAACAAAAATCAACAAATACTTACTTGATGCTCCACACAGGAACCATCAAAAGGGAGCGCCAATCTTTTCTGCAGAGTTCTGAGTCTTGCCGCCTACCCACATAGCCATTGAGAGGATAAGAAGCAAGCAAAGTGTAACATCATGAACAAATACAAGTCTTATAATTTAACATGTAGGTCTTAGCCCCATTTTATGTACAAGGAGCATGTTTTTCCTTTTCTATATTCATATACATTTTTGCTCATATATCTAACCCTCAAGCTGAATAGATATAGCTCTACTAATTCAAATTATAATATGCAGAAATGAATCCAGTCATCCAGTGTTGGCCTTGTTTAATAATATGATATATTCAACGCTCAGAAAAAATGTGCACTTAATCATGTATTAAAGTCAAAGCAGACTAGCAGAGTATCTGCACCAATTCAATTATACCTGTAATGGACTAATTATTGGTGGAAGAAACTTCTTTATCGGTCCACTTCCAGCTGCTGAAGGCAAACTCCAGAGCCGTGCAATAAATGATCCGGACCCAAGAACAATATTTGCTAGAAAGAAAATAGAAAATAAATATTAGTCATAAATTACCACTAGACAATAATAGTAGAAAATGGAAACTGATGAAGAATAAGTAATAAGCATCGCTAATCATCATACCCAACCATTGTGCCCATTCTGAAATTAATTGAGAGAATAAAAACGTCCAGTGAAGGCGTTCTTTTCTTTTTTCGTCGTAAAAGATACCTTCAAGCTTCTGCAAGTAAGATACAAAGATATCAATAATAAATATATATTTTGATCAACAGGAAATTTGGAAGCATCTTTTCATAATAAATATTTAAATACAGTATGATGAAAAGGAAATTGGGAAGATGAAAGCACCTCTAACCGCTTATGATTGTGTTGCTCATCTTTTCCAAGTAAAGGTTCATTCAAGTCATCCAAATCCGCAGTTATTAAATGCTCGCGCTTTTTACCATCGACATCCCCATGAAGGAGTCTTCTCCTTATTGTTTTTGATGTCATTGGTACTTGAATGTTTAATTTTGACTAATGCCTGTTCAAAATTTATCATGAAACCACATTTTAAGTTCCACCGATCAAAGCACAAAGCAATATACAGACTTAACAACCTTCAAATTAAATAAAACCATGGAGTCCAGACAATAATTCTATTAGTGGCGTCCACCATCAAAGACTTCTAAAGGACCTTAGATTAAAAAACTGAGATGCAGTCACAAGATTTCTCGCTTAATAATGTTTTTGCCATGCCTGAATGAAAACTCAAAAACAAAAACAAACTCAGAAATCCCCAAATCAACTAAAACGAAAGTTATACTCACTGCAAAAGACTTACAAAGGGCTTCAAAGTGTATTCTCAATTGCTCACAACTAAAAGTTTATATACGTTTTACTTTTGAACTGAACTATTATGACCAAATTTATAAACCAGTACAAATTCGATGTAGACAATAAGATCAATCCTATAACAAAAAGTGTTTATCCATCATAAAGCTTTACCAAGTGATTGACTTTCACTTAAAGATCTAGAGCAATTTGAAGTTCAAAATTACTAGGTTTGACATAAGTATACAACTTTTACTTTGGAACAAAACAAGTAGTTGAATTATACATAATCATCGTCCAAACAAACAAACATGATAAACGCAAAATCATCATAATTTAGGCATGAACGAGCAATCGCAACGAGTAAACGATTAAATCAATGCAAAATTAAAGTTTATTACAATCCTAATTCGATTGGAGGCCTCTATCATGATGGTCGTAAATTGAATTTTACATATATATGATGAGAAGAAACGATCTTACCTTGGAGAGAAGAAAAGAGAAGCGATGGGTGTAGATTGATTGAAACCTAATTCAAATTGAGGGAGGGAGGAGTAGAGGAAGAGTAAGAGTAAGAAAGGAGGCGAAGAAAACCCTTCTCTGCTCTGTTTCTCCCCTTCTCTCTCTCTCTCTCTCTCTCTCTCTCTCTCTCTCTCTCTCCCTAAACCGACAATAGAAGAAACACAGACTCCCGATCCCTTTACATCTACTTTACGTATCCTGGAATTTCTGAAACCGGATCTTGGGTCGGTCGGGTCGGTCTATTTTGACCCAATTACCTACCTACCTATCTGCTTTTATTTTGTTCAGAGATCTCCAACCCAAACACTAAAAAATAAACACTATGGATTTCTTAGAGCATCTCCAACAGCTATTGTAAAATAGAAAAATAAAGAATTTTAGCAATTCAAGTGCTCCAACAGCTATGGTATATCAATTGCTAAAATAGAAAAATGGAAAAAAAGAGAAGAATTTTTTTTTCTAAATTTAGAGAATCTCTGAAAATATATAGAAGAGAGAGAAACAATATTTTAATTATATTCAACCAATCAAAATAATTGAAGTTAACTGTGTAGAAGAAAGAAATAATATTTTATTAAATGATGGAATATTTTATTAATATTGTTAATTATAAAGTTGCTAAAATAGAGTAACTATTGGAATTTGATACAAATTATTATAGAGATTTTGACTTTTAATATGTTATTTTAGAAAAAAATTACAATAGCTGTTGGAGATGCTCTTAGACATTATAAAAATCTCAACTCCAACCACAAACTAAAAAACACTAAAAACATTTTTATTAATAAAATAATATATCCATCTATTATTATACTATTTTATTAATTTATTAAACTATTAATCTTTAAATGTAATTAGAAAATTTAAATAAAATACTAATATCTTTTTTAGTGTTTTACTTTAATGGCCTTCAAATATAGAGGTCAAGAATTATACCCTCCATTTTATTTAGTGTTTTAGTGTTGGATTGAAGAGTAAAATTCCTTCATTTTGTGATTTTAGTGATTTTAGAGGTGGGTTGGAGGTGGTCTTGTAACTTGAGTGAATCACCCTAAGTTATGTTTTTTCGTTCCTATTGTTTATTAAAAGTTATGGATTTCGTTCTTTAGGTTTTAAAATTTTAGTTTTATTCTTATAATTTGCGATTCATTTTTATTTTCGTTCTTGAGATTAGAAGTGTAAATAATACGAGATAATTTGTAAGCTACTTGAGATCGACTCGGTCGACACTCGACTCGAATAGGCTCGGCTCAAACTCAATCTCGACTCGATATATTAAAGAGTCGAGTCGAGCTACCCAATACTCAACTCGTAAGGTTCGTGAGATACTCGATTTTTTTATATATAATTAGTTTTAAAATATAATCAATTTTATAAAAACAATTTATAGATACTTAAACAAAATTTTGAATTTTATAACTAGAAAAAACTAATCAATTTCTTCAGTAAAATCACAAATAAAAAAGACAAATAAAACTAGCGAGGTGTTGTCCCACATTGTAAGAGAGATGGTAAAGTAAGGGTGAAGATCTATTATAAAAGGAAGGTAAAGTGAATGAAATTTTTAACTTTGTGATGATGAAGTTTGAGGTGTATCCCTTTAGTTTATAAAATTAAAAAGAACACCTTTAAATTTAAAATTTATAAGAGAAGACCCAAATTTTTTATAAATTTCAACTGGGTGAGTTTGGTTTGAGCTTGATTCGAGTTCAACGTCGAGCTTGATTATACAAGTTTGAGCTTGTTTCGAGCTTCAAACGAGCTCGAGTTTGAGTTTAAAAAATTGCAATTGAGTTTGAGTTTAGTTTTTAATTACTCGCGAGCTTTCGAGCTTGAGAAATGACTATCGAGTTCGAATCAAGTATATTGATACGAGCTCGACTCACATCAGGAATGAAAAAAAATTAAATCACGAAAAAATTAATGGATTATAATTTATAGAGTAAATTACATGATTGGTCCCTGTGGTTTACACTAAATAACATTGTGCGTCCCTGTTTCAAAGTAATTACGGATTTGGTCCCTGTGGTTTAAGCTTTCTCACGTCCTTGGTCCTTGAACTTTAACGATGTTAAATAATTCCGTTAAATTACCTAGAGGGACTAAAAATGTAATGTTTTAAAACTTTGGTTTCACCTTTTTCAATTTTGAATTTTTCTCCTTTACACACAAACATGAATTTATATTGATTATTAATTTCAATTTATTAGTTAATTTTAAATTATTAAATAATATTATTTTTTAAATTATTAAATAATTAATATTAATTACTGATTATTTAAAATTAAATTTTATCAATTATGTTTATATTATTATTATTCAGTATATTTAAAATGATATATTAGTTATCTTTCATAAATAATAAAACTCTGATAAATATTTAAAAAAAAAATTAACTTTTTTTTTGAGAAATTACTAATTAACTAAGATCTCCAACAACTTCTTCAAAATGGAGAAAATAGAGAAAAATATGAATTTTGAGCCAAAATGTGCTCCAACAGCTTCATCAAAATCATAAAATGAAAAAAGTAAAAGAGAAAACACATTTTTCTACAAATATTGAGAACACTCAAAAAATGATTACAAAGTTGATCATCAATAGGAAAATTTAAAAACAAAATATTTCTAAAGAGATAATATTTTAATGGATGAAAAAAATATTTTAATATCATACAATGTTGGTTTCTCCAAAATAAGAAATTGTTGGAGATGAATGCAAATATTTTTAATATTTTAACTTTTGGTTCTTCATTTTAAATATTTTAATATTCTAATTTACTCTTTATTTGAATATTTGAATATTATAATTTACTTTTCAAAATGGAGAACCAAATGTTAAAATCTCTAAAAATATTTGCAGTAATCTCCAACAGATTCCTTATTTTGTAGAAGCCAACATTGATTATAATTTTAAAATATTCTCTTCATCATCAAAATATTATTACTTTTTCCAAATATTTTGTTTTCAAATTTTTCTATTGATGGTCCAGTTTTATCTTGTAATCATTTTAAGGTGTTTTTCATATTTGGATAAAAAAATGTGTTATCTTTCCAACTTTATCCATTTTATGGTTTTGGTGAAGATGTTGGAGCACATTGTTCCAACTTTAACCATTGTAGATGCGCATTGAGTTAACAAATTTTATTTTTATTTTTGAGGGAGTTAATAACATTTTGTAGAAAAATGTGTTTTCTCTTCTACTTTTTTTATTTTATGATTTTGATGAAGCTGTTGGAGCACATTTTGACTCAAAATTCATATTTTTCTCTATTTTCTCAATTTTAAATAAGTTGTTGGAGATGTTATTTCACATCTTAGTTAATTAGTAATTTCTAAAAAAAAATGTTAATTTTTTTTAAATATTTATCAAAGTTTTATTATTTATGAAAGATAACTAATATATTATTTTAAATATACTGAATAATAATAATAATATAAACATAATTGATAAAATTTAATTTTAAATAATCAATAATTAATATTAATTAGTTAATAATATGAAAATAATGTTATTTAATAATTTAAAATTAACTAATAAATTGAAATTAATAATCAATATAAATTCATGTTTGTGTGTAAAGGAGAAAGATTCAAAATTGAAAAAGGTGGAACCAAAGTTTTAAAACATTACATTTTTAGTCCCTCTAGGTAATTTAACGGAATTATTTAACATCGTTAAAGTTCAAGGACCAAGGACGTGAGAAAGTGTAAACCACATGGACCAAATCCGTAATTACTTTGAAACAGGGACGCACAGTGTTATTTAGTGTAAACCACAGGAAACAATCATGTAATTTACTCTAATTTATAGGTATAAAAGTTGTTATCTTTAAAATTATAAGGACAAAAATAGAAGTTTTCAACAAATCTTGACTAAAAACGTAATTTACGCTTGATTAAAGACTAAACAAAACTACGATTTTTGTGGTTTGTGAAACATTGCAATTTTCATCCCACTAGTTTTGAAATTCTGATTTTCATGTACGTGGTTTTTAATTTGTTGCTCATTTCGTCTCCATAATTTTCATATATTGTTTTTTCCAATATTAAATCTATTAAAAACCATTCATTTAACTTAGGGGTATTTTAAACTTTTTGGTATTTTAAACTTTTTGATTTCATCAAATTATATATTCTTTTGATAAAAGGATTAATATATAAAAAGGTTATATTATTTTGGATCATTTATCATAAAATAATTAAATATTTTCTATAATAATTCGTTGTTTCATATTTTTCGTCATCATAGTTTTAATTTCTTATATGTTCGATTTCTGTCACTAACGTAATGCAAGTGTAAGTCTTTGAATACCCCTTACATGATATTGTTTAATTCTTTTTTTTCATTAGGGACTAACTACACGACCAAACAATTAACTATATTAGGCTATTGTTACCAAATAAGTGTATGTAATTTTATTAATAAAACGTATAGTTTTATAAGCTTAATTTATATAAAACATATATTTGTTTGACTTATAAGACTAAAAAATTATAAGTCTTATTAATAAAATTACATATATTTATTTGGTAATCGTAGTGTGGTTATGTAAATTAGGGGCGTATTTGTAAATTAAATTGTAATGGATGAAAAAAGAAAATGACGTGCCAGCATCTTATTGGAAGATGTAACACAAGGACACTATCTTTCATTTCACTCACGTTGATATTTCATGAGCATTTTAGATTGTTTTTTTTAAACGGTGTCTCAAGACTAATCTTGATAAATTATGATTACAAGACATTAACATCTGGTAAATTTAGTGGTTACAATTGTTATGTACGTCTGAATTCGAAGCAGAAGAGATATTCCACCACATCCCTTAGGACCTCAACCATTATGTCACAACCCTTACGGTTGTATTTCTAGATGGTTGCCATGCAAATCAATGTATCAGTTACTGAGATATTCAAGGAAGCTCAAGTGATCACTACCATCAACACAAACTTGACTGTAGTTGACAAAACGCGTTTTACCCTCGCCTTTCTCTCAAAATATATTTGATAAGTATGGTAAAGAGAGGTGTCGATGAGATTTAGAAATCATTTATACTCGAAACACAAAAAAACTTGTCTTCAGACCATCATGGATGTCCACATGAGGCCAATTACAGATATTCACAATTACTAGGGGTGTAAACGATACAAGCTGATCGAGCTCGAGTTGATCTCAAACACAAAATAAAACTTGTTTAACTTAACGAGCCGAGCCTCATAACATCAATGTTCGACTACGCTCGAGCTCCTTCAATTAAATGTTTTGAGTCAAGTAAGCCTAACCATTCGAGCATACACTTTTTTCAAGTTACCTTTTCAAAACCAAATTTCGATTTTTAAATTTTCAATTTACTCCTCTTTTCAATTTAATTTTTATTTTAAATTTATTTTTATAACAAAATACATTATTAATAATAAAATAGAAGATGATGAATATTAAATTTTAAATGATAATTTTTTTTTTCAAAATGTTATTGCATTAGGAACGGTTTTTAAGAATAGGTTTATGTTAAAATAAGTGAATGAAAACTGACGTGACAAAACCAATAAGTTGTTGTATAGGTCATGCATTATGGGCGCTCTTATTTTGTTTAATATAAATCTATTTGAATTCATGTTGTTCTTCTCTCCCCTCAACGATTTGTTGATAATGTGAATTCACTTTATCGATAGACACTAGATTTTTATTCTCCTATACGACTGAAAATTCGTAAGAATCAATACTTGAATCAAAGCATACAAACTCGATAAATCTCATACAAAGGAGTCTAAGGGGCTGTTTGTTTGCATCTGGATGGGGCCATCCAGAGCTCATATATGAAACGTATAGAGGTTGATTATGTTTGGCAAAAAAAAATGAACCCTCTGAAACATGACAATAGCCTCTGAGCCATTTCTCATCTAGTGATAGACTGAATCATCCAGAGCCTCAATTAGACACATATGCCCTTCTCGGTTTCTTCCTCACTCCATGCCTCCCTCCCACAAAGATATGTCTTTCTTGGTCTCTTCCTCACTCCATCACTTGTGATCGTTCTCCGTCTCCGGTATCGTTCTTCGTCTCCGGTATCGTTCTCCGTCTCCGATGATTGTTCTCCATCCCCAGTATCTCTAATCTCTTTTCTTCCATTCTTCGATCCACTGTGGCTTTACCAGAGTACCTCTTTTTCTCGATTTCTTGTTGATTCTTCAAGTTTGCTATTGTGTTGATTTCCTTGCTAGTGTTTGATTTCGATTCAGGTTTAGTGGCTTTAGTTTCTGATTTGGTTAAACATCCATCGATTTGGTGAAACTCTTCTAATCACATGCTACCACTCTCAAGCCTCTCTTCCTCAATTGATGCATCTCATCTCCTGTTGTGGCATCTTTGATTCATCTTCTCCTGCTGTGGCCTCTATTTTCTTTGTTTTAAGGGTTTGTACAATTTGGGTTTTAGGTTTTCTTCTTTAAAATTTATGTGTTTTTCATCAATCTGAAAAGCCTCAAAAATGGATTTGGTGTAACTATGAAGAAGATGAAGTTTGTAGAAGAAGAATAGTAAATGGAAGAGAAGAAAGGGAGGTTCTGGAAATGGGTTTCTCAAATCTCAATTTGGCTTCCTTTTCTTAAGAAAGCAACATCGATCAGTTGATTTCTTCAAACGGGGATGAGGGTTAAAATGGTCATTTATTCTCATTCAGACTGTCCATTCAGGGCAGCTACCAAACAATCATTTTTCATTCTGCACTATATCATACAGAGCCTCTATACCATCCAGACCTCTGTACCATCCAGCTCTATACCATCCAGCAACTACCAAACAGCCCCTAAGGTAAGATGAACACAAATATTGTCTTTACCCAAAGAGTATAAAGGTTGTTTCTATGAATACCATTCACTCTCGACGAGTAAAATGCATTGAGTGAACCTACAAACGAGTTGTACAATAATTATTATATTGACAATCAACAAAAGCCCGTTCATTGTTATACAAAAAATAATGATTCATATGCCTAAGATCCGTTACTATGAGTATGAGAAACCCTTTTACACTAAAAATCAAATATCAAATGCTATAAATGTCAAAACCGAAATACAACGAACTTAAAAGACATGCCCAAGAAACGGAAAGTGGTTACGCTACGCCATTATGCCCACGGCCACCACAATCTGAACACATGATGTTACCGGTTCCGCCACAACCTATAACCACACATAAAAAAAAGATGAATGATTTTTCGTTACAAACAAACCATCATTTTCTTGCAATAATGCAGAAAAAAATAAAAAAGGTGGAAAGAGGGGAGAGATTTGAGAGAATAGAAAGAAGAAATTTTATTGCATAGCCAGGAGGAAATATATACAACTAAAACAACCAACTTTCCCGCCAAAAATAAGGATAATTACATTCTTTTGCAATAACAGAAAACCAACTTCCCATACAAAAGATAAATGCTTTCAACTCCATTGCAATATTTAATATTTATGTCATTAAATTTACAATCTTTTGTCCAAAAACAGAAAAAACATGCCAAAAGGTCAACAGTTCAAGCCTCACCAAAAGTGAGAAATGGTCGCAGAATCCAAGCCTACAGATCAAGTTCTACCAACCGTACTGATTGTCCACTAGGTGTTTTTTTTTTATAATATACAGCCACACGAAAACTCAATAAGTGAAGGAAATACTCGAGTAAAGTTCCTGCATCTATCATGTGAAAGCAATCTTAAGTTCCAGAATTCAATGGTAATTGGAATACAGGTTTGCAGCCGTTGGACTCCAAAGCGAAGAATCTTCAGATTAATCGCAAAAGGTCCATCAAGATTGAGAGCATTGACCACAGAGTCATTGGCTAGGAGGAAGAGTTCAAACCGCATCAAAGTTGAGGAGTGTGCATGAGTATTGCAATATAAAAATAATATATACTTCCAAAAAAAGATTCAGGACATTTGAACAAAGGGTCATTGCCCCTGGTAAATCACTCAAGGATTCAAACGTCACCAAAGATGAGGGGTGTGCAGAAGCATTTTCAGTGTGTGTGTGTGTGTGTGTATATAGATGAAGGATCATGTGAGAATAGGAGTTAAGGTGAGAAGCGTAAGAAGGTATCTGGACCCTTGATCACTTTTAATCTCACCCTCACCCATGAATTGTGTTTATCACGGGAATTGATCCGGTGCATCTCGGTGCACCACATTAGTTTGATCTTCAATTAGGATTGATCCAAGGGTGGAGATTATTTCTTACACTTCTCACGTAACTTATATTCTCATCGAACCCAACCCTATATATTATATATAAAAATAAGACTGAGGACATTAACTAGTGCAAAGATCCTAACGGAGTGTCCTATAATTTAACCTTCGCCCTCTTAGAAATTTGGAATTTATAGGTTTATAATTAGACCCATCCATCCACTCTTATAATGTTGTTAGGGGTTGTTTGGTTGGTTTTCCATTAAGTCTTGTATGGATAAAGTTGTTTGTGTGGATTAATCTGTCTGTATAGATTAGGAAGGTTCTTGTTTGGAAGGGTTTTTTCATAGATAAAACGAGCGTGTCTTTTTAACCAGGAGGACAGGTTTGGAAAAAAAAAACTTGTCTTTCTGCATAAAGCTCCCCCCTAAAAACTTACTGAATAAGCCACTTTCTATATCATTAAGTCACTACCAAACAGTCATGTATAGCTTACCGAATAAGCTGGGAGTCCCATTAAGCTCATTAAGCACCTAACAAACAGCCCCTTAGTCGTAAGCCCTGATAAAACGGGAAGTATGATTTGGGGTTCGGGGTTCCTGGGTACTTTCTGTTTCTTGCCACCTTTCCCTCATCTACTCAAGACAGCTATATCTCTATACTTCATCCTTGGCTGCTAACATAAAATAGATGGGGGCTTTTATACATATGTCCTATGGGTTGGGTTCCAGTGAGGAGGAGAGTTAAGGTGAGAAGTGTAAGAAGGGATCTCCACCCTTGGATGCACATTAGGATGAGATTAACCGAGATGCACCAGATCAACTCCCTTCTAAAGCGCAATTCATGGGAGGGTAAGAGATTAGAAGTGATCAATGGTTCAGATCTCTTCTTATGCTTCTCACCTTAACTCTTCTTCTCACACGATCCTGCGCCTATGTCCTATAGTATATCGGGGTCCGGTGGGAAAATGACCTTAAATGAGATTTCAATTTGGGATATCACCTTTGGCATTTCTCTTTTACAAACATGACCTTCAAAAATGTGTCATTCCAAAAATACCCTTAACCATACTTCTCCTTCTACCTTATCCCCCCCCCCCCCCAAAAAAAAAAATAAAGTGCACACCAGATGAACATATGTTGTTCAATGTAGTGGAGTGTAGCCAATCAGCCCTCCATGGAAGTGAGTTTTTAACTTTTACGAACTACCCTTTTATTGTTTTTACAAGGTTTAACTAAATACCACATTCAATTTAATCAATTGTGTAGTAAAAGTGAAACATATGAGTTTACCTAGGCATCGAATTTTGACAATGATACCCTGACTCTCCATTATGGAGTCAACATATAATCCAGATCCAGAGCAAGTGGCACAAAGAATAGCACCCTTTGCTTCACAGGCATGGCATCGTGTTTTATTGCCAATGTTCTTCTCACTTAGTGACAACCCAACTGGTTTCTCGATTATCTCCTCTGGAACAGCCTTATCGTAACAAAAGAGAGACTCAACACTGCTTAACCTTCTTGATGTTGACTGCAAAATCCAAACATTTTATCAGCTGTTTTTACCAATTCTCAAGATCAAATTCATACACAAAATCACTGTAATACAATATGGATTTGGGCATATATAATTGAAATTATATTCTGATTTGCACAAAGGAAGATCATCAGATAATGACACACCCTGCTAATGAATCTTATGTTATCATATATAACCTAAATTGAGTTCATGATCCTTTAACCATATTAAGTAACAAGTTATCCAACATGATTATGCAAGCAATTGACTGAAAATGAAAATGAAAATGACAACGACAGAGAATGAATGAGAATTGGAATGAAAATTTGGGCTTAATAAAACCAAACATTTCCTTTTATGTTCAATCCTATTAATTACTTGATACTTCTGACCAAAAAAAACCCTAAATTGATTTGGGTATCAGAACTGCTAACTTGAGAAATTCTAAAGGTTTGAAGCCAAGTAGAATTAAAATGTTGGCTAAATTAATTTCACATTTCTTTTGCTAAGAAATCCAAAGTAAAGAGAATACTAACAAGCTGTGAGCCAGAGGGACGAGCTGCACCGTTCTGTGAGCTAGCGTTGATCTTGAGAAACGAACGGCGTGTTGTTTTATCACCAAAAAAACAAATCGATTTCCTAAAAAGATGTTTGGATGAAGAAAAAGAAGCATGAAAGCTCATTGATGGCGAGATTTTCAAAGCACAATCCATATTCAAACAATGCGTCTATAACACAGGAGCAGTAATTAGGGTTCCAAAGTGGGAATGAAATGATCGAAATTCCAGTAAAAGACGAACTAATGATTGGGGTTTTGGGGAGCGATCGATGATTTGTTTCCCTTCCGCCTCGTAGTTAACGACCAAAATAAAAAAGAATCGAAAATCTTTGAAGTAAAATACAAATTGTTTGGACCAGTTTCATGGAGATTTTGTGCGTACCTTGTGGCTTGTGCTCCTGGTTCGGTCGATTCGGGTTGGAGCGATGGGCGGAACCCTGGACCTGGTTCAAATTCTGGGTCGAACGGTGGTTTTTTTATTTTATTAACCCAAGTATTCAACATGTTATTATTAGAGTCGACTAATCCTAGAACAATATCATTTATTTTATGGGGGTACGACTGTGATACATCCAATGAATTTAGATGAATCAGATCTAATCCAATCATTCATTGGATGTTGGATTTTGTCAAATCCAACACAACTAATATTGGACATCCAATCCAATGAATGAATGGATTTGTACGATTCCATCCATTGGATATTACCATTGGTTATCCGTTAAATCAAATTGGATTAATCCAACTTTTTGATACAATTTTCAATCAAATAATCCACTATTTCAACCAATGATTCATATATTTTCTTAAGTAGTTAAAAAAAGCAATGGGATCTAAATATCAACTAAAAAACAATATCATAAAATGTTAACAATTATATTATGATATTAATTGGATCGTAGTTGGATGATAATTAGATAGTCATTGGATCGGTTCTTGGACGGTCATCTAATTGAATCGGTTAGTTTAAATTGAATCAGATGACTTTAACGTTGGTAGCCCCAATTCAGAGTCATATTAAAGGATGAGTAAACTACAACTTGGTCCTTGTGGTTTATACAAAACTACAAATATTGTCCCTGGGTTTTAATAAGTAAATAAATCATCACATCAATTTGAGATTTATTTTGAAAGTAGTCCTCTTATTAACTATGTTTAAAAATGATCAATAAATGAGGGGTGTTTTTTTTTATCCATGTTAGAAAAAATAGGTATTGTATCATACATAAATACATACATATACAGGCGTAGAATCGTGTGAGAATGAGAGTTTAGGTGAGAAGCGTAAGACCGGATCTAGACATCTTGCATATAGATATAATATATAAACATAACGGAAAAGAAACCCCCACTCTCATCATCTTCCTCCTATCTCTCCCTGCCCCTTCTGTTGCCCCCTGTACTCGCCTCCTTACCGTCTGTCCACTGCTCGAACCACCTTCATCGTCTTCGATCACCATTCCTCTTACCACCGTTTGCTCATCGTTTGGTAACATATGTTAACTCCGCTCGAATTATGATAATATTTTCGTTTTTTTTATTAAAATATTCTGGGTAAGGGAGGTATTTAAGTTTTAGAAATATTGTGGTAATTGTTCATTTAGTTACATCCATTGGTCAATTAATTTAACAATTGATGATGTTTTTTTCGGTTTTTTATTCTTTAGCGTTTTATCCTAAACTTGAGTCATATATGTATAAAATCATAAATGTGGAGAGTACCGAAAAAAAAAATCATTCATTAGATGACATTTTCCAATGATAAAGATCTTAATCTGTAAGTAGAGACTAATTATTGACTAATTTAAAAAACTTAAAAGATGTTGAGGAGAGCATTTTTAAATTTTTGTACAACTAAATCACAAAAAAAATCCATTTTCTTTTCTAAAGAAAAATGGATTACCTGTTTTCTTTTAAATTAAATTATTTAACATAATCTCTATTTTAATTAAATAAGTTATATTAAAAAAATGAATATTTTATTATCTTTAAATTAAGATCAATGATACACATACATATCTACACATATAATAAAAATCACATTTTTTTCTCTCATCTTCAAGAACATGAAAAGTAATTTTTTTCTTTTCTTTTCTTTTATTCCTTTTACTTTGTTTTCGAAAACACAAATAATTTTTTTCCCTCTTCTTTCTTTCCATTCATTTCTTTTCATTTCTTTTCTCTCCAAATTCGAGAACACAACGTTAGTATGGGTCTACGGTGTTAGCCCCAATTTGATTTTGGGTATCAGAGATACAATTTTGGTCCATGTGGTTTATACTAAACTACAAATAGTGCAACAGATATACGTTATTCTTGGACTTTGGAGAGGTTGGCAAATGGAACCCGATCGGTTTAAAAACTATGATCGGATCGGGTCGGTTTAGGAAATCATGAGTTGTTAGAGTTGAGACCCAACGCTTTCTAATCGAGTTTTTTGAGAAAATCTTTCATATTTTATTTTCTTTGAAGGACAAAGCAATCTTATTAAGCACCACAATAATACAATAAGTCACCAGAGCACATTGGTAAAAAAAAAACAAAACCAAACAGAAGGTTTGCGAGAGACAAACTTAAGAGATCAAACAACCAAACACAACTTAAAACCAAACAACAAAAGGAAAAACACGACCGCTACCAACAATCAATCAGAGTACAAAGCTCTCCTTCCGCGACGAGGACATCACGGCAGACCCGTGGGGGCCTGAAAGCCAACCATTCCATGTGCTCCTAACCCTCCTAGAAATCCATTCAAAGCTTCAAAATTGAAATTCGAAGAATAACTCTTCCAACTTCCGTTTGTCCTCCTTCAACACAATTCGGGTGCGGACTTGCGGTGAGACCAAATTAAATAAGTAAAGGACCACACCACTTCAGACCACAGGTTCGAGCGATTGAGGTTACCTTCTGAAAAGCTATCGTGCATAAGAATGTTATTTAACGAATCAATATTTCTTTGTTTATGTTCCACCACGGGAAAACTTCTTGCCAAACTTTGTTGACTTCTTGGCATTTTTACCAAGGCATGTCCCACCAATTCCAACTCCTCACATCATGAGCATAACAAGAAAGGGATGTCCAGGCCCATCTTATCAAGAACTACCCGACATAGAAGCCTACCCATCTTATCAAGAACCACCCGACACATAAGCCTACCCATCTTATCAAGAACAACCCGACAAGGAAGCCTTCCTTGCTTAGCCCTCCAAACGAGAATACATATCTTCTTTGGCACCAACTTTGACCACCTAGTTTCCTTGAATTGGTCCCCTATATCCGACAATATCTCATCAATTATAGATTTGAGGCATTGCACCGAAAAATTCCCATCTACACTACAAACAACCATTTTATTTGGTCACTTCTACCTATTCTTGGTCTCCAATCTTGTAAAATGTTTTGAAAATCTTCCAATTCGCCCAACTCTCTACCTTTCGGCTCCCTCCTCCAACTCCATATCTAAATCCAAAGATCTCCAAATCCTTTATATTTTTGTGATTACCAGCAACCATGATTTTTCCATAATTCAAGATCTTTGAAATCCATAAAATTCCACAAGGTAAGAGCATCTCCAAAAGAATCTCTAAAATGGATAAAATGAAGAAATGGGATTTTGAACCAATAATTTTCTCCAACAGCTTTCCCAAAGATATCTCCAAAATGGAGAAAGTAGGAAAGATAAGGGTTTTTTTTTTCTCCAAATATGGAGATCACCCAAAAAATGATTACCATGTGAGATCACCAACAAGGCTTTTGGGTGGCAGATGAGTAGGTGAGCATGAAAGTTCCATTTCAGGGAAGGACGACGTACTATGACACTTTCGGTTTTAGAATCTTTGAAAATAAATATTTAGAGTGACAAATAATATTTTAATAGATAAATGCAATATTTAATATTATAATCAATATTGGATTCTTCAAAATAGGGGCCATATAAAAAGGGTCTTGCGGGTAAAGAGGAATTATAAAGTTAGCATAGTTAGTTTTAGCCCAAGTCTTGTAATAGTTAGAAATTCAACAAATATTATTTTGTGGACTTGGGATTGGGATTTGTACATGTATTAGATCATATATAAAGGGTCTTGGGGTAGAGAGGAAGGGTTATGAGAGTCGACTCCTAAATTTTGTTGTGTGTTTTTCACGGTGTTCTTGGTGTAAGGTGCATTTTACCCAATCAATAATATGAGTATGGCTTCATCAATCTCTTCCTCGCCGTAAATCTGTGTAGACTGATCTAACAAGGGCAAGTTAGATAATAAAGACAAGGAGATTTTAACATAGTTAGTAACTTAGTATAAATAGGAATGTAAACGAAGAGGAAGGATAATCCATCCTACCTTCAATCCTTGTATGTACTTTTTAACAGTTATGAATAAACACTCTTTATTTTCCTTACAATATTCAAACCTCCATATGCAGTTATGATTATTTCTCTACCACATAAATAAAACCTCCAACGGATCCATACCTACTTTCTATACACCTAACGTAGGAAACGAAATTAGGTTGTGTTGAGTATTGTTGAAGGAACTACAAAGAAGTTACCTGCTTCAAAAGCCAGGTTAGGGATGAAAGACCCAATAAAAGTCTCTGGTATAACCAGGTGATTCGATCAAAGAAGAAAACAGATACGGAAGCATGTTGGATCCTTTATTTATGCAGTTTTGAAACTGTTTCAACCAATCATTCCTCCACATCGTTGTTAATAATATTCAAAATCTATTGTTAATCCATATTCGCATCAACGACATAGTTCAAATATGTCGATTCCATCGAGTATAAGAAGAATGTACAAATAAATTGAGAATTGTGATCAGTAAGAAAACATAGAGCTCAATAATAGGAATCATCGATGAATCTACAAAAAGCCTTGAAATCCAGAGATTTGATCACATAAATCGAATTAAATCTGGTAAAAGGAAAGGAAACTATATTATTATTAATTATAAAATAATATATTTGTTACCAAAATGACTATAATACCCTTTTTTTAAAATTAAAATAGGACTTTCTGATTAGAACCATATGATTAAAATCTATCGAGGACTTATATTAGTCCATACGGTTCTCAACCTTTTTACGATTTTCATTTGATTATCATTCTATATATATAAATATATATAGGGTTGGATTCACGTGAGACAAGTCTGTTTCCGTGAGACCGTGAGACCACCTTTTTACTCTTGAAACTTCACGGCAAAAACACTGTGAAAGTAAAATAAATCTGATGGGTTCACGTGAAACCAGCCTGTTTTCGTGAGACCCGTTGGACACCACCTTTTAGCTCTTGAAACTTCACAGCAAAAACACTGTGAAGGTAAAAACAATCCGAACCTTCACAGCAAAAATACTGTGAAGATTACCTTCACAGCAAAAACACTATAAAAATTCATATTTTTTTTCTTCATAGTGTTTTTGCTGTGAAGTTTCAAGTGTAAAAAGGTTGTCTCACGTAAACAGGCTGGTCTCACGTGATCCCAAGTCTATATATATATATATATATGGGAGGGATCAAATGAGAACCATCTCACCTTAAAGGAACAAAGGAACAAATTGTGGACCACATATGATGTGGGTCGCACATAATATTAAATCATAAATGATTTAATATTATGTGTGACCCGCATCATATGTGATCCATAAGTGTCTCTTTGTTCCTTTGAAAAAACAAAGTTCTCATATTGATACTTCCTCTCTCTCTCTCTCTCTCTCTCTCTCTCTCTATATATATATATATATATATATATAGGGGCGGGTTCAAATGAGAACTCAAATTTGGTTGTGAACGTGAGGACAAATGAGAGTGCTACACGTGTCTCATTCAAAGAAATATTCAGACTGAATATATAATATATTCAGTCTGAATATTTTGTATATTCAGACACGTGTCGTGCTCTCATTTGTCCTCACGTTCACAATCAAATTTGAGTTCACATTTGAACTTTCCTCTCTATATATATATAGGAAGAGGTTCAAATGAGAAATTTGTAAATTTAAAGGAATAAAGAGACCACATATAATGTGGGTCCCACCAATAAAAAAAATCATATATGATTTTCAATGGTGGGTCCTATTGAACCAGATTTTTTTTATTGGTGGGACTCAGATCATATGTGGTCCCAAATGAATCCCTTTGTTTCTTTAAATTGGGGGTGTTCTCATTTGAACCCTCTCATGTATATATATATATATATATATATATGGGGAAGGATCATACGAGAACACCCCATATTTAAAGGAACAAGGGAACATTTTGTGGACCACATATGATGTGGGTCTCACATAATATTAAATCATTTCTGATTTAATATTAAATCAAAATAGATCAGAAATGATTTAATATTATATGGGACCCACATCATATGTGGTCCACAAGTGTCCTTTTGTTCCTTTAGAAATCAAAAGTTCTCATTTGAACCTTCCTCTATATATATATATATATATATATATAGTTTTGCTTACCATCACAATCATTAATATAAACTATACGAATATTTACTCAATTAGATACTCTTAGAGCATCTTTAATAGCTTCCCTAAAATGGGAAAAATGAGGATTTTGAGCAACAATTTTGCTCCAATAACTTCCCCATAATCATTTTCAAAATGGAGAAAGTAGAAAAGAGAGTGAGTTTTTCTCCAAATATGAAGTTCACTCCAAAAATAACTATTAAATGAAATGACCAATAGAAACTTTGGAAAATGATTTGGTTTATTTGGGATAGGATTTAAGGGTTATGGAAAGGCTATTTTGGTAATTTTCAAATTATATTTAATTTAATTTTAGTTATTTGTATTTTTAAAATGTTTAATATGATTAAATAAGGGAGAATAATATATGCGTGAGTCTTTAAGGTTTAAAAGGATATACATGTAATTTGAAAGTTAATAAGAATATATACGTAATAATACAAGTTTTTAAGAATGTGTATAAAATTCTCCCTTACATAGATTATAAGAAATATGTTGGAGATTCTCTTATCAATTTACGAATAAACAAAAGGAAGGAAAAGGACTAATAATTTACTTCTGACAAAACCATTTTTGGATGGCTGTTAATCGAGGTCAAAACATTCCACGTTATAGAATGGAAGTCAACCTTTTACTCTTCTCACATCCACTTGTTGGATGTTAAATTCCTCCCGTCCTTTTGTTATATGTCGATTTGTTTGACTTTTTTAACATGAAAACTATACATCCATAAATACATCTAATTTCAATTATTTGAAAAACAATACAACAATTTTTTACTTAATATAAAGTCTTAACTAACAATCATTATGGTATATAAACGCATTAAATATTAAAATTTCTAATTATTAAACTTGACTTGTAAGTTTTTTACATCATGTCTAAAATTTGAAACAAAAATGGACGTTTATTTATAATATATTTTTTAGCAATTCAATAAAACAGTGTTGTAGTTTGATTAACAATACCATACTTTAATAAATGTTGTATATTATGATTATGGTTATAATTTTAAGTTAAAATAAATTTTTTTTGAATATCTGATTTAATTTATGATATTATACTGATTCTATGTAAAGCAATATAATTTATGTATTTTATGTACGAAAGAAAATTACACATTTACATCATTTACTTCTTATGTAAAACAATATAAAGAAACTTGATCTTTACAATCTTTATGTCATTTTTCATTCATTAAAATAAATATAAAACAATCTAACTATTTTTACATGTCACCAAGATATTATATAGATTCCATACTTTTAATAAGCGAAAAAGTGTGTATTACAATATTATTTTTGGATGATAAATACCGACAAGCAAAAATAACAAAAAAAAAAGTTATTTGAATTCCTTTTATCGTTTAAAATGTTTGGATTTATTAAAGAAACAAAAGAATTATTTGACCAATAAAATAGTATAAAGAGAAGTAAAACCCCAAACTAGCTAGCTATAATATGAACAACAAAAATGCCTCTATTATCATTCTTCTTCATATCTATCCTATATCTATCCTACCTCCCATCCACCCCGGCGGCAACCACCACCGCCGCCGCCATCACCACCACTGTCAATAACAACATCTCAATTCCCGGCTGCCCATCTAAATGCGGCAACCTCACGGTACCATACCCATTTGGCATCGGATCCAATTCGGGTTGCTCCATTGGCCCGTGGTTCGACATCATTTGCAACACATCCTTCAATCCTCCCAAAGCCTTCTTGCCGGCCGATCTATTCTTTTACAGCGGAGATGATCGTAATCACACGATAGAAGTGGTGGATATCTCGGATGAGCACGTAAGAGTTAAAAACATGGTGGGTTCTACTTGCTATAATGAGATAGGTGAAAGCATATTGATAACCAGTGGGCTTGTGGTGGCAAACTCGTATTTCACGGTGTCGGAATTGAACAAATTGATTGCTATTGGTTGTGACGACTACGTTATGGCGGCTCCGGTGAGTGGAATCGAAGGCAAGAATTTCAGTAGTGGTTGCATCACGTCATGCAATGGCGTTGGGGATGTTCTCGCGGGTTCATGTTCAGGTTTTGCATTTAGTTACTGTTCTCGAACGAAATATATATAATCCTGTTTATTATGCCTCTTTAATTTAACAATATATATAAAATTCGATAAACTAATGTAAAAAAAAGAACAATATTTAACATGTAAGCAGTTGATTCAGGATTTTTACCTAGTTGGGTCATCTTTAAGGTAGACTAAATATGCGTAAAATCGTCCAACATGGTTTTAGCTTAACTACAACGTTTCGAGAATTTTTAAAGTTTTTTGTTGATTTCAAGTGATTTTGTCGATTTCGAAAAACTTTTGGTATTTTTATCTATTTCAAAAGATTTTTTGGGTTGATTTAAAGAGATTTCTGTTGGTTTTTTGGTTGATTTAATGAGAATTCTGTTGGCTTTTTGGTTGATTTCAAAAAACTTTTTTGTAGTCGGCAATGGTTGACTAGGATTTTGAGGTCCCGTTACAAAATCTACCGGGAATTAAGTGAGAATCTAAGAAAATAAAAGTTTAACCCTTATAAAAAAAATTCTTCTTTTAATGTCCACATTACATGCGGAAATTTTTATAAGTCTTCATACCTATAGTACATTTATCTTATTTGTACAATTAAAATACTTATGAAAATGATGAATATTCATTTATTATAATTTAAATATTCATTGAAGATGATTGAAGTTTATCAATTATGATTTATATTAGGAAACAATGAAATCACATTCATGTTATTATTGGGTTGCAATGGTTATACAAATAAGCAATGTTTTAAAACCCGGGTTTTTAGTTGACCCGGTATGATGACCGGGTCCCGGGTTAACTGGTTCAACAGGTTCAACCACCAGGTTAACCGATTTCAATAATACTCTTAATTCCTTGTATTTTTTTCATTTTCCTGCGTACATATATATATATATATATATGTATAAAGTAATAATTTGATGTCCACAAGTTTCAACATTAAAAATACACAAACAACAAGTTTTATATCAATCCAAATATATTAAAAAACACACATAACACAATTTTTTTTAATTTTAATATAGAAACGGATTAACCGGGTTTGAGAAACGGCCAAACGGGTTTACCACCGGTTTAACCGGGTTTTTGAGAAACCTGACCGGGTTGAAATGGACCGGTCATATGCATTAACCGGCGTTAGTTAACCCGGTCACTACCTCGGGTCCTGGTTCAACCGGTTCGACCGGACGAGTTAACCCGGGTTTTAAAACATTGCAAATAAGATAGGTTGTACCAAAATTCCGACTACCATCTATGCTATATTTACGGTAACAGAACATATTCCTATATAATTAACACACGACAATAATATTACAAAATATCGTGACAGTAGATATTCTCATTTTCTATCACTAATAACGATATATATATATATATATATATATATAGGAAAGTTCAAATGCGAACTCAAATTTGGTTGTGAACGTGAGAACAAATGAGAGTGTGAAACGTGTCAAAATAAGCAATATTTAGACTGAATATACAAAAGAATATTCAGTCAGAATATAAAAAGGAATATTCAGTCTAGTATATATTCAGTTTGAATATACAAAGGAATTTTCAGACTGAATATTTCTTTGTATATTCAGACGGAATATATACTATAATATTTCTTTGAATGAGACACGTGTCGCACTCTTATTTGTCCTCACGTTCACAACCAAATTTGAGTTCTCATTTGAACCCGCCCCTATATGTGTGTGTATATATATATATATATAATCAAGTAAAATGTGCCCATTTTTTTTTCAGGCATGGGATGTTGTTCAACGAGCTTACCAAGAGGCTTAAAAACTTACATTGCAATTGCATTTACAACCTATAGACACATTAATGTGTTGTCTTTCAACAAATGTGGATATACGTTCATTGGAGAGGAAACTGCATTTACGTTTCGAGGTGTATCTGATTTCACCGATCCCGATTTCTTCAACCGAACCGCAGAGACTGTTCCATTAGTTCTTAATTGGGTGATCGGGAGTAGGAGTTGTAACGAGTATAAAAATACAAGTAATTATTACTGTCAACAAAATAGTGTTTGTGTCGATTTTGAAGGGGGAAATGGAGGTTACAGATGCTCTTGCAACAATGGCTATCATGGGAATCCCTATCTTTCTCCTGGCTGCATTGGTAATTATTAACATTTGCAAATGTTTTTTTTTTATTCATTTTGATATGGATTTGGAGGCTTTTACTTACGATCTTAACGACGGTTTTGCAAAGAATTAGTTTTCTAGTAGCACTATTAAACAAATGACTTTTAGCCACAAAAATTACCCAGAAAAATTCCGGTAGGTGATTACCCATGGATCACCCAGAAATATCAATGCTTCAGTAAAATTAAATATTTTTAAAGAAAATACCAACGGATCACCCAGAGAATCCTTGGGTAATCTGTCACTGATTTGAATTACCCACCAACTTTTGTGACAGTTATGTGAGGAATTACCTTTTAGCGAAAGATTACCCTATAGGCAAAAGTCTTTGGGTTAGTAATGTAGTGAATTTATCACTTTTTTTTCAATTTATAGATATCGACGAGTGTGCGGATCCAAACGACAATCCATGCGATGGGATTTGTACTAATCTTCCGGGACGTTTTAACTGTTCGTGCCCTCACGGATTCGAAGGAGATGGGAGAAAGGATGGGAATGGTTGTAGGGCTAATAATTCGAGATCACCGGCCCTCAAGTTGTCTGTTGGTGAGTAAATACATTCTTTCATGACCAATAATTTAATCTTTTGGCAAAATTAATCGAGTTTTTTTTCAATGAATGATTTGTATATACGCAGGAATGGGGGTCGGATTTATTTCCGTACTAATCGGAATTGGATGGTTGTATTTCGGTCACAAAAGAAGAAAGGTTATCAAACTAAGGGAGAAGTTCTTCTTGAAAAATGGTGGCTTATTGATGAAACAACAAATAGATTCGAACGATGGTGGCGGAGTTAATAAGTTAACGAAAATCTTCACTACAGACGAACTAAAAAAAGCGACAAAAAACTTTTCAAAAGATCGGATTCTTGGTCGTGGTGGCTATGGAACGGTATATAAAGGAATCTTACCCGATAAAAGAATCGTTGCCATAAAAAAGTCACGAGTAATGGACGAAAGTCAAATCGAACAATTTATCAATGAAGTTGTCATTCTTACTCAAATCAACCATCGGAATGTAGTGAAGCTCTTAGGTTGTTGTTTGGAAAGCGAAGTCCCATTACTTGTTTATGAATGTGTTTCTAATGGCACTCTCTTCCATCATATCCACACCAACGGTGGAATGGATTGGCTATCTTTGGATAATCGTTTAAGGATAGCCGTTGAATCTGCTGGTGCACTTGCTTACCTTCATTCGGCTGCTTCAAAGCCAATTATCCATCGAGATGTGAAATCCGCTAATATATTATTAGATGAGAATTTGGTCACTAAAATTTCCGACTTTGGGGCGTCAAGATTGATTCCGTTGAATCAAACACAAGTGACCACGTTAGTTCAAGGGACATTAGGGTATCTGGATCCTGAATACTTTCACACAAGCCAGCTAACAGATAAGAGTGATGTTTATAGTTTTGGAGTTGTGCTTCTGGAGCTTCTAACGGGTAAAAAGCCACTTTGCATGGAACGGAGTCAAGATCAAAGAAATTTAGCGACTTATTTTCTTGTTTCTTTGAGAACGAATAACTTATTTCAAATTCTTGATCGCCGAATGGTTAGAGAGGGTTCACTCGAGCAACTACAAGCAATAGCTTATCTTGTTAAGCGATGTCTTAATATGAACGGCTATGATCGACCGACAATGAAGGAAGTGGCTATGGAACTAGAGGGTTTGAGAAAATTCACGAAGCAACAATGGGTTAACCGACATGGTATTAATGAAGACGGTTTTAGTCGAATGAATGAGGGAGAACACTCGGATCTTTATAATGAATCGTTAAATCCGTATACGGACTCAATAGAACCACCCAGTGTCGATAATTCCGATCAAAGTATTGGTTTGTTGTACTCGATCGATAGATAATCAACCATTGTGCTTTTGCAAATAATTATTAAGGTAAGCTTAATTATCATGTTATTTAAATTCCATATATTTTAGTTATATGTTTTATTGTTGGAACTTGTAGCATTATTTGTTATATGTTATTGATTTCTCAAGTAAAAACAGTTGTTATTTTCTTTTGTAATATCTTCTATATGTCTTCAATTTCTAGTAATTTGATTGCTAGTTACGTGTCCATTAATTTAATTTTATAAATAATGGAGGGATATTTCAATTATTTATATAGTATTATCTTTCATTGCTTACACCTTATTAATTAATTTTGGTCCATGGAGTATATATGTCGATTATAACATTTTTTGTCTTTATAGTTTTAAAAATATAAGATGATTCATCGTGGTGTGAAAAAACCTCTGGATTTTTCCTCTTCTTTCAATGGCGTTAACTTTTAGCCGTTAAGTGTTTGACACTTTCTCTTTTTAAGGTTTTACATTTTCATCTTATTTTTTTTATTGAAGAGATGAAATTTGTTATAGATCCATCTATGAATAATTACAAGTACCCCCAACTTCCAATACATGTACATACATATATTTCGATGAGTTTCATCTTCTCCGGTTCACAAATACATCAAAATCAAATCCAAATCAAAACCACAAAATCGATATAGGAGGTTCAAATAAGAGGACCATCAGTTACTTTTGGTGATAACTGAAGAGGGTCAACTCTAGGGTACGGTATTATGACTAATGGATTAGTAATCCCTTTGCGAAAGTCGCCTATGTGGAAGGACTTAAACATAATCTTTTAAATATCGGCCAACTTTGTGACAAAGACTTTAATAGTCAAATTTATTGAAGGAAAATGTTTTATTCTCTCTCTAGACAACATAAAAATTCATATTTCACTCTAATCACAATTATGTAGGTCTTTCTACCACATTCATATTTTGAAAGGGAGATCCTAATGTTGCCCCTTCCTAAATCCTTGATTGACAAGTTTTAATAAATGTATGATTTGACGCATGTTTGAAGCCTCATATTCCGTGTTTGATGCCTATTATATAAATAGCTGTAAAAAAAACCAGAAATTATACAAGACTCAAGCACGGGCCAAAATGCTTATCCGATAAACGCTTATTCTGTAAGCGATTACCTTTTCGGATTAACATGAAAAAGACCAATAATATTACCCAATAAGAACAATATCAATGACAAATAGTTTTTTACTCGGTAATTAAGCGAGAGTTAGGATCCTTACCCAATAAATGTTTAACGGGTAAATTGTTGCATATCATGTCGTTTCAATATATTATAATTTCATCAAATAAAGTAAACACTTACCTGGAAAAGTAAGAGTATTGAACTTTACCCTGAACACTTACTGGAAAAAGTGTTTGAGTAAACGGTCCTCATTGATGACAGTTTTTTATATTTATTATGTACTTGATTGCAAAATTTGACTTCATATACATTCTTCCAAAAATCAACATAATCATTTTGTTTGTAATGATGTTGAACGTGTAAACAGTTAAGTTGTAACATGAAATTTTCCGGAAAAAGTATGTTGCATTCTCTACTGGAGGGATTCAAACCTATTTTCCACCTGATTCGAACCTGAATCTGTTGTGTATTTAAGTGAAGTCGTTATTCTTCTTTGACAATTACAACTGCACGACTAAGGGCTTTTTATTATCCATTTACAATAACTTTCACACCTTATTCATCTGCTGCATTACAGGAAGACACTCTGCTAGTTATATTATTAACCATTTAGTTTTTTGTTCTTAAAACTATTAGTTGGTTTGAAATTTGACCTGATAATTTTCAAGCCTTTCATTTTAAGGAATCAGCTTAAAAATTTCTCATTTTAGGAACCAATCAACAAATTCATAATCCCAACTCCCCAAGGCCCATAACAAGTAAAACAAAGTTGGTTTAATAAAAAAAATCTTAAATAAAAATATCAAGAAATGGATTTTCAAAAAAAAAAATTAAAATTGAAACTGAAGTTTCAGGGGTGTTTGGTTGGAGGTATTAAGCATGAATTAATGGGAATGATAATAAAAGAAACTGTTTGATTATATATAATATAATGGGTTCATTCCCTCAGAAGCCCAAATTTTCATTCCTTATTAAACTGGGGGGAATGAAAATTCATTCCCATTTTCATTCTCTGTCATTTTCATTCCAATTACCATTTTCTTTTTGAACGAAGACAATTTTATTAAAACTAGCAAAAAGTTAGAACAAAAGTTACAAAACAAAAATAGTAAGAATGAGATTTTAAAGCCATCTCACCCAATTGAATTTAAATTTACAACTCCTATTGTGAATCCAAAAATACGAATGGGTCACGATACTATCCCAAATTGTCGACTTTCTAGGTTTTGCAGATCTAAAAACGGTCCCATTCCGGAAGTTCCATATAGACGATAACGCTGTATGGATATCGCCTCCAGACACACCGATTCTCCTTTCCTCAAATTAATTGACTCGGCCCAAGTCTTCAAAAATTGATTTTCCAATATATTAAAAAACCAAAAAAATGTTTCTATTTTATTTGGAATTTTCCCTTACAAAATTTGAATTGATTGCAAAATACTTTTCCTAGTGAGTTGATGATAGCAACGGACACAAAAAAAAAAGTTATTATAGACAAAAAATAATTATAAAAAATACGGTTTTCATCGATGTGTTTTCATGTTTTTACTAATGTTCAATATCGTTCGATGTATTTTAGGCCTAATTCCACCATTTTGAGGGATTTTTAAAATATTTTGTTTGATTTCGTGGGAATTTTTTGGTTTTTTATCGACTTTCGAGGGATTTTTTTTGGTTTTTTTAATGATTTCAGGGGTTTTTTTCTTCTTCTTTTTATTACTGATTTCAAGACTGTTTTTTTTTGTTGATTTCAAAAGTTTATGTGCACTTTTTTTAAGTTTCCAAAACGATACCGTTGTACAGTCCAAAACGATACGAATGCACCTTTCACAACTCTAAAAAAATTTACCTTTCGTTAAAAAAATAATACAATAACCCGTGCCACCATAACCGTTAGTACAGGTCCACCCTGGTTGATGACACGATGTTTTTGTTCTTTAGACCTTTACAACACGAAACAAAATCGTCCACAGATTCTACGAGGAAACAAATTTTCTTTTGGCTTATGATTTTTTTTTATTGAAGTTACGAAAAGCATCTTTTTACATGTGCAGAATTAAGAAATAAATAGTGTGTTTTAAAGATGATTTCATTAAATTATGAGGAGTGCTAATGGCACCCCTTAATAGGGGTGTTAAATGCTTTGAAACTTGAACCTATCAAATCAACTTCTAAACTATCAACTCAATTAAATATCTTTATATATTTTATTAATTTTATTTTATTTAAAAAATATATCTTATATATTCATATTAAAAATATATGTGTTTTATTATTTTTGTTTTATTTTATATATTATTAGATTCATATATTATATATATTAGTGTATATAATTATGATTATAATATTATATATTCATATAATATTTATAATTTTAAGTTTTTCATATGTTACAATTTTGGTATTAATATCATCTTATTTTATTATTTACATACTATTATTTATACTTATTTACATATTATTTATACATAATTAGAATATCATATTTATATTATACATACATATATTTATATATTTAGAGAGAGAGAAGCGGGTTTATACGAGAACGCTAACTAGTTACGAGAATACGAAAAACGTTTTTCATGTATAAAATCATATGTGATTTTGCACTAACTAGAGCGGGCGACTTTGAGAGTCACTTAAGTCGCATGGGATAAGTCGTCCGGATAATTTATGATTTTGTACAAAATCACATATGATTTTGTACATGAAAAAAATTTAATGTACAAATGATTGACTGATGATTGTCCTCGTATTTTCTTAAATTGTTATCGTTTTTGAATGAACCTCTATATATATATTAGTGTATTATTTTTTATATTATTATGATTCTTATATTTATTTATTATTTTATTATAAAATAAGAATTAAAAATTTTATTTATATAAATATATTTCAATTAGAAATGAAAAAAGGGTATAGACAAGAAGAAGAGAAAAAAAAATTAAGTAATAATTTATATAAATTAAAATAATAAACGAGAAAATTAGAAGAAAAGAAACTAATAATTTATATTAACTAAAAAAATAAAAAGGATAAAGATAATAACAATTAATTAATAATTTATATAAATTAAAATATAATACAAACATTTTAATAATAAAAGAAAAGACAACAAAAAAAACAAAAAAGACAAAAAACAAAAAAAAATCAAATGATTATTGTAGATTTAGGGGTGTCTTAAGCAAGTATTAGGGGTGCCATTAGCCTTCCCTAAATTATAATTAAAAAAATAAAATAACAACCATATTAATACAATTTTTTGAACTAAAATATCTATTTTTTTAGTCCAAATATAATTCATCTAACCAACGATAGCATTTTCACATAATGTACAATTTTCTACATATTACATATTTTGTCACACCGAATTTGTTAACAAATAAAATAATGAAAATAAAAATAATGTAACAACAAATTTTGTGTTTAATTTATTATATTATCCATAACATCCAAATTGTTCAAAATAAGATGCGTTATTTGGGGGAAAAATAGGATAAAGAAAACGGATTATATGTAAAATATAATATGATTTCAGCATTTCCATCTTTCAATTTAACTTTTGCTTTAAAATTGTGAAAACTATTATGCAAACATAACTACCAACATCAATTTTCAAAAAAATTGACTGAATATTTAAACGGCATTAATTTCATTAAAACTAGTAAGGTGTTAGAAAACACTTACATTACAGAAATAACATGTAACAGGTTTTGCAACCACCCTACCCAATTAATATTCCACTTCTTACTTCTATTTTGCGCCCAATAAAATGAATGTATGACTGTACTATCCCACAACAATGCCTTCTTAGGTTTCATTGCTTCAAAAAAATGTCTCATTTCGAAAATTTCATATCGACCATAGAGCTGTGTACAAAACCGCTTCTAGGCAATCAGTTTCCCCTTTCTTCAATCTTAAGGATTCCATCCAATCTTTCCATCCCGGGACATTGTGAATGCCATGTATATTCAAGTCCCACCAACGACCTACATTCCTCCAGATATCTTGAGCCATATGGCATTCGAAGAACAGATGATCCACAGATTCACTCTTCTCTTCGCATATCGGGCATAAAATAGAATGCACATCAATTCTCCTTTTTACGAGATTATCTCTGGTGGGTATTTTATTCAGACCCAGCCTTCAAATTAAGAAATTTACCTTAATAGGCACCAGCTTGTTCCACCTCGTCTGAAATTGATCAATCTCCAAGCTTTTGGAATCTATGTAGTTTCGGATAAACGCCACCGAGAACTCCCCCGCTCCATCCATGGTCCATCGCCACCTATCTCTCTAGTTAGATAGGGTTATATTTCTAAGAATCTCTTTCAATCTCTCCATCTGATCCATTTCTATTCCCTCTCTTGGTGATCTACGTAGTATTGAGTCCCAGTCTTCCAGGCTCGCACGCTCTTTCACCTTAGCCTTTTTATCCAAATCCAACATAAAAACTCTCGGGAATTGCGTTTTTAACGGTTCATCTCCCACCCACTTCTCCTCCCAAAAAAGAGTAGAACTCCCGTCTCCTACTTTTTTCTTACAAAGTTCCATAAGGTTTATACCTTTGTAGGCCAACTGCCCAACCGCCTTTAAAATTCCTGTCCAAGTTGTATTTGTTTCTCTGTGAGATAGTCTTTCCCCAATCATTCCATTATGTCCGTACACCGCTTTAATTACTTTGACCCATAACGCAAAAGCTAGGGTTAGGAAAACCCTAGAAAACCTCCTAAAATGGAGAAGATGGTGGAGCTTGGTGAGATGAAAAGAGAACACCACCACTTTAAGTTTGAACCTTCAATCTAGCCTTGATCCCCCAACTAAGTGAAGCAATAAATGGGTTGGGATGAAGTAGATGGGAGCATTCAATGTCCTAAAAATCGCCCTTTAATGGCAGAGACCAATACACGCTTTTGATATTTGATAAAATGAGGAACTGGAGCTGAAAATCGCACTTAAGCAACATTTTGGACAAATCAGGCGACTGTGCCTGACGATTGTGACATGGCAAAGTCGCTTGTCACAATCGCCCGTGAAGTACCGCGAGCTCCCTTCCCCTTTCCGAATTTTTCTTCTTCGGCTATTGTGACATTGCGATCGTGACAAGACAAAGGCGCCCGTCACAATCGCCCGGGTTATACCGCGGCTTTCGATTTGATTTGCTGAATTCTCCTCTTTGGCGATTGTGCCATGGCACAGTAGCCGGTCACAATAGCCAAACATGTACCGAATGCGTTTTCGTCTCCATTTTTCGTTCTTTTCCTCCGATTCATTTCCACCCAAAAATAAAAACTTGAAATACTCCAAATAGCTACTTATGGAAATACAAAAACGAAAACTTTAATAACATCTTGTATTCAAAATTTTCGGGTGTTACACCTTAGTCTCTTGATTTTCTTTCCTGTTGTTTGTATCTCATTTTGATATTCTGGTGCAGGTTCCTGTGGATCTTGTAGTGGATCATTCGGTTCAAGTTGAATGCAGTAAAAGCAAATATGGAAGTTGAATTTCAGAGAAACAAGGAGAGATTTGCTTTTCTTAAGTGGGGATCTAAAGCTTTCCGAACATGCTTGTTCCACCAGGATCTGGTTTGAGGATCAAAATATATTGGTGCTTATACATCTTGGATAACATTGCTAATCTATCTCGATTCTACTGACACAAAATTATTCTGGGCAATGCCCTTCCTTCATTTGTTTTGCTTATTTGATTGAAAAATCTCTCGATTTAAATTCCAGTTTCTTCGTGTGCATGTTTTTTTCCATCATTTCCAAATGTTTTAAGTAGATGTAACTGGTGAACGAAACATTGCTAATTTTACTTGTTACCATTTCAGGTTAATCTTGAATGTCTTGGACAAGTTGTCTTCAACACTAATGCAATGCTCTACCATTTCAGATTAACCCCTTCCCTTCTAGGTTCTAAGCAGCTTTACCGTAATTATCGGTTACAGATTAATCTCTTAAGTTATTAAATGTATAACTCATTATCGATTGAAATAGTTGTAACTTTGTTTTGTTCAAAAATAAACTTTGATTTTTTTAAATGATAGCTACATTAGTTTTTTAGTTTTGGTTTATTAAAAGGTTTTACATCCGCTGCATTGCAACGGGTACATGGCTAGTTTTGCTTTAATTTTTGGTTCATATGGTTAACGTTAACAAGCCCCGTTAACTAAATGATGCTATTTTTCTCATTTACCTAATTTTATATAAAAAAATAAAATAAAATAAAAACATTATTATATTACGTACACCTCTTCTATTCTTTTACTTAAGGTTGGAAAAAAAAAGATGGAGTAGTCATATTTAATATAATAGTACATTTGTTTAATTTTCTAATATAAAATTAAATAAATAAAAAATGGTAATAACTGGAGTATGAGTTTACGGAGCTTGTTAATACCGTTAGCCAAGGGTTAAAAAACAAAACGATATGACAACATATAATTTTTAGTGTAAAACATAGAGGCGGGTTCATGCAAGAATGGTAACAATTTACGAGAATGCAAGGACAATCCTCAACCAATCAGTTTGTACATGAAATTTTTTTCATGTGTAAAATCATATGTGATTTTGAACTATCATAAAAAATGACACGCGCGACTTTTGCTGCAGGATAAGTCTCAGCTAATCATATGATTTTGTATGTGAATCATATGTGATTTTATACATGAATCATATGTAATTTTGTACATGAAAAATTTGATGTACAAAATGATTAGCTGAGAATTGTTCTCGCATTCTCGTAAATTATTACTGTCCTTGCATGAACCTCTTTCGTAAAGCATAAACGAGACTTGATAATCATAGAGACCAAAAATGTAACGCGGTTGTCACATGTACACGTAGGTCGTGTACCCCACCGCAACATTCATTCTGGACTTTTCCCTAAAATCACGAGGAATCTTCTCTTTTTTCAATTAAATGCAAAATGCATGTCGACTATTAATTTTAATTAAGGAAAACTTTAAATATTTATTTAGTTTCATTAAATATAAGTTGGTTCTTATCTTTTACACCTTACTTTACATTATGTCTTCTAATTAAATTAAGAGAGATATGTTTATTTGACTTTATTTGAGTGTTAATACATACACCATAGAGTAGGGTGTAAAAGGAAAAACTCATATGAGATATATCATCCTCTCTAAACATTCTGTACGAAAATTATAATAATTTTGTATTATTTATATTAAGAAAGGTTGATGCAAGAATCACGGTAACTTAAGAAAAAATAAGAATTTTCTTATTCATATTTAAAATTACAGTGATTTTGTATAAACATAAAAAAATATGATTTTGTATTAACATCAATAATCATATTTGATTTTGTACTAACTGCAAAATTATATATGATTTTGTACGTGAATCATAAATGATTTTGTACGTGAAAAAAGTTTTTCTTATTTTCTTAAATTGTTAACGTTTTCGTATGAATACACCTCTACTTACATTTTCTAGGTATATATAGGCTAAATAAAAAGGTAAAAACTATTAGATGTATTTAATCCAATAATTTTTTTTTGTGTAAATTGATATTTTATATTTTTATCAAAAAATTATTTTTAAAAGGTTGAAATAGATAGGCCATTTTTAACCGGAATTGCTAAATATAAGTTTGATGAGACATACTTGCCGGAAAGTTTGCATTATAAGCCTTGCAAGAAGTAGTATTTATCATACTACTTTTGATTTTAGCCAATGTTCTAAAAAACGCGCCTTGACGCCGCCATGTTAACCTCCTTGGCGTCGAGATAAGGTGTTGAGTTCGTTATGGCACGCCACAGCCCGCCATGGCACGTTATGCCGTTACAAGTTTTTTTTTTTTTTTTTAAGTTTATGGTTTTACAAGTGATATGGCGTTATAAGGCATGAGAGGAAATTTGCGATTTTTAAAACTTGAATAGGAATAAATGTAAATATAAGTTTTTAGTTTTTACGAGTCAGATACTTAATCATTATTATTCAAAACATTGCCATAAATACATACACACACACACACACACACATATATATATATATAGGCATGAGATGATGTGAGAAATGGAGTTAAGGTGGGAAGCATAAGAAGAAATATCCATCGTTGATAACTTTTAATCTCATGTCCACACATGAATAACGCTTTAGAAGGGAATTTATTCGACGCATCTCAGTGTATCTTATTAGTGTTGATCTTCAATTTAGATTGATCTAAGGATGAAGATCCTTTCTTAACTTTGTCACCATAACTTCCCTTCTTACAGAACCACAAAACCTAACCATATATATATATATATATATAGGGGAGGGATCATGCAACAACACTATCAATCTAAAAGAACAAAGGAACTAATTTGGGATCACATATGATGTGGGGCCCACAAATAAAAAATCATTTATGATTTTATGATTTTTTCTAAAAAATCATAAATGATTTTTTATTTGTGGGCCCCACATCATATGTGGTCCAAAATGGGTCCTTTGTTTTTTTAAAAACCTAAAGTTCTCATTTGAACCTCTCCCTATATATATATAGAGAGAGAGAGAGAGACTCCTTCAGGTGTTAACTCAATTATTTGTGTTAAACGTGTTAAACTCATCGTTCACTGGTGAACACGATGTTCGTATACTGACGAATGGTGTGCACCAGTGAACGAGCATGCATGTATGGAACCATTCGTTCACTGATGAATGAAGTTTCACCAGTGAACGAGCATGTGTTCACCAGTGAACGATGGGTTAACACGGTTAACACAAATTATTGGGTTAACACTTGAAGGGGTATTTGCCGTCTTCAAACACGCCTTGGAAAACGCCATGTCCTCGCCGTAACTCGCAAGACTTGAGGTTTGACTTCGCCGCCACGTCACGCCTCACACCATTTAAAACCTTAATTTTAGCTTATATTGATTTTTATTTAATTAAATGACAATCCAATCTGTTTTGGTGTCACTAACATAAAATAATTTATAAGTTAATTTATGACTTACTGACATAAGATAGTTAATTTTATTTAAAATACTTATTGACATGAAATAACTTATGATTTATAATTTAATTTATAATTACGAAATACGATCATAAAACATAAAACTTATCTATATACTCTATTATTTTAGTGATAATAACATTACTAAAATGAAAGTGGAGGTAATGTGGGAATGAATTCCTTTAAGATACCCGACAAACATAACACCACTTCTTCTTAAGGCAGTGATTCGGATTCTCACTACTCCCTAATATTACTTAAATTATAATGAGATGTTCATAATTTTAAAAATGATAATTTACATCAAATAAAACATATTTTAATTTAATATCTTATATAGATGAATTATCTTTCATAAGTTCATTTAATATTTTATAACTTGAAAAATAATATCGTAAATAAGTTGAATAAAACTTGTTCATATTTGGTTGTTTTTCTTTAACAGGATAAATGAATGAGCATGAACTGAGTAATTTTTTTTGTTTGTATTTTCTCATTAAGAAATAAAAAGCTTCTCCAAGTTCGTTTTTGTTGGTCGTTACACAACTAAACATCATATTTCACACAATCCATTTGGATTTTTATGAAATAAATATAAATCAACCCGCTTCAATGAAAATGACACATTTTGGCATATAAATCTCATCACATAATGCACTCGATCATTACATACATTCAATTGTTACTGATAGGGTTTTAATTTTTAGTAAATATTTTGAGATCTAGAAAACCACCTATTTCATTAAGTTCTCATGATACGTATACCATCATGAATACTTACCATGCCATTCAAGATAAAATATCTATCACCATATTCATTGAAATAGGTGGTTCTCTGATTCATAAAATATTTACGATTTTTATTCGTGCATGCTCTTATACATGAGAGAGATTAATCAAATTAGAACCACAAAAAAAAAGTTAAAAGACTTGTGATAACCAACAATAAAGTGTTGTTTTACATTGTGAACCAACACTAACACTACTATATAAAATTAGGTATCAACGACCAATAATTTCCTATAGACGGATCCTTCACTAATTTGCGATAGATCAACGATGGATCAGCAACAAAACATTTTTTTTATAAACTTTTACTCACAATTTTTTTGTGACGCATGTATGATTTGTCGCTGATCCGTGACAAAATATACATATTTGCTACGAATTAGCGATGGAGAAAGAAAACACTTATTTTTTAAATAAATAAACAGATAAACTTAAGATCTGATTAAATGCATCGTTAAATAATTAAAAAAACTACATTGTCACGGATCTAATTATATTCTATATTAAAGAAATCAAAACAAATCTTGATAAAATCCGTAGCTAACCTGAAACAAATATATTTAAATTTGCCTTGCTATAGAGTTAATTATGTTACATTTTAAAAAATCAAAACAAATCTTGATAAAATCTGTAGCTAATCCGAGACAAGTGTATTTAAATTTGTCACGACTTTACTATAAACTTAGTTATATTCTATATTTTGAAAAAGTAAAACAAATTTTGATAAAATCCATAGTTAATGAAGTATCTTTGATTTAACTAATTATACATATACAATTATTAATTATAAGAGAAAGGATAAAACGAGAATGTCAATTATTTTTAAAAAAAATATGAAACTACTAAATCACGTGCAAAATCATATTTAATTTACATTAACGGTAAAAAAAGAGTAGGCGGGCCACTTCAGGCGTTCTCTTAATCTTATCAGGTCGTGGGGTAAAACCGCGTAAATCACATGTGATTTTATAAACAATGTTAATATAAAATTACATATGATCAACCGTTTTCTTATTTTTTTTAAATAATTACTATTCTCGTTTGAATCTGAATCTAAATCTAAATTATAACTTGTTAAAAATATATATTAATTAATAATACTTAATATTTAATATTTGGGAAAAGTTCAAAAAAACCCAACAAACTATCTCATTTTGAATGGTTAAGTCCTTAAACTATTTTTTTGATTAAAAAAAATCCTTAAACTTTCTTATTTTAAATGATTAAGTCCCTGAACTTTCTCATTTTGAATGATTAAGTCCCTAAACTTTTTTTTGAATAAATAAACCATCGATCTTTTAAAAATTAGTTACCGACATATTTTCTTAAAATATGTTACTTGTAACTCACTAAATTTTTTTTTAAGTAAAATAAACTTAAATTGGTTTTTCCGTTCCAAAAACCCTACGCAATTAAAACCCCTAATAAACAATGGTATCGCTCCCCCTCGTCACTCCACATTACCCCAACGTTGTCTGTTTTTCATTTCGCCTAGCACGTTGTTGGCCCCTGCCATCGATCTTCCTCTTTTTTGATCTATTTTTTTATCCATCATAAGAGGGATAATTAAAACATAACCGGTTAAAAATAATTTATTTATGTTTAAAAGTTGTAAGTAATTAATTTTTAAAAATTCGATGGTTTAATTTTCTTGAAAAAAAAATTCAGGGACTTAATCATTTAAAATAAGAAAGTTTAATGGTTTTTCTATTTAAAATAAGAAAGTTTAATTGTTTTTTCATTCAAAAAAATAGTTCAGGGACTTAATCATTCAAAATGAAAAAGTTTAATGATTTTTTCATTAAAAAAAATAGTTTAGGGACTTAACCATTTAAAATAGGATAGTTTGTTGGGTTTTTTCAAAATTTTCCTCGTATTTTAACAAAAAGCTTTGTGGAGAGTATCAATAAAACAAATTTTAAATAATAAAAAGTTCAAATTGTATTTTGGGAGCAGAAAGTTCAATTGTTTTGGGCGGTCGCTGTTTCAGAAACCATTTTTAAAGACGCCGATTGTATTACCATTGTATTACAGTATTACCATATACATATATATATATATATATACACACACACGGACTCACCGTTTCCTTCAAAAATCACAATCTCTCTTTCTTTCTTTAGTAGCGGACACGTGTCATACTACGTAATGGATACTAAAATTGGTTCACTGGACGTCGCTGCCGTACCAAACGGCAACGTTTGCTGTCCTCCGCCACACGGTGGCGTTTCCGCCGTCCAGACGTCCACCGTTCCTTTCAACTTCTCTGAGGCTACTCTCGGTCGACACCTTGCTCGCCGGCTTGTCCAGATCGGCGTCTCTGATGTCTTCTCTGTTCCCGGTGACTTCAACCTCACTCTGCTTGACCACCTCATCGCTGAGCCTGGGCTTAATCTCGTCGGCTGCTGCAACGAGCTCAACGCTGGATACGCAGCTGACGGTTACGCTAGGTCTCGTGGCGTTGGAGCATGCGTTGTCACCTTCACCGTCGGTGGTCTTAGTGTCATCAACGCTATTGCCGGAGCTAACAGTGAGAATCTACCGCTGATTTGTATAGTCGGTGGACCGAATTCGAATGATTATGGTACTAATAGGATTCTTCATCATACCATCGGATTGCCGGATTTTAGTCAAGAGCTTCGTTGCTTTCAGACCGTCACTTGCTATCAGGTATATAAATATATAATTAATTAACTACACATTTCTTTCATACGATATGGTCTTGTTCATCTTTCAATTTCTAGCATAACTCGATTCGTAAAACTGTAGATTCTGCTTAGATTTGTAGCGATGATGACTTGTTCTTATCGATTTGAAATCACAAGGTCTTGGCGTTAGTTTTGAACTAATAAGTTTTATTATAATGTTTTAGAACTCTAGTTTTTAGCAATCTGTGCTTGATCTGTTCATAGATTGACTTCTTGTGGCTGAGATCTGTGATGATAGGGATAATATCTGAACATGATGAATGTGTTTTCTAAGTTTGTTAGGATTAATTTTGAATGTATTGTAGGCGGTTGTTAACAATTTGGAAGATGCACATGAACTGATTGATACTGCGATTTCAACTGCTTTGAAAGAAAGCAAGCCTGTTTATATCAGCATCAGTTGCAATTTGCCCGCAATTCCTCATCCTACTTTTAGTCGGGATCCGGTTCCATTTTCTCTCTCTCCCAAGTGAGTTGTACAAATAAGCTCCAAATCTTTTAAACACGTTTCAACATTTATAAAATTAAATTCAGAAAATTACAAGTGATTGATCACATTTGATACGATTTTGAAATTCTTTGGTGTATGGATGGTGTAGATTGAGTAACCAGATGGGTTTGGAAGCAGCTATTGAAGCAGCAGCAGAGTTCTTAAACAAGGCAGTTAAGCCTGTGATGGTTGCTGGCCCTAAAATGCGTGTGGCCAAGGCCTGCAGCGCGTTTGTCGAATTGGCTGATTCATGTGGCTATGCTGTAGCCGTGATGCCATCAGCAAAAGGGCTAGTTCCCGAGCACCATTCCCATTTCATTGGCACATATTGGGGTGCTATAAGCACAGCTTTTTGTGCAGAAATTGTCGAATCTGCTGATGCTTACTTATTTGCTGGACCTATATTCAATGATTACAGCTCTGTGGGTTACTCTCTCCTTCTCAAGAAAGATAAGGCAATAATCTTGCTGCCTGATAGAGTAGTGATTGGTAACGGGCCAACTTTTGGTTGTGTGTTGATGAAGGATTTCTTGCAAGGTTTGGCCAAGAGGCTTAATAAGAACACAACTGCTTATGAGAATTACCATCGGATTTATGTGCCAGATGGGAATCCTCTTAAGTGCGAGCCTAAAGAGCCGTTGAGGGTTAACGTTCTGTTTCAGCACATACAGAAAATGTTGTCAGGTGATTCAGCTGTCATAGCTGAAACCGGGGATTCTTGGTTCAATTGCCAGAAGCTAAAACTACCAATAGGATGCGGGTAATCTTTTGCAATGCCAAAACTCCCGAGTTCATTAGAGCATCTACAAGAGCTATGCTAAAATAGAGAAAAATGAGATTTAAAACCCACTTTTTGAAGAAAAAAAATAACATTTAAATCATTCCACCTACAAAAGACATTGGAATAAAATGCTTATGAGAGAGGAATAATATTTTATTAATATATTGATTATTTTAATAAAATAATAAATACTAAAATCTCTAAAATAGAATAGCTCTTGGAGTTGGAAGTCATTTTTTTATAGAAATTTTGACTTTTCTTAAATCTATTTTAGAAAAAATATAACATAGCTCTTGGAGATGCTCTTATGTTGTGATTACATCAGATCAATTTGGTACGTTTTCAAGTTTGAATTTTGATGGTGTATATTTATTTTTGCAGGTATGAGTTCCAGATGCAATACGGGTCGATTGGGTGGTCAGTGGGTGCGACACTTGGGTATGCACAAGCTGCAACCGACAAACGAGTGATTGCTTGCATTGGTGATGGCAGCTTTCAGGTATATTTCATAACATTCAAAATCGAGTTCTAAATACCGATGGCAAAAACAGTGAACAACAATGGTGTTGGTTAATTAATATTTACAGGTTACTGCTCAAGATGTGTCGACAATGCTGCGGTGTGGTCAAAACACGATCATTTTCTTGATAAACAATGGTGGTTACACCATTGAAGTAGAGATCCATGACGGGCCGTACAATGTGATCAAGAATTGGAACTACACAGCTTTCGTTGATGCAATCCATAATGGTCAGGGCAAGTGTTGGACAAGCAAGGTGAGGCTTTTTTTTACTACCTTATATCCTCTTTAAGCATCTACTTGTAGGACGCTGTAACTATTTTTGAGTCTTAGGGCTGAGGGCATGTTTGTGTTTTTGGAAAGGGTATTCTAGGTATTTGCCTAGACTAATCCCTGACAATTTTAAGACTGTTAAAGCATGCAACCCTGAGATAATTCCCCAGTGGCCACAAGTTGTTTTGTGTCTGGATTCAAACCTGGGGTAGATTGGTTACTGGCTGAGGGCATGTTTGTTAGCCACTTAACGAGCTTAGCGGGACTTACAACTTATTTGGTTGGTTATATATGACTGTGTGGTAGTGGATTAAAAATAGAGAAAATGGATATTTTAGGGATTTTATGCAACTCTAAAAAATGGAGGAAGTAGGAGAAAAGAATACTAAAAATCTCCAATTCTGTATAAGGGTATACTGAGTTGATTTGGTTTGGTTTGGTTTGGTTTTCTTAAATAATCTTGAATTGAATCTGCACAGGTGTTTTGTGAAGAGGAGCTTATTGAAGCAATTGCAACGGCAAGCGGAGAAAAGAAGGATTGTTTGTGCTTCATTGAAGTGATAGTTCACAAGGATGATACAAGCAAAGAATTGCTTGAATGGGGTTCAAGAGTCTCGGCTGCCAACAGCCGTCCACCGAACCCACAGTAGAAAAAAATACTTTTCTACTGAGAGGAGAGTATGTTTTTGATGTTTTTCAAACCAACTTATTAGGAGAGTAGTAGCGTTATCGGTGTTCATATTTGGTTTGTAAAATCTATAATATCTGTAATCAATCAACAATAATTCAAACTTACGTATATTGGTTTGAGTAATGGTTGTGTTTATGAGTGTTCATATTAAGATTTCATAAGAGTTATTTTATTTGAATGTCAACCAAAATTTTATTCGGTCGTTTATTTGGTTTTTAACCTTTCCAAATTAGTTGATACATGAGCCAAACTAGATCCGGTTGGTTATATTATTATTCAATATGTCTAGTTATCAAATAACAAATAAAAAATGTTTTATCTAGTTTATATAGAAACTAAAGTTATATATATTTGTTTCATATGTGCTAAATTATTTTAATAAAATATCTAGTTTAATTATTTATTAGATTTTTAAAGATAATGATTAATTAGAATTAAGTAATGGTTATATAAAAGTATAAATTAATGTAGTTTTTTTCTAAATAAATTGAAAATTTATAATAGATCTATAACAATAATAACATGGAAAAGTTTAAAAAAACCCAACAAACTATCTCATTTTGAATGGTTAAGTCCTTAAACTATTTTTTTTGATTGAAAAAACCATTAAATTTTCTCATTTTGAATGAGTAAGTCTCTGAACTATTGACTTGGATGAAAAAACCATTAAACTTTCTAATTTTGAATGATTAAGTCCTAAACAATTTTTTTGAATAAATAAACCATCGATTTTTTAAAAATTAGTTACCTATATATATAGAGGCAAGGCCCCCTATTAAAAGTAAGGGTGTCAAGAGATGTCAGAAATGTCAACTCCTTTGATTTGATGAAATTTTCTTTCAAAATGCTGCATCATGTCGAATGGCGGGTCCATCGTCTATCCCCAAGGTAAGACCCCTGCCGAATCACTCATGTTATGATCTTCTACATCCTAGGTCTTCGCGTTCCATCATCTGGCTTATGTTCTTCATGTAGCATTCAGACCGAATGACTCTACGAAATTACGTTGATACTTCCACATATCATTTTTTTAAATAAGTTACCTGTAACTCACAATTTTTTTTTAAAGTAAAGATAAACTTAAATCGGTTTTATCGTTCCAAAAACCCTACGCAATTAAAACCTCTAGCAAACAACGGTATCGTTCCCTGTAACAACCCAACTTCATGAAGACATATACTTAAATAACAACCAACAATTTTACATAAAGTTCTAATATGAACTACATCTCAAAGTACTTGTAGCGGAATAACAATCGACCACAACTGAGAATTTCCTAACTGAGCCATACTCTAAGCCATCCGATCCTTCTCTAGCAATCGACCCAAAACTTTCCTTGCCCTTAGAAGAGCTATCAACAATATCCCTTACCTGAAAATGGTTTTAAGTTTTGGAAAGCGAGGGTTAGACCAAAAGGTCTAGTGAATTCCCCACAAAGCCACAGTTATAAACAACAGTTTAAAATCAAGGGAGTTATGAAGACTCCCAATTTGGATCATGCATGATAGTCGTAGACCAACACTTGTCGCACAATTCCCCATGCGACTAAGTTATGTGTTCGCACAATTCCCCAAGCGACACTAAAGAATGGCCCAAAATGGTGCCCATCTAATGTACCCACGAAATGAATTCGAGATACACGAATGCTAACTTCCAAGAGATTTGCAAGGTCTCAAGGTACACTACGACTACTATGCATGTCCACGCAACCACATATATCATGATATTGTCCAACCTCTCCATCTAACATTTTATAAAACATTTAGTAATGAAATATAGCATGTTTACAAGTTCAAATACCATAATCAGTGTAAGATTTAAAGCCATTGGCAAAAATGTAGTTTAAAAGTCAAAGGAACTCGCCTGAATTGCGAAGCCGCTAAGCTCACTTATGTCCTACGGACTCACCAACCGAACACCTGAATTGAGGTTACCAAATTATAAGTTTACCAACCCAAAGTAACCCAAAAGACTCATTTACAAACCCCTCAAACAAGAACCCCAAGCTACAACCCCAAACTGGACTTAACGAAAAACTGAAAATTTCAGACAGCCGCTAAAGCCAGTCTAGACTCGCCAAGGACTCGCCGAAGACCCGCTTTAGTCACTGGTTTGCCTGGAAAATTTCATTTCGTGAACCAAACCCCAAAACCAAAACCCAAATCGATTTCTTTCACTTTTAAGGCATACAACTCAATCCCAACACCTAAGAATCATCCATAAACATTTACCGATCCAATTCCATCCATGTGAATCCATGGATTAAAGCCTCATTGAAGGTTCAAGGTCCATCCATGGTGGATTCTTATTGATTGCAAACCCACAAACAAAAGAGACAATACTAAATATGAAGAAATTAATTCTAAAACATTCACCCACTTCATATTTACTGATTTGAAAACTTTTAACAAACATTCATCTCTCAATTTAAAAAACCCCATGGTTTCTCATAACCCATTTGACTTAAGGAAGCTTGAAGATAAAGGAGAAGAATATCCATACCTGAAATTTGAAGATGAAGCCCTTGCTCCTTACAATTTCTTCTCTTCTCCTCCTCTTTTCTCCCAAATACACCTCAAGAACACACACAATGATTTCAGCTGACTTTTGTAAGAAATGAGGGTTTCCAACCCTTATTTGACATACTTTACACATTATACAACTTCAGTCCCTGAAGTTGGGAAGGTTTGACTTCAACCATCCAAATAGCAATTATCTTTACAAGACAAGATTCCGGGTTATTACATTCCCCTCATCACTCCCCATTATCCCAACGTTATCCGTTATCCATTTCGCCTCACACGTTTTTGGCCATGCCATCGATCTTCCTTTTTTCGATCTATTTTTTTATCCATCATAATAGGGAGAATCAAAAGATAACCGGTTAAAGGTAGGTAGTTTATTTAAGTTAAAAAGATGTAAGTAACCAATTTTTAAAAATTCGATGGTTTAATTTCTTTAAAAAAATTCAGGGACTTAATCATTTAAAATAAGAAAATTTAATGGATTTTTCATTCAAAATGAGAAAGTTTAATGATTTTTTCATCCAAACAAATAGTTCAGGGAGTTAATCATTCACAATGAGAAAGTTTAATGATTTTTTCATTCAAAAAAATAGTTTAAGGACTAAATCATTCAAAATTAGATAGTTTGTTGGGTTTTTTTAAACATTTCTCATAATAATAAGTTGGAATTCTTTTACTTGAGGTATTATGTTATTTAAAGTTTCTTTACTATCTTGTATTAATTAACATATTATATGATTAGGGATTTGGTTTAATTATATTATGAAATGTTGTAGTTGACTAATTTTTTTTAAATGTCATCTTTTGTCATTTTAAATTTTTTATCTAGTTCATCAACTAGCTTTTATCAAACATAGTTTATTTATTAACCAGTTTATAAGCTATAACTAGCTTATCAATTATTTTATCAAATATAACTATATGAAAAACGTAGTTTAAAAAGGGTTATGAATATATAATTAAGTTAGGATAAACATTATTTAAATTCCATGATACTTTATGGATACCAATAAATAATAGATAATGGTTTATTCAATTTACATGTAATCATGAAAATGTAATTGAAACTAAATATGGTTATCATTATTTAATTAATTGAACCGTTTAACATGTGAACCAAATAAATCCAATTATATGGATTATAGGCTTTATTGGTTTAAATTTCTTTATGAACATTTGGTCATGATCACAACGGCCCAAGTTATCATAAAGAAAACAAAAAAGTTCTTGGATACTCGGTAAGTCGGTCACAGTGGTTGAAGTTCAGGATTTAATGACTGTATTTCCATTAATTTAGGGGTGCTATTTAAAATAATTTATGTTTTTTTAATGTATCTATCAACTTATTTGGTGTTAAACTGAAGTTTTATAAGAAATATTTGGATTAACTTATGAAGGTAAAAAAATGTAATAAGTTGATGAGTAGTTGTTTAGTGTTTTGCTTATATATCTATATAGGGGCAGGTTCAAACGAAAACGCTACCTATTTAAGAAAACTTTTTTCATGTACAAAATCATATATGATTCACATACAAAATCATATATGATTAGCCGCGACTATTCCCGCTACTTAACCCGTGGCAAAAGTCGTCCGTGTCCATTTTTTTCATGTTAGTACAAAATCATATGTGATTTTGTACATGAAAAAAGGTTTTCTTGTTTTCTTAAATATTTAGCGTTTTCGTTTGAATCTCCTTCTATATATATATATATATATATATAAACTTCTTATTACATGTACGACACAAAAATAAGTTAGAAGATAGTAACTTATCAAAACTTCTTATTACCGGTGTTAAACGGGTGAAGTGTTTTTTTTCCCATTCAAACACTAATTGATAAACAATTTAAATAAACAATCACAAACACAAAAGCTTCTTATTATTGATACCATACCGAAATAAGTTGATTTTTTTTATATAAAAACATCAAAAATAAATTTGTCATAAATTTTCTAAGATAAGATAATTGAATTATTTTTTAAATAAATTATATTTTACTTCAACATCTAATTTATTTTTAATAATTTCATTATTAATTATATTAAAGAAATTTTCTATATAATAATCATCCTACTACAATTTTGATAAACTTTATCAAAATTTCAACACATTAAACCTAGTTGACGCCTTGACGGTAACAAATTATTTATCTTTCTACTCAATATTTAATTATAGAGATTTTTTAAAATTTAAAGTTTTGTATATTCTATTTCTTCTATTCATAGTTTTAACATACATATTAACACATTTGTTGAAGTAAAAAGAAAAATTTAAAAATCTTTTTTCTATTTTAACATAGTTATTAAAAATGTTTTAAATTTGTTAGTTTTACAGTTTTTCTCAATAGAATTATTATGCATTTGTGTGCTTGTTTTTTTTAATTATTTATCAAATGAGAGGTCGTTATCAATATAGGAAAATTTCTTATTTTGACTAAAAATAGGAATATAAAAAATCATAGAGGTATGAAAGGACTGAGCCTGAGGGCCCACTGGCCCATTTCCGATTAGTCTTTATATCATTGCTAGAAATGTACAATGCAGCGAGATACATCTTGAATTTAATGTTTTTTTGTTTTTATTGATGTTATAATGGTTTTATGTGGTTTTAAGAAAGCGATTTTAATTTTTCATTTATAAATTATTTTTCTTATGTAATTTCTTTAGTTTAGTGTTTTTATTATAATTTAATTTAGGTTTAATTACGAAGTAATTTATTTTTGATTATAAAGATAATAATTAAGAATTCTGTTAGAAATCAATTGTTATCGTAATTATATTTTAGATTTTTTATATTTAAAATGAGATGTTTATCATGTATTTTGATTATGTTTATCTGCAGTTAGTTACACGAATTCGGAAATGAAGCTTTAATAAGTTGTACTTACGCATAATTTACTTGTAATCTTGAATTTTAAGTAACATGCATCAATAAATAGTACTACATGCATAAAAAATGGTTTTTAAGAGTTTTTTGCCAAATGCTTTATAATATAGTATAGAAATGTATTGGAAATTATTTGTTATATGGGGTTCAAATATTAGTCTTTATATGTGTTCATATACCGTTTGAACCAAGGTTACCAAACCAGAAATTCCAATAATATATGTCTATACTTTTATATGCTAAATAGTGTAAACAAAGTGTACCCAAAAACAGAAAACGTGTATGTATATTATATATGTGCAATATATAGAAATTCTCATCAAAACAAATAAGTATTCTAACTTAAAAATCGACCGATAACTTGAAGATAAAACAGATGCTTGCATAACAGTGTCCTTAAACAGAATTTCGCCTCAATTTCTAATTTTACGTGAATATATTAATTAAACTCGATTCAATTTTACAATTACCTCCCTTAAAAATACAACATTGTCAATTAATTAAATAAAGCGTTTGTTAATTAGACATGGAGGAGAAGCATATTAACCACTTGGCTCATTGAGGGTCTTGCCTCTTTATCTTCCTCGGCACATTGCAATGCAATTCTTACCACATTTTCGACCGTCTTTCGATCATAGTTCCCGCTTATCGAAGGATCTACGATCTTCTCTACCCAATATTCCGTTCCACTTTCATCCAACTCTCTAATCCCACTTCTCACCCACTCGATTAACGAAAGCTCAACCTTCCCTTTTTTATCGTTAAAATGATACTTGCCACCACCTGGACTCTTTCCTGTTATCATCTCTAATATCACCATCCCGTAACTAAATACATCAACTTTTGATGTAATCGGAAGGTTGAAAACCCACTCGGGAGCCATGTAGCCTCGAGTCCCACGAATCATTGAAAAGTCCGAGTGGTCGATACCACTTCTATCGAACAATCTTGAAAGACCAAAATCTGCCACTTTAGGATTGTAATTAGCATCCAACAATATGTTATGTGGTTTCACGTCACAATGTAGAACCCATTCCAAACACTCTTCGTGTAAATAAGCGAGTCCTTTGGCAGTACCCGTTGCGATATTAAGCCGTGTCGCCCAATTAAGCTTATCGGTCTGAAAGTTTTCAGCCAACGATCCGTTCTCCATATATTCGTAAACTACGAGACGATGCTTTCCTTGAGCACAATAACCCCATGTTTCTATTAAGTTCATGTGATTTACTTTCCCAATTGTGCTTATTTCAGCTTGAAACTCAGCTTCCCCATGTTGATTAGTGTTCTTGAGCCTCTTGATTGCCGCAATCCTGTTGTCGTTTAACTTTCCTTTATACACAACCGAACCACCACCGCTCCCTATCTCTTCTCGGAAATTTCGTGTTGCTTTCTTCAGCTCACGATACGTGAACTTCCGGAGTGCCGTTGGTGCCGGAAAATAAATTTGCTCAGTTTTAGACGACCGTTTAATGCTAAAATACCAGAAAACGACTATGCAAACGATCTCGATAAACCCTATCGTGCATCCGAAGATCCACATGAAACCAAGTGGTTTGATATCATTTTTTCCATCATAAGACCTTATTATCGTTGTTAACATAGGGGGTGAACAATTGTAGCTCGATCGGCTGACTGTTTTCTGATTAAAAGACGATACTAACCTCTTTGGTAGTTTGATGTACATAGAATTTTCGTACCCCATTTCATACCCGTTTTGCAAACTAGTCTTTATGCAACAATAAAAGTATCCCAAGTCTTGTTTCCATCCGAATTGGAACCCGATGCAAGCGTTATCTTGTAAACAATCTTTCTTACAAGCATCAAGAGTGTAGCTTCCGTGAATCCGAACATCATAGCCGTAGAATTCCACATGAGGAAGCTCGATGAAATCACATTCGTTATCATCTCTGATGCAAGGTTTGAATTCGGGTTCACACCCGTAACTCGAATCTTGATAATTAACCATCTTGTAACCATATAAACAAGTGCATTCCCTACCTGAATCTTGTGAATATGTACAAAGACTATTTGGTCCACAAATACCATGAATCTTGCAAGGCTGAGAAATGACTTGCCATTCAACTTTCCATTTCATTTTTTCGATCTGAAGGCTATAAACTCTTAAGTTACCGTCTATATCTAACCTCATTATTCTTTGCGGACCCATCCCAATATCGGCCGATTTGAATTTCCAACCGTCGGATGAGTTAAATTGACCAGCGGAATCAAGGATCGCTTTTCGACTATACATATATTGTAATCTTCCAACTTCCCAACTTCGGAAGCTCGGATGAGGCCAGTAAATGGTGGTCGTTTCTGGAGCATCGTAAATAAGTCGAAGAATACCATCGGTATCAAAAAACATCTTATAGAAACCTGAAGAATAATTAGTATAACTTTTTGAAGAAATAAGTTTTGTGGTTTTAGTAAAGGGTTGATTTGGAAGAAGGGTATCTGTTGGATAATCAAAGCTTTGCCAAAGAGTTTGTTTCTTTTCATGGAGAATTATTATAAGGTTACCTGTGTTAAGAAGTTGTAATTGAAGTGATGAAGAAGATGATTTTGTGTTGGTTGACCAAATAACTTTTCTACCAGCATCTATTAAAACAAGATTGCCATCTTTCCATAAAGACAATTTTGATTGCTTTCCGTTAACCGGTAGGTCTCGGTTAGCCATCCAAACCACGGCTCGGTTTCCGGTTGTGGTTTGGTCCGAGAACCATACCGCAAAGCCATAAGCATTATCTCCGACTTGATGAAAACCGGCTGTGAAAAGACCGTTTGGCGAAACTAAAAGGTCGTCTTTGTAATTTTCGACCGATAGAGAAGAACCTCGAGTTAAGCCACGACTTAATGAAGAAGACGATGATGTTATGGTTAGAAGAAGAAGAAGAAGAAAATATGATGCAGCCATAGTTAATTTGAAGCTATGGCCAACGGTAGTAGTACTTAATTACTATAATTAATATTAATTATATTCTCAAAAGTGAAGGCACTGAAACTTTTTAAGTACCAGTTTGTAGACCAAAATGTTAAAAACGTTGTCCTAAACAGATATTATAAAAAAGGTAAGAATATATAATTATTTCCTAGACTATCCACTACAATTATTGGCTCTAATAAGATCCCTTTGTTACATAGATATTATTTTCTATTTCTTTTATTAAAATAAGATAACTCCTTTTTTATTTAATACTAGTAATCTTACACCTTAAAATTGTTATTTCCGATATTTTATTTTAAATCGAGAACAGAAGAAACGAGATAATTATTACAAATTTTGGTTAACCAAATAATTACCTTATCTAATTTATCTTTTTTCACAACTTTTAAATATTTGTGCTGAAATTTGATTATTTATTTTTTAGAGTAAACGCTTATACTTTTTTGAGACAAATATAAATAGAAATGTGGACACTTATTTCAGAATGGAAGGAGTATAATATTTGATTTAAAATAGAGGATTGTTATTCATACCTCATCCCACACACATCTCACTTATTTTTACCCCCTACCTTACACACATACGCTATACTTTATACCCCCATTCACACACATGAATCTTATAGGAAGGGTGTAAATAAAAAACCCCTTAAAACAAGAGTGAAGTGGATTTGATTCTTGTGGTTTCATAGTTTTTTTTACTAGAAATCCTATAGAATTTTTATTATGAATTTGGTTCTTATGGTATTCAATATGTTTTGATCATGATACACATATGAAAACTTTGGCGTACAAATAAACATGGATTATATATTCTTCCTAATTATTGACTCCTTAATTTAGTTGACTTTATATATTTCATATATGATGCTATAATGCATTCCACTTGTCTTTTAACTACAAACATTCCTAACTCTTTTCCATTGAATACCTTGATGTAACTTTTTGTTGGGTGTTTCTTGTTCGTTCATGGTTTTCAAATCTGCTGCATATTTTTTCGATTACTATATTAGTATGAAACACATATGTTATTTCAGCAAATCATCATAAATTACAACATTACCTTCTTCATCTAAACCCTAACCTTTTCGCCTCACATTCCAGGGATTTTCCGATTCTTTGATTCATAGGTATCTTTCACAAAATCACAAAAATCGTTCTAATTCTCTCAAATCTTCTTCAACCGGTTTCGTCGTGCTTTCTGTTAATTTAGGCTTATGGATTGGTCGATGATTATGAGTCCATAATAGTTGAAAGGAAGGTTTGAACTTTCCAAGATTAAAGCCGAGAACATAATTCCAGAATTGCCCATCCCGAAATTTTTTCATACCGATCATGCCCTAGATTGTGTCTAAAATATCATAATTGCTACCGTCCAGATCTGGACCATTCATATAATTGATCAATGGTTGTAAACGATTTGTATAGTTTGTAACCTTCAACTAGTTTGTATTTAAAGGACATTATATATATAATGATATTAATTTAAATAAAATAAGATACTATTTTATAATTTAATTTATTTAAATTAAAAAATTAATTATATTAAATATAATATAATTTTATTATTTATTTTTGTCTATTTTGATACCTACACAGCCTACCACACCACGTTTTCTTGATAACTTCAACTAATAAGTCCACACACCAACACCCACGTCACGTTTTCTCGATACTTCATCGCAATTCGCAACCTTCAAGCATGGTCAAGATGAGGTGAGGTCCACCACCAATATATTAAATATGATTACTTTAAATGGCATTAATTAAAAAATATTCTTTTTAAGAAAAAATTAAATCATGTCATATACGGTAAAAATAAAATTTTAAATAAATGTATTAAATAACTTTTAGATTTCTAAATTACTTTTATATCATTATTTATTTAGTTTTAAAATTAATCTATTTTTAGTATTATTTAATAAAGTATATAATCGATATTCATTATCTTTTTTTTTTAAATACATACCAATCTTGTATGAACAATCAAAACCTTATCCCAGTCCTTTAAAATTATTTTATATTAGGTTGGGTTGGGTTGAGTTGATTGGGGTTTTAAGCAACCTTAACGATAATCAACAGTCAATACCTTATCTTAGGCCTCTAAAATTTCTATTTTAATATGATCAAAAAGATATATTTATAAATTTAAAGAAAAACTAGTTGTATTAAAAGAAAATAAAATGGTTAAGAAATAATAATAATTGAGTTTGTTTAATAGCAAGACATTAAGTTTGTTAGTTTTATAAACTTGAAAATCACATCATATATTCTATTAAAACTGGTATTTAAAATGCAAGTTATTTTGATCATTCATTTGTTGTTCTATGATTAGATCATATAAAAAGACTTTAATAGCGATATGGCGGTAATTAAGGATCCTTACGGTCAGTGACAGATCCAAAAATTTACGTAGTGAGGTGACAATTATGATAGACTAAAAGCACGTAAAGTCACTGACATGTTTATACCGTTTCGAGTAATTTTTAAAGTTTTTAGTTGATTTCAGAAGATTTTCATTAACGTTTTTATCGATTTCGAATGACTTTTTTTGTTCTTTTGATTAATTTTAAGAGACTTTTTTAGTGGTTTTGCAATCACAAGTCCTTTAGAAAATTTCACTAGGACAAACTGAAAATAAGTTTTATATTTTTAATTTTTTTAACCTATGTAATTTTTTTAGGCTCCCTATCCCCACCTCTTGTAGACTTGATCCTCTCCTGATGACGGTTGAGTTGATCCACCTTTTTCTTTTGGACTTTTCAAAGTTATTAAAAGTTTTTTAGAATTTGATATAAGGAAATATAATTCATTTTCTGAGAAAATAAAAATCGAAAAACTCTGTAAAATAGAAAGACTTGTGATTCAAAGGTCAACTTTGTTATATTCACATTAATAAACTTGTTACGATGCCATTTTTTTTATATATATATATACTAATAAACTTGTTACGATGTTCAAAATTGTCATGTAAACTTATTGCAACGTTTTTAGATAAAACGTTTTATTTTTTAGTCATATAATTTGTGTCCTATAAAATGGTCTTTTAGGAAGCTTATTTATTGACGGTGTTTTGTAAGCCCAATTTGTTATAGTGTCCCAATTTATGTCCTATAAAATGGTTATTACAAAACATATATTCATAAATTTAAAGAAAAACCAGTTGTTTATTATTATACAATATAACGAAATACAATATATTTATTGTAGTGTCAATAATTGAAACTAATACAAAAGTTCGCACTAAAAAATTGAAATGTATAAAAACGAAAGTTATAAATAATAAAATTGAATATCCCATAAACAACTGAAGAAACATATATCGTGGACATGATTTTTTTTTATTATAATTTTGTTTAATTCAAAATTTTCTAAAATTAAACATTTTAAATTAAAAAGTAAGAATTGTGAACTTTTGATTTAATTTGATTGATTCACAATCTTATTACAATTAAAATATTTTAACTTTTAAATCAAAGAATATAATTTATTAATATAAACCACTACTTATTCCATATTTAACGATGTTTATGAAATGGTTTTATAAAATTCAAACATAAATTCTTAATTAAATTAAATAATAAGTTGGTATCTTTTTTTCTGTAAAAATTTTGGTCAAGGAATTAATCAAAGGTTAATTAACTAATGATTCAAAGGTCAACTAATATCTTCAACAAACTTAGGAGGTGTTTGGTTCGCAGAATAGAATTTGATGAAATTGGAATCCATTAAAGAAATTTGATTGTGAAGGAACTGTAATGGAATTTGATGGAATTTGACCACGCGTTTGGTTGATAGGAATTGAAATGGAATCTCGTAAAAAATAGAAATATGCTTCTATAGGGAGTGGGGGTGACCAATTGTGACAATTACATTAGTAGTGGGTGGTGGGTATGTGGGGTGGGGTAGGGTAGGGTGACGAGCAGTGGCGGATCCAAGATTTTTGTCCACTGGGGTCCCATTAAGGTAGACTAAAGGCGCATAAAGTCACCCGACACGTTTCGGATTTTTTTAAAGTTTTTTAGTTGATTTCAAGGGATTTTTTAGTGTTTTTATCGATTTTGAAGAATTTTCTTAGTGTTTTTGTGAATTTCAAAGAAATTTTTTTTCGGTTTTTTATTGATTTCAAGAGACTTTTTAGTGTTTTTGTCAATTGTCGGCAATATAGGGTCCCTTGGAAAATTTTACTGGGGGGATCTAAGGTTAAATTTAGTATTTTTGATATTTTTTACCCTATATAATTTTTTTTAAACAATTCAGTGGGGTCCTTGGACCCCCCCTTTTCTATACCATGTCCGCCACTGGTGACGACTATGACGGCAAAAAATAGTGACGTGGTGGGGGTGATGGGCGTGGGGGTGACGGTAGCGGTGGTGGAACAATAATATTAATTGATGGTGGTGATGGTGGCAGCGGCGGATACGTTGCAGGTGAGGGTGGGGCGGGGAGATGGTGGTGGTTAAATTTATATTTGTCTTTATAAAAGAAATTTATACTTTATGTTGCATTTGAAATAAAATGGAATTGAAAATCCTCCACATATGTTAAGGAATGATCAAATCCTCAACCATGGAATCCGATGGAATCCATTCTATTCATTCCGCGAACCAAACAACATTAAGGAATTTGGTCAAAGGATTTGGCCATTCCAAATTCCTTTCAATCCCATCAGATTCCGTGAACCAAACAGTCCCTTAAAGATATGTAGGATTCGATGCTCGGCCGAATCGATTAATCTTTGGAAAATTGAATTAACACTTATTGTAAACTCTTAAATTTTCTGAAAGCACACAAATAAATCATTAAATTTATTAAATGAAAAAAAATCCTAATAAAATTTTATAGTTTGAATTGAACTATTAAGTCTTTAAACAATTTCTTAAATAAATAGGTCATTACACCTAAAATGAAAAAAACTATATATGATTTATCAACCTAGAAGTTGGTTCATTTAGAAATTGGACGAAGGGTAAAAACTGTAAAAACTGGTTCAAATCAATATAAAAAATAAATTTTTTTATATTTTTTTTATCAAATGCTATGATTTATAATATTATTGCACATGTGTTTGTTTCAGCTTGTGAAAAAATTAAATGTGAAACTTCTATGGTATGAAACAAATACATTTGAAACTTTTTCATAAAAAATTATACGAGAAACTTTCAACTTATAAAAAATAAATACACGTGAAACTTTTTATTGTGAAACAAACATATGTGCAACAATATATTAAATCATAGCATTAAATGAAAAAAATTATTTTTTATATTGATTTGAATCAGTTTCTATAGTTTCTAACATTCGTCGAGTTTCTAAATGAACCAACATCTATGATCATATATATCACAAATAAGTAGGAAAGTATAACACACTAATAAAACAAAGGTATGCCACTTTTATTAACCGTTATTTCATTTTTATATTTAAATGATAATAAAAAATCGTTCTTTATGATCTTGTAATTGTCATGTAAACTTAAAAATAAATTAGTTATTATTTTTTCTTATAGTTTTCTTTTAAACTTGAAAAATAAATAATAGATAATAGAAATAATATTTAATAATTTCTTTTTATTTTTCTATTAAAGTTTATTATTGATCTATTTCTTATTAATAAAGAAGTGAATATGTCTTTCTTTTCATATCTGTAAAGACGGTTCAAAATTTTAAATAAGGACTTAATTTGTTAAGTTTTTTTAGTTTAAAAAAGTTTAAAATTTTATTTATTCGATTTCAGAAGTTTATAAATTTATTTGTTAAAAAAATATTTAGCATCTTAGTTCTCAAATATAAAAGTTTTTTAATTTTTCTCTTTTAGACTTTTCTAAGCTGGTAAAGTTTTTTAGAATTTTGATCTAAGCAAATATTATTAATTTCCTGTGAGAATAAAAATTGAAAAACTCTGCAAAATAGGAAGACTTGTGATTCGAAGGTCAACAAGGAACTTATTAAATAAGTATGTATTCAAAGATATATATATATATATATATATATATATATATAGTAGCATTTGATGCTTAGCCATCCATCTTTCAAATATCTTGAAACCATGGTTACACAATATCTTCTTACCATAATAACACTATCCCAGATAACATCCATTTCTTCTTCTTCTTCTTCTTCTTCTTCTTTCTCAACCCATGCCTTAACTGGAGGTTCATCTCTATCTGTTGAAAACCAACACCACTTTTTAGTTTCACCCAACCGCCTTTTCACCGCCGGATTTCATCAAGTCGGAGAGAATGCTTACACCTTTGCGGTCTGGTTCTCGGACCAACCCACGTCGGTGGTTCGAACCGTGGTCTGGATGGCTAACCGAGATGAACCGGTTAACGGAAAACAATCAAAGCTATCCTTAGGGAAAGATGGTAATCTTGTTTTGATAGATGCCGGTCATTACGTTATTTGGTCAACCGAAACAAAGGCATCGTCGTCTTCCTTAAAACTCCAAAACTCCGGTAACCTTGTGCTTAATGGCGGAGCTGATAAGTCGACGATAATTTGGCAAAGTTTCGATTATCCGACAGATACCCTTCTTCCAAATCAACCCTTAACTAAAAGAACACAACTTGTTTCTTCAAGAAGTTCTACTAATTGTTCTTCGGGTTATTATAAGCTCGTTTTTGACACCGATAGTATTCTTCGACTTGTTTACGATGGTCCGGTAACAACTTCTCTATACTGGCCTGATCCAAGGATACCAGCATGGATAGCTGGAAGATTTCAGTATATAAATACTAGAGCAAGCTTTGATTCCAAAGGTGAATTCAACTCATCTGATGGTTTCACATTCTTATCTGCGGATTTTGGAATGGCACGGCAACGGATAATGAGAATGGATACAGATGGGATTCTAAGAGTTTATAGTCTCGTTGAGCACGAAAGAGGGACGAAATGGGAAATTCAATGGGAAGCCATTTCTCATTCTTGCAGGATTGATGGTATCTGTGGTGCAAATAGTCTTTGTACTTATTCTAAAGATTCAGGCAGAAAATGCAATTGTTTACATGGGTTCAAGATGGTGAACTCTAAAGATTGGAGTTACGGGTGTGAACCTGAATTCAAACCGTGTATCCAAGATGATTGTGATTTCATTGAGCTTCGTCAAGCTGAATTCTACGGATACAACATCCGGATGCAACGAAAAGCCACTCTTGATGCTTGCAAGAAGGATTGTTTACAGGATAGAAATTGCAGTGGGTTCAGTTTGGCATGGTTAGCCAATAGGGGATACTTTTGTTTCATGAAGACTTCTTTGCGTAATGGGTATCAAAATGGGGTTAATGGTGTGATGTATGTCAAACTACCAAAGAGATTAGTATCATCTTTTGATCAAAAAACCATCAGTTCATCAACTCTGATGATTGGTTGTTCATCACGACCTGTATTGACGCCATTAATAAGATCGTATGTTAAAGAAAACGATAACAGCAAGCCATTCAGATACATGCTAGTGTTGGCATGCATCATTGGGTTCATTGAGATCATCTGCATAGTGGTTTTCTGTTATTTTACCAGTCAACACTCATTTGCATATGAGGAAAGTTATTTATTGGCTCCAACAATGTTTCGAGAGTTTACGTATAGCGAGCTGAAGGAGGCAACATGCAATTTCCGAGATGAGATAGGGAGCGGTGGTGCTTCGGTTGTGTATAAAGGCAAGTTAAAAGACAACAGGATTGCAGCAATCAAGAGGCTCAAGAACACTAATCAACATGGGGAAGCTGAATTTCAAGCTGAAATAAGCACAATTGGGAAGGTGAATCACATGAACTTGATAGAAACATGGGGTTATTGTGCTCAAGGAAAGCATAGGCTTGTGGTTTACGAATATATGGAAAATGGATCGTTGGCTGATAACTTGGGGACCGGTAAACTTGATTGGGCGACAAGGCTTAATATCGCAATCGGTACTGCCAAAGGACTTGCTTATTTACACGAAGAGTGTTTGGAGTGGGTTCTACATTGTGATGTGAAACCACATAACATATTGTTGGATGCTAATTACAATCCTAAAGTGGCAGATTTTGGTCTTTCTAGATTGTTTGATAGAAGTGGTATCAACCGGTATGACTTCTCCATGATACGAGGGACTCGAGGTTACATAGCTCCTGAATGGGTGTTCAATCTTCCAATTACCTCAAAAGTTGATGTATTTAGCTACGGGGTGGTGATATTGGAGATTATAACAGGAAGGAGTCAAGCAAGCAAGCAACATGAAGATGACAACAAGGCCGAGTATTCGCTAATTAAGTGGGTGAAAGAGAGGATTCAAATGGAATCGTGGGTTGAGGATATCATAGATCCTTCAATACGAAGCGAATGTGATCGAACCGTTTTGGAAAATCTTGTTAGAATTGCACTACATTGTACCGCGGAGGATAGGGATGCAAGACCCTCCATGAGCCAGGTTGTTGACATGATGCAAGACCCTTGATGAGCCCGTTTTCAAAATCATACTTCTGTCACCTGTTTTGCACTACAAATGGTTCTTCGCCTATAAATCAATTACGCATTGAAGTTTAGGATATGATAACAAGCACTATTTATATGTATTCTATATCTTGTAATATAAATGTAAAATAAGTTATCAGAGCATTTACTTGGTTCAGAAGTCTCTAGTTTGCCTATTTCCACTACAAAGAAAAATCCTAACTAGTGACCAAAGAAAAATTTGAGTGGTCACTTTTCATCACTAACTTAAACCAAATACAAAAAATGTCACTAATTACTGACGAGATTAAAATTGATATAGAGAGAGTTGCAATAGAAATTGAAGAACAAATTGATAAAATCAAACAGAGACCAAAGTGAGTACCACACGGCTACATACCTGCATGAAAGGCATCTAAGCCACTGTTTCCCTGGAAGTTGCTTTTGTTTTTGGCGCCTACCATGCATACCTTTTCTCAAAATGGTTTCCTTATCACACACCCTCCCACCATACGTATTCCTTTCTTTAATTGTTTAATAATTATCTATTTTATTTTCTTTTCCTAGTTTGATAAGGTTATTGGTTTTAGTAATTATTATTAGTTTCCTTTAAAAAGAGTTTCCTAGTTAGATTAGAATTAGGATTTGCTAGTTTCCATATTATCTTAATTAGTTTAGCTATAAATAGGATTCATTGTTTTCATTATTATTCACATTATTATTGATTCAATTTCTTCTCCTTGAGAGTTTTTTAAGAGTTCCTCTTAATTTCTTGAGTTTTACTGTTTGTAATTCTCAACCCTAAAGGGTTTAGACGCTTGTCGATCCTTCCGCAAACCCCCGCTGCGTCAGTTGGTATCAGAGCAGGATTCGCCTGTCCTTTTCACTAACCATGGCAGATCAACAACCGTCCACCAAAGCAGATTTCGCCCGGATGACTGCGGACATCACCGCATCTCTAGACAATCTGACGACGGTTGTGAACCAAGTTCTCACCCAACTCACCAACGGTCATCGACCGAGGAGGGAGAGACCTGTAGAACCGATTAGGGTTCCGCCCGCGGAACCGTCACCGGATCGATCCATCCAGTTCCGAATCCGAAGAGGAGGAGGAAGAAGAAGTACCAAACGATCCGAGAAGAAACGTCCATGATTACCGAATGAAAGCAGATATCCCGTTCTTCTATGGAACTATGGGAGTGGAAGAATTTTTAGACTGGCAAATCGAAGTTGATAGATTCTTCGAAGTCATGGAAGTTCCCGATCATAAGCAAATAAAAATGGTTGCTTTTCGTCTTAAAAGCACCGCCGCCGTTTGGTGGGATAAACTCGTAGTACAAAGACAACGACAAAGAAAAGGACCAGTGCGATCATGGAGAAGAATGAAGCAGCTCATGTTAGAACGTTTCATGCCGGAAGATTATGAGCAAATTCTATACAAGATGTACCTCGAATGCAATCAAGGTACAAGATCCGTCACTGATTATACCACGGAATTCCTACGGTTATCCGAACGGAATGAAATCGGAGAAACGGAAGGCCAAAGAGTTGCTCGTTATATCAACGGTTTAAAGTCGACGATCCAGGATAAAATCGGACTACAAACCGTGTGGACCGTAACAGAAGCTTCAAGCTTGGCACTAAAAGCCGAGTTGATGGAAAAGTCGGCGCGTTCCTCATCTTATCGTCAATATCAAAGAGCTACCGAAATCCAAACTCCTATTGCCGATAAAGGAAAAGTAGTTACAAGCTCACGAAACACCAATCAACCTTCTCAAGCCAACACCGGAAGTTCTAGTAGCGGCCCGCAAGGAAAGACGGTTCCTCCAAAGACCAACAATCCGTATGCCAAACCCACGGGTCTAAAGTGCTACCGATGCGGTCAATCGGGGCATCGATCCAATGATTGTACTAACCGAAAGACGGTCGGGTTAGTAGATAGTGAAACAAGTGGAGAAGATTTGGACTATGATAGTGCCGAGTTCGCCGAAGAAGAATACGAAGAAAAGATCAATATCGTACTCCAAAGAGTACTCTTTTCATCAAAAGAAGAAGGCCAAAGAAAGAACCTTTTTCGATCCCATTGCTCCGTCCACAAAAAGGTATGTAATCTCATCATCGACAACGGGAGTTGTGAAAACCTAGTATCCCGAAAGTTGGTCGAACATCTTAACCTACCCACTCAACCCCATGAGGCTCCTTACTCTCTTGGATGGGTTAAGAAAGGCCCACAAGTTAGAGTCACACAAACTTGTCGGGTACCCATCTCGATTGGAAAGCATTATCGAGAAGAAGTTTTATGTGACGTTCTTGACATGGATGCATGTCACATCCTATTGGGCCGTCCTTGGCAATTTGATAATGACATCACCTACAAGGGGCGAGACAATGTCATGTTGTTTCGATGGGGCGACCGAAAATCGCCAGGGCACCCGTTAGTAGCTTTGAGAAGGCACCCGAAAAGAAAAGCGACAACCTTCTCATTCTAACTACTAGTGAGCAAGAGATGGAAGAAGACGCAAGGAAAGCCGAAATCTTTTGTCCAATCGTCATTAAAGGATTAATGAGCGCGGAAAAAGTCGAGGCCGAAACTCCAAAAGAAGTAGAAGAGATACTTGAAGATTTCAAAGCAGCTTAGTTGCCGATGACTTACCTCCCGAGCTACCACCCATGAGGGACATTCAACATCAAATCGATTTGATTCGGGAGCTAGTCTACCGAATTTGCCTCATTACCGGATGAGTCCTAAGGAGAACGAGATCCTTAGAGAACAAGTTGAAGACTTGCTCAAGAAAGGCTTCATACGAGAAAGCATGAGTCCGTGTGCCGTACCCGTACTCTTAGTGCCAAAGAAGAATAATCAATGGAGGATGTGCATCGATAGTAGAGCTATTAATAAGATCACCATCAAGTACCGATTCCCCATCCCGCGATTGGAAGACATGCTTGACGAGCTATCCGGTTCCACCATATTCTCCAAGATCGATCTTAGGAGCGGCTATCATCAGATTCGTATTCGACCGGGCGATGAGTGGAAAACTGCGTTCAAGACACCATTCGGACTCTATGAATGGTCGGTCATGTCGTTCGGTACATCTAATGCACCAAGCACCTTCAGGAGGACTATGAATCAGGTACTACGCCCTTTCATTGGAACTTTTGTGGTCGTTTACTTTGACGACATTCTCATCTATAGCCAAGAGAAGACTGATCACCTCGATCATCTTCGCCAAGTCCTAACGGCCCTACAAGAGAACAAACTCTATGTCAATCTAAAGAAGTGTACTTTTTGTACGGACAAGCTTTTGTTCCTTGGTTTCATAGTTGGGGAAAACGGAATCGAGGTGGATGAAGAGAAAGTGAAAACGATTCGAGAGTGGCCGACACCAAAGACGAATACCGATGTCCGTAGTTTCCATGGTTTAGCTACCTTCTATCGGAGATTTGTCCGGAATTTCGCACCGTCACCGCTCCGATCACGGAATGTCTAAAGAAAGGCAAATTTCAATGGGGTCCCGAACAAGATGCAAGCTTTGCCTTGATCAAAGAAAAGCTTAGTACCGCACCCGTTCTAGCATTGCCCGATTTTGACAAGGTTTTTGAAGTAGAATGTGACGCGAGTGGCATTGGAATCGGTGCAGTCTTATCTCAAGAGAAAAGACCGGTCGCCTACTTTAGTGAAAAATTAAGTGAGGCCCGACAAAAGTGGAGCACATACGACCAAGAATTCTATGCGGTGGTTCGAGCTTTACGGCAATGGGAGCATTACTTGGTTCAAAAAGAGTTTGTCTTGTTCACCGATCACCAAGCTTTGAAGTTCATCAATAGCCAGAAAACGATCAACAAGATGCATGCTCGTTGGGTAAGTTTTTTACAAAAGTTCCCTTTTGTGATCAAGCATAAATCCGGCGCCTTGAACAAAGTTGTCGATGCCCTTAGTCGGAGAGAAACCTTACTTGTGACTTTGTCACATGAAATTGTGGGTTTCGAAGTATTGAAAGAACTCTACGAGAAAGATCATGACTTTAGAGACATATGGGAAAAGTGTAGTAATGGCACCCCTAATGGTGATTTCTATGTCCGGGACGGTTACCTTTTTAAAGGCAACCAATTATGTATCCCCGATTCTTCCCTACGGGTAAAATTGATTCGTGACTTGCATGGAGGAGGATTAAGCGGTCACCTTGGCCGAGACAAGACTTTCACTAGCTTAGAAGAAAGATATTATTGGCCACACCTTAGGAGGGATGCCGGTTCGATCGTGAGGAAGTGTTACACTTGCCAAACCGCAAAGGGACGAGCGCAAAACACCGGTCTCTACACACCTCTACCCATTCCCGAAGACATTTGGCAAGACCTTTCGATGGACTTTGTATTGGGTCTTCCTCGTACTCAAAGAGGAGTATATTCGATATTTGTTGTGGTTGATCGTTTCTCAAAGATGAGTCATTTTATCGCTTGTAAGAAGACCGCCGATGCAAGTAATATCGCAAGACTTTTCTTCAAAGAGGTAGTACGTTTACATGGTGTTCCGAAATCGATCACTTCCGATCGAGACACTAAATTTCTTAGCCATTTTTGGATCACACTTTGGCGACTGTTTGGAACGAATCTCAAGAAAAGTAGCACCCACCCCCAAACTGATGGCCAAACCGAAGTTACTAACCGAACGTTGGGAAATATGCTTCGAAGCGTGTGTGGTGACAAGCCAAAACAATGGGACGTAGCCTTAGCACAGATTGAGTTCGCTTACAATAGTGCCGTTCACACCGCCACCGGTCGCTCTCCTTTTTCTAGTCTATACTTCAACTCCGAGATCCCGGAGTTAGCATCGCGGCTGGAAATATGGCGAAAGAAGTTCAAGCGACAAAAGAGGCCGTCAAAGCTCAACTCGAAGCAACCGGTTTAAAGAATAAAGCAGCGGCCGATAAGCATCGTCGGAAAAAGATTTTCCATGTGGGAGACGAAGTGATGGTGTTCCTCCGAAAGGAGCGATTTCCCGTCGGTACTTACGGAAAACTCCAACCCAGAAAATATGGACCGTTTACAATCACAAAAAAGATTAACGACAATGCTTATGTCGTCTCTCTACCCGATTCGTTGCATATATCGAATACCTTTAATGTCGCCGACATATATGAATACCACAAGGATGATTCGATTATTTTAGATGAGAACTCGGGGTCGAGCTCTTTCGAAGTGGAGGAGACTGATATAGAGAGAGTTGCAATAGAAATTGAAGAACAAATTGATAAAATCAAACAGAGACCAAAGTGAGTACCACACGGCTACATACCTGCATGAAAGGCACCTAAGCCACTGTTTCCCTGGAAGTTGCTTTTGTTTTTGGCGCCTACCATGCATACCTTTTCTCAAAATGGTTTCCTTATCACACACCCTCCCACCATACGTATTCCTTTCTTTAATTGTTTAATAATTATCTATTTTATTTTCTTTTCCTAGTTTGATAAGGTTATTGGTTTTAGTAATTATTATTAGTTTCCTTTAAAAAGAGTTTCCTAGTTAGATTAGAATTAGGATTTGCTAGTTTCCATATTATCTTAATTAGTTTAGCTATAAATAGGATTCATTGTTTTCATTATTATTCACATTATTATTGATTCAATTTCTTCTCCTTGAGAGTTTTTTAAGAGTTCCTCTTAATTTCTTGAGTTTTATTGTTTGTAATTCTCAACCCTAAAGGGTTTAGACGCTTGTCGATCCTTCCGCAAACCCCCGCTGCGTCAAAAATGGTCATTATGTTTGTGACGACTAATATAGTCATTAAATATCGTCCCTGATTCACTAAATTAAAACTCATCACTAATTTGTCAAAATAACGGTTCTGTTAACTTCCATTAGTGACAAAAAAGTGATAATTAATTAAGAAAATATTGAAGAAAAAAATTGTCTTTAATTTCTACTATAATTGTTATTATAAATTTATAATAAAACTAAAACATGCTAATTTGAAAAGATAGAAATCTATAATATCAATTCCATTCGCATAACATATAATTTTTTATCCAAACTAAAAACAAGCATGTCTGTGTCATATCAACTTATTATCACTTAAAACACTTAACATAATGACTAAATGAAAATAAAATAAATCATTCTTATTTTTGAGATCCCAGTATAGATATCCGTGACACCTGTGCCATCATGAGGTCCATTTTGTCCTTCATTTGGTTATGCTCCTATTGAAATTTGATTTGATCTTCTTTAATCCTTTTAACTTGTTCCTCTAAAACCTTTTCTTTGTTCTTTTCTAGTTCCAACTCCGTCAGTGTTTTTGTGTAAAAGCCTAAAATGTGTTTTGTCAATGCAGCACCGTCCCTCTATATATATCCATGAATAACATGTAGCTTTTTCAAGCAAAATTTTTGCCCGCGAATAAGAAGAGGCTGCTTCCTTACTTACTAATTCATTTTTCATCTAAAAAACTATCAGATATATCCACAAAACAAATATCAAGTTCAATGTTGTGAAAGATTTCAACAGATACAAGTTCAGAACTGTTACAGGTCAAATTAAATGTTACCTCTATGAGGTTTTTGTTTCACTTTGGTATTCGCTAGAAATCAAAAGAACAAATACTATTTACATCTATGTTGTCTACTTACCATTTAAATCTCGTTGAAGTAAAAGCATTCTCTCAAAGACTCTGGATTGCCCGCGAAGCGGGTGGTCACACTGCGATTAGTCAGTTCGCGTAGTGGATTGGATATCTAGGTTAATAAAAAAAACTATTAAATACTACTTAGTAGGCTTGCAATATTATTATTATAAAAAATACTATAAACAACTTCTTTGTTGGTTTATACCGGTAGAACCATGGATATCTCCAATGTCATCAACAACTTCTTTGTCATCAACAACTTCTTTGTTGGTTTATACCGGTAGACCTCTACAAGATGGGTCCAAATATCGGTCTGTCATGGGTGCTTTGCAATATTGTACTCTCACACGACATGACATTGCATTCTCAGTAAACAAGGTTTGTCAATACATGCATGCTCCTACTGATCATCATTGGCTGCTCGTTAAAAGAATATTGCGCTACCTAGCCAGAACAATCAATTATGATATTTATTATCAAGCAGCTAGTGACTTGCAATTGACTTGTTCTACTGATGATGATTGGGCATCTTCCCTGATGATAGACGCAATACTAGTGCGTTTTGTGTTTTCTTGGGCTCGAATCTTATTTCATGGTCTTCTACTAAACAAAGGGTAGTATCTCGATCCAACACCGAGTCTGCATATAGAGGTATTGCAAACGGTACGGCTGAACTGACGTGGATACAAAATGTGCTTCGTGATTTACACATACATGTGCCTTATGCTCCCATGCTTTTTTGTGACAATCTTGGAGCTACTTACTTGAGGTTACAACCGGTATTCCATTCTCGCACAAAACATGTGGAGATTGATTACCACTTGGTTCTTGAAAAAGTTGCCGATCGAACACTCATTGATCAACATACCCAATCTAAAGATCAACTTCTTGATATTCTCACAAAACCACTTCCAACACAACAGTTCTTAGCTCTTTGCTCCAAGCTCACTGTTCTTCCTCAACCGATGTGCTTATGGGCGGACCCGCGGATGTTAAACCAATATAATTTTTGTAATTGTGTAATTTATCTTTTATGTAATTAGTCCTTTAGATAGTATAGATGCAAGACACGTGTAAAGGTTGCTGCAAATTGTCTCCTCCCTAGTGCTATATATGTTTCCCATACGGTTGTTTTGAAGAATAAGAAAATACAAAAAGGAAAGTTTCTTCTCTGTCTTTTTTTTCTTCTTTTTGTTGCTTTTACCTTTTCCTTATACAACATAGATATAATAACGAACTTAATCGTATGTTCTTACATTTATAGTTTTGATTAAATTACCTATAATTATTTAAGAAATTGGAGTTAAAAATTATTTGTAATTGTTGAAAAGCGAAAGTAGCACACATTATTTGAAACCATTATAAACTCACAATGTTGATCATATTATTATCATATTTGCATATTTAATAATACTATTATATAATTTAATCAAAAAAAATTATTCTTAGATTAATAATGCCGCCAGAACATCATCAACCCTCACTTTTGGTTGGATGTCATTGGGAGAGAGAATAACAACAAATTTTGTATATTGAAAATTTTGGATCGAATCCTTCAAACAAAATAATTACATATATGGTCATCATGATTTTATTTTATTACAGATTGGATTCTTTTCTTCTAACTCCACTAAATGTTGCTCCATTAAGTCATGGCCACTTTAGTTCTTCGATCGTCTAATCTGACCACATTCCTTCTTCGGTTGTATTCTTCGGTCACTTACCCTTCTTCGGCTAAAGACACCAAAACATATTTCCATTCCAAATCAACTTGATTCCAGTTACCATCACCCTCAAATTAAATACAAATTGAAAAAGTTTCATTTTTAGCATATATTTATTCTTTGATGACCCTTTAACAAAGAATTACTTCATCAAACAAAACTGGATTCTTCATATTCAAGAAACATAGAAAGTAGGGATCCAGAAACATAAACGAGGGAAGAGAGATTTAGGTTTAGATCCATATAATTGATCTTGACGATGTTTCAAACTAGATTTCAGAAACAAAAAAAAAATCCTAATATGGGTTGCAAAAACTAGGATCTATCATAGGATCGGTGTAGGGTGGATCGATGCAATGGAGCGTGGACAACTTGCCGGAGATGGAGATCGATGTCTTTTGATGTTGATTTTAGTATAGATGTGCATCACCTGGGTTCACATAAGCATAAATAGTTTATACGTGAGCCACATGGGTTCACATATGCATTTGCTTGCCGCATATTTGTAAAATTTACGAAACTACGTACCCCTCTATCTTTTGCATATCATGCGCACGAATTATCCGGTGCTTTACAGTCAACGCTACAAAACTTGACCCTTTTTTTAGATGCAAGACTATCTTCTCACACATTTAGCACTTCTCAAATGAACCTATCCTTGTACACACACACACACATTTTGGATCATGTAAGATCAACTTGTTTTCGTGAGACCCGTTAGATCACTTAAATAACACTGAACCTTCACAACAAGACATTGTGAAGGTAAACCTTCATAGTGTTTTTACTGTGAGTGTTCGGTGATTTTTTGTATCTTCATGGTGTGTTGCTATAAAAATTCAGTCCTGGGGGGTCGGTGGATGGTATCTCTGACTACTCGAGTTCGAATCCCGCGGTGCGCACGTGGAGATATCCAGATCTTGGGTCTGCCACTTTGTGGTACCTTTAATTGGATTGGGCCGAGATCGACGGGGATTAGTCGGATGACTCCCTTAAGTGGGAGCCCGGATACCTCGGGAAAGTGTGTGTGTGTGTGTTAACTTGTCTTTCAAAAAAAATTCAGTATTATTTTATGGTTTATGAGTCTCATAAAAACATATTAGTCTCATGTATACTTTATTATGAGCAAATATTACATAATATTAACAACTACTCAATTAAATGCGCGATCTGTGCTTACATAATATCCCAATTTAATATTTTTGCATCTTGTCATGTTTCGACAGCATATAGTTGGCCTCTTTAACTGTTTTTAAAATTAACAAACACATATTAAACCAATTAATATTCTTAGTTTATATTTCCTCATAAATCCTTTAGATTGTTTTAAATAAATATTTATACTAGCCATCTATTCGCGATTTAAAATAAAATATTGGAATAGGTTTTATCTTTTAAGGTACACGACGACTACTAGTATTAAATAAAATGTATCATCTTGTTTTAACAAAAAAAAATATAAAAGAATATCGATGTACACTAACAAAATTAGATTTATAAAACATTCTAATTTGAAAGCGTCTTACTAAACTCTTTATAGAATTCAATTTATAAGACAAAAAATAAAGACTCATACCTGAAGACGTTGTACTAAGTTTATATGACGCTTTTGGACGTCTTAACAAGGTTTTTAGGACATTTTTAATATAAAACGTCTAATTAGCTATTTTATAGAACACTTTTAAAAATGTGTCATATAAACCTACCTTTTTATAGGATACTCGTTTTTATAAGAAACTTTTTATAAATTATGTCCCATAAAATGACTAATAGAACGTTTTGTAATAAAAGTGTTCTAAAAACCTTATTAACACGACCAAAACATCCTATAAACTTATTTCAACCGCCTTTAAAAATATTCATTTTTAAATTTAGTACGCTCCTATATAAACTTAATTTTGCTATAGTATAGTGTAACAAAGGAATCTTAGAGCCAATAATTGTATATTCTTTTCTTTTGTTCTTTTGTTATAATATTGTTTTCGACAACGTTTAACATGTTGGTCCACAAATTGCTACTTAAAGTTTCTTTTCAAAAAAAAAGATTGCTACTTAAAAGTTTCAGCTTTTCTGCTTTTGGAATAAGTACTACCGTTGGCCATAGCTTCAAATTAACTATGGCTGCATCATATTTTCTTCTTCTTCTTCTTCTTCTAACCATAACATCATCGTCTTCTTCATTAAGTCGTGGCTTAACTCGAGGTTCTTCTCTATCGGTCGAAAATTACAAAGACGACCTTTTAGTTTCGCCAAACGGTCTTTTCACAGCCGGTTTTCATCAAGTCGGAGATAATGCTTATGGCTTTGCGGTATGGTTCTCGGACCAAACCACAACCGGAAACCGAGCCGTGGTTTGGATGGCTAACCGAGACCTACCGGTTAACGGAAAGCAATCAAAATTGTCTTTATGGAAAGATGGCAATCTTGTTTTAATAGATGCTGGTAGAAAAGTTATTTGGTCAACCAACACAAAATCATCTTCTTCATCACTTCAATTACAACTTCTTAACACAGGTAACCTTATAATAATTCTCCATGAAAAGAAACAAACTCTTTGGCAAAGCTTTGATTATCCAACAGATACCCTTCTTCCAAATCAACCCTTTACTAAAACCACAAAACTTATTTCTTCAAAAAGTTATACTAATTATTCTTCAGGTTTCTATAAGATGTTTTTTGATACCGATGGTATTCTTCGACTTATTTACGATGCTCCAGAAACGACCACCATTTACTGGCCTCATCCGAGCTTCCGAAGTTGGGAAGTTGGAAGATTACAATATATGTATAGTCGAAAAGCGATCCTTGATTCCGCTGGTCAATTTAACTCATCCGACGGTTGGAAATTCAAATCGGCCGATATTGGGATGGGTCCGCAAAGAATAATGAGGTTAGATATAGACGGTAACTTAAGAGTTTATAGCCTTCAGATGGAAAAAATGAAATGGAAAGTTGAATGGCAAGCCATTTCTCAGCCTTGCAAGATTCATGGTATTTGTGGACCAAATAGTCTTTGTACATATTCACAAGATTCAGGTAGGGAATGCACTTGTTTATATGGTTACAAGATGGTTAATTATCAAGATTCGAGTTACGGGTGTGAACCCGAATTCAAACCTTGCATCAGAGATGATAACGAATGTGATTTCATCGAGCTTCCTCATGTGGAATTCTACGGCTATGATGTTCGGATTCACGGAAGCTACACTCTTGATGCTTGTAAGAAAGATTGTTTACAAGATAACGCTTGCATCGGGTTCCAATTCGGTTGGAAACAAGACTCGGGATACTTTTATTGTTGCATAAAGACTAGTTTGCAAAACGGGTATGAAATGGGGTACGAAAATTCTATGTACATCAAACTACCAAAGAGGTTAGTATCGTCTTTTAATCAGAAAACAGTCAGCCGATCGAGCTACAATTGTTCACCCCCTATGTTAACAACGATAATAAGGTCTTATGATGGAAAAAATGATATCAAACCACTTGGTTTCATGTGGATCTTCGGATGCACGATAGGGTTTATCGAGATCGTTTGCATAGTCGTTTTCTGGTATTTTAGCATTAAACGGTCGTCTAAAACTGAGCAAATTTATTTTCCGGCACCAACGGCACTCCGGAAGTTCACGTATCGTGAGCTGAAGAAAGCAACACGAAATTTCCGAGAAGAGATAGGGAGCGGTGGTGGTTCGGTTGTGTATAAAGGAAAGTTAAACGACAACAGGATTGCGGCAATCAAGAGGCTCAAGAACACTAATCAACATGGGGAAGCTGAGTTTCAAGCTGAAATAAGCACAATTGGGAAAGTAAATCACATGAACTTAATAGAAACATGGGGTTATTGTGCTCAAGGAAAGCATCGTCTCGTAGTTTACGAATATATGGAGAACGGATCGTTGGCTGAAAACTTTCAGACCGATAAGCTTAATTGGGCGACACGGCTTAATATCGCAACGGGTACTGCCAAAGGACTCGCTTATTTACACGAAGAGTGTTTGGAATGGGTTCTACATTGTGACGTGAAACCACATAACATATTGTTGGATGCTAATTACAATCCTAAAGTGGCAGATTTTGGTCTTTCAAGATTGTTCGATAGAAGTGGTATCGACCACTCGGACTTTTCAATGATTCGTGGGACTCGAGGCTACATGGCTCCCGAGTGGGTTTTCAACCTTCCGATTACCTCAAAAGTTGATGTATTTAGTTACGGGATGGTGATATTAGAGATGATAACAGGAAAGAGTCCAGGTGGTGGCAAGTATCATTTTAACGATAAAAAAGGGAAGGTTGAGCTTTCGTTAATCGAGTGGGTGAGAAGTGGGATTAGAGAGTTGGATGAAAGTGGAACGGAATATTGGGTAGAGAAGATCGTAGATCCTTCGATAATCGGGAATTATGATCGAAAGACGGTCGAAAATGTGGTAAGAATTGCATTGCAATGTGCAGAGGAAGATAAGGAGGCAAGACCCTCAATGAGCCAAGTGGTTAATATGCTTCTCCTCCATGTCTAATTAACAAACGCTTTATTTAATTAATTGACAATGTTGTATTTTTAAGGGAGATGATTGTAAAATTGAAATTGAGTTTAATTAATTAATATATTCGTGAAGAATGTTTTATAGTTTCATTTATCTAAATCAAATAATAATTGAACAACATTATTACTGTATATGTGAAAATGAAATTATGTTTAAGAACACTGCCATGCAAGCCTATATCTTATCTTCAAGTAATCGTCGATATTAAATTAGTATAATTTCTTGTTTTTATAAGAATCTCTATATGTTGCACATATATACCTACACGTTTTCTGTTTTCGATGCACTTTATTTACACGATTTAGGACATAAATATAGACACGTATTATTGGAATTTCTTTTTTAGTAACTTTGGTTCTAACATTGAATACATAACACATATAAATACTTAGATTTTGGTTTATTTATAAACCAGATGAATTCTAAAAACCCGTACAAGCTGTAGATAAATATAATTTTTTCATGATTTTTTTTTATCAAATGTTATGATCTAAGATGTTATTTCACATATGTTTGTTTCACCTTGTTAAAAGATTATATGTGAAACTTTTACATTATAAAACAAGTACATGTACTTATGAAAACAAATACATGTAAAAATTTTATATTATGAAACAAACATATATGTAATATCATCTTAAATCATAATATTTGATAAAAAAAAGTAATGAAAAAATTATTTTTATATATAGTTTGTACGAGTTTATACGATTTATTCTGTTTGTAAATGAACCAAACCAATTATGAACCATATATTTAAGAACAAAATAAATAATCCTAACATGTACATATAAAGACTAGTTGTGAACCATATCTTTGAGAGAAGAAAATAAATAATTCTAACACATATAAACACGCCAGTGGGCCCTCAGGCTCGGTTCTTTCATACATCTATGATTTTTTTAATGCCTTTTCTAGTGAAAATAAGAAACTTTCCTATATTGATGTCGACCTCTCATTTGATAAAAACAAAAAACAAAAACAAATGCATTATAAATTTATTGAGAAAAACTTGTAAAACTAACAAATTAAAACATCTCCAATAAATAGAAAATTTTAGAGATTTTGGAAAAAAAATTTACTTCAATAACTGTATTAAAATATATGCTAAAGTTATAAATAAAAGAAATAAAATATAGAAACCTTTAAATTTAAAGAAATTCATTATAATTAAATATTAAGCAGAGAGAAATAATTTTAGTTGATTCCATCAATACGATTTAATGTTTAAAATTTCAATAAAGCTTTTTGAAGAATAATTGTTTATAGAATACTTTATAATATAATTAATAATGAAACTACTAAAATAAATTAGATATTGAAGTTAAATATAGTTTATTTTAATAAATATTTTAGTTATCTTATCTTAGAAAGTTTATAACAAAATTGTTTTTGATTTTTTTATATAAAAAGTAACATCAATTTAAATTAGGTATGGTACCAGTAATAAAAGAGGTTTTAGTGTTTGGGATTCCTTATTTAATTAAAGTGTTTATTAACTTATTTCGGGTTGATACCAGTAATCAGAAGTTTTTATTGTTTAGATGGAAAAAAGAATACTTATACCGATTTGACATCGGTAATAAGAAGTTTTTGATAAGTTAGGGGTCGATTACCAAAGCTTTTCTAGGTAAGTGCTTATTAGCAAAAGTCAGGACTATCACTTACTGATCGGGTTAGATTTTAGGGGTCGTTTATCAAACACTTATCCAATAAACGCTAACTGTGGTAAGATCCGCGGTTGTCACTTACCGGATAAGACTTTCGGTCATTGCCTAAAATATATTAACTAAAATCACTATTCTAAATAACTCGTTATGGCCTTGTTATGGCGCGTTAACCCCTATGGCTCCACTCTAAGGCTTGTCTTGCATTGTAACGCGTTATGGCACGTTACGACGCGTTATTTTATAAGGTGTGAGGTTAATTTAATATATAATGTACATGATAAATGATAATTATGTACAAGATCTAGGACTTAAATAAACATAAAAAGGAAATTTAAAAACTAAAACCTTAAATAGGTAAATGTTTTATGACATTTTCGTACACGAAACGTCAAACACAAAGTCTTTGAATATAAGAAAAAGTAGTGAGTAGAGATTCAAGATAATTTAATCCCGAATTTGCATCCTTGATATAATTTTCTATAAACTCTATATGTTTGATATTAATGGTTTTTAATTGTTCTTTAATTTTATTACTTTATACGATTTTAATATGTTCTAAAGTATTCAAAACGCTAACAATACAAGCATGGGCAAATGTCTATGTGTGTGTGTATATATATGGCGCCTTAGGACACGTCTTGAAAAACGTCATGGCTTCGCCGTAACTTCTAAGGCTTGAGGCTTGACTTTGCCGCCACGCCACGCCTTACGCCATTTAGAACCTTGACTAAAATACATAAAAATATTTTTTTTCTTCCAAATTACAATATTATAATTATTTAGTTAGTACGTTCAAAATGAGTCTAATATTGAATATTTTTTGATTTAATCTTATATTAATAAATATTATAAAGATTACGGTTTTTTTAATTTAATCATATAATACTAAATATTATAAAGCTTACGAATTATATTGAAACTTTACATAGAAAAACACAATTCTGTGTGAACTTTTGGCTATTTGAAGAAAAGGGTTACTAAAATGATTAAAAAGTGAAATGAATATTGTGAAATGGCTATGTACATTTCCCATATAAATAAATGGTGTAAAATAAAAATAAAAAATTAAGATATTAAAAATAAGTTTTCAGAATAATCCATTATATATTTATGTTATTTAGTAATATGATAAAATCCAAAAATATTCAATATTATGCTTATTTGAAGCTATTGATGAGACAATTATAATGATATAATGTGTAAAATAAAAAGAAACGTATTTTTTAATGTATTTTAATTATCCGTTGATCTTTTTTTATCACTACAAATTTTCAAGCTTTAATATATGTTAATAGACCCAAAATTCTTATTTTTATGTCCTTTTATCTTTAAAATATATTTACTTCGATCTCTGATTACGTCTATTGTTGAATAGGAGTGAAAGGGACACAATATTGAAGAAAATGGGACAAAAAGAGGCTCCCATGACATGTTGGGCGACTTAAGTAGCGGCAAAAGTCGTTCAACTCTTTATGGAACATAGTTTTTTAAATGACTGTAAGGTAGAACATACTCTTTTAAATATTAAATGGAGTAGGCATATTATTGCAAATATGACTTGGCATATTTATTTGAAAGAGGAAAGATCTAAGCATACGTTTCAAATGATGAAAATCAAAAGCATACGTTTCTAATGACGTACACTTTTCACTAATGATCACCTCTATTCTTTCCATCCTAACATAAAGGGTTACTTGGTTGGGTTAAATGCATATTGAATAATCAAACTCAACTTTTTTTTTTAATGACAAGTTAGTAGTAGTTAGTAGTTAGTGATTCGGACCCACGTTGACATCCATATGGACAATACGAGTACTTAATGTTTACAATTTGAAAATTCCAATCCAACCCAAACCGTACGAGTTAGGTTGATTAAATTGAAAATCTCATACATTATTTTATAATCTAGCTAAACAATTGTGTTTAAACCAAGTAAAATAAAAACACGTCCTACAAATGAAGCTAACAAACTTTAAAGATTTTTTTTGAAGGATTATGTAAATAAAGAAAGTAAAATTACGATTGAAATTATAGGGTTGAGCTTCGGTGATAAACAGAGTTAGGTGAGAAACGTAAAGAATGAATCTCCACCTTTGGATGGACATTAGGATGAGATGCACGGAGATGAGCTACACCAGATCAACTTTTTTCTAAAGCGTAATTCATGAGTGAGTATGAGATTAAAAGTGATCAATAATTCAGCTCTATTTTTACACTTCTCACCTTAATTCTTATTCTCACACGATCCTATGCCTAAAATTATAATATATAATTTATTAATTGAGCTATTTACGAAGTGATCTAATATTTGATATACATATACTAATTATCATCTTAAATACATGGCATCGCAAAGGATCGGTCTAATCGGATTGTGTTCAAATGGCCTTCCGCCTTCACCCGGTTAGAGCATCTTCAATAAATTTCTATAATTTCTTCAAAATGGAGAATCAAAAGACAAAATCTCAAAAAAGAAATTACATTCATCATCAACAAATTTACTATAATTTCTCCAAAATAATATTAAAATATTATTTCTCTTTTTAAATATTTATTTTTAAAATTTTTCTATTGATTATTTCATTTGATAATTATTTTTGGGATGAACGTTATATTTGTATAAAAATCCCTTATCACTTTCTTCATTTTAGATATAATTAAGGGAAGCTATATGAACAAAATACCAACCAGCAACTGCAGCAAAATTTAAATTCTAGAGCGAAATCGAAAGTTCATTTACATCTCGCTACTGCATTTAAGAGTGTTTATTTGTTGTTGCTAAATTGATGAATGTTGTAGAGATATAAAGATCAGGTAAACACATAGTAGAGGTGAGCTCCGTATATTATTTTTAAACTGATATACATGCTAAACCTATTTTATTTTCTCGTAAATACATATATAATCATGAGATGGGTCATCATAAGTTTTTGTTTAGATGCATCATGCATGCTGCAAATGTATATTTTTAAACAACCACCCTTTTATGCCCACCAACTGTTTGACAAAATGCCTCTAAGAACAGTCTTTCCCTATCTACTGCCATGAAAAATAAAAAAGCTAACATATTTCAACCGTTATGGAGCAGAGGTGAGTTTCGTATATGATTTTGAAACCGGCTCATTGAGGGTCTTGGATCATATCAACAACTTGACTCATGGAGGGTCTTGCATCCCTATCTTCCTCTGTACAATGCAGTGCAATTTTAACCAGATTTTCCATAATGGTTTGATCATATTCGCCTTTTATTGAAGGATCTATGATATCCTCAACCCACGATTCCATTTGAATCCCATTCACATCTTGAATCCTTTCTCTCACCCACTCAATTAGCGAAAGCTCACCTTTGCCATCTTCGTTGCTTGTATGTTGCTTGCCTGTTGGACTCTTTCCTGTTATCATCTCCAATATCACCACCCCATAGCTAAATACATCAACTTTTGAGGTAATCGGAAGATTGAACACCCATTCAGGAGCCATGTAGCCACGAGTCCCTCGAACCATGGAGAAGTCCGACTGGTTGATACCACTTCTATCAAACAATCTTGAAAGACCAAAATCTGCCACTTTAGGATTGTAATTAGCATCCAACAATATGTTATGTGGTTTCACATCACAATGTAGAACCCACTCCAAACACTCTTCGTGTAAATAAGCGAGTCCTTTGGCAGTACCGGTTGCGATATCGAGCCTTGTTGCCCAATCAAGTTTATCGGTCCGCAAGTTATCAGCCAACGATCCATTCTCCATATATTCGTAAACCACGAGCCTATGCTTTCCTTCAGTACAATAACCCCATGTTTCTATCAAGTTCATATGATTCACCTTCCCAATTGTGCTTATTTCAGCTTGAAATTCAGCTTCCCCTTGTTGATTAGCGTTCTTGAGCCTCTTGATTGCCGCAATCCTGTTGTCGTTTAACTTGCCTTTATAAACAACCGAAGCACCACCGCTCCCTATCTCTTGTCGGAAATTGCGTGTCGCCTTCTTCAGCTCACGATACGTGAACTTCCGGAAAGCTGTTGGTGCCGGAAAATAACTTTCTTCGGTTGCAGATGAGTGTTGACTGCTAAAATACCAGAAAACCACTATGCAGATGATCTCAATGATCCCAATGGTGCATCCCAACACTAGCATATATCCTAGTGGCTTGTTGAAATCTTTTTTTTTGACATACGATCTTATTAATGGCGTCAATACAGGTCGTGATGAACAACCGATCATCAGAGTTGATGAACTGATGGCTTTTTGATCAAAAGATGATACTAATCTCTTTGGTAGTTTGACATACATCACACCATTAACCCCATTTTGATACCCATTATGCAAAGAAGTCTTCATGAAACAAAAGTATCCCTTATCGGCTAACCATGCCAAACTGAACCCACTGCAATTTCTATCTTGTAAACAATCCTTCTTGCAAGCATCAAGAGTGGCGTTTCGTTGCATCCGGATATCATATCCGTAGAATTCCGCTTGACGAAGCTCAATGAAATCACAATCATCTTGGATACATGGTTTGAATTCAGGTTCACACCCGTAACTCCAGTCTTTAGAGTTCACCATCTTGAACCCATGTAAACAATTGCATTTTCTACCCGAATCTTTAGAATAAGTACAAAGACTGTTTACACCACAAATACCATCAATCCTACAAGAATGAGAAACGGCTTCCCATTGAATTTCCCATTTCGTCCCTTTTTCATTCTCAACGAGACTATAAACTCTTAGAATCCCGTCTGCATCCATTCTCATTATCCGTTGTCGTGCCATCCCAAAATCGGCCGAATAGAATGCGAAACCATCAGATGAGTTGAATTGACCCTTGGAATCAAAACTCGCTCTTCGAGTATTTATATACTGAAATCTTCCAGCTTTCCATGCTGGTAACCTTGGATCTGGCCAGTATAGAGAAGTTGTTTCTGGACTATCGTAAAGAAGTCGAAGAATACTATCGGTATCAAAAACGAGCTTATAATAACCCGAAGAACAATTAGTAGAACTTCTTGAAGAAACAAGTTGTGTTCTTTTAGTTAAGGGTTGATTTGGAAGAAGGGTATCTGTCGGATAATCGAAACTTTGCCAAATTATCGTCGACTGATCAGCTCCGCCATTAAGCACAAGGTTACCGGAGTTTTGGAGTTTTAAGGAAGACGACGATGCCTTTGTTTCGGTTGACCAAATAACGTAATGACCGGCATCTATCAAAACAAGATTACCATCTTTCCCTAAGGATAGCTTTGATTGTTTTCCGTTAACCGGTTCATCTCGGTTAGCCATCCAGACCACGGTTCGAACCACCGACGTGGGTTGGTCAGAGAACCAGACCGCAAACGTGTAAGCATTCTCTCCGACTTGGTGAAATCCGGCGGTGAAAAGGCGGTTGGGTGAAACTAAAAAGTGGTGTTGGTTTTCAACTGATAAAGATGAGCCTGCAGTTAAGGCATGGGTTGAGAATGAAGAAGAAGAAGAAGAAGAAGAAGAAGAAGAAGAAATGGATGTTATTTGGGATAATGTTATTATGGTAAGAAGAAATGGTGTAAACATTGTTTGAAGATATTTCAAAGATGGATGGCTAAGAATAAGAAGTAAGCAATCAAATGATATATATATCTTTGAATATGTACTTATTTAACCATGGAATAAAACGATATATTTATTTAATACGTGACTTGTTGACCTTTGAATAGCAAGTCTTTCTATGTTGCAGAGTTTTTCAATTTTTATTTTAACTGGAAATAAATAATATTTCCTTAGAAAAACTTTACCAACTTAGAGAAGTCCAAAAAAAAAAAAAAAACTAAAAAGCTTTTATATTTTAAGTAATTAACATGCTAAATATTTTTTTAACAAATTAAATTTTAAATTTTAAACTTTTTTAAATTAAAAAAAGTTTAACAAATTAAGTCCTTATTTAAATTTTTGAACCGTCTTTACACACACATGAAAAGAAAGAAATATACACTTCTGGTTCTAGATAGAAATAGATCAATAATAAAATTCAATAAATAAATAAAAGAAAATTAAATATTATCTCCGTTATATATGATTTATTTTTTAAATTTAAAAGAAAAAGAATCATAAGAGAAAATAATAATTATTTATATTTAAATTCACATGACAATCACAAGATCACAAGGAACATTTTTTGATGGTCATTTGCATATAAATAAATGAAATAACGGTTAATAAAAGTGGTCTACTTTTTATTTTATTAGTTTGTTGTATTTTCATGTTTATTTGTGATACATAGGAAGATAAATCATATTTTTCTTTTCGTTTTATAAGTATAATGATCTATTTGTTAAAAAACGTAATCATTTAAATTATAAAATTTTGTTAGGTTTTTTTTCATTTAATAAATTTCAAGAATTTACTTGTTCAAACATAGAATAAGGGTGGAGTCAGTTTTTCTCTTGTATATATTATAAATTTTAAATATTTTATCTAAAGGGGTGTTTGGGATTGCTTATTGAAAACAACTTATGCTTATTTGTTGAAGTGCTTATCAACTTATTCGGTGTAGGACCGAAGTTTTGTAAAAAATGTTTGGATTAGCTTATGGTGGTATCAAAACGCAATAAGCTGATAAGTTGTTTTATAGTGTTTGGCAAAATTTGTTTATTCATGTAAAATGACCAAAAACTCCATTTCTCCTTCCACAATCAACTAACGAACAAAAAAACCCATCTCCTTCCATTTTTATGAAATCTAACCATCTCCTTCCATCACTGATTCACTAATCGAACCATCTCCAAAATAGGGATAATCTCCATTGCTCCTTCCATTTATGTGAAATCGAACAGGGCCATCTCCATTTTCAAGTCAATCTTCAGTTTTAGATCAAATCTCCATCTTTAGGGTTTTTTCTTAAAAAATCTCAGACGCTTCTCCTTCCATGGAAGTCGAGGGTGATGTCGTTGGAGGTGGTGATGGAAGTCGATTTGCAGAGATGAAGGTGTAATCTGATGGTGGATGAGTTGACCGATCAAGGGTTGCAGAGGGAAGAAGAAACGGCGGTACATGTTTCGATGGCCAGAGAGAAGAAGAAAAGGTAGCTGAGGAATCGATCGGAAGTTGCAGAGGGAGGATTCGTTTGGTTGGGGATCTGGATGAAGCAGGAGGCGTAAGGTTATAGAAGATGGGTATACTGGTAATCTGGATTTTGAAAAGTTATAAGGCGCTTCTCATAAGTCAAGGGGTAGCTACTTATCAAAAATGGTTTTTCAGCGTTTTCCCACTGAAATAAGCCATTCAAAAAAAAAAATCATCCAAACACTTCAATCTCCTTTTTTCCGGTTCCCCACCGGTAATAAGTCAATAAGTCATTTTCATAAGCAATCCCAAACACCCACTAAGCCCTTGTTTGTTTTTTCATTTTAAGCTCTTAATCACCACTTATGTCTGATTCGTTTAGGCATTTTATAACCATTTCCGAACTGAAATCAGACTTCAGACTTCGGACCTCTTAAAAAACAAACGCCACCTAAGTGTTGATTCATATTAATAAATTATATTCTTATTTTAAAAATTTAAAATATTTGAATTATCAGAATATTTTGAACTAAATAAAAAATTCTAGGATTCTTATTTTAAAGGGAAATTAATTATTTTAACCATTTTATAAATCAAGATTACCAAAATAACCATTTTCTCTTCACTTTTACCAAAATGACCAAAATACAATCGAAATATCCACCGAAATCGAAGCCTCCTTCAAATACCTCTGCCAACCTCCACCAAATACCAAAAACCTCCCCCAAAGACCTCCAAATTCAATTTCTAATTACATTTTACATTTTATACCCTTAGAGTTAGTTAATAAATTACTTTAAGTACTTTACTTTTTAATTTTTCATTTTACACTCTTATCACATTAACACACATACTCGTATATCAATTAAAATACGTCTAAAAAATACGTTTTAATTTTAACAAGTTACACCATTATAATCATCTCGACAATACCTTCGAAATGAGCCCAATATTGAATATTTTTCGATTTAATTATATATACTTTTAAAGCCAATTATCTTCTTGATCGGTGAATATGAATATTTTTCATAATATTCGGAATATTAATTAAAATATAATGCTATTATTTTTGTAGACAAAGTATAATATTATGGATATATAAAGAAATAAGATATAAATTATAGTGAATTTGTACTACTTTTCTATAATAAAACACATATAAATTAATATTCATGTACAATAACACATAATGCATCGGTTTTTAAGGTTATTACGATATATATTATAATTAACCCATTTTTGATTCAATGATATATACACAGTGCGGAGGGGAGTACAGAAATAAAATACAGAAATCTTTCAAACATATTTCCATGCTCTCCTTCTCCAAGACCTTTAATGAGTAAATTTTTCAGCCTCAATATAATATTTTAATAGCCGGAAAAGACGATCAACTTACAAAAATAATAGCATTATATTTTAATTAATATTCCGAATTTTGTGAAAAATATTCATATTCACCGATCAAGAGGATAATTGATTTTAAAAGTATACAATTAAATCGAAAAATATTCAATATTGGGCTCATTTCAAAGATATTGTCGAGACGATTATAATGATGTAACTTGTTAAAATAAAAACGTAATTTTTAAACGTATTTTAATTGATATACGAGTATGTATGTTAATGTGATAAGGGTGTAAAACGAAAAATTAAAAAATAAAGTACCTAAAGTAATTTATTAACTAACTCTAAGGGTAGAAAATGTAAAATGTAAATTACAAATTCGGAAAATGGTACCTTGGCGGAGGTTTTGGGGTATGTGGAGGAGGTTTTGGGTATGTGGAGGAGGTTTTGAGGTATGTGGAGGAGGTTTTGGGTATGTGGAGGAGGTTTTGGGTATGTGGCGGAGGTTTTGGCCGTATTTTATACCCACTCCATCTGAAAGTGATTTCGAGGGGTATTTCGAGTATATTTTGGTTATTTTGGTAAAATAAAAAAGATTTTGGTCATTTTAGTAAATATCATTTGTAAAATGGTCATTTTAATTAAATTCCCTATTTTAAATCTTAAATATTTAATTTATCGAACTATTTTGAACTAAATAACTTATATCAAAAATCCAGAATTCTTATTTTTAAATTTAAAATATCTAAATTATAATAAAATTTATTTAAAAAAAACATTAATAACTTAATTTTTTTTTATGTCCACGATATATATATTTTTTGTTGTATTGGTTATTCAATTTTAATAATATACTTAACTATAATTTATATAATTTATCTTATTTAATATAATTTCAGTTTTTAGTAAGGATTTTATTATTAATTTTCAATTATGGACTTAAAATAAAATTGTTATATTTCATATTACCGTTTATCATATAGTAGCATAAGCTTACGAAAAGATAAACAACAAAATATATTATTGAGTATTTTTTTATCATATTAAAAGAGAAAATACTATTTTTTTTTTTGGAATAACAAGTAGTGCAGCAGCTTGTCAGGAGGGAAAAAAACACGTATATTTATTGAGGATTGAAATAAGGTGTTGACTGTTGAGTAACGCGGTATATTTGTATGTGTTTTCTTTTTCATCATAATTAGGTTAAATTATGTTTTAAGAATATAAAAAATAGAGTAAACCGTTCCAAAAAAAGTACTAGAATTTTGAATTGGCCCATGTGGTTTACATTTTTGACAAATTAGAGCATCTTCAACAGCTATTGTAAATTTGTTTTAAAATAGCATATTAAAAGTCAAAATCTTTGTAATAATTTACATCCAACTCCAAAAGTTACTCTATTTTAGCAACTTTATCATTAACAATATTAATAAAATATTCCATCATTTAATAAAATATTATTTCTCTCTCCTACACACTTAACTTCAATTATTTTGATTGATTGAATATAATTAAAATATTGTTTCTCTCTCTTCTATATATTTTTAGAGATTCTCTAAATTTAGAGATTTTTCTTCTCTTTTTCCCCATTTTTCAATTTTAACAATTGATATACCATAGCTGTTGCAGCACTTAAATTGCTAAAATCCTCCATTTTTCTATTTTACAATAGATGTTGGAGATGCTCTTAGCTGAAAAGCTAGCGGGTAGCTGAAAAAGCTAGCGGATAATTGATAAGCTAGCTGATGAAAAAAAATTATGTTTGACAAAACTAGCGTATAAGAGTGTGAAATGACCAAAAAATCATATTGAAAAATAAAATAAAAATTAAAAATTAATATTAATGAGAGTTATAATTAGAAAAAATTACAATAAGCTCCCAAAACGGCTACTTCATGTAGCGTTTTAATAAGCTAGTTTATAAGCTAAATTATGGTTTGCCAAAGTGTACACTGAAAATAATCTAGCTTAGAGTATCTTCAACATCTCCAAAATGAAGAAACGGGGATTCTAGAGATTTTGAGCATTATTTTTGCTCCAACAACATCTCCAAAACTTTCTCAAAAATGGAGAAAGCATGAAAAAGATTACAAAAATCTTCAAATTTGGAGAATTTAGAGACATCTCCAAAAATGATTAGCATGAGAAATAAATTATTTTTTATTATGTTCCACAAAAAAAATGAAATTAAATATTTAGATAAAATAAATAATATTTTATTAGAATATAAAATATTTTAATGATATAATGAATTGTAATCTTCAAAATGGAGATGCTATTAAAATTGAATGTAATATTTTTTAGAGATTTTTGATTTTGAATCTCTATTTTAAATAAAGTTATAAAAATACTGTTGAAAATGCTCTTATAAACTAGCTTTGAAATTGTTATGTTAGACTTTAGTAACCACCATTATCATCCTTACTTTTTATATTTGTTTTAAAAATAGTTCATGGTTCGTAAGATTAGTCTCTTACGTGAGATTATATGTGTCTTTTTCCTCTTTTTTTGTCTTTGTCTAGGACGAAAATGATAGTTTACCTTTTTTTTTAATTTTTTTATTTACATATAACAATACATATATACACCATATATATATATATATAAAAGGTACAATCTTTATAAATTTTTTTAAAAGTTGAAACTCATGGAAATCAATATAAAAGTAATTTTTTCATCAAGCATTATGATTTTATATATTGTTTCACATATTAAAAAAATATTACATCGAAAAAAAAAATGTTTTGTTTCACCATATGAATTTTGCTTCATATGTAATAGTGAACCAACGTTTTTTTCCATATGTAATATATTTTTTCATATGAACACAAACATATGTGAAATAATATCTTAAATCATAACATTTGAAAAAAAAAATTATGAGTTTTTTTATTTTTATATTGGTTTTCACAAGTTTCTACTTTTTAATCTAAGACTAAAACTTGGATATTGAATAACATATTTTATTTCATAATGTGTTTGTTTCACATGTACTCGTTTCATAATGTGAAACTTTTTGGAGTGTTTGTGCAATAAAAAACACATATAAAAAAGTTTCAAATTGTCAAACGAGTACACGTCAAACAAATACATTGTGAAACAAATATATGTTAATCAATATATTAGATAATATGCCTAGATAAAAAAAATCATATGAAATGACACATTATACACAAGTTTTTAAGGTTATCACAATTCATGCGTTCTCAAATGATTAAGCCAATTACACATATTTATATTTATATTTAAAAAACTGGTTATAATCATATCAGCTGGATCATTTCAATCTAAAGGTTTGGAAATTGGATGAGTACTTTGAGTTTTTTGTTCGATATTCTTTTTTGATCTTATCCTTATATTTAAGAAAAAGATCAAGAGAGAATTTTAAAAAAAGAGAACCTTAGAACAAAAAACACCATTTTTCCCTAAATATAGGATGAGAATTGAGATTAAGAGTGAACATTGAAATTTTTAAAAAAAAAAAATCATTCAAACCGTTAGATTGATATAATCTAACGAGTAGAATTAAAAATGTTGTTATAGCCACTTTCAAAAATGTATATAAAAATATCACATACCATTTTTTAAAACAAAAGTCGGTGAAATATAATAATAATTTGAAAGAAACAAATTAGACTCATAAAATGATCAATTTATTATCTATCAGTTGACATTCATTTTGGTATATTTTTCATCTATTTTTATTTTTTTAATGGTTTTCCCTTTTTTTTTTTTCAAAACTATGCCTTGGTCTTTTATCTAAATATAGGGATGATCACGATTTAGAAATAAAATGTAAATGTAAATATAAATATTATGTGCATGTGTGACTATATATATTGTGTATATGTATGGTTATACAAAATTTTTTTTAAGGGAAATTTCAATTATGGTCCAGAGATAAGACAAAAAAAAGTGGTAAAAAGACGCATGTAACCCTTAGTTAACGAACTACTTGAACGAAATTATTGATCAAATACCATTTTCAGAGCAAATTGTAAATAGTGTGAACGATAATTGTATTTATTGAAATTTAGGGTCGACTTTTAAAGACTGAAGTAAACCAAGTGGATCAAAATTGTAGTTTAGGGCTGGTTGTTTATCTTTTAACAGTTTCATTAAAAGACAGTCTCTGAATCGCTAAGAGGTGAACTCTGTTTAACAAAAATTAAGTCACTTTCATAATAGTTTCAAAATTTTTTGAATCATTTTGTATCATGGACTTTTTTTAACCATTAAGAGCCTAATTACATCCTGAACACTTACCAACCAATTATATTTTATTTTTCACTATATCATAATAGTATTTTAATCATTCTGTACCAAACCATTCACTAACCGCAAAACAACGCTTACTCTAAAAAATAAGTATTAATGTTGAAAAATATTGTTTTTGACAAATCTCAAATCTTAAGAGCAATTACTCTTTTATATTTTAACAAAAAGTAATTATGTAAAACATCTAATGATAATTAAATAACGTTTTTAAAGCAAGAATTTATCGTATTCTATAAGTTATGCTATCGTATTCGTGGGCCATTTACGAATGAAAATGATTGTTTTTCTAATGTCAAGAAAACCCACTTATCGTTGACGATTGAAAATAAACTCCCAAGTCTTGACAAAGAATATGAAATGACGATATATTCTTTTCTTTCTTTAACTAAACGAATGTATCTTTTAAGAAATAGAAATTATGGTTTCAGCCACCACCAACCATTATTGAATTTTAAATCATTTCTTATACGACTTTTGATCTGCTATTTTTCCAAGGGAAAGCTGAATATGCTTCTATGACTTATTTAATGCGCTGCTAAGTTTTAATATCCCTTTCACATATTAACATAAAGGGTTTATATTAAAACTTGTATGGATAAGTGATACAGAGACGATTCGAGAGTTAACAAAAATTTTCTTCGATCTTTGGAAAAGAAGAAAATGAATTCGAAAGAAGTCTGAAAGTTGGCATCGAAAACTAAAAAACAGTCGATTACGCAACTTCTCCCGAAACTTGGATCGCGTGTCGGGTCGCAGTCACGTTTTGAACAGTCCTGAACAGATTGTCTTTATCTGTTTATTTGATTATTTTGTTTCTTAATTAGTTTAGTTAAATATTTGTTAGTTTAATTATTATTTATTTGCTTTCCTAAATGGTTTAGGTTTCCTTTTACTTTAGGAATTATCTTTAGTTATTATCTTATTACTTTTATAGTTGGTTTAAGATTAGAATTGATTTAGTTTTCATAGTTATCTTAGTTAGTTTAGTTATAAATAAGATTCATTGTTTTCATTATTATGCAGTTTATTATTGATCAATAAAGTTATCTTAGAGTTTTATCTCTAGTTTTATAAGAGTTTTCTCTTATTTCTCGAGCGTCTCGTTGTAATGCTCGTTATCTTAAAAGGTTTAGACATTTGTTGACCTAACCGCACTTTTCCGCTGCATCAATAAGGTTGTCAGTATCACTATAAAACAAATGACTTTTACTAATAAAAATTACTTAGGAAAATTTTCGTTAGTGATTACCTACGGATCACCCAGAAAATACCAATGGTTCAGTAAAATTCAATGTTTTTCGAGAAAAAAATACCAACGGATCACCCAGAGAATCTCTGAGTAATCTGTCACTGATTTGAATTACCCACCAACTTTTGTGACAGTTTTGTGAGGAATCACTCTTTAGCGACGTATTTCGCAGGGAAATGTCGTAGGTAAAAGTTCTTGGTTTAGTAGTGAAATGATAAAGTTGTTTATATGATAACATATAAATCATTGTTCGTTTGTTGTGCTGAATAAACCGTTTGAATTTCAAAAATACCATTTTTACCCCCGGTTTATGTTTTAATTTGTTGAATAAAACAATTGTTTGATAAAAATGTTGAATACATGGCTTTTAATTATAAATAAAATTATCAATTTAAACATTTTTAAAATAGAAATCACATCTTTCTACAAGATTTCATCAAACACTTTGTATCCTAAACAAACCTCATGCTTAACCTGTGTCTCCGTGTGTTTCTATGGGAACCAAAAATTATCAATTTAAACATTTTTAAAATAGACGTCACATCTTTCTACAATATAAATCACCTCATGCTCTTTAGTTGTCTATAATATAAAGATATTATTGATATTAATATGTAGATATAGACGTTTTTTTTTTTTCATTTTAGACGTCCTATAAAATTATTTTTGTTGTAGTGACACGACATGTCGTGTTTAATAATGTTTAATCAGTACTATTATGAACGATGTTCCTAATTAATGCCCATAGTACATCGATGATATCCATGACCATCCGTGGTTTTTACTTTCGACAGGGTTTTCCACGATGAAGACGAGAATTCAGAGACGTTGACTTATGGGGCCAGAGGAAGAAAGTTACAGCCATGAGGTGGGGGAGGGGGGTGTTCTTCACGTGTGTTGGGGGTTACTTTTATTTTATTTATCATGTTTTTTATAAATGTTTTAATGTGTTAATCCTTAATAAAAGAAATAAGAAAAGGAAAAAAAAAATCGTCCCTAACTTAAGTTAATTCTATGGACGAAGCTTGAAATAAATTAGAAACCATGATGACCAAAAAACAATTTATTAAAATTAGGGACGAAAATCTTAGTCTACTCTTTAATTTTTTTTTCTCTAAATTAGATATTAGTTATTTCTCTAAATTGATTAACTATAAATTTATAATGTTTTACTACAATTATAGTTATGTTTACATTATTGATTTGTTTGCCCTAAATTTAATATTACTTATATGTCCTAAATTTGATATTATTTCTTGTTTTAAATTGGTTAGTTATAATCAAGGTTCTAAATAATATAAGACGTAGCATGGTGGCATGACCAAGTCTCAAGTCATGGAATCCACAACAAGGTCACGACGTTCTTCATGGTGCGATTTATGGCAACAAATCTCTATATCATATACAAATTAATATACAATTGGGTTCCGGTGAGAAGAGAAGTTATGGTGAGAAGCATAAGAAGACATCTGAACCGTTGGATGCATATTAGGATGAGATGCACCGAGATGAGATACACCGGATCAATTCTCCTAAGAAACGCAATTCATGGGTAGGTGTGAGATTAAAAGTGATCAAGGGTTCAGATCCATTCTTACGTTTCTCACATTAACTTCACTTCTCACACGATCTCATACCTATATATACATAAACATACATTTTCTACTATAGGTTGGGTTCCGGTGAGAATGAGAGTTATGGTGAGAAGCGTAAGAAGGGATCTCCACCCTTGGATGCACATAGGATGGGATGCATTGAGATGCATCAGATCAACTTTCTTCTAAGACGCAATTCATGGATGGATACGAGATTAAAAGTGATTAATGGTTCAAATATCTTCTTACGTTTCTCATCTTAACTATTATTCTAACACGATCCTAAGCCTTCTTCTGTTGTTACTCAATAAATTAATTATAATAAATAATTTAAATAAGACCGTTCGTTGTTTGGAGGCTTCAAAAAAGGGTTTTCGTTTTCCATTTCATTAGAGAGAAGCAGAGAGTGTTGTTTGTTCTTCTTCAATCACTTAATCAATCAATCGATTAAGATGAGATTCAAGGGTTTCTGATACGAATCAGTCTGATAAGTTTTGATTAAGATGGGATTCAAGGTTTCTTCAACAATAAAACAGAGGAATCCATCTGATCAGTTTCGATTTGTTTTTTTATATGAATCAATCTGTTTCTTTAAGGGTTTTGAGTTGATTATTAGATCTGATTTTTCCTTCTTCTGGTTCGCATCTCTCATACGATTGTATTTTCATCTCAATCTTCACTTCTTTGTGTTAGGGTTTAAACTGTCAACTGGACTCTGCGTTTTAAATTTCTATTAAAAGTGCATTTGAATTTTTGTTTAAATGTATTTCAGCAGATGCTATCTTCCTTCTTCCTTTTTATATTTCTTTTTTATGTTGATATCTTTAGGGAGTGTTTGGATGAGCTTATTCAATTATGACTTATTACCGGTCTGGAAAATATGAAAAGCTGATAAGTTAACTTCTTAAAAAACAACTCAATCTCCGGTTTGGCACCGGATAAGTTGTTTTACCCAAACACTTAAAATGATTTATTACCGGTTCCCCACTGGAATGGAATTAGTCTTATCAGTTTATTACATTTGAATTAAAAGTGCATCATGATCATATACATTTGTTGATTGTTGAATTAAAATGTCAACTACGTTTTAAATTTCTATTAAAAGTGCATTTGGTTCTCAGTTTACATGTTGAATATTTGTTTAAATGTAATTTCTATAAAACCATCTTGCTTTTTATATTTCTGTTTTATGTTGATATCTTTAGTCTTTATTTGAAAATCAAGTAATGAAGCAGTTGGTTTCCGTTGGCTTTGAAATCCTTTAGCTGTTGTGAAATTCCTGCAAATTAAACCCATGATACATTATTAAAACGTGACCAACACGGCACCACTCATGTGGACATGGAATTAAGCAAATTGATGTAACTATTGTGCTTGATTTTCTTTACCTGCCAACTGTTTTTTTGGTATGTTAATATAGCTTTTATGTTCTTCATCTTAACTTATTTTATGATCTTTGTTTTGTTTGAATAACATGGTCTATGACTCATAATTTTCTTTTCATTTTTTAAGAAGGATTTGGTAAGATATCAAAACACAATCAATCAGATAAATTGTTGCAAAACTCTTGGTGTTAAGCCTGACCCTTTTTATTTGTCGGCATGTATATCAGGTCTTCGTTGAGGGTTGGTACTAGCTACATCGTGATGAGATGAGTGCTAGTTAGAGGCTTAAGAAGGCTTTAGTTATTCGTAGACGTCTTCTGCAATTGGAGATAACGACAGTTATTGGGTTGTAGTAACACCCGACCTTCACTTAGCCTCCAACTAAAGCTTGGTCTATCCTTTGTTGTTGAAGTTAGATTTGTTATTCAAGGTAATCACTACTAGAAAATTTAGTATTTTCAACGGAAAATGGTTGAAAATTTTATACGAATTTTAGAGGGATTATTGACAGAACGTAAATTTTCAACGAATTTCCGTTGAAAATCCCTCACAAACATGCATTTTCAACCAAAAATTTTTCAACGGAATGTCTCGTTAAAAAATATTTGGTTGAAAACGCATGTTTGTCAGTTAATGAGAGATTTTCAACAGAAAATCGTTGAAAATTCGTAGAAAATTTATGTTTTGTCAATAATCCCTTTAAAATTCGTAGAAAATTTTCAACGACATTTTTCGTTGAAAATTTACGTTGAAAATACTCAATTTTCTAGTAGTGAATTTAAGTGACGATTTATAGACAAGAAAAGTATTGAAAATTTTAAATTAGTTGTTCTTTTCAAATTCAAGGGTGTTACAACAAAAAACACCCAAGTAAAGGAAACATTCATTTACTTGGATTTTTTTTTACCAAATCTCTTTGAATTTAACGTTTCTCCTACCGGTAAAAGATATGAATGATCTTGATTTTTCTATATGATTGTACTCACTTGTATATACTACGGTAACTCTTTTGGGGTGGTTAGCATGTACCAAAACTGATGTCATAGAACTCTACGGTTTCTTTATTAAAAAAAAAAGAACTCTACGGTTTCAAATGGGGTCTTTGGGTTGACGTTCTAGGTTTTGGAACCGCAAAATTAATATACCAAAAATGGTAGTAATTAGTTTGCGCACGTGAGATTGTCAAGTTTATAAATGAGTGTTGAGTTTTGGTCTCAAGTTTATAAATGATGTCGTTGTTTCATGATATTTAACATAATTACAATAAATAACTTGAGCCACTTAAATATAAAAATTAGGGCTTAATCATCTGAGAATCCTAAAATATGTAAGATCAGTAAGGTTCATCATAAGCCACTAATTTATGATAATTATATTTATTAATTAATGAGATAAGTTCACAAGGTATATCCAATCTCATAGATTTAGACTATATTCACGATGTATTCACAGCCAACACTACCGCTTAACAATCTTCTACAACCGTTATCTTTCTTATTTATTGTAGGTCCTTAAGATTTATGATGATCAAGATTTGTTTCATTACTATACCAAACATAACCGACGACCAATATTCAATTGCACCACCAAGACATGATTGTTACCACCATAATGGCAATTAAAGACATCAATTATAAGCACCTATAAAAGAACTCAAAAACATTCGAAGAGACACATCGATAACAAAATCAAAAACAAGAAGATATCGTTATTGAATCCACTCTAAAGTGCTCTCACTACAAAACAAATTATTTTTACCAACAAAAAATACCCAATAAAATTTTTATCGCCAATTACCCACAGATCACGTAGAAACCAATGGTTCGGTAAAATACGGTGTTTTTCGAGAAAATACCAACAGATTACCCAGAGAATCTCTAGGTAACCTGTCATTAATTTGAATTACCCACCAGAAATTTACCCACCAACTTTTATGACGATTTTGTAAGGAATCACCCTTTAGCGACATATTTCCCACGGAAATGTTCGTAGAAAAAGTCTTTCATTTAACACGTCTCGAACAATTCCTCTCCGTTAAAAACATTATTATTGGTTTATGGGCGGAAGGCCCTTGAGGCTACTAGGGGCCAGGGCCCCTGGGCTTTTTAACCTACCAAGTATAAAAAATTTAGGTCTTAACTTAGTAAATTGTTTTTTTAACTTTGGGCCCCCCACTAACAGATTGCAGACCGCGTCTTCTTCACGTCTTCAGCAGCAGAGTCGACATCGAAGACCTCTAAGGCTCTAACCAAGAACTAAGCATCGACGCGATGACATAAACCAGTTGACGGCTCGATCTCCAGGCTGGACCCTCTCTCTCGACCTCCAGGCTCCAGCCTCTGCCGTCTCTCTCGATGGTCGACGATTGCACTTGATGACGACCTAAGTCACCTAACAGCAGCAGTCACAGTTAGCAGCCCCTACCTCTCTCTCGACCAGTCGACCTCCATCCTCTCTCCCTCTCTCCCTGTCATAACGGTGAAAGTACAATATAACGGTCGGGACCGAAATGTGAAATAACGGTTATAACGGGGTTATATCGGTGGTATAACGGTCCAAAATAACGGTCCATATAATATTTCGTAGAAATATATAATATATATATATATATATTATAGTTCCCTACTTTTATTGAACATATAATTTGCATTAATAGAAGATATAGTTTCAACTTCAATCTTCAAAACACTAACTTAAACAAGTTTCACAAAACGAAATAGGAAAAGTGTTCATAAACGAGCTAAATATAAATTAGCTAATTGCAGAAGCAGCAACTGGTTAATCGAAGCAGAAGCAGAAGAAAAAAAATCGAAGCAGAAGCAGTAACAGCAGAAGAAAAAAAATTGAAGCAGAACTCTTGATGGTGAACTCGTGAAATGGTGAAAGAAAGAAAGAAAAGAGAAGAAAGAAAACCTAAGAATAGTCAACATAATAAGGTTGGGCTGCTGACCCAAAAAAAAGTAAAAAAAAGAAGGCCCAATGACCTAAAAAAGTGAAAATCAATATAAAATAACCCAAAAATACTCAAAACCTATATAACGGTATGTAACGCCGTTATATTACACATATAACGGCCTATATAACGGTCTGTAACGGCGTTAAAAACGGAATCGTTATTTTAGCCGTTATTTAGCACTGTTAAGTATTTTTTGCCCGTTAAACGTTATAACGCCGTTATTAACAGCATAGCTTATGGATTAAGTTGTCTAGAATTTAGTTAAGATGTGCAGTCTTAATGGAAGTCTAATAAGTTGCTGCAGCCTTAATGGTTATGAATTAAGCTGTCCAGAACTTGGTTAAGATGTGCAGGCTTAATGGAAGTCTAATAAGCTATTGCGGCCTTAATGGTTATGAAGAATTTGGTTAAGATGTGCGAGGTTTAGTGGACGTCTAATAAGCCGCCGGCTTTGAATGGTTATGAATTAAGCTGTCCAGAATTTGGTAAGATGTGCAGGCTTAATGAAAGTCTAATAAGCTGCTACGGCCTTAATGGTTACGATTAAGCTGTCCAGAATTTGGTTAAGATGTGCAGGTTTAGTGGAAGTCTAATAAGCTACTGCAGCCTTAATGGTTATGAATTAAGCTGTCCAGAATTTGGTTAAGATGTGCAGGCTTAATGGAAGTCTAATAAGCTGTTACAGCCTTAATTGGTATTTTTGAAAATATATAATATATTAGGTCCGGCCCCTGTGGTTGAAAAGCTTGTGTTCCGCCCCTGGGTTTATACATGACAGGTTGTGTTTAATCACGTTCTGTAATTGTAACCATGGACGGAGCCGGCTTTAACCCAGGGCCTCAGTGGGCCACCCTCAAGTGCAAAAAAAATCTATTTTTAAGTATACCCCATTTGTTATTTGATTGGTTTTTGATTTCATGGCCCACTCTTAAAACCCAAACTTATTATAAAACCAAATCCAATCCAACATCTGAATTCTTAAATGTCGTCTCCTGCCCAATTTCTATCCAGAATGTACCCTTCACCCGGCCTTGCACTTGATGCTTTTGAATTCCGATCACGTTATCACGTCACAGACCCATGTATCATAGAGAACTTGACCTCCAAGCGTTTAAGGGATTTGATTTCTCCATTGATAAATCAATTCTTAGAATCTGTTATCTCATTATTTAGGGCTTACCATTTACAAATTGATAAGTTTGTTTATAACTTGTCCAAAATTCAAATCGGTTTGTAATTGTTTTATGAGTTGAACAAATAGATATTTTTTTATTAGTAATCAGTTTAGGACTTTAGTCTTTAGTAATTAGGTTTATCAAGTTGTTTATTTATCAAATTGTTTGTTTATCAGTGATCAGTTTACAACTTATATTGAATCATCTTTTTTGGTTAATGTTTCGTGACATTTTAGTGAAATTATTGGGATATTTTACAGCCATGGAGAAAATTTTGATAAAGAGAAAATTAACTGTTGATTCATCGGAGCCAACTCAAGATGATAGCTCTAAATAAAGAGGACCGCCCTTTATAAAATCCTTGGCAACGTTCATGATTGTAACCATTGCTATTAAGAACGGCGTTCTTGATTGACGTCCATAATACATCGACGGTATCCACGACCGTCCATGATTTTTATTTTCAACGGGATTTTCCGTGACAGAGACAAAGTTCACATGAATTATGGGTGAGAGGAAGAAGTTAGAGCCATGAGGTGGAGAAGGGGGGGGGGGGTTGTTGATCACGTGTGTGTTGGGGGTTATTTTTAGTTAGGGGTGCTCACGGGTTGGGTTGATCGGGTTAAAGGCATTTCAATAACCCAACCCAATGCTTGCGGTTTGAAAAATCTCAACCCAACCCAAACCAAACCAAAGTGTAACCCAACCCAATCCAATCGATACGGGTTGGTCGGGTTGATCAGTTTGATATCTTGGTACAACAAAATATTCTCCTAATCTTGAATATATTGTTTGTCATTTGATATAACTTATCCATATTTCTTAAATTTTAAGTATATCACATTCAATTAATTTTCTCAATATATATACATATATATATTCACAGTTATTTGTATATACAAAAGAATTATATAGAGATAGAAAATAAATTAAAAATATATGTATATGAAGAGAGTGTGTGATGGGTGTAATTGTTTAATTTACATATTAATATAGACTCAATAATCATATTAAATCCAAAATATAAAAAGATATCGGTTCATCGGGTTGGGTTAAGTTCAAATAAAAGTAGCCCGATATCAACTCAATGCCTATGGTTTGTCGGAAGTTGATTCAAACTCAACCGTCTTTGAATGGGTCAGCAAGAAGACCTGGTAAATTGGGATTTTGAACCTTGATTTTAGGGATAATTGTAGCAGTTAGTGGAGTAGTGCCCCTGTTTTTTTAGCTTTCTTTTGTTTTGTTTCTAAGCTATAAATAATTATGCTTTAAGAATCAATGAAATCAATTATCCAGCAAGCGGTGCATGACAGCATGTTCTCAAGGATTGCAGCGCTAAATATCGCTAAAGAGGCATGGACTATACTTCAAGAAGAGTTCTACGGTGACTGGAAAGTGGCTGTAGTCAGCCGTCAAGCTCTAAGACTAGAGTTTGAAAATCTGTTCATGAAAGATGATCAAGTGTTGTTGATTTTAGTCTTTGCCCTAAAAAGGAAAGGTTACAAACTCGTGAAACACGTGTAAAAATAATTTTTTTCATTATTTTTTTTCATCAAAGGCTAGAATTAAATATATTATTTCACATATATTTGTTTTATAACATGAAAGCTTCACATGTATTTGTTTCAATATATGAGTATTTTTTACGCATAATTTTGGTTTCACTAGGTGAATTCAAAAAAAATTCACATGTAATTATTTTATAAGGTGAACCCAAAGATATGTGAAACACTATCTTAAATTATAAGTTTTGATGAAAAAAAATCATGTAAAAAATTATTTTTATAGTTATTTTTACGAGTTTATAACTTTTTGTGATTTTTATTTGATTAGGTCATATATATATATATATATATATAGGGAAGGGATCATACGAGAACCACCCATATTTAAAGGAACAATTTGTGGACCACATATGATGTGGGTCCCACATAATATTAAATCATTTCTGTGGTCCACAAGTGTCCCTTTGTTCTTTTAAAAATCAAAAGTTCTCATTTAAACCTTCCTCTATATATATATATATAAAGTTCTCATTTGAACCTTCCTCTATATATATATATATAAAGTTCTCATTTGAACCTTCCTCTCTATATATATATATGAAAGTTCAAATGCGAACTCAAATTTGGTTGTGAACATGAGTACAAATGAGAGTGCGACACGTGTCTGAATATAGATTATTCGGACTGAATAATCAAAGAAATATTCAGACTGAATATAATGTTTATTCAGTCCGAATAATACTTATTCAGACTAAATAAGCATTATTCAGACTGAAAAACACTATATTTAGTCTGAATATTTCTTTGATTATTCAGTCTGAATATGACACGTGTCGCGCTCTCATTTGTCCATGTTCACAACCAAATTTGAGTTCTCATTTGAACCACCCCTATATATATATATAGGGTCAGGTTCAAGAAGAAACCTTAAAAAGAACAAATTAGGAGCTCTCCATCCGGACTGTATGCACAAATGCATACCGGTAATTTGTAACATGCATTCGTGCATATAAAAAAACCGATATGCATTTATGCATACCGTCTATGCACAAATACATACGGCCCAGATGGAGGGCTTCCAGGTTGTTGTTCAGTTTTTTTTAAGGTTTTCTCCTGAACTTATATATATATATATATATATATATATGAAACATTTAGGCTAATTTTTTTGGTTAAGAAATATGTGACCAATAAGATTAATTTATCAATGTAGGATAGCTAAGTTAAACCACAATTTAATTTCTATAATCACCTCTTTATATAATCACCTATTGTTCCAACATATCATCATTTTATCAACGTAGGATAGCTAAGTTAAACCACAATTTAATTTTAGAATTCCCATTCATATTGTGTCATGTCATTTCTGTTGACTATTATGTTTATATATAAAGATGTAAAGATAAACAACATGAAATGACATTAGTACATCTTATTAAATGTATAACATAAGGCAATATCTATTTAACATACAAGGATTTATAACTAAAATAAACTATTTACAATTTTAGATTAAATAGTTAATTTTAGTTACAAATCCTTTTATGTTAAATAGATATTACATTATGTTGAAAAAAATTGGCATCCTTCTCCTTATAAATCACCCTCATGTTCCAACATGTAATCTTTTTATCAATGTTGGATGACAAAAGTTAATCGCAATCAATATTTTCGAATTCTCAATCTACATTGTATTATATCATATGAATGTTATACTTTCGTCTTAATTGGTGGGAGAAAAAAAAAATCCTCTTTTCAGCATTTAATTTCGCAAAGTTCTTCAAATTTGAAGATTTTTATCCTATCTGCTATACTTTCTCTATTTTAGAGAAAGTTTGAAATATTTGTTACAACAAAAAGATAAGTTAAAAACTCCAACCAAAGGGTATTTAGTCTTGTGGTATGTGAGCATATGGGCTATTAGTAGGGAGAGTGTTAACCTCACCAAAGGTGAAAGAGTCTATAAGTTTATTTGTTCTATTTATTGTATATAAATATTATATATTTCAAAAAAAGTTAAAAACTCCAGCATCGTCAATTTTTTGGAGAATCGGTTAGAGATGCTCTTAAATGGTTTCTCCCAACCTGGTACTGGCATGTATCTAGGGCTTCTTTTTGCATATTTATTTGGGTAAAACTTCATAAGCATATGCTCGACCTTTAAGGATATTATCTCCAACAAAGCTACTATTATCAATTGATCGCTGATGTTACCGACGATGCTAATATCCATGATAAACGATCGTTGACAGTAAAGATGGTAGTTATTTATCCATGACTAACACTAACACTTAAATATCTTCAACAACTGTTATCTTTTCTTTATTTATTGGAGGTCTGAAGATTTATGACCAAGGTCGTTTCATTAATAGACCAAACATAACCCACGACTAATATTCAATTACACTAACAAGGCATTGACCATTACCACCATTATGAAAATTAATTAAAAACACCAATTATAGAAGCCACCTATAAAAGGACTCAAAAATATTCGAAGAGACACAACGATAACAACATCAAGAACAAGAAGATACCGTTATTGAATCCACTTTGAAGTGCTCTCAAATAATTCCTCTCCGCTAAAATCATTATTATTGGTTTATACTTTATACACGACACATCGTGTTTAATCATGTTCTGTAATTGTAATCAATGCTATTAAGAATGACGTTTTTGATTGACGTTCATAGTACATCGAAGATATCTATCTACAATCGTTCGTTCTTTTTACTTTCGACGGGGTTTCCGCGACAAAGCGTGTTGGGAGAAGGGGGATGGGGGTGTTAATCACAGTGTGTTGAGATTTACTTTAGTTTTAGTTATTATGTTTTTTATAAAAGTTTTAATGTATCTAATCTTTAACAAAGGAAATACGAAAATAATAAAAAGAACAAATCGCTCCTCCTGATTTAACGTTAATTTTAAAGATGAAAAGTGAAACATATTGGAAACCATGATGACCAAAAAAACAGTCTTCTAAAATTAGAGATGAAAATGGTTATAACAACAAACCACACATGGACGAAAATCCTAGTTTACTCTTTAAACTTTTTTTCTCAATTATATTAATCATTTCCCTAAATTGATTAATCATTTCCCTAAATTGATTAGCTATAAATTTATAATGTTTTACAATTATCAATTATGTTTACATAATTTTATTGATTTGTTTATTTGTTTTATTCGTTTCCCTTAAATCTGATATTAGTCTTTGCCTAAATTGATTAGTTATAATCAATGGCGTAATGCATAACATGGTGGCATGACCAAGTCTCAAGTCATGCATTACAAAACAAATGACTTTTATCCACAAAAATTACCCAGGGAAATTTCTGTTGGTGATTACCCACGGATCACCCAGAAAAGACCAATGGTTCGGTAAAATCCGATGTTTTTCAAGAAAATACAAACGGATCACCCAGAGAATCCATGAATAATCTGTCACTGATTTGAATTACCCACCGGCAATTTAGCCACCAACTTTTATGACGGTTTTGTGAGGAATCACCTTTTAGCGACAGATTTCCCAGAAAAAATTTCGTAGGCAAAAGTCTTTCGTTTATGTTAGAAGATTGGTAGAAACAGAAACTGTCTTTGGAAACAAATTCCTTAGACACAGTGTGTAAATAAAAATAAACAACTGAATTACATAAGGGAAAAGAAGACAGTAAACAGAAAAGAATTAAACCGAGGCTCGTGTTTGACACGATGCCCTTAAACAGATTCGAGGTCTGTTCCCAGGGTACAACGGTGAGAAACAGCGTAAGCTGCAGGAACGAAATACTTGCCTGAAAACAGTCGCCGGAGAAATTGCAGTACAGCAGAGAAGAACTTTTGGAGAGGTTACTGTTTTTCACATGAGTTCGGTCGGTTTAGCCTACAAAATCGCCAAACCGTACCCCCCCCTGCGCGCGTGTAGGTGATGGAGCATAAACTTACTAAAGAGCTTGTAAGCCCTTTGTGGTTTTTTCCATATAAACCACTCCAAGTTTCTCCTCCCTTCCTACGTGGGACACATTCCAAACCATCTAGAGTTACTTCTATTTTCCAACCGAATGCTCTACTTTGGGCATCGATATCTCATTCACACAATCTCCATTTTGGACACATAATATACGGTTTCGAAGCTCATATATAGGAGAACACAAACCCATAAAATTCTCATTATATATAACGCATATACATATAATTAATTGTGTCCAAAGTTAGTTAAAAACCACATATTTTAACTAAAAATTCCAACAGTTTAGTAGTGATGGAAAGCCACAACGAGGTCACGACGTTCTTCATGGTGCGACTTATGCGAAAAATCTCTATATCATGTATAATATTATATACATAAACATGTGTTTTTTGTGATTACCCAATGAATTAATGATAATAAACATATTAAATTAAGTTATATATTAAAAAAGATAGGTAAAAACAAATATGGTGTTACAAAAAACCGTGCATTACGCCAAGGCGTGTCTTAGGCTTAATATGGTGTGAGACACGCCTTGAGCCACAACATGTCATGACGGTTGCGGCCAGTGGCAGATCCATAATTTTTTTTTTGTTGGGGGCACATTTAAGGAGTCAGGGTGTCAAAAAACAATTGAAACCGAATAACTCATACAAACCATACAATTTTGGGTTATTCGGTTTTCGGCTTAAATGGTTTAGTTTAATCTATTAATATAACCTTTTTGGTTTTTCTAGTAATTTTTTTTACTATTTCGGATAAACTGAGACCTACATACGTATACTGCTATATATATATATATTTTACTATTACGGTTCAACTAAAACCAAATAAAATAAAAATAAATAATACTACTTTCCCTGTGTTAAGACTTAAAAAGTTGTAAATGATATAGTAGAAATTAGATTGGGACCTTGTCTTTTTTATTATTGGGGGGCCTATTAGTAATTTTAGGTAAAAACATATCTCTATCTATATAAAAAAAATCCTCCAAAAATGACGTGGCGCATTATTAGAGCTCCATTATCTATAAGAATTTTCTCATTGTTTTGAGTTTTTTAAATAAAAAATAAGTTAAGACTAATATACCCTTAATGAAAAAAATGTAGATAATGATAAAAAAGCTAATTTGGTAATTTCACTTTAAATATAATTAACTTTAACTTTCAACCTATATAACTCTTATAGACATTTATTATATAGTCTCCATATTTCCACTTAATGAAATAATTATTTTATAACTCTTTTTTCTTAAATTTTAAGATTTTTTATATAATTTTGTTAATTATATTAATTATCTTTTATTAAATCATAAATATCTTAAACCTTTCGACTTCTATTCCGTTTTTTTATCCCACCTATATATTACATCTCATTTAACGTTTTTTCTTTTGTTTTATTAAATCTCCATCATATTGCATATTATGCATTCAAATGTATAATCAAGATGGAAGCTAGATTTTTATGGTTTATTCTATGTTTTTATATGAGTTATTCACTTATTTGTTGTTATTGATGTGTTGTTGTATTTTTATTTTTTTGCAAATTTTTTTATCGTCGTTGTTGTTCTTCCTCCATAAAATCAATGTAAGAATTGTTACATTTTATTTTATGATTTGTAATCAAGTGTTATTTATGCAAAGTTTTTTTTATTATGAACTTCATTCTTCATCCTTTATATTTATAAATATTTCTGAATTGGTATTTTTATCTCATTCTCTATATTGTGGTCATTTATGAAAATCAATATATATCATGTGATTATTTGTTGTTTGAAAAAAAAAACACTTCAAATTGTAACATCCCAAAATTTTAAATACTTAGATATCTACAAATAACATGTCAAGATCAAACACTTACATTGCAGCGGAAATAAAATATCTAATCTTACATATTATATCACAATTTAACGTTATAGTCTTGAAGAACATAACTTTGCTCTATACAAGAATGCCTTAATTGCATATAACCTTCTTTGGTGCCAATCCTCATATCTTTCTTGATCCCATTTCTCCTCGTATTCTAGTAGCCGCCTGGGTTGCAAAAGTTTTAAAGAGTTTGGGGGAGCCTAAGGCCCAGTGAATTCACGGTTTTTGCATATACAATGTCAATAAACATATTTCACAAAGCCTCATAATTTATCATGCATACGATCGAAACATTATAATACACAACAACGACGTTATGGGAAATGTCTACCTCACACAGCTTTACCTGATGAACTCACACAGCTTGTCCGCTCTTACGGCTTAGACAAGCTCACACAACATGCTCGTCTCATTATACAATACCATAGTACATTCCCATTGCCACAAAAATATTCAAACACGTATTAAAAATACCGAACGTTATATGCATGCATGATATATTTAAAGAAATCAGTTATCGATAAAATCCAAAGCAAGCTTGCATTTAATTATAAACAAAGCATGCAACCATTTTAAAATTCACGTAAAACTCACCGTACAAGTCGTTGCCAAATCGGTCTTTGAAGTGGCTAGTGTCTACCCTACAAATCAACGCCATAACTTTAATTATAAAAATAAAATACGACATCCCTAGAGATGATCGAGTTGTCTCCTCGACACAATTTATTTAACGGTCAAGGACCCGACAACGTTGATTACAACATTACTTCAACTTATACATCCATATATCACTACTACAAAAAAGGGCATTTCCGACGGATTTTACCAACGGAAAAAATCCGTCGGAAATTTCCGACGGATATTTGACGTATTTCCGACGGATCCGATTAAATAAAATTAAAAATTAAAAATTAAAATTTCCGTCGGAAATCCCTCGAAAATTTCCGACGGATTGAATCCCTCGGAAATTTCCGACGGATTTTTTTGATTAAAAAAATTAAAAATTAAGATAAAAAAATCCGTCGGTAATACCTTCTGTCGGAAATCCGTCGGTAATACCTGCTGGAAATCCGTCACTAAATGGTATCTGTCGGAAATGATATCCGTCAGAAATCCGTCGGAAAGCTTTTATCGATGGAAAAGGGAAATCCGTTGGAAATCCGTCGGAAAGGGTATCCGTCGGAAATTCGTCGGAAAAATCTGTCGGAAATCCGTCGGAATAGGCTTTTCCGACGAGGGGTTTTTCGACGAATTGTTTCCGACGGATTTTTGACCTTTCCCGACGAATTTCCGACGAAAATATCCGTCGGAAAAGGGTCCTTTTTTTGTAGTGATATACACACATGACATATCACATATGTATATATATATATATGTGTATATATATACACACACATGCATACATATTTATACATATATATATACATATACCAACTATGAACATCAGATGGATTCTGTTATATATATATATATATAAATATATACACACACTCCACTATCCTTATTGCATGCATCAAAATAATATATATACATCATTCTATGGCATCTTCCAGCATGTGAACTTCATCTTCCATTTCGAGTTCATACATGCATATATATATATATACTTTACTGTTTTCTTTTCTTTTTCTAACTTTCTGTTTCTTCCTTATAATTACAGTGACCAACATGGTTATAAATAGGTTTTATCTCACCTAATATATATATATATATATATAGGGTTAGGTTCAAATGTGAACTCAATTTTGGTTGTGAACGTGAGGACGAATCTCAGCCACACATCTTCGGTTATGGTGGACGCGATCACGGAGGATTGACACGATTCATGGGAGGGTGGAGATTATTAAAGGAGGGGAACCAGGTCAAAGCCGCCTTTATTGACCAGATAAGTGGCTGAGATTCGTCCTCACGTTCACAACCAAAAATGAGTTCACATTTGAACTTTCCTCTCTCTCTCTCTCTCTCTCTCTATATATATATATATATATATATATATATATTCACACACACACCGATACATGAATTATTTCTTTACCGACATGCCAGTCATCTCCTTCGACTCCATAGATAAACCATTTTCTTTTAAACGATAACTTGACGAATCCTAATATATGGTAAATGTCTCACGGCCTGATCGAGAGTTTTGTACCGAGGACAGACAACGGTAATATCAATGGTACCGGTTGGGGAACCAACCGTGATAATTTCGAGGCCATCGGATCTGGATGGAACTCTCAGAAACGGTTAAAGCAACTAGGTACAAGAAACTGAAATGATCGAGTTGAATAAAGCTTACCGAAAACACGCCGATCTCTTTGTGCTTCACGAAACAATCACCGTCTTACACTCTTATACAAACGTCCCACCTCCAAAAAAATTCGTACAACCTTGCAGGGACGGACCCAGAATTTTTTTGATACGGTGGCACCATACAACATAGACAAAAAAAATAATTATAAAAAATACGGTTTTTATCGACGTGTGTTTACGTTGTTACTAACGGTTAATATCTTTCGATGTGTTTTTAACCTAATTCAACCGTTTCGAAAGATATTTTTAGTTTTTTGCTTATTTCAAGGGATTTTTAATTTTTTTTTGATGATTTCGAGACAATTTTTCAATTTTATTGGTTGATTTCAAAGGTTTTTTTCGGTTTTTTTGTGAACTTCAAGAGTTTTTTTTCGGTTTTTAGTATTTGATATTGATGGTCTTTAATAAGTAAAAGCAAATTAAAAATACTTTTGTGAAAACCAATGATTAAGTATAAAATTAATAAAGTATTTATTAAATATTAGGTGTTTTATTTTTTTGTGAAAACCATCTCTCTATAAGGTGTTTTAATTAGTTGGGAACAGCCACTAGGCCAACTACCCTATTTGTGTTATAATTTTGGTTTTAAATTATTTAAGAGCACCCCTAAAATTATACGGTTGCACTGTTAACAAATTCAAAAAATTTACCCTTCGACAACGATATAATACGGTGGCCCGTGCCACCGTATGCCTCATGCTAGGTCCGCCCCTGCAACCTTGAAGAACGATATAATACGGTGTCGTGGTATGAAAAAGATTTTTTGTATATTTTTTATATTCGATAAATTAACAAAAAGAGTGAGTTGTTTGTTTTTAGTTTGTTCTATTTAGTATTACAAAAAAGAAATCCTCCAAGAACGTGGCACGTTCTTAGAGCACCATTCTCTATAGGAATTTTCTCATTGTTTTGAGTTTTTTAAATAAGAAATAAGTTAAAGACTAATCTACCCTTAATGAAAAAATGTAGATCATGATAAAAAAGCTAATTTGGTAATTTCACTCTCAATATAATTAACTTTAACTTTCAAGTTATATAACTCCTATAGACATTTATTATATAGTCTATCCACATTTCCACTTAATGAAAGAATTATTTTATAATTCTTTTTCCTTATTTTTTAGATTTTTTATATATTTTTGTTAATTATATTAATTATCTTTTATTAAGTCATAATTATCTTAAACCTTTCGACTTCTATTCTGTTTTTTTATCCCACCTATATATTACATCTCATTTAGCGTTTTTTTCTTTTGTTTTATCAAATCTCCATCATATTGCATATTATGCATTCAAATGTATAATCAAGATGGAAGGTAGGTTTTTATGGTTTATTTTATGTTTTTATATGAGTTATTCACTTATTTGTTGTTATTGATGTGTGTTGTATTTTTATCTTTTTGCAGAATTTTTTATCGTCGTTGTTGTTCTTCCTCCATAAAATCCATGTAAGAATTGTTACGTTTTATTTTATGACTTGTGATCAAGTGTTATTTATGCAAAGGTTTTTTTTATTATGAACTTCATTCTTCATCCTTTATATTTATAAATATTTCTGAATTTGTATTTTTATCTCATTCTCTATATTGTGGTCATTTATGAAAATCAATATATATCAAGTGAATAAAGTGATTATTCGTTGTTTGAAAAAAAAACACTTCAAATGATATTTATGCATTTATTTTTTTGGAAATCAATAAAATGTGATGTTCATGTGGGTTTAGTATATTTGTTTGCTCTTTACTAATTATAATTTTATTTTAAAGTTGTTTAAATTTTATTTATTTATTTAATATCGGATTTATCATAAATAATGAAAAAATTAATGTTTTTTTGTGTTTAAAATTTGTTCTGCTATGCAAGCGGCGAGGTTAAAAATTTGGTATGAAAAATATTTTTTGTATGTTTTTATATTCGATAAAATAAAAAAAGAGTGAGTTTTTTGTTTTTAGTTTGTCCTATTTAGTATTACATAGAGATCTGTTTAATGTTAATTCAAAATTTCTATAATGTATTAGAATGGTTGATAATAATATATCAATAATTGTGAGTTAATATAATATTCAAATAATTTTATTTTTGTTTAACTTATTTGTGGATTTCATCATGATGTAACATAGTTAGTTCCTTATTAATTAGGTTGAATGCTCAAGCCAATAATATTACGCTGCCAAACGATGTGTAAGATAATTTGGAATGAAGTTATTCGTTTGTTAAGAGTTATTTTTACAAAGTACTAGCTATTTACTTTTGTGTAATTGTAAAGTCGTTTTTTTGCAGTTTATATGGTTAAAATATACTTTTTTGTTGCTTCAATTTTTAGTCTTTGTATCATAGGTTTTCATGTTAAACATGTATTGCTCTTCAAAATATTTTGATCCTACTACGTTTAATATGTTGATATTGTGTTAGGTTTTCTAAGGATTTATGATACAACTTACACGCCTAAAGACTTTTTTTAAATGAATTAAATGTCACTCATTTAAATTAACAATTGTTTAGATAGTACCATGGTATCATAATATCACATTTCACAAATACATTAAATGTTAATAGAATAAAATGTCACTTATTTACATTAACAATTTACATTCCACATATATAATTAATTAGATATATCATAAACTACGTAGAAGATAACTAACATTTGGACAATCAAAACATCACCGCTTAACTATAAATATAACACGTATATTGTTGTTCTTTCAAACAATTTTGAAAAAATAATATTATTATAAATTACATCAGCTTTATTATTGTATCTAATTATATTATGTATACTACATATCTCGATGCACATGTATATATAGCTAAACACCCTTAATGTAGATGTATACTTATTATTACGAATGAAAATTTTATCTGTGAGGTAGTACCTGATCCTTATATAGCGGGGGTTTATTTTCATACCCGAAGCAGGGTCGAGACAAGATCGGGGATGGCTTTACCTGCTCCTAGCACCCCGATTAATATTTTTATTTAGTTAAATATATGTGTATTTATATGGGGTGTATAATAAATGTATATATATATATATATTATACAGTTAATATTAAATGACAAATATGTTTAATTTTCAATATTCATAATTATTGTAGCGACGAATCATTATAACTTTATTTTTAAAATAAATCGTTTTTATTGTTTTTTACTGAATGAGTACACAGATTCTTAAATCAATCAAGGATCTATTTCTCCCAGAACCCTTTGGGGATTATACGAGGTGAGTCGAGGTCGGGACGTAGAGCTTAAATAAGATTGGGGTTAAGAACGGGAGATGCATTACCTTTCCAATACCCGTCCCGTTTCCATCTCTATTTATTATTATTTAATTTTATCACAATCATATTAGTCATGTTACTTTTAATGTTTATTAAATTGTTTTTCGTAATCCATCCACCGATAGTTACATTTTATTTTATTTGTGTAATATTGAAATTAATTTGATATATTTCTATTAATTTTTATTTATTTATATAAATTTAGTTTATGATCAAATAATATCCAATGTTCATTTGATGTATTTGCACAAATAAATATGTTCATTAAACAATATCGGCTGTCGATATTTAAGACAATATCTCTTTGGTATCAAAACATTGCCACCATTAAAAATAATTGTTTTGTTTGTATAATTTCTTTTTTTTTTGTAAACCCGACATTTGTAGCATTGTCAATAATTATGTCATTTTTATCATGTCCATTGTGCAACTTTTATTTCACAAGATGTTCCATATAGACAACGTAATTCATTCTAAAATCATGTTCACTAAACAACTAATTATAACAAACAAAATCAATATTAAGACACATGTTGTAATATCTTGCAAATAAATCAATTATCAATATACATATTTCGTTATATTTCTTAGTAAACGAAATTAATTGGTTGCATCTTAACTTTCCAATATAATTTATATGAAACGGTTTCATCACCGCGCAACGCGCGGTATCATACCTAGTTTTTTTAAAGCTAAAAATCATGTTCTCTTTGGGGTTTCTTGGTGGTTTGTTGGGGGCCCGTGCCCCCTACCCTTTGGCTGTAGATCCGCCCATGGTTGCGGCAAGCCTTTTCAAACAGTGGTTATAATGTTATACAATTATTTTTACAATTTCATTGATTTGTTTGCTTGTGTTGAGTTTTTATGTTAGTCTTTATCAAAAAAAGCCAAATCAAAATCAAACAAAAAACCGAAAAAATTATCTCGAAATCAATAAAAATATGAAAAAGTCCCTCAAAATCAACGAAAAAAACCAAAAGGTCCCTCGAAATCAACTATCATACTTAAAAATCCCTAGAAAGCGGAATTTGGCTAAAAACACATCCAACGACTCAATGGACATTTGATCCAATTTATAGATGCACCCGCTCGACAAAAATCCTAGATCCACCATTAGATACATACATATTTTACTTTGGGAGAAACACTGGTGTAATGTACACGTACCCACGAACTAAAGGAAAAAAGTAACAACCCCTAAGTATTTGATTAGAACCACAGTCAATTTGACCTACCATCGACAAGTAGTTTTAAGGTACTTATGTTATATAAAATACGATAGTACAAACCCGGTTACACATTTCACACGACATTAGACCACGACAAGTCATGATCTGAGTGCAACAAAATACATATTTTTTGAAACAAGATTAGTAAATTGTGGAACTATTGAGGTCAAATTAAAACTCTAAAATCGGTTTTCCAATCTGATTTGCTGAATGGATCCCTTTATATATCCCTTTTCCCACATGTCAAAATCAAACTCCCTTCAATCCGACACAAAAAGGATTTGTTTAACAACCCTTCATCTTCCATATCATCTAAGTCTATTTTGAAAAGCACTTAAAGCATGCAAAAGTTTGGCTTCTCCAAAGTCAGGCCAAAGGGCCTCTGTGAAGTATAGCTCAGTGTATGCCAATTGCCACAAAAAGAAGTTACTCAATCTAAGCTCTCCGCTCGTTCGAATTAGAAGATAAGGGTGTGTAAAATTCTTAGATTTCATACCAAGTTTGTTTTCAATCATAAGCTCGTTGATTTCTTCTGGTTCGACGATGCCATCTTTAACTTTTAGAGCGATACTTTGACAAGCTTGGATGATATCGTACTTTCCACTATAATTAATTGCTATAACAAGATTGAGACGTGAATTTTCCTTCGTCATACTCTCATTATACGTAATGAATTCCTGTAATGATTTTGGAAGCTTGGATAAGTCCCCAATGACCGAAAGTCGAATATCCTCCCTGTTAAATCAAGCAACGCACCCTCATCAACTAGAATAAACATATGTTGTTTCCAAATCCCCTTCTCATTATTAAAATATTGTGGATTTATGTTACTAGTGGATGGGAAGGGCACACAACATATTTTCTAGAGCAAACTACGATTTTGTTGTTGTGGTTTGAGGATTATTCTGATTTTCGTCTTTGTGCTTTTGAAATTGCGATTTTCGCCCCTATGGTTATTTTTGTTAATTGTTATTTTTTACCTTGAGATTAAATATATTAAAAATCCTCCATTAACTTAGGGGTATTTTAATCTTTTTGATTTATTCTTCTTTTTTGGTTTATTAAATATATTTTTAGGGTTTGTTTTTCAAATTTAGTCTTTTTGATTTAATAAAACTATATAGTTTTAGTTTCTTATGAGTTCAATTTCTACCACTAACATTGTTCAAGTGCAAGCCTTTGAGTATCCCTCGCATAAGAGTTTTATTATTTTTATTTCTTCATTAGAGATCAAAGGATTATATATATATATATATATATATATATATGACCAAACAATTAACTCTTTTTATAAGACAAATTGTAACACCCGAGATTTTAGAAAAATTATGTTTTTGAAATTAAGATTGGTTTTTAGGAAAAATTAAGCCTAAGATATAATTTTTGAGTTCTGGAAGGAAATAGTGGTAATAGAAGTTAGTATTTGCCCAAGGGAATGTTTATTTGGCTAAGGGGTATTTTAGTTTGAGAAAATCCGTGAAATAGCAAAGCACTAGGCGAAAATCGCAATCCCCGCGACTTGCTCGCGAGCCAGGATCGCACCAATGGTCGAGTAACTCATTGTGGAGCGACGTCTGGGCATGCGCGCGACCTGCGTGGCGACTTGGGGTCACGCGCCCGGTCGCAGGAAACGCTTTTTAGACGCAGTAAGGATAGGGTAATTACATGACCGCCAATTTTTCTTCCAATCTCAGCTCTCACTCGTTTTCCCACCATTTCCTCTCATTTCTTCCACTTTCTTGAACACTTAGCCTCCATCATCAACCAACCCAAAGTTTTAGCTCCTCCTCAAGCTTAAAGAGTTCAAGACAAGCCTTCCAAAGCTTGTGTTCTTAATCTTCTCCAACCTCTTTTCCTCCATTGTTGTCCTTTTTGGAGTTTTCTCTCTAAATCGAGATTTGGTGTTAAAGAGCTAGATAAAGTTTCTAGTATTATATTTTTATGGATCAATAATCTACTTCAAAGGAGGCTCAAAGTGGGTAAAACCTAGATTTGAACATAAATCTAGCAAAGTGAGTTTTAGTTGCATTTGTAAAACTATATACATGCCAAAATAAATGTTTTGGGGTTTGAACTGGTTCTTATAAAGTTGGTTCTTGTTTGATGAAATTTACAGAAATGGTAATTTGAGTATTTGAGACAATAAAATCCATGTTAAAGCACTACTAGAAAATTGAGTATTTTCAAAGAAATTTTTTAACGAAAAATGTCGTTGAAAATTTTCTATGAATTTTAAAGGGATTTTTGACAAAGCATAATTTTTCTACGAATTTTCAACGAATTTCCGTTGAAAATCTCTCACAAAATGCATTTTCAACCAAAAAAAATTTGACGAGACATTCCGTTGAAAAAAATTTGGTTGAAAATGCATATATGTTTGTGAGAGATTTTCACGAAAATTCGTTGAAAATTCGTAAAAAATTTATGTTCTGTCAATAATGCTCTAAAATTCGTAGAAAATTTTCAACGACATTTTTCGTTGAAAATTAATTTCCGTTGAAAATACTCAATTTTCTAGTAGTGAAGTTTTATAAAACTTTGTTGGGTGTTTTAAGACCAAATAATACTTATTTGGTTGAAAGAGATTGTTTTGGGTATTTGTAGAAATGGAGTGCTTTTATTTTACTAACTTTAAGAAGGTGTGATTTGAAATTAAAAGAAATGATCCTCTTGGTTTGGTACATGAATCCATGTATTTGTTAAATTAATGGGAACCAAACGTATTTGGGGAGTTTAACCCAATCTATAAACCTTGGACAATTGTTTGTTAATCCTTCGATTTTAAAGGTATAAATATTTGATAAATCATTCCTTGACTTGGGAGATTTTCGGGAAACATATCGTATCGACTTCTGAGATTTATACTAAACCTCATTTGAAGTGGTCAAAGGTTTTACAAGGTTTCTAACTAAGAGGTTTATTCAAATGACTTTTGGAATGTATTCGACCTTAACGACTCAACGTGTAGATGTACTACCCATACATGCTATAATTATTGATAATCGTTTATCTTGGGAATAATGTCTTTCATTGGGAGTCGTGTAAAGTTAGATTGCATTACATTTGGATTCATAGGCGTATGAGTCAGTTTGGTTGTTGAAAGACTTTCGAGTCCCTCGTTTGAGGCCATAAGCAGTTCGGGATTTTAGTAGTCGGTATTACAGAGATGGACCCAAGTGGGAATGCCTCTGCGACCTTGGGTATTACGATGATGTAACTCGTTGGAGTATGCTGTCGGGACCCATTTTTAGAGGTTGGTGCCTCTTATTGTTCACACAAGTATTTTGAGAATGAACTCATTTAGAGTTGGGTCCCATTATCATTGGTTCATAGTGTGAGTCTATAGTATTTAAGTAGGTCTGGAATCGGGGTGTTTCGAGATGAATCCGTATTGGTCGGGCGCTGGGACCTTAGGTATTGTGGTGGGTACTCGTTGAGGGGTCATATATCGGGGCCGTGATTTTAGGGCACTACTCTTTAACATCGAATCCCGGCTCACTTTGTGTTACGCCACCATAGACAGAATCAGGTCTCCCCCCTTACCGAAAGGTGTTATTTGGGTATTGAGTCTCTCCTTACTTTCGGTGATTTCGGGGTACATTGTAATTATCGCACTTTATGTGATTCTTGAGTTAACTCTTATTTATTATTGTTCAAGAATAAAGTGGTCCGGTTGTTGGTCTTCAAAGAGGTATTTCATGACTAAGCTTTATATTTGAAAAGCAACGATTTTGGGAAATACCTTCCTTTCTTTATAAATGTTGTTATATAAAAGTATGTTTGGATAAAAGGAAATTCTTCAGGTTCCATTACTTTTATTTATGAGGTAGATTGCTTTAACTCACTAGACGTAAACCTAACACTTTTTTCTTATCGACATGTATATCAGATCTTAATAGGTTCCGAGATTGTAATGGAGCTTGAGAGATTTCGTTAGGATGGTGTAGGAGCGTCTTTGGTTTCGAAGATAGCGGATTGGACAATACTCGACTAATCCTAAATCCACTTATGGATTTAGTTAGTTTGATTAGAATCTCTGATGCGAACTTTGTTATCTTTTGACAGATATTACGTAATTTGTTTATGAACTATCTCGTATCTAGAAGGTTTTTGAAAATTTAAATTTTCTGCTATTTTCTTTAAATTTAGGGGTGTTACACAAATGTATGTTGTTTTATATATAGGACAAACAATTGTTTAGTCTTATAAGTCATTCAGTTATATCGAAGAAATTACGTCTTATATAAATGTGTTACAATAAGTTTATATAATGTATTAAACTTGAATAGCGTTAGCAGCATAAATTAAACTAATAAGGCACTAAAACTATAATGACCAAAAATATGAAAAACAAGTTTTACGAAAAAGTATTTAATTATTTGATCAAGTTTTTATGTATTATTTTTTTAATCAAAAAATATATAGTTTTGTTAAATCAAAAGGACTAAAATACCCTAAGTTAAGTGGTGGATTGTAATAGATTTAGTGAACAATAATTTACAAACCATAGAAACGAAAACAACAACAAATTAATTATAAACCATAAAAATGCAAAATAAAAAATATAGTGATAAAAATTACAATCTTTCATAAACCACAGGTTCGAAAATGGTACTTGACTCAATTTTTTATTCGAACGCAAACCGTAATTAAAAAGTTATTTGAGCTCGACGTTGATTATTATAATAATAACAAAATAATAATTATAATAATAATAATAATAACCTCAATCAACACACTTTCTATATCACATGCAAATTTCAATCAACAAAGCGTCAGTTAAAACTTTCAAAGACAATTACCTTAACATATAAGCAACTTCATCTTTTAATGAAGTTTCAAGCAGCTTCATTAAGAAATCAACTTCAACCTACCACAAACACAAAAACACACAACCACACATTCAGATTCAACCCACAAAATCATCATATATCATATTAGTATCTTCTTTCGAATTTAATTAGGCATATATAAATAGTTACTTTCGGTCTCAACCAGTTCTCTGATGAGAATGCGAATACCGTAAGGATTTGAATCCCCCAATTACTGCACAGATCCATTGTTGCCTTCAGTCTTCACGCACCGGCCAAGTAACCAGCCTCAGGAATTAATCCTCGCGATCGAGCCCGCAGGAATAGCAATAATTAATACGTTCCTCTCGTGATATAATATTTTCACCTCCTCCTGCGTCTGAATCATTAAGGAATGGCTCTTTGGTGAATGCATGGAGACGGTGGTTGGTGGCTGTAGAGAGAGACAAGGGAGGATTTGATAGAAAGGAGAGGGAGGAAGATCAGAGCATTATTGAGCCTTTATAAAACCAAAGGGACTAAGGAAACGACGTATAGTATTATGGATTAATTACTAGTTACATTAGACCATAAAATTGAAAATATAATATACATATAAAAACTTAAAATTAATGTACATCTAATTTGTAGTGATTTAAAACTAAAATAAAATATAGGATTTCAAAAAAGAAAAAACTAAAATATAGGTAAACAATAAAACAAGAGCAAACTGTATCCAAATGCAATAATAGGTTGTCGTTTCTTTTTCTATGTATGCAATTATGCTTTAAGAATCAATGAAATCAGCGGTTCTCTTCATTACTTCTTCTTAATTCTAACACGATCTGAAGATTTTACAACTCGATTAAGCATCAGGTTGCTTCAGGGTAAGTTATTTGCGTCGGGTTGGATTGGATTGATCGGGTTGATCGATTTGGTCGAATTTTTTAGCAACCCTAACTTTTAGTTACTATGGCTTTTTTAATAAATGTTTTAATGTATTAGTCTTTAATAAAAGAAATAAGAAAATAATTAATTGAAACAAATTGGAAACCAACAATATACAAAAAAAGCAGTTTTTTAAGTACTAGGACGAAAATATTTATAAATAACAAACCATAGGGATACAAATCGTAGTTTACTCTTTAAATATTTCTCTATATTAGATATTATTAGTTGATTAGCTATAAATTTGTAGAGTTTTACAATTATCAATTATGTTTACATGATTTTACTGATTTGATTTATTTGTTTGCCTTAAATTTGATATTAATTATTTGTTCTAAATTTGATATTAGTATTTGACGTAAATTGATTAGTACGTTATAATCAAGATTTTAAATAGCATAATGCGTAGCATGCATGGTGGCATGGCCAAATCTCAAGCCATGGAAGCCAGAACGAGGTTACAACGTTCTTCATGGTACGACTTATGGTGACAAATCTCTATATCACATAAACATATGTTTTCTGTTATTATTCAATGAATTAATGATAATAAACAATTTAAATTATGTTATATATTAAACATTAACGAATAAAACATTAAAAAAAACAAATAACGTGTTACAAAAACCACGCATTACGCCAAGGCGTGTCTTAGGTTTATTGTGGTGTGAGACACAAGATTTGAGCCACACCATACCATGACGGTTACAGCGAGCCATTTCGAACAACCATTATAATGTTATACAATTATATTTACATGATTTCATTGATTTTTTTAATATATTTACATGATTTATTTGTTTGTGTTGAGTTTTTATGTTAGTCTTTACCAAAAAACAAAAATCGAAATCAACCAAAAACCGAAAAAATTATCTCGAGATCAATAAAAAAAACGAAAATTTCGCTCGAAATCAACGAAAAGAACCAAAAAGTCCCTCGAAATCAACTATCATGCTTAAAAAATTACTTTGAAAACAAAATTTAGCTAAAAACGCATTCATCAGAACATTTGATCCAATTTTAAGATACACCTGTTTTAGAAAAAAAAAAAACCTAGGTTCGCCATTGGATACACACACACACACACACATATATATATATATATGTATAGAGAGAGAGGGAAAAGTTCAAATGCGAACTCAAATTTGGTTGCGAACGTGAGGACAAATGAGAGCGCGACACGTGTCTGAATATAGATTATTCAGACTGAATATACAAAGAAATATTCAGACTGAATAAACATTATTCAGACTGAATAAATACTAAATTCAGTCTAAATATTTCTTTGTATATTCAGACTGAATAAATACTATATTCAGTCTGAATATTTCTTGTATATTCAGACTGAATAAATATTATATTCAGTCTGAATATTTCTTTGATGTGACACATGTCGTACTCTTATTTGTCCTCACACTCACAACCAAATTTGAGTTCTCGTTTGAACCTGCTCCTATATATATATATATGTGTGTGTGTGTGAGGCCGTCATCTGGTAACATGCATTTGTGCATATGCACTAATGCAATATTTATGCATTGATGCATAGAAAAAAAGAGCTCCAATCGCTTATATGCATTTGTGCATATGCACTAATGCATATATATGCATTGATGCATAGAAAAAATACCATCCAGATGGCGGACTCTAAGGGTGTTCTTCAGTTTTCTTTTTTTTTTAGCGTTTTCCCCTGAACCTCCCTATATATATATATATATAGAGAGAGAGAGAGAGAGGAAGGTTCAAATGCGAACTCAAATTTGGTTCTGAACGTGAGGACAAATGAAAGTGCGACACGTGTTTGAATATAGATTATTCAGACTGAATATACAAAAAAATATGCAGACTGAATAAGCATTATTCAGACTAAGCATTATTCAGACTAAATAAATACTATATTCAATCTGGATATTTCTTTGTATATTCATACTGAATAAATACTATATTCAGTCTGAATATTTTTTTGAATGAGACACGTGTCGCACTCTCATTTGTCCTCACGTTTACAACCAAATTTGAGTTCTCATTTGAACCCTCCCTTATATATATACTAGAAGGGTACTCGCGTAATACAGCGATATCCATTTTAATTTTAATGTTGTATTTTATTTTTTTGTCTTTATCAATTTTATAATACGATTTTATTAGTTTTGAAAAAATAGATTTTATTTTTTGTAAACTTTCTTTATTTCAGATTTTATTTTAAATTATAATATAGGTTTAATAAGGAAATTAACCAAAATAACCAAAATAATACCATTTTTGAATTTTAAGTAATGATGCTTTAATCAATTGTACTAACCGCATATGTTTTTAAGAGTTTTTGCCAAATGCTTTATAATATAGTATATATATATATATGTGTGTGTGTGTGTGTGTGTATCCTTTTTTTCCCACAAAAGGGGCTTTGTTTAACAACCCTTCATCTACCATATCGTCTATTTTGAAAAGCACGTAAAGCATGCAAAAGTTCGGCTTCTACAAAGTCCGACCAAAGGGCTTCCGTGAAATATAGTTCCGTGTATGCCAATTGCCACAAAAAGAAGTTGCTCAATCTGAGCTCTCCGCTCGTTCGAATAAGAAGATCAGGGTGTGGAAAACGGTTAGAGTTCATACCAAGTTCGTTTTCAATCATAAACTCGTTGATTTCTTCTGGTTCAACAATGCCATCTTTCACTTTTAGAGCAATGCTTTGACAAGCTTGTATGACTTTGGGAGAAGCACTACAGAGTACACATACCAGCGAAACAATAGCAAAAAGGTAACAACTCTAAGGAGGTGTTTGGTTCGCAGAATGGAATTCGATGGAATTGGAATTCATTAAAGGAATTTGACTTTGAAGTAATTGAAATGGAATTTGATGGAATTTGACCACGCGTTTGGTTGATAGGAATTGGAATGATATCTCGCAAAAAAAATAGAAATACACATTTATCGGGGATGGGGGTGGCGGTGGGAAGGGGTGGGGGTGGCAGTGGTGGAATACTAGTTGATGGTATATTAATTGACGGTGGTGGTGGTGGTGGTGGTGGTGGCAGCGATGGCGGTGGTGGTGGCGGTTATGTTGCCTTTTTAGATGTAGAGGGTGGTGTGGGTGGGGTAGGGCGGGGCGGGGCGAAGGTGGTGTTAAATTTATTTTTGTCTTTCTAGATGAAAATTATATATTATGTTACATTTGTCACGAAACGGAATTCAAAATCATTCACATATGGTAAGGATTGATGAAATCCCTCAACCGTGGAATTCGGTGGAATCTGATGGAATCCATTCACTTCATTCCGCGAACCAAACAGCGTTAAGGAATTTGGTCAAAGGAAATTTGTCATTCCAATTACATCAAATTCTTATAAATTCCCCGAACCAAACAGGCACTAAGTATTTGATTAGAACCATAGTCAATTTAAGGGTACTTAATATATATATATATATATATATATATATATATATATAAAATAAGGAATAGTAGAAAAACCGGTTGTTACACATTTCACACGATATTAGACCACGACAAGTCATGATCTGAATGTAATAAAAATACATATTTTTATGGAACAAGATTAGTAAACTGCAAAACTATTAACGTCAAATGAAAACTCTAAAATCGTGCGGTCTGATTTGCTAAATGGGACCCTCTTATATATATCCCTTTTCTCAATGTCAAAATCAAACTCCCTTGAATTCGTCACAAAAGGGATTTGTTTAACAACCCTTCATCCTCCATATCGTCTTAGTCTATTTTGAAAAGCACGTAAAGCATGCAAAAGTTCGGCTTCACCAAAGTCCGGCCAAAGGGCCTCTGTGAAATATAGTTCAGTGTATGCCAATTGCCACAAAAAGAAGTTGCTCAATCTAAGCTCTCCGCTCGTTCGAATCAGAAGATCAGGGTGTGGAAAATGCTTAGACTTCATACCAAGTTCGTTTTCAATCATAAGCTCGCTGATTTCTTCTGGTTCTATGATGTCATCTTTAACTTTTAGAGCGATGCTTTGACAAGCTTGGACGATGTCGTACTTTCCACTATAATTAATTGCTATAACAAGATTGAGACGTGAATTGTCCTTGGTTGTGTTCTCATTATATGCAATGAATTCTTGTAACGATTTTGGAAGCTTGGATGAGTCCCCGATAAATGAAAGTCGGATACCCTCCCTGTTAAATCAAGCAACACACCCTCATCAACTAGAATAAAAATTTGTTGTTTTAAAATCTTCTATCCTACCAATCACGTGAATACACGTTAATTTATTTATTGCATCTTTTTTGTCCCTTCTCATTAAAATAATAATATTGTGCCTTTATGTTATTGGTGGATGGGAAGGGGAGATAACATGTTTTTAGAGCAAACTATGATTTTTGTCGTTACGTGGTTTTGTAATTGTGATTTTCGTTCCTATAGTTTGTAATTAGTTGCTATTTTTGTCCTTAAATTAAATATGTTAAAAATCCCCCATTAACTTAAGGGTATTTTAGTCTATTTAATTTATTTTTCTTTTTGGATTTATTAAATATATTTTTAGTGTTTATTTTTCTTCATTGGCATTTTAGCCTTTTTGATTTACTAAAACTATATATTTTAGATAGAAAAATTAATACATAGAAATATTAGATGATTTCATTATTATTTATTGAAAAAATAATTAAATATTTTTAATAAAATTAGTTTTTTTTTAGTATTTGATCATTATAGTTTTAGTTTCTTAGAAAATCTCCAACAGCATATCTAAAGTTTCTACAAAATAAATACTTAACAAATCAAAATCTCTAAAAAAAATATGCACTCATCTCCAACAGCATCTCTTCATTTTGGAGAAATCAACATTAGGTACATTATTTAAATATTCAATACATTAACTAATTTTTAAACATATTTATATTATTTTCAACAAACTTTTTATAAAATGATAACTTTTAAATATATTTTTTATAAATGATAATTTTCAACGATTTTTACATAAAATAATAAGGTTCACAAGACTTTATATAAAATTGTGATTTTTAACAAATTTTTATAAAATGATAATTTTCAATAAAGTTTTTATACAGTGGTAATTTTTAACCGATTTTTTGCGTGAAAAAGTGGGATCATGAATAAAAAATTAATTTCTCTCCCATGGTAATCATTTTTGGGATAATCTCCAAATATAGATAAAATCACACCCTCTTTCATACTTTGTCCATTTTGGAGAAACTTATGGAAATGTTGTTGAAGCATAATTTTCATCCAAAATCTCTATTTTTCTCACTTTATCCATTATGGAGATGCTGTTGGAGATTCTCTTATAAGTTTGATTTTTACTATTAAAAGAATCTCCAACAGCATCTCTAAATTTTTTCCAAAACAGAGACACAAAAGTCAAAATCTCTAAAAAAAAATTCATTCGTCTCCAACAGCATCTCTATTTTGAAGAGTCTTACATTAATTATATTATTAAAATATTCAATTTTTTTAAAAACTTTTAAACTAACTATTATATTATTGGTGGAAAAATGAAAGTATGAATAAAATATTATTTCTTTCATTTGATAATCATTTTTGGGGTAATCTTTAAATTTGGAGAAAAAACATTCTTTTTCATGTTTTCTTTATTTTGGAGAAACTTTTAGAGATGCTGTTAGAGCACAAACTTGGTCCAAAAAATATCTATTTTCCTCATTTTCTCTATTTTAGAGATGTTGTTGGAGATGCTCTAACATCCCTCACATTAAGAGTGTATTAATTCTTTTTTTCTTCATTAGAGACCAAAAGATTATATTTTTATAAGACCAAACATATAACTATTTTTACTAGACAAACGTATGTAATTTTATGAATAGGACCAACAATTGTTTAGTATTATAAGTTAATAAGTTATATCAAACAAATGTACGTCTTAGATAAATGTGTTATAATAAGTTTATATAATGTATTAAACTTGAATGACGTTAACCACGTAAATTTAAACTAATAAAACACTAAAACTATAATGACCAAAATTGTGAACAATACTTTTTATGAAAAAGTATATAATTATTTGATCATGAAAAATAACAAAATAATATCATCTTTTTATGTATTAATTTTTTTATTTTTAGTTTCATAAACCACATACTAAACAAAATTAGATTTATAAAACGCTACCAATAAATAAGTGTTCTAATATATTACTTTATAAGACCAAAAAATAAAACGTCATATTTAAAGGTGTTGTAATAAGTTTACAGGACACTTTTGAACATCGTAACAAGTTTATTGTAATAAGTTTACAGGACACTTTTGAACATCGTAACAAGTTTATTAGGACAATTTTAATACAAAACGTCGCATTAGCTATTCTATAGAACACTTTTTAAAAAGTGTTCTATAAACTCATCTTTTATAGGATACTTGTGTTTATAGGATACCTTTTTCAAATAGTTAATATGACGTTTTTTTATTCATAAAAGTGTCCTAACAAACTTTTTACGATGCTAAAAACATTTCATAAACTTATTACAAAATCTTTAGGTATGACGCTTTAGTTTTTGGTCATATAAATTATGTTTAATTAAGTGGTCTATTAGCACATTTATTTATTGACGGCGTGCTATAAACTTAATTTTATTGTAATGACAATTACGAAAATCATAGTTTACTAAAAGAAAATCGACACAAACTGTTAAAAATTTATTTGAGCTTGAGGCTGATTATGATAATAAAAATAATAATAACAATAACCTCAACTCACAAACTTACTATATGACAAAATTCAATCAACAAAGCGACAGTTAAAACTTTGAAAGATAAATTACCTCAACATATAAGCAACTTCATCTTTTAATTTAGTTTCAAGCACCTTCATTAAGATATCAACTTCAACCTACCACAAACACAACCACATATTAAGATTCAACCCACAAAATCATCATATATATACACACATTTTAAAATACAAACCAGTCAAATGTTACAACTCGTGCAAATCAATATAAAAATAATGTTTTTCATGAAACTTTTTCACCAAATGCTATGATTTAAGATGTTTTTACACATATGTTTGTTTCACCTTGTGAAAAACTTTCATGTGAAAAATACATATGAAACATTTACATTATGAAACAAATATATGTAAAACTTTAAACTTATGAAAATAAATCCATGTGAAAGTTTTACATTATGAAACAAACATACGTGAAATAACATCTTAAATCATAACATTTGATGAAAAAAATCATTATAAAGTTATTTTTATATTGGTTTGTACGAGTTTGTAACTTTGACAGGTTTGTATTTTAAGATGTGTCTCTCTCCCTCTCTCTCTCTCTCTCTATATATATATATATATATTATTGGTATCTTCTTTTGAATTTAGGCATATGAATAGTTACTTTGGGTCTCAGCCAGTTTTCGGATGAGAATGCGAACACCGTAAGGATTTGAATTCCCCACTTACTGCACAGCTCCATTACCGCCTTCAATCTTCGAGCACCGGCCAAGTAACCAGCCTCAGGAATTAATCCTCGCGATCGAGCCCACCGTCTGTTTCCGTCCATCACCACCGCCACGTGCTTTGGCATTAAGTCGCGCTGGAGTCCTGCAGGAATAGCAATACGTTTCTCGTGCGATATAATTCCTGCACCTCCAGCTGCGTCTGAATCATTAAGGAATGGCTCTTTGGTGAATACATGAAGACGGTGGTTGGTGGCTGTAGAGAGAGACAATGGGGGGTTTGATAGAAAGGAGAGGGAGGAAGAAGAGAGCATCATTGAAGAGGGTTTGGTTTGGTTTGGAGGATTCAGAGTTTGAGAGGGAGGAATAAGAGAGCGTTAATATTGAGGGTGACTGAGAATTGAGACCTTTATAAAAACAAGAATAAATTACTTTTTTAGTCCATGTGGTTTGTTGAAGTTTGCTATTTTCTGTCTTTTATGCTTTTAAATTACAATTTTTATCTAATCCTGATACAGGTATTGACGTCTTTAATTAAAAAAACGTTTTCTGTCTTTTTTTTTTTTTTAATGGTTTATAATTTATTATTTTTTTTGTTTTTATAATTTAAAATTTATTGCTTTCTTTATTTTATGGTTTAATTATAATTCATTTCTATTTTATTCCTTTATAATTAAAAATACTATTTTGATCTTAAGAACGAAAATGAAAATGAATTGAAAATTATAGGAATGAAAATTAAGATTTTGAAAAATCCGCAATTTTTAACAAACCCTAAAGAGTAAAAACAAAATTTACTCTGAAAACAAAGGGACTAAGGAAATGACGTCGTTCTTGGAGAGGTGGTATGTCATTGGAAAAACTTCCATTACTTTTGGTCTCCGATAGTAGGGGTGTTCGCGGTGCGGTTTGAGGCCAAACCACAAACCATACCGCATATGCGGTTTGAGCATTTTCTCAAACAGCAAACCGCACCGTATAAACTTCAAACCGCACCAAACCGCACCGCAAAATGTGGTGTGATGCGGTGCGGTTTGTATCTATCGTAATTTATGCCTACAATTTAATATTTATAAGTTTAAGAATACATTATAAAATTAATAATAAAATGACCGTAGTCCAAAAAAAGAAAGAGTTTTAATACATCCAATTCCTTAATTTATATTGCATAATTAAAAATGGTCTAAAGAAGTAAAAAATAAACTTCAAACAAAATTAGGACGTGTGAGTTGTGACGCGTCCAAGTAACTTATTAATAGTATCAATAATCGTATTGGATCAAACTCAAAGTCCAAAACATAAAGTCCAAAAATATTACATAAATAATAAATTATTCTATATATACGTATGTGTTATATATAAAATGAAAAAATGTACAAAGTATGCGGTGCAGTGCGGTTTGACTGCGGTTTGATAACTCAAAACCGCAAACCGCACCACATAGTGCGGTTCGGTAAAAATGCAAACCGCACCGCGCAAGCTCTAAACCGCATTTTACGGTTCAGTGTAGTGCGCTGTGGGCAGTTTGACGGTTTGGATGGACACCCCTACCCAATGGTATTATGGATTAGTTACTAGTTACGTATGTTAGAATATAAAATTGAAAAAATAATACACATATAAAAACTTAAAATTATTGTACATTTAATTTGTAGTGATTAAAAACTAAAATGTAGGTATACAATAAATCAAGAGCAAAGTGTATCAAAATACAATGTAGTTTAGTTTCAGTTCTATTTTGTATTTTTAAAACCTTATTTTAGTATCTTACTGTATGACATTTTAAACATTAAGATACCTCGTGACATCATAAAAATTATAAAAATGCAACACATTTTGGTCACATTCTCATCTTGAGTAACAAAATTTGGTCTAAACGTTTGAGATATCATATCTAAAATACCAAATTGAATGTTTTGAAAAACGTTACACAAAATAAGAACCAGACAAACATACATGGACGGACCCATAGAAGGGCATACGGTGAAAGATGACATTTCCCCCGATGCTGCTAAACCACATAAATATCACTAGGAGTTACTGTTATTTGAACCCAACCCGATAAACCGACTAACCTGATATCCTTTTATTTGTTGGATTTAATAGGATTGTCGAGTCTCTATTAATATGTACATTAGACAATTACACCATCATGTAACATTTTCATACACACACACACACACACATATATATATATTCAATCTATTCTTTATCTCTATATAACTCATTTGTATATATGTTCACTAATTGTGAACATATATATATATATATATATGTAGGACAATAATCAAATAAAAACCACAAAAAGGTTACAAAGTCGTGAAAACCGATATAAAAATATTTTTTTACATGATTTTTTTTTCATCAAAACCTATAATTTTATATAGTGTTTCACATATGTTTGTGTTCACCTTATGAAATAATTTCATGTGAATTTTTTTTGGATTCACATTTTGAAACAAAATATATGCATAAAAAATACTCATATGGTGAAAAAAAAACACATGTGAAAGTTTCACGTTATAAAACAAATATATGTGAAATAATATCTTAAATCCTAACATTTGATAAAAAATATTTTTGATAAAAAATATTTTTATATCAGTTTTACGAGTTTGTAACATTTTTGTGGTTTTTATTTGATTTAACCCTTATGTATGTATGTATGTGTGTATATATATATATAGACATGAGATCATGTGAGAAGTAAAATTAAGGTGAGAATCGTAATAAGGGATATTGAACGTTGGTCACTTTTAATCTTAAACCCACCCAGGGACGGACCCATAAATTTTTTAATACGGTGGCACCATATAACATAGACAAAAAAATAATTATAAAAAAATACGATTTTTATCGACGTGTGTTTACGTTGTTACTAACGGTTAATATCTTTCGATGTGTTTTAACCTAATTCAACCGTTTCGAGAGATATTTTTAGTTTTTTGCTTATTTCAAGGGATTTTTAAGTTTTTTTGTTGATTTCGAGAGAATTTTTCGATTTTTTTGGTTGATTTCAAGGGTTTTTTTCGGTTTTTTTGTTAACTTCGAGAGTTTTTTTTTCGGTTTTTAGTATTTGACATTGATGGTCTTTAATAAGTAAAAGCAAATTAAAAATCATTTTGTGAAAACCAATGATTAAATATGAAATTAATAAAGTGTTTATTAAATATTATTTAAGTACGAAATTAATAGAGTATTTATTATGTTATTAAATGTTGTATAGAATTGTTGTCCAAAAAAATTAATTACTTGTATCAAACTAGAATCGAACCTAGACCATCTCTCTATAAGGTGTTTTAATTAGTTGGGAACAGCCACTAGGCCAGCTACCCTATTTGTGTTATAATTTTAGTTTTAAATTATTTAAGAGCACCCCTAAAATTATACGGTTGCACTGCTAAAAAATCCAAAAAAATTACCTTTCGACAACGATATAATACGGTGGCCCGTGCCATCGTATGCCCTATGCTAGGTCCGCCCCTGAACCCACCTATGAATCGCGCTTGATACGGGATTGATCTGGTGCATCTCGGTGTATCTCATCTCGGTGCATCTCATCCTAATTTGCATCCAATGGTGGAGATCTCTTCTTATCCTTTGCAAATTGAGAAAATTAATTGAAAGAAGTAAGAATAAGTTGTACCAAATAGTCAATGATGAAAAAGAATTATGAGTAGGCCGGAGAAAACAACATGTTCAAGGTTAGGAGAATATTTAATATACCAAAGTATCAACCCAACCAACGCATACGAGTTAGGTTAGCTTGAGATTTTTCAAACCGTAAGCACTGAATTGTTCAAATGCCTTCAACTTGATCAACCCAACCTGTGAGCAACCCTAAACATCACGTTGAAGCGGTCCTGGATTTGTCGTTAGTAGCACCTTATATACATGCCAAGACGATAGCATGATTTAGCAACTTACATATCACTTGAGTTGTAACTTCCATATCAATTGATTTGTACCTCTCATATTACTTCATTCCATATGATGGGATCTCTCTCTAATATGCCCTCACAATATGGACGATCGGTTAGTGAGTCCACTCTTGGAAAATAACTTCCAAAATTGTATGTGAGCTAAATGTTTCATTTAGGCATCTACTAATTTAGGGGTGAGCATCATAACCGTGTACCCGTCTTTGAAACCGTAATCATTTTGAAACTGCCAGTTCCAGAACCGGAACCGAAGTGATTGGTTCCGGTTCCTAAAATACGGAACCGATCAGGACCGGTTCTGGTTCTCATTTTTTGGGAACCGTTACCCGTTGGGTACCCGCTACCCGCCACTTTTTAATAAAAAATATTTTATATATTTATAAATAATAAATAAAAACTCAAACTTTCTAGTTCGTTTATGTAATAATTAGTTTTTATCGAATTAATTTTGACAATTTGTTGTATTTATTATTTTAATTTGGTATTTGTAGTTTATAATTATATTTTTATCGTATGCAATGTAAAAAAAAATTTGAAACCGGGTATCCGGTACCGGAACCGGTTCCCATCGGTTCCGGTTCCGGTTCCAAAATATAAGGAACCGGTGTTAGCCGGTTCCGGTTCCAGATTTCCAGGAACCGCCGGTTCCGGTTCTGGTTCCCGTTCCATGAAAAATGCCCGGGTACCCGGTTATGCTCACCTCTATAATAATTTATTAGTTCCTGAAATGTAGAAGACGCGGATGCAACAATCTTGAACATATTTACAGACAAAGTGACAGATTAGAGCAAGATTTTTTTTTCTTAATGAAACTTTGGATTTACGACAAAATGAGTAGCACTTTTGTTATCACAATTTGTGTATTTATCGTGGCCGAATAATTGTTGATGGACTTTATGTATGTATAATATTTGATTTTCTGTGACCAATTTTTTAGCATTAATAGGATTTTAAATCTGTTTTTTATTATTTTTTTAAATGTACAGATCATTTCCGACGAAAAATCTGCCAGAAATGAATTCTCCATATATAAAAAAAATTGATCGTTTCCGACGGAATTTACCGGCAGATTTCCAGCGGAATATTCCGTCAGAAATTATGAAGGATTTCATTCATTAAAAATCTAACTTTAAAAAAATTAAATGAAATTATCGACGAAAATTTCATCGGAAATCCGTTGGAAAACTAATTAATCTGATTAACAAAACCTTGATTAGATTAATTTGTCAAGAAAATAGGAAAAAGATTTTCGACGGAAAATTCCGCTAGAAATTTGAATCCGTCTGTAAAGTTGTTTTGCAGTGAGGGTTTTTTCGACACTGTGATCCTTCGAAAATTCGTCGCTAGCGGATACTTCCGACTGATTTGTCCGCCATAAATAGTTGTTTGTTTAGTTGTGAAAGTTTTGTCTTCTTAAAAAAAATTGACTCTATATCTATAGGGTTAGGTTCAGAGAAAAACACAAAATAGAAAAAAAAAAAAAAAAAAAAAAAACTGAAGAACACCCTGTGAACCCTCTATCTGGACGGTATGCACAAATGCATACTGGTAATTTGTAACATTAATTTGTACATATGCACTAATGCATATATAATATATATGTATATATATACGTACTGGTACATAGAAAAAAACAACTTCAATTATTTGTGTGCATTTGTTACACACTGTTTGGATGAAAGACTTCCAAATTATTCTTCAGTTTTCTTTTTCTGAACGTTTTACCCTAAACCTCCCTTAATATCTATATTACCTCTATAATGTAGATAACAAAAAAGCATGAAGTTACAACTTCTATAAATTAATTTTCTTATATTTTTTTCTAGTTTACATCCCCAACTGATGAGAAAATGATGGGTACAAAACGAAGTGCTAACAATAAAAATTATTTTAGTTATCTTTTTTCTTTTATCAAAATCAATTGTACAATCAATTATTATAATATTATTTTCTAACAAAAAAATTATCATCATCGTGCAACGCACGATACACAAGAAGAATCTCTCTCTCTATATATATATAGGGGTGAGTTCAAATAAAAACCGAGTTTTGGTTGTGAACGTAAGGATAAAGAAGAACGCGACACGTCTTTCCTAGGTTCACAAGTTATTCATCATGAATGGATCATGATCGTGTGTTATTTATATTGAATGTTGTATTATTTATATTGAATGTTATATCATTCATTATAAATAGTTTATGAACTTCACATTCGTTCATACTGAATGTGAAAGCCGATGACATATGTCGAATTCTCTTTTGTCCTTACGTTGACAATGAAAAATGAGTTCGCAAATGAACTTTTCTCTGTGTGTGTGTGTGTGTGCATGTTTGTATATATATATATATAGGGGCATGTTCATACGAGAACACAAAGATATTTTTTCATGTACAAAATCATATATGATTAATGTAGTGATTTTGATTCACTTACAAAATCATATGTGATTTTGATGTTAGTACAAAATAACATGTGATTTTTTGATCTTGGTACAAAATCACATGTGATTTTGATGTTAGTACAAAATAACATGTGATTTTGTACAAGAAAAAAACTCCTTGCATTCTCGTAAAAAGATATTGTCCTCGCATTAACCTTAGGGGGGAGAGAGGGGTTCAGGGAAAACACTAAAAAAAAAAAACTGTAAAACACCTTGGGAGCCCTCCATCTGGATGATGTGCCCAAATGCATACAACTGATTGGAGCTGTTTTTTTTTCGTATGCACCAATGCTTCTATAATATATATGCATTAGTGCATATATACAAATGCATATTACAAATTATCAGTATGAAGTATTGATTCTATTACGTTTTGAAGTTGTTCAGTGACTTTAGTCCATATTTCTAAGTGATTCGATTTTATGGATGTTAATTTATATATTGTTATTTCTTAAATGATGGTTTTAATTTATTTTGCATTAACTACTTTAACATTTAACATCCATTCAAAAGATATCTAATAAAAAATAAAGCAATCAATGGTAATTAGTCATTTACAACAAATAAGAATAACTTTAATAGTGAGAGGTGATATAAATATTTTAGTTGGTTACCTTAATTTGCCATTTTAAGAACATATTGATATTTAAATTATATTTACTTATGTTTGATGCTTTTTAAGGTAATGTGCATCAACAAAGCACCTCGGTACCTAGGGTCTTTATGTATGTAAAAAGAGGGAGAAGCTGAAAGCCCCTGTGCATTTTTAGGACAAATTAAGTTATATTTTATGAGAATAACTACAAGGTCTTGTGCATTTTTTAGACAAATTAAGTTAGACCGTACGAAACTGAAGCCAACTGTTAATTGTTGGGATATTAATTTGCAAAACTATACATGTAAACAAGATTTAGGGGGATCGTTTGTGTAAGCGGTTTTAGGTGTCACTCCCCGTATTGGATTAACATGAAAATGGTCCAAGAGTTTTACAGTAAGAGATGAGGTAAGGAACAAGATTATTATCTGGTGAGGGTGACAAATCTTGCCGGTAATCGTAAATCATTTATGAGGTAATGCTTATATACCATGACATCTTGATGGCGAAGAATCTTTACCATGCCCGCTAAGCTTATTGAGATTGGTGACGACTCTTATCAGTAAAGACTTACCCGGTAAGCGTTTTGATAAATGACCATTTAGTGTAGTTGAAATATGGATCTTAAGGTGGAATGGTATACAAAAAGAACAAAATTGAAGAAACATTGCTTAAGGTGGTTTTTTGGTGATACTGAAGAAGCACCTGTGAAAATTAAAATTCCAAAAAGATGTCTTAATTAAGGAGTGGAGGGATAAAATGGGGAAAATTATTTAAGCATTGTGTTGGTATATAATTACACTTATTTATTGATTAATCTTTCGCTATGTTCTTTGATGCATATATCTTTTACATGTTTTTTTACTTCGATCAATCAAACTCTTGATCCTTAATAATATGTGATTATTGATCAAGTTGTTAGCTAACACATGTAGATTCTTTTCTTTTCACACTTGGTGCTTAATGGCAGTGCACCAGACAAATTAGGATTTCGGGATGATTAAGGGACCGGGATAAAACATATATATTTTTATTGCTAATGTTTCTTAATTTTATTAGTATTATATATCATTTTATTCATTGTTTAACAACTAATTTTCTATTTAAATATGATGTTGAGAAGCTAAGAAGAATAAGTAATTCATATTTATATTAATTGTCAAGAGATTATCGCGGATAGGTAAGAAATTTGCGTTTGTACGTTTCTCGAAAGTTGTCGATCCTGTCCGAGTGATCGGTGGAATTCGTAACACTTGGGTAGGAAACTTTAAACTGCATACCAACGAAGCACGATTTGAAAGGAAGGATCAGGTATAATCTAACAGGGTTAAGGAAAATTCTGGGGTAGGTCTGGTAAATAATTCTCAACCTATAAGCCGTGGAAAGTTAAAGGGAGTTACGTACACTAATGTTGTTAAAGGTGTTAGTAATGAAGTTTGCAACGAAGTTCAAAGGGATGTAAATGCGCCGACCATCATCCTTGATTCAAATGGACTCATACCGATGGAGTTCCCAAACACCCCGGTCGGATGTGCCTCGGATTTCTGAGTTATCCCTAATTTGTGACGTCTGTGTAAAAACGAAGGCTTTGCGGATGTGAATCTCAAGTATCTTGGTGGATTATGGGTTTTGCTCTACTTCACTTCAGAAGCCGCTTGCTCCAATTTCATCAGTCATGGCGGTGCAACTTCGTGGTTTAAAGAATTGACCCCATGGTCCAAGGAGTTTAAGGTTGAGGAAAGACTAATATGGCTAAATGTGGAGGGCATTCCCACTAGAGCATGGGACTCCAACTCTTTCGAATAGATCGTAAGAAAGTGGGGGAAAATAGTGTTCTTTGATGATTTGGATGGGTCCAACCTATATAGTGCCAGATTCTGTATCAAGTCCACCCACCAGGATTTGATATTCGAACCAGTAAAATTGATCGTGGGAGGGGTAACACATTACGTTAAGGTAAAGGAAGTATATGGGTGGACTGTGGAATTTCTGGAAAACTTTAAAGAGGTCGTCGAGGAAGAAGGAGAAGACAGCAATAAAGAGGAGGACCATAGTGGAGAAAAGGACGAGGAGGTAGAAGATTTAATGAGTATGTGTCAGATACTTTTAACAAACCTGAGCATTTACAAACGTAACAATGGAAGATAACGGGGAGGTCGGAAAAGAGGAGGAGAGGGAATCTGATGATCCATTCGATCTAGCGCGTCTCAAAAGAGATCAAATGAACAAGGAAAGAGAGGAAAACATATCGGTGGAAAGAAAATCTCCTACTTTCCCACTAGGAATTACTCCGCCTTTGGGAAACCCTCATGAGAATTCGATGTCCGGGGAGAGTTCGGTAAACCATCAATCTGGTATTTCAAAGGGGGTTAAATCCAAAGGAGATAATGAAGGAACCCAACTAAATAAGGAGAAGGTGGATTTTGAAAAGATGGAAGAAGGCTCCCCCAAGCTGGAAGTAAATAGAAGCTATTTGTCCCAAAAAAATAGATTCTTTGAATCCAAGACGACTCGTAGTGGATTTTCTATTCTTGAAGAACTAAGGGAAACCATCGGGATTGGGAAAGCCCTAGGTTTCCCAATGAAGGGATGTGAAAAGGATTTAGCCGCGATAATCAAGGGCTTAGGGGATTCTAATGGTTATAAATGAATATGCTCTCAGTAAATGATCAGGGTCTAGCGATGGTAACAAAAGGAAATGTGTCAAGAAGTTGTGCGAGGTCAATAATGTCAACTTTGTGTCCCTTCAAGAAACCAAGTTGAATAAAATGGATATGTTTGATGTTAGACAGATGCGGGGTAATTCGTTATTTGATTTCGCGTGTAGTCCAACTAGAGGTTGTTCAGGAGGGATAATATGCATCTTGGATAATGTGACATTTTCGAAGACTAGAGTATCCTCTTCGGGGTCATTCATGGCCATAGAAGGAGTGTGGATTCCAAAAAACATTCAAATCTTATTCATTGTTGTGTATGCCCCACAAAGCATGGAGAAAAGCGATGTATGTGGCCAAACCTCAGAAGCATGATCGGTGGGTGAAAAGGAGAAGTTTTGATAATGAGGGATTTTAATGAAGTTCGGAATGCGAGTGAAATATATGGGTCGAATTTATCTGCGCGTTCGACAGATGCTTTTAATTCCTTCCTTCACGATGCGGACCTCGTCGATGTTCTTCTTGGGGGATTCCGATATACTTGGTCTAATAAATGGTCATCCAAGATGATTAACTAGACAGATTTCTCATCTCCCATGGCGCCAGTGCTTGTATGCCTAACTTGTCGGGAATTGCTCTGATTCGAGGTTTGTCTGACCATAGACCTATTCTTCTCAAGTACTTCGAAGTGGATTATGGCCCTACTCCTTTCAGATTGTTCCATTCGTGGTTTAAGAGGGAGGACTTTCAGCAGACGGTTGAGGAGACGTGGAGGAGTTATGTTCCTACAAATCCAAACGGGATGGTAGTATTTAAGTTGAAACTTCAAAATCTGAAGAAAGTTTTAAGGAGCTGGATTGGGAAAATTCGAGCACGTGATTTTGCGGATAAAGTCGGGTCGAAAAAGTCATATCCGACTTAGACGAAAAGATGGACAAAGGTCAAGCGTCCAAAGAGGACATGGAGAATAAAATTCGGGCTCTTAAAGAAATGGGAGAACTAGATCGCATTGAGGCGCTAGGCCTTAATCAAAAGGCGAGGTTAGATGAGAGGTCGAAGGCGACGAAAATTCCAAATTTTTCCATGGAGTCATTAACAAGAAAAGGCGAAATCTTGCAATTCGGGGGATCATGAGCGAAGGTGTGTTGATCGAGGATCCCTCGTTGGTTAAACAAATATTCTTTAACCATTTCAGGTTACAATTGAACCTAATAGTCGTCCATGACCGGAGGTGGATTTTGCCATACCTAAGTCCCTCTCGATGTCCCAGGCTCTAGAGATAGAAGGTGAATTCTCTAGAGAAGAATTAAAAATGGCGGTGTGGGACTACAGTGAAGATAAAGCTCCAGGTCCAGATGGTTCACATTTGGCTTTATCAAGAAATTCTGGTATTTGGTGGAGGAAGACGTGGTGAACTTAGTCCGTGACTTCGTCGGATCTTGTCAATTTCCTAAGGTTGTATCTCTTCTTTCATCGCATTGACCCCTGAGATTCAAGATCCCATTCTAGTCAGCGACTTCTGCCCAATCAGTTTAATTTGATGCCAATACAAGATCATTGGCAAACTCTTTGCCAATCGTCTTTGCTCGGTTATTGAGGATTGTGTTAGCATGGAACACTCGACGTTCATTAAAGAGAGACAGATTCTCGATGGACCCCTCGTTCTTAATGAGGTAATGGATTGGTATCGGAGAAATACGAAAAAGTTGATAGTCTTCAAAGTTGACTTCGAAAAAGCTTATGATTCGTTGCGGTGTGATTTTCCAGACTTGACGCTGGAAATATTGGGATTCGGGAGTCGATGGAGGAAATGGATTGGGGGATTCCTAGAAAATTCAAATGATTCAGTGCTTGTCAACGACTCACCTACCAAGGAGTTCAAGATTGGTCGTGGACTTAGGCAGGGGGACCCTTTTTCCCCGCTTCTTTTCATACTGGCCATGGAGGGCCTCATGCAGTTTGCAAAGAGGAGGAAGTTAAAAACTTTATCAAAGGAGCAAAAGTCGGGAAAGGAAACTTCTCTGTGTCCCATCTCTTTTACGCAGAAGACACTATCTTTGTTGGTGAATGGTCTTAGGAATATGCTCGGAATTCCGTTCGAATCCTTCGTTGCTTCTTTCTGGTAACCGAGCTTAAAAATCAACATCAAGACTTGTAAATTGTTCGGGGTAGGAGTTGGATAAGGGGAGCTTTGTAGTATGGATAAGTTACTGGGTGTGGTTATGGTATTGGTCAATTCACCTACCTAGGCCTTCTAGTGGGATGTAATATGTCCACACTAGCTGCGTGGAGATGTATAGTGGAAAAAATTGTTGCAAAACTTTCTAAGTGGAAAGCTCAAACTTTGTCTGTTGGAGGTCGGGTCACGCTGATCAAATCCTTGTTAAGTAGACTCCCCACCTTTTATTTGTCAATTTTCAAAATGCCTAGTATGATTGAAAAGTTGTTGGAATCAATACGAAATAGGTTCTTCATCGGAGGAGACAGGGAAGATAAGAAAATGACGTGGGTGAAATGGAAAAAATGCTTAGCGAGTCGCAAAGAAGGGGGAATTGGGATTGGAAGTATGTATGCTCTAAATAGAGCCATATTGTTCAAATGGATTTGGCATTTTTGGGAGGAGCATAAGGCGATTTGGGTTAAAGTGATCAAATCCATTTATGGTCACAATAGTCTGATTGGATCTTATCATACCGCCAAAGAACCCAATTCCGTGTGGATTGGTATTCTGAAGTCGATATTACAACTAGAAGATAAGGGGATCAATTTGTTAGCTTTGTGTAAGAAATGTATTAGCGGCGGAAGGTCTACATTACTCTGGGAAGATACGTGTACAGGAAGTTCCTCTCTTAAGATCCAATTTCGGAGGATCTATGCTCTTGACGTTGACAAATCAACAACGTTATTGACCGCGTAGGTGAAGAAGTTTGGAATTCTTTTTTACGAAGGACGCCGAGGGGTGGAGTGGAAATGACTTGGATGGAATCCCTTCGGGTCTTGTTGAATATTGTTGTTATATCTAATCACAGGGATAGAATGCGATGGACTTTGGATGGTTCGGGAGAGTTCTCAGTGGCGTCAGCGCGGAATTTCTTATATCTTAAAATTCTGGAATCTGATCATCCGACCACTTCCTAGAATAAACTGGTTCCCGTCAAGGTCAATGTCTTTGTTTGGCGGTTGGGGCTGAACAAGATTCCAACTAGAGACAACTTGATTAAAAGAGATATTGATGTGCACTCGTCACTTTGCCCGATTTGTCAGTCAAATATAAAATCAATGCATCATATTTTCTTTGAATGTCAGATGGCGCAGGACATATGGAGGAACATTGGATGGTGGTGGGACCTCGATATTCCCGGTTTTAGTAATATCCAGGATTGGAAGATTTGGGTTGAGTCAATTCGTTTGAGTAAAGAAGAATCAGAATGTTTAGAGGCGGTATTCTATACGGCGTAAATATGGACCTTTCGGAATGGGACCCTCTTTGGACTGGGATAGTATTTGTGACCCATTCGTACTTTTGGGTTCACAATAAGAGTTGTATATTCAAAATTAATTGGGTGGGATGGTTTCAAAATCCCATCCTTGCTATTTCCGTTTTGTACGTTTACTTTAGCATTTTGCTAGTTTTAATAAAATTGACGTTCTTAAAAAAAAAGTAATTCACATCTGATTTGTGATTATTAGCAACAAAACATGAAGTTGATCCGCTGTTGGGAGTACACTTCAAGTGCATATTATCGAGACCGGCTATTGTGTTCTTAAAGTTTTTATTGTTGGTTTATTCAATTGTTTATATATATTACTTGGGTGAGCTTAACAGAGCAAAGCCTTTTATTTGTTTGGTGTTCACAAAGATAACTTTCTTAAAAAAGTTTATGGTGAGAATTTATGCTAGGATGCAAGAATGATTAAAAATTTACTTGGATATGGTGATACAACTTTACAAACACAAGGTAATACCCGGTTAATGAAATTTTTGGGTAGGTAAGAGTATCTCCAACAGCATCTTTAAAATAGAGAAAATCATATTTTTGTTCTCTAAACCTCTCCAACAGCTTCTCTATCTCATTCTTTAAAATAGAGATTCATGAAAAAATCTCCAAAGATAGAGATTTCTCTAAATCTTCAAATAAAAGAGAGAGAAATGAGTTTTTTTATTCATTCCACCAATTAGAATTAAATAAATATCATTTTATTTATATTTTTCTCTAAAGTGTATTGGAATCCTAAAAATTATAAAATATTTAAAGAATATAATCAATGATAAAATCTCTAAAATAGAGAATCTATTGAAGTTGATTGCAATTCATTTTAGAGATTTTTACTTATAGTTCTCTATTGTAGATAAATTATAAAGATGTTGTTAGAGATGCTCTAAATAAGAGCTATAAATAGTTAACCCATATAAATTTGTAATGTTTCATTTTATTTAGGTTTAGAAATATTGGTCATGATGAAATTCTTAAGATAGAAGGAGGAAAACATATGTGGTTGCAGTATCAATCTATGAAGTTTTCCCAATCAAAGTTTATGATTAATTAGTTCCTAGAGAATAGGTTCGAGTACTAAAGGGTTTTCAAAGACAGTTAGTTGAAATGATATAATAAAAGATAATGTGAAGGGAATTAATTTTGTATAAGTTTTTGGCATAAAGTATCAGAAGTTTATAACATCTAAAATTAATGACATGTATATATGAAGTAAATGTTAGAGTAGGTGGGCGTTTTAAAATCAAGTTACTTAAAATAACATACATCATTATCATTCTGTACATATTTAACATTATGGAGTATTTTTTTTTATCATACACGTGAATAATCAACTATTTTTGGTGGTATCGTGCCATCATCTCGAGTTTTTTTTATTATAAAAATAAAGTTGTTTTAATTTTTTTTGTAAAAAAAATAGTTTTAATTTGTTTTTGTAAAAATAGAATGGTAGACCCTACAACTATTCTAAATTCAATTCTTTTTAATATGATAATAAATTCTAATTACACTCTTAACTTGTTTTTAGTTATTATATTATACCATCGTTATATATTTTGTATAAATTTAGTTATTGTAAATAGATAATTAAACTAATTTATTATATTTTTATAAAAGATATCTTATCAATACTTTTGATGACACCATTTTATATTTTTATTATATTTTTGTTATATTTTATCTATAAGTTTAATTCTTATGAATATATAGTTGATACCAATATTGAATATTATTTGCATTTGTATTATTTTTACTTTTATTTATGTATAAAATCAAATAAGCTAAAATGTTTAAAATATCTAAAATCAATTCATTTCAGAATGTTTAAAATCGTGTATGATCAAATCAACTTAAAAAAAGTTCAAAATCATATAAAATCAAATCAACAAAAAAAATTGTATAGTATGATAATGTAATGATAAAGAATTATAAAAATGGAATTGTTAAATTTTTATGATGCTAAAAGATTTATTAAAAAGAATTGAAAATACAATATTCAAATAACGGGTCTCCTATATTCGTCTATATTTATCCCAATATCCCTTAAATATTCACGTAATCTCCTTTACGTAATTCAAAATTTAAATTTATAGTATTTTGTATTTTCTAAAATAAAGGTTTTAATTGAAAAATAATAATAAATAGTGTAATTGAAAAAAAAGTATGTAATTAAAAAGAAAATGATGTATAAAAATTGTCTAATTAAAAATAAACATTTAGATATATAAAAAAATACAACAAATATAAAATATTAGAAATAAGGAAAAAAAATAGTGTAATTGAAATTTGTTTAAACTTTTGAGGAAACACCCTTATTTTTATAAAACAAATTAAAACAATCATTTTTTTACAAAGCATTTCCAAAACTCTCCTATCTTTAAAAAAAAAAAAAAAAAAAACTCCACCATCTCTTTATTCGTTGTGGCACACATATTATGTTTTGTAAACAATATGACATAAAGAAAATTTATATATATTAATTACTTTTAAGACACCAATATTGGAATAATTACATTAGTGTACTGATATTGCTTAATTGTATTTATTCTCTACCTCATCTCTTCATTGCTTTAAAGACACAACTTTACATCATGTCTGGATTGCTATAAAAACACAACTTTATATATCAAACTGACAATACAGTAATACAAATTAGTGTGTTATTTATTACATTTATTGTTAGATGGTTGGACAAACAAATGTGTGTAGTAAAAATATTGCACAACAGATTTTCAAATCCTGATAATGGAGTTTGCTGGGGTCAAGGGTCATGCATGTAGGTTCTGAGAGTCTATATAACCATACTGCTTAATGCTATTCATGCATTAATTTACACCTAACTTTCTTTTATAAGTTTAAATTTAACATCGAAACATTATGAAAACTTACATCTAAAATACACATAATACACCATTGTAAGGTTCTACACATGTAGGATCCATGTTTAATTCAAAGATAGATGCAAATCCAAATAAGACCAACTAAGAAACTTAAACCATTAATTAGGTGTAGTTTACCAAAACTTATTCGGGTAAGTGTTTACAGACAAAATTCTACACTATATCACGTACCGGGTAAGATCTAACTGTGGTAAGAGTTGTCACCTTCACTAGGTAAGATTCTTGGTTATTTTAATATTCATCTGGTAAGCTAATGTAACTTGGTAAGCCTTTATCTAGGTATGTTTTTGGTAAACGGCCCCTTAGTTTAGCTATTTATTCATTGAGACGTCTTTTTGTTAAGACTGTTTATTTCTCCCAACAGAAGTTTTAGGCTATGTTTTGCAAACTAATTGATAAATTATAAGCTAACTGCTAGATGAAACATTAGGTGTTGGTTGATAAATAGTCATTTTTTATGCAAAAAATTAGCTGATAAGTTAGATGACAATGTAAAATAACCCAAAGTAACATGTGGAAAAATTATTCAATTCTAACTTTAAAACGTATAATATGAAAAAGCCCCAAGCGCTTTAAGCTAGCTAGTGAGTCATAACGGGTTTTTTTGGATAAGCTCTAAAAATAAACCGGTATATATGATTGTCAAACCCGACGTTAATAAATTAGTTTATCTTTAATGTAATTCATACATATTCACTACAAAACAAATGACTTTCACCCATAAAAATCATCCAAGGAAATTTATGTGGGTGATTACCCGTGGATCACCCAGAAAATATCAGTAGTTCTGTAAAATCCGATGTTTTCCTAGAAAATACCAATGGATCATCTAGAGAATCTCTGAGTAATTTGTCACTAATTTGAATTACCCACCAACAATTTAGCCACCAACTTTTATGATGGTTTTGTGAAGAATCACCTTTAACGACAGAGTTCTCAAGGAAAAAATCTTAAACAAAAGTCTTTCGTTTAGTAGTGACTGGTATACTTTTAACAATTCATTAACTCTTAATCAATCACACTTGCTGTAGATTGCAGTCCAGTCCAGTAGCTTTTGTCTTATGGTCTTTATGTCTACAATTTAATATGGACATCGAGTATTCTAACTTTTACTGCTAAATTGTTGACTAGATATCAATGATGAGTTTGGGGGAGATCTAAAGATGAAATATATTAGGTCTAACTGTCAAGGGCACCTCGGGGGACATAACGGAGGTGAGAGAACAAAAACTTATTATCATATGTTAATTTTTTGCAAGGATGGACCCAATAATTTTTTTATATGGTGACACCATATAATATAGATAAAAAATATTTATCAAAAGTATGGTTTTTATCGATGTGTCTTCATATTTTTACAAACATTTAATATCGTTCGATGTGTTTGAAGCCTAATTCCACCGGCTCGAGGGATTTTTGAAGTTTTTTTTCTTGATTTTGAGAGATTTTTAAGTTTTTTACATCGATTGGGGGTAAGGTAAGGAGGCCGCCAGAGAGGAAGGCAAACCGGCCTATTAAGCGCAACTAAGCTAATATGCGCCGGAGAAAGCCAGGTGTCATAGGTAAGCTCTATTCGGCCCGGAGCATTGATTCCTCATAACGAATAGGCTAGCTCTATCTCTCAATTACCTATCCTGTGCTCGATGGACTTTTCGGTTTTTTTTGTTGATTTAAAGAGTTCTTTTTCGGCTTTTTTGGTTAACTTAAAGAGTTTTTTTTGGTTTTTTGGTTGATTACTGAGGTACGTTTGCACATTTTTGAACTTCTTAATATCATACGGTAGCACCTTTTAAAATGATACGGTTGCACCGTTCACAAACCCAAAAAACTTTACCCTTCGAAGAAGAGATAATACAGTGGCACATGCCACCGTATGCAACCAAAGAGGTCCGCCCCTGGTTTGTTGTGACATTAGACTTGGACAATCAATATAGGTGGATAAAAAATGAGACAATATCAATATATTACTAAACTACCTATTTTAAATTAAAACCCTAAAGCCTTCCAAAATTCTTTCACCCGTCTAACTACTCTTACCATTCCCGTCCGTCCCCTCAACCACGGTCCTCATACCAAACACACTTATGCTTGATATATATATATATATATATGTTGGTGATTATAATTGTTCTTATGAGTATATCACTCTAGATAACCCTAAAAAATAGACTAACTAGCAGCATACATGTGTGTTGGGGATTTCAGGGGGATTTCACTTTCAAAATTTGTTTTGCATTATCATCCCAATAGCTAGCCAACTTCACGATTTGCTAGATTCGTAGTAATAATGGCGAACTTTAGTTGTAACCTCCATTTTTGTTATTAGTTAAATGAAGCTATGCTATTTGCTAGTGTCACATAGATCAAAAACTGATATGAGCCACGAGAGATAACTAAAGAGGTTAGACAAATGACAAATTAGAAACTGTAATAAAAGAAGTAAAGACTTGAGGTGAATGTAATAACAAGGATTTATTAGCCTCAAAGACGAGGGGAAATAAAGGATTGAAGTTCCAAAAATGGTTAGAAAATGTACGCATGATGATATTCAGTTGTCTACATTGATCACCAGTGGCGGACCCAGGATTTTTCCGAACGGATGCACCCTTAAATTGGATCAAAAGTCTGCAAAGCCGTTTGATGTATTTTTCGGTTGATTTCAAGGAATATTTTTATCCAAATTCCCGTTCGGGGACTTTTTAAGTTTTTCGGTTTATTTCGGAAGATTTTTGTAAGGTTTTTGGTTGATTTCGAGAGATTTTTTAAGGTTTTTGGTTGATATCAACGATTTTTTTGGTTTTTTCGGTTGATCTAATAGGGGTTGGGAGTATTATGTGCTCCTTTAAAAAATTATAACTAAAAAGTGTGCTTTTTTAAACCTTAGAAAACTGAAATATTACAGAGCACTCCTCAGGATTTAATGGATGCACCTTACGTACCCAAAAAAAAATTACCCTTACGAAACGGAGTTGAGCGGTAGCACGGGACCCCCCCTCCCTAAGGGTAGGTCCGCCCCTATTGATCACTGAGTTAAATGATTGAACACTTGGCGTGCATTGTGCCGGCTACATTGATCACTGAGTTAAATGATCGAAAACTTGGTTTCCATTGTGTTGGCTACATTAATCACTTAGTTAAATGATCGAACACTTGGTCTACATTTTCTTATCAAACAAGCCTAAAGCATTTTCGGCTTTCTTTGCTTTTCTCCGTAGGCTTTAAATACTAATATAAACTTCCACTCTTCTTCATTTTGATTAAAAAGATTTTTATGTTATCCCAAGTGTATATTAAAAATGCTTTTTAAGTGTTTATTTTGGACATCAAAAACCGGTCTTAATTGAAGGTACTTTAAGCAATACATAATGTTTAGTAGGTTGTTTTTATGATTTTTATCAAAATAATAATTTATAATATATGTTGAATGGAAACCTTCACCAAACCATATGACGTTTTGCTTGAATACTTATATAAATTCAGTACAAAACGTTAAGAAATTAGGTAACAATTTATGGTTCAGGGTTTTCTTGTTTCATAATATCTAACTCAAATTTAAGTTCTGATATTTTAGCATTGCCATTTAATTTATGGCCAGATCGGGGGAGAAACACAAGCATTTTAATCCTTGGGGATGAATCTAAACTTCTTTATACAAATGAATTACATAAACAAGTCTTATTTGCTCCGATCACTACAATAAAAATGGACTTATAGGACGCCAAAATTTAATAAGCCTCGTATTTAAGACTTAATTGATAGTACCAAAAACATAAATCATTATATCTGAAGGTGTTGTAATAAATTTATAAGACATTTTTGGGTGTCATAACAATTTTTGTAGAACATTTTTATTAAAAAAACGTCGTATTAACTATTTTACAAGACACTATTTTGAAAAAAAATGTCTTGTAAAAACTAGGATGTCCATCAAAACGCACAAACCGCCCACACCGCACCGAAAAACACGATTTAGAACTTTCACGGTGCGGTTTGTGCTTTTGAATTATCAAATCGCAGTTCGAACCGCACTGCACCGCATATTTATATATATATATATATATATATATTTAATTTTTATATATAACATATATAGATTTGTCGGACATGTTACAACTCACACGTCCAATTTAGTTTGAAGTTATATTTTTTTATTTCATAGACTATTTTTATTTATGCAATATGTATTTGGAAATCGGATGTATCGAAACTCTTTATTTTTTTACTACGTTTAATTTATTGTTGATTTTATAATGTATTTTTAAACTTATAATTATTGAATTGTAGGTATAAAGTATGATAGGTACAAACCACTTAAACCACACCGCACCACATTTTGCGGTGCGGTTTGAGATTTATGCGGTGCGGATTGCGGTTTGAAAAAATGTTTAAACCGCACCATACCGCACTGCAAACACTCCTAGTAAAAACCAAGTGTTCTATAAAAAAAGGAGTTTATATGACACTTAAAAAACGTTATATAAATTTATTACAATATCTTTAAATACTACGTTTTAATTTCTAGTTTATACATTAAGTCTTATAGAAATAATTTAAGTCGGATCTTAAATATATGAAAATTTTGGTTTAACTGGGACATGATTAAATCCTACGTATCAATTATCAATAAAAATAACAATTAGCAAACAATATTAATAACTAATATCTAATAAATCTATAAATATCTAGATTCACAAAATAATCACTAAAATATTAAGAAAATTCTAACTAATAAAATATTTATTAAAGTTATTGCTTATTTTGGGTGGTTGTATGAGGCCAGGGGCCAGGCCAAAAAGCTTTCAGTTAATGAAAATTATCATAATGTCTATCTCAATCTCACCTAAGGGAAAAAAAAAAGCACAGGAGCTCTGGTCCTCCAAAGCCCCTTAAGCCTTTCGTCACTAATGACGATGCCCTGTGAGAGCACATGTACATCGAATCACAATAATTACATCTTTACGGGTCATAATTTTTCTCATTGTGTTCGGACACTTTGACTGATGGCATAGAACCCCATAAAGTATACACCTATATCTGTCATTGGTCTTCACAATACCATTAATGAAATCACTACAAAACAAATGACTTTCACCCAAAAAAAACACCTAGGGAAATTTTCGTGGGTGATTACCACAGGTCACCAAAAAAATACTAATGGTTCCAACGAAATCCGATGTTTTCAAGAAAATACCAACGAATTACCCAGGAATTTCTTTGGTAATCTGTCACTGATTTAATTTACCCACCAACAATTTAGCAACGAACTTTTTTGACGTTTTTGTGACAGATCAACTTTTAACGACGGATTTCTAGGGAAATGTTCGTAGGTGAAAGCCTTCCATTTCAGTAGTGAATATTTTCAGATAAAAAACGTTGTAATTTTTCTTGAATACACTAACATAATTTTTTTAATTACGAAACGTTTATAAAGAATCAACGAACAATCATAAAAATTTGTTGATAATTTTATTACATCTTTTACTATATTATTCCATCTTCTAACCATATTAATTTTGTTAGTTTTAAATTTTAATGAAACCATTTTCAAACTTCAATAACTTTTAAATCTTGAAAACGTGTTTGAAGGAGAAATAAGTTACTAAAAAATGTGTGTCGGTATTATCTGTTAAATTATATGATATGCTTTAAATTTAATTTTTATTGTTTGATTAAACTTACTTTTGAAATGATTACTTGAATGTTTTGTGCTCAAATAAATAGTAAGAATATCTATATTCTTGTATTTTATCAGGCACGTGTGATTATATCAACTTCAAGCATCAAAGCATACGTAAATATTAATTATGATCAATGTGGTATAATTACTTTTAAAACGCAAATTTAACCTGGTATGATATACATAACGTCCCTATAAATTAACAAAATGAAAAATAATGTATAAACCTTAGCATCTTCAACATATACTTTAAAATAGAGAAATAAAAGCTAAAATATCTAAAAAGTTACATTCAACTCCAACATATTTTATATTTTAGGGAATTTTATCATCAGGACTATTCCAATATTTTTGAAACTTGTAACAAAACAAAATAAAAAATTTCACACCATATATTATATTAAAAGATTAGCAAGTTATAATAAAAAATTGTATAAAATATCATTTAGATGCACATATCCCTTTGGGAGGGCGATTGGGACGTAAGCGTAAGGGACTTTATAACAGTTAATAATTCGATTCATTTCCTATTAGGTCTTTCACCTATGTGTGATGATTTACTTCAAGAGCGAGTCTCTGGTTCAAGTCCGGGATGGTCCAACGTCAGGGAAAAGAATTCAAAATTAAAGCTAATAACAAAATTCACTTAAATATAATCATTTTTCTAACATTTTTGAAAGAAAATTTTCAATCAGTTCTTAATAATCAACTTTCTCTAATAAGTCGTTAATTCGAAGATTAGCATATAAGAGTTTACCAACTGACAACTGTTGTTTATCTTAAGTTCTCAAGAAACCCTAACTTGATTCTAAGGCCAAATTCTCTCTAAACTCTCAACTTTGATGTTTGCTATCAAATGGCTATAGTGCTTTGAACAATGACAACTGATATAATGGTTAAATAAGTCAACGAAATTCAGGGGTGGACCGACCCTATGGAGAGGGGGTCCCGTGCTACCGCTCAACCATGTTCCGTAAGGGTAAAAAAGACCATATTTCGTAAGATTTACATGATGTGTACCCGCTTATTTTTTGATATTTCAAGGGTTAAAGGAGACAACTTTGAAAATTTCCTTGAAATCAACCAAAAACCCTAAAAAAAATCCCTCAAAATCAACCAAAAACCATAAAAAAAATCTCTCGAAATCTACCAAAAACCTTAAAAATCTTTCAAAATCAACCGAAAAACTTAAAAAAATCCCTGAACGGGGAATCCGGCTAAAAAATCCATCGAAATCAACCGAAAATACATCAAACAACTTTGCGGACATTTGATCAAATTTAATAGTGCACCCGCTCGGGAAAAATCTTGGGTCCGCCACTGACGAAATTGAACGTCTCGTCGAACAAGAAACTGGGAAACAAAGAACAAGAAAATGAAAGATTATTAAATACGCCGTCGTTGGTGCTTCAAATATAATATTTGCCACAAGGAAAACAAAGACTAACACCAAGAGATTTCAATCTTTAAAGTACAGACCTAAGAAGAAGGAACAATGGATTAGAAGAAGGAAAAATTGAGGCATTTAAACTAGATTGCTAAAACATTATAATTGTTAGATGGATATACTATATCGGTATGAGAGAACCTTGAAAGATCTACTCTCTAGTAAAGGCTCGTCCATAATTACCCACTTGCCCCTAGTAAATCGCAACGTCGAGATCACCTACACATACAAAGGTAATAAATTGACCACCTACAATTTAACAGGGGCAGGTTCATACGAGAACGTAACTTTTTACAAGAACGTGATGAGCTTTTTTTCATGTACAAAATTATATATGATTCATGTAGTGATTTTGATTCATATACAAAGTCATATGTGATTTTGATGTTAGTACAAAATCACATGTGATTTTTTGATGTTGGTACAAAATTACATGTGATTTTGTACATGAAAAAAGCTCATCGCGTTCTCATAAAAAGACATTGTCCTCGCATGAACCTCTTGTACATGAAAAAAGCTCATCGCGTTCTCATAAAAAGATATCGTCCTCGCACGAACCTCCCTCCAACTTAATATGCTGCCAAACGACATGTTGGTCAAGAAACCTACAAGTCTCTTATTCCTAAAGCAAACAAGTATTAAAAAGATCTAATTTTAGAGGGCGATGCAAATAACTAACCTTCGATCGATCAAGATGACGTATGTGATCCCTGGAAGGAGCATCGTGATAGACTAGTTATTTAACTAACAACCGGTAATTTCTAAAAGAAGAGAGTCCTTGTTGATGGAGGAAGTTCTATAAACGTGATCTTTTATAAGACCTTACAAATCCTGGGACTTAGCAACCAAAAAATCACGCAATGATCCATCATTCTTGCAGAATTCAATGGTGATGTTGTGAACGTTGTTGGTGAAATCACACTTCCTATCTTTGTGAAAAGATTCAATCAATCGACTAAAGGGGTGTTTGTATTGCTTATTTAAAACAACTTATGTTTTTTATAAAAGTGTTTATCAATTATGTAGTGTCAGCCGAAGTTTTATAAAAAGTGTTTGGATTGGCTTATGACGGTACCAAAATGTAATAATGTGTTTGGATTAGCTTATACATGTTAAAATTCTTTATTACTAATTTACTATGACTACCTCGGAATAAGTTAATAAGTTAGAAGGGAGTAACTTATCAAAAACCCCTTATTACCGCTATAAGTATTTTTTCAGTTTTTCCATCCAAATAATAAAAACTTCTTATTACCCGTACCACATTAAAATAAGTTAATAAGCACTTTAAATAACCAATCGCAAACATCCTTAAATTCAGTGTCGTTGATTTTCTATTTGGCATATTATTTTAGAAAAAAGTTGCAAAAGACAATTTAAGGTCAGACATGAATGCAACAACTAAAGCATAATTCTTTGAACCTAAAGACAAAAAAACACAATATTTTAATGACATGAAAAATCCTAAATTGGGGGTAAAAATCACGGGTGATTTTTAGGATCACCGGATGACCAAAGAATATTGATACCAATCACGGATGTCGTCCTTTACAATAAGGGCCAGAATCTAATGATGGTCGTGAGTAATGAACAATTGTGTAACATTGGATTTTATCTCTCTAATGCAATATGTCTGAATGGTTTGGTTACTCTATAGTTACACTATTCATAAAATAGTTGTTATTTTTTAATCATAACGTGCTTGGTATATTCTCAGTTGTACACTTGAATATGATCATAAATCGAATCCTTGGTTGCAATCTGCATTTTCGTGAAAGCCGTTGACAATATCTTCTCATTAATGCTTCTTAAAAGGTCACCTGCAATATTCAAATAAGTAGTTGATAACGCCTAGCCGTTAGATAAACAGATCATAGGTCGCTAGTTCTTTAGTCTTATGAATTCTTATGGACGTTCCTAAGACTTCTCGTATTCCTGCATTTGTTGTCAGTTATGAATTTTTTTACTCAATTAATTTGCCCCCAATGCACTGGTTAGTCTATATAATATGTGGTCTTATTGGGTTGTATGCATGCATAGTGAATGGATATTTGTATAATGTATACGAGTCATATTTGGTTGTATGAGATCTTAATGAACCCTGTTAGGTTGTAACAGGTAAAAGCATCTCCAACAGCTTCTCTATAATATCTCTAAAATAGAGAACTAAATGTTAAAATATCTAAATTAAATTGGAATCAACCCCAACAGATTCTCTATTTTAGAAATTTCACTATTGATTATATTATTTAAATATTCTATAATTTTATGATCCCGATACACTTTTAAGAATATATATATATATATATATATAATGATATTAATTTACTCTCATTGATGGGATAAATAAAAAAATTCATTTCGCTCTTTTCTATTTCGAATTTTAGAGAAATCCCTATATTTAGAGATTTTTTCATAAATCTCTATTTTAGAGAATGGAATAAAGAATCTGTTGGAGGACTTTAGAAAACAAAATAATATTTTTCTCTATTTTAGAGAAGCTGTTGAATATGCTTTAATAATGATATTTTCCTATATATAGTGTGTATATACATGCAGGGGCGGATGGATGTATACTTTGTAGGGTCCTGTGACCCCAACTAATCCCTCAGAAAAGACTAAGGGGGCGTTTGGTTCGCAGAATGGAATTGGATGAAATGAAATCTGTCAAAGTAATTTGACTTTGAATGAATTGGAATTGGAATGTTGTCAGGTTTGACCAGCTGTTTGGTTGGCAGAATTGGAATGGAATCTGTCTGTTTGATTCACATAATGTAGCTTTAGAATTGGAATGAAATTCCAGTAAATGACTAAAATACTTTTTTTCTTAAATTTAATTTTTAAACTAAAATTAGTTTAATAAAATAATTATTAATTACTTCAATTTTTTTAACACTAAAAATAATTTAAGCTTTTTACCGCTAAAAACTGCATAAAACAGTTAAAAACCACATAAAACAGCCAAAAACTATAGAAACTGCTAAAACAGCAAAAATCATAATTTTTTTACAGCAAAAAAAATAAAAAACTGCAGAAAAAAGCAAAAAACTACAGCAAGACAACATCTGTTAAGGCAAGATATATTTTAGTTGTTGCAAGAGACGATGGAGAACCTAACTGCTAGGGGTGAGGAAAAACCGAACCGAAACTGAAAAAAAAAACCTAGAAACCGAAAAGCCGAGAGCCAAAAACCGAAAACTAAAAAAACCCCGAAATACAGAACCGAAATCCAAAACCCGAAAATTGAAAAAAAAAACCCCGAAAAAATCGAACCGAAAATCCAAGTGAAGAGGTGTCGGCTTCTTTTTTTTGAGATTAGGGTTATAGTTCTTTTTTATGATGAGGGTATTTTAGGCATTAATAAAACAACCAATTCAATTCCAATGAAATCCCATGGGAAAGGTAAGGAATCTCAAGTTGCCCTATTTTGGAATTCTTAGGAATTTACCAAATTCCAATTTTTGAAAATAATGAACCAAACAAGGAAATTGGAATCTGGTCAAAGGAATTCAGATTCCAATTCTACCAGATTCCATTCCATTTCGGCGAACCAAACGCCCCCTAAGATTTTTTTATAATTATGCTTTTTGGGTCCCCACTTGGGATGCTAAAGGCCCATTATATTTTAGACGGTCCACTAAAATTTTTAAGGTTGGTCCATTAAGATTTAAGGCATTAATCCATTTAAGCGTTTAGATTTTAGACCATTCCGCCATTCCGATCTCCAAAGATATAGAGAGGTTTCGAAACTTAATGAGGTTTTCTGTAATCTCTGGAGAAGAAAACGAGATCGAAAGAAGACCGATAAAATACACCGAGAACTCGGAAACAATCGCTTATGTGACTTGGGTCGTGTGCCTAGTCGGGTGCAAGTTGTAAATAGTCCTGAAAGGATTGCATTTATTTGTTTATTTGATTATTTTATTTCTTAATTGGTTTAGGATAGTTATCTAGTTTAGTTATTATTTGAATTACCCATCAAATTTTATGATGGTTTTATGAATAATCACCCTTTAGTAACAGATTTCTCAAGAAAAGATTCGTAGGTAAAAGTTTTTTGTTACTAGTATTTTAAAAAACTTATATACTAATAAAAATCAAGTGTATTTAAAATTTATGGTCATAAAAAGTAGTTATATTTTGCAAAAATGTTAATAGTCATCACACTCTATTATGTTTTAATATATCTACCACATGGTTTGTCGATATCTTTTAAATTTGTATTAATTCGATTTACGACAAATTAACATTTCAATTGTTTTATATTAACACCAGTCGACAAGAAAAAGGTAATTTGGTATATTAATTACTTGTAAGTATCATGTCGTCTAAGACTATTTTTCCGGAGTGTTCTCCAATTTAAAAATAAATGAAAAGAGAAGAAGAAAAGATTTTTTTTTTGGAAATTAATTATTTTAACCATTTTAGAAATCAAGATTACCAAAATAACCATTTTCTTCCCAATTTTATCAAAATGACCAAAATACAATTGAAACATCTACCGAAATACGGATTAGGGTAGAACCTCCGCCAAATAGGGTAGAACCTCCGCCAGAGGTTATAATTTGTGAATTCTAATTTACATTTTACATTTTATACTCTTAGAGTTAGTTAATAAATTACTTTAGGTACTTTACTTTTTAATTTTTCGTTTTACACTCTTATCACATTAACACACATACTCGTATATCAATTAAAATACGTCTAAAAATACGTTTTTATTTTAACAAGTTATACCATTATACTCGTCTCGAGAATACCTTCTAAATGAACCCAATATAGAATATTTTTCGATTTAATTATATATTTTTAAAACCAATTATCCTCTTAATCGGTGAATATGAATATTTTTCATAAAAATCAGAATATTAATTAAAATATAATGCTATTGTGATTTAACGACAAAGTATGATATTATGGATATATAAAGAAATAAGATATAAATTATAGTGAATTTGTACTATTTTTGTGTTATTGTCATTTCTATAATAAAAACCATATAAATTAATATTCATGTAAAATAACACATAATGCATCGGTTCTTAAGGTTATTACAATATATACTATAATTAACCCATTTTTGAATCAATGATATATACACAGTGCGGAAGGGACTACAGAAATAAAATACATTAATCTTTCAAGCATATTTCCATGCTCTCCTTCTCCAAGACCTTTCAATCTTTCATTAGTAAATTTTTCAGCCTCAGTATAATATTTTAATAGCCGGAAAAGACGATCAACTTACAAAAAATAATAGCATTGTATTTTAATTAATATTTCGAATTTTGTTATTCACCGATCAAGAGGATAATTGGTTTTAAAAATATATAATTAATACGAAAAATATTTAATATTGGGTTCATTTCGAAGATATTGTTGAGACAATTATAATGGTGTAACTTGTTAAAATAAAAACGTATTTTTTAGACGTATTTTAATTGATGTACGAGTATGTGTGTTAATGTAATAAGGGTGTAAAACGAAAAATTAAAAAGTAAAGTACCTAAAGTAATTTATTAACTAACTCTAAGAGTATAAAATGTAAAATGTAAATTAGAATTCATAAATTATAACTTCTGGAGGAGGTTCTATCCTATTTGGCAGAAGTTCTACTTCGGTGGATGTTTCGATTGTATTTTGGTCATTTTGGTAAAAATGAAGAAAAAATGATTATTTTGATAATCTTGATTTCTAAAATGGTTAAAATAATTAATTTCCCTTTTTTTTTGATAATAAATGAAAATAAAATGAAAGAAAATAAGTTTCATGTCCCAGCTATTAGTGAAAATAATTAATGTATATAATTTTAATATTTTTAATTGTTGTTAGTTTTTTTAAATTTCTTTCTTTTCATTTCTTTACCAAACACTTCTTACCAAACACAGGATAAAAGTTTTGCAAAGAAATTCAATCTTATATAAATTTTATTTTATTTGGATAAAAGTTTTGCAAAGAAATTCAATCTTATATAAATTTTAATTTATTTCCTTTTCCTTAAAAAAAAACCAGAGAACATGATATTTTTTTGTCCTTTCGTTTCCTTTGTAAAAAGTGACTCAAGAACATAGCGTTAATGAAATCATTGCCAAATACCATGTTTTCACATAGTGGCGGAAGGCCTTAGAGGCCTTTAGGGGCCATGGAGCCACTCCACTGATCCAATGTAGTAAAAGAAAAATACTTAGCTTTGTTTTGTGAGTCCACCACCGTTCAACTCCTAAAACCTCAACCCTAAAATCTAAAATGTGAGACCAAAAAAAATGTGAGACCAAAGCATTATAAATGACATCGAGGATTCCATGCACCAATTAACTTATTTTTGTAAGTAAAACTTTTTTTTTGGTATAAGCGGTACACCTGCTAAACTTTGAGAGGTGCATTAGGATATTTTTAAAATAAATAACATTAACCAAAAAATCCTTTGAAATCAACCAAAGACATCGAAAAGGTCTTTCGAAATGACCAAAAAAAAACTGAAAAAGTTCATTAAAATTAACCGAAAAAACTTAAAAAAATATCTTGAAATCAACCTAAAAACTTAAAGGAATGCCATAAAACTGTGAAATCCGGCTAAAAACACATTGAGTTTGCAGGCCTTAAAACAAATTATACTTATTTATAAAACACATTATATAAAAATTAGGTTCAGACCCCTTGGTTATAAGGTTTGTGTTCCGCCCCTGTTTTTACACCAAACCATTCCAAAAGATATGTATATTTAATCTAACTGTGTGAGGTTGAAGTAAGAATACTAAATATCGTGAGAAGGTAAAACGAGAGCTTAAAAGAAGATTCATATGTGGACTAGTGAAAGGAAAAAATTCACTTGAAAATACATATATGTGAAATACTTTTAATAGATCTTTTCAGATTTTTTCAATAGTTTCACATATGAACATTTTTTTCTTAAATTCTCACGATATTTAATGTTTTTATTTGAGTCGTCATGTAACATAGTATGTCACTTATCAAAGTCTTTAAGTATAAATTAAATGTCTAAAATATCTTTAATAAAGACAAAATAAAATTAAAAAAACTTACCAATTTCAATCAAAATAATTAATTATAAGTAAATTACAAATGAAGTAATACAAACTAATTATAAAATCTATAATAAAGTTAAATATATAAAACAATTTAAATAAGAAGTGTCGTAACTAGTATTTGTTTTAGAAAATAGGGGTATAGAATAGAGACTTTGTGGTCAACTGTGTTTGTTTTTTTATCTTACAATGAATTTTTTTAACGTTTAGGTCACTTTTATGCATATCTCAATTAAGATGTCTTCTCAAATTAATTTGGGGAGGAATAAAAGGAAAAGATATAGATGAAAAATAAAAGAAAGAAAAGTAAATAAATAAAAGAAAAAGAAATTTTTTATTTTTATTCTCGAGAGTAAAGTAAAAAGAATAAAAGAAAATAAATTTCAAATTCTTAAAGAGGAAAGAAAAGAAAGAAAAAATGACATTTTTACTAATATGTCATTTAAAATAATATCATTTAGGATATGTTTGACAAACTAGCGAATGTTTGATAAGCTAGCTGATGAAAAAATTATGTTTGACAAGACCAGCGTACAAGAATATAAAATGACCAAAAAGGTCATATTAAAAAATATAATAATAATTAATATTAATGAGGGTTATAATTGAAAAAAAATGACAGTAAACTTCAAAACGCTACTCTAAGTAGCGTTTCAATAAAATAGCTTATGAATTAACTTATAAGTTACCTTATGGTTTGTCAAATGTGTACACTAAAAATAAGCTAGCTTATACGTTAGCTTATAAGTTAGCTTATTTTTACCAAACATAGCCTTAAAATTAAAGATTAGATAATATTGTAATTTTAATAAATTTTTAACTGATTTTAGTTTTTTCTTCTTTCCTTTTTTTTCCTTTCTTCTCACATTTGAGAGGAAAGTTTTGGAAGAAAATCAAGCTTTACTTCATTCTCTTTCTTTTCTCTCTTAAAAAAGTTCGAAAAAGACAAGTTTTTTTCATTTTCTTCAACTTTCTTCCCTTTCATTTCCTCTCCTTAATAGAATGAGTTTTGAAAATACAACGTTAATTCCAAGAACCTTATAGTATAGTTAGCAAAATCTTTAATGACATTAGCAGACTCGAACCTATGACCTCTAAAGAGAATCGTGAAAATAATATCTTTGTTTCTTTCCCTCGTAATACTTTTTAATAACGCCCCTCTACTTTTTAAATAGGATAACAATATTATTATTTCTTAATTTTCACATCATTTTGTTGTAAAATTTGTTAGAAAGAATGTTTGTTTTTATAAAAGAAAACATTATTTTAACACGAAAACGGAATTTTTTTAAATATTGTTGTAGGATCAATGTATCATCGTCAAAAGGATGTATAAAGATAAATATAAACTATTAGAGTTAGTTATGAAATAAAATTTATTTTCATTTTTATCGTGTAATTATTTAAAGGACTTATGGCTTGTGAAATTTTACAATTTTTCGATTTTCTCTATTTATATTGTCCTTTAACAAATATATTGTTTTTGGGTTCGGACCGGTTGAGTTTGATCTTTGGCCATCTGACCTGTCCGAAAACCGGAAATAATATACATATATATTTTAAACATTATATAGATGTATTTATTTATTTAATTATCTTTTAAAAATAGTAAATTCTAGTTGGTCAACATGTTTTTTAATTTCTAAACTTAGGGGCCGTTTACCAAACACTTACCCGGGTAAGTGCTTACCAAGTCATATTACCTTACCGGAGGAATATAATAAGTACCAAAAATCTTACCCGGCAAGAGCGAAGACAAGGAAAACAATGACCAAGAGTCTTACCCGGGTAAGTGATTGCGACGAATCTTACCAGGGTAAGCACTTACCGGGTAAATTGTTTCATACGATGCCGTTTTGTGGACTAAAATCTTACCCGGTATGTAAGTGATAGTGTTGAATTTTGCCAGTAAGCACTTACCCGGGTAGGATTTGGTAAACGGCCCCTTACTATCCGATTCATCCATCTCTCAATCTATTGAATTCATACTTAAAATCGCTTGAATTTATATCTATGTTTTGCATTATAATAATATGCGAACCCAACCGACATCAATCCGAAACCCGATCAACCCAAATCCGAAGCAATCCCGCCGAAACCTAAAATTTGGGTCTTGAATTCCATATCTGAAATCTGATTGGTTTTTTTGTTTGCTCATCCGAACCTGCTAGATACACACCCCTATTTATGATTAATAATAGTCATCTTGAGTTCTCAAAAAAATGGGTTCTTGAATATTTAACGTTCCTAAAAAACTGCCCATATATATATATATTAATGTTTATTATTTCATTCAATAATTAATTTTATTATAAGTAACATCAAGCTAATTGTTTAACTCTCAAATAATCTATCGGAAGATTTAAATGAAAAGGTTAAAAGAGTTAAAAATATGTGCACAATTTATTAGTTATTAGATACATTTGATCAAATAACTTAAATTTAATTTTAATTTTAGTAAAAAATTGTTTTTAAAACAATAGTAGATTAAACCACCTCCATCCGAAAATGCTAAAGATATATAACACTAGTAATAAATTAGCACGCAAATTCTCACTATTCACTAAGACAATACTAAACGAAAGACTTTTGCCTACAGAATTTACCTGAAAAATTTGTCCCTAAAAAGTGATTCCATATAAAACCGTCACAAAAGTTGGTGGGCAAATTGCTGGTGGGTAATTCAAATCAGTGACAAATCACCCAGGAATTTTCTGGGTGATCCATTGGTATTTTTCTCAAAAAACATTGAATTTTACCGAACCACTGGTATTTTCTGGGTGATCCGTAGGTACTCACCCACTGAAATTTCTCTGGATAGTTTGTATGGGTAAAAATCATTTATTTTATACTGAGAGCACTAATAATCTTCACCTTGTAAATTAATGTTATACTACAACATTTTTATATATTTCACATATATTTATTAATTCATCACTTAGTGTATATGAATTAGTTTTAAGTAAACTATTTAAATTTATATTTTATCTTATTTAACTATAATTAATTTTATGTATATTAATCAGTTATCGTAAAGTAGTTAAACTTAGGGCCTGTTTGGTACTGACTTAAGGAGCTTAATAGAAGCTTCAACTTATACGTGCAAGTCGCAACCATGTAAGGGTGTTTGGTAATGGCTTAATCAAAAGATGATGATTAGCTTATTCACTCAACTTTGGGGAGGAACCTTTAAGGAGACAAACAAGTTGTTTCCATCAATACCCCTCCCAAAAAATGATCGTTCAACCAATGTAAAAAATCGCTCATCTCTCTCTCAAGAAATACCCTCATGTTCCTAAAACCCTAAAGCTCTGCATTCCTTCTCCCCCATCCTAAAGTTGTTGGGCCGTCGATTTGAAGCAGTCGGCCGTCGATTTGAAGCTTCCTACCGAAAGCTCTGCATTCCTTCTCCCCAATCGTTAGGTAACCTTTTTTGTATACTCCTTCAACAATGCTACAAGTATGTTCATATAGTTTTTGTTATGAGTTCTTTAGTTTGAAATTAACGTTTTTTTTCCGGTTCTTTATACTTTTATATCTTATTATCTAATATATTATCGAGATTTAGTTTTAGAACTTTTAATATTTCAACTAAATAAAGCTAAACATGTACATATCTAAATTATAATTTATTTGAGTTAAATGGTTTATGCATGGAAGTAATTTTCTGAAAAAGTAAATTATTTCATAGTAAAATCTAAGCTTTAAAAAACCATACTTTCATGGTCATATATATAATTGCTTCAACGATCCTATATTTCCAATACAACGTCATATTAATTTGGTCGTGTTAAATATCCAACTGATGTGGGTTTATATAGTCATTTTGCATTTTTGCTCATTATATTAATTAGAATATGTACGTTTGGATCACCAAATTTTCATTAATTAAAAAGAGACCAAATCTATTATAAAAATAAAAATAGATGAAAGAATCCAAATATATTATAAAAAGTAGAAGGATACTCGCGCAATGCAGCGAGATACATCTCGATTTTAAGTTTCATTTTAATTTTTGTTTCTATCGATGTTCTAATTGTTTTATGTGGTTTTGAGAAAATGATTTTAATGTTTCATTTAAAGTTTTTATTTTTTATGTAACTCTTTTAATTCAATTTTTTATCGTAATTTTATTTAGGTTTAATAGCGAAGTAATTTATTTTTGCTTTGATAACATAACTCTTTATAAAGATAATGATTAAATATTCTGTTAGAATTTAATGATTATCTTAATTACATTTTAGATTTTTTATATTTAAAATTACATGATTATCTGCAGTTAATTATACGAATTCAGAAATGAAGCTTTAATAAGTTATACTTATGCACAATTTACTTATAAACTTGAAAATTAAGTAATTAACATTAAATAATAGTACTTATAGCTTAAAAAGTTGTTTTTAAAAGTTTTTGGCTAAATGTTTTATAATATAGCATAGATAAAAGTTTATTGAAGGACTAAATCAGTAATAAAAATGAGAGTAGAAAGAGAGAGAGAGAGAGAGAGAGAGAGAGAGAGAGAGAGAGAGAGAGAGAGAGAGAGAGAGAAGAGGGTACAAGGACAAAAACACCCTTAGGATTAATTATATCTTTTATTTTATTTTAATTAAAGGTATTTTAAATATTTAAATAAAATATGTTATTAAACTCTATGATAAATCAAATATTTTCTTCTGAACCAAACGGAATATTCTTTTTCCTTTCTTAGTAAAAGTACAAACGAAATAAAGAAAAAAAAGACTTGTAAAAACAAATGAAATTAAAGTCAATAGCCCATTTATTTTTATTTTAACATTTTGTAACGACCGTAAATTAGTTTAAATGGCATCACTTCATGCTTCTCCTCACTCACCTCAGAAATATAACTCCCGTTTGCACATATCTAATCATGGCAGCACTATTTCATGTTCTCCATCTTCTTGTCATGATAATACCATTATCATCTTCTTCTTCCTTAAGCTATAGTTTAACTCGAGGCTCATCTTTGTCTGTTAATAAAAAAGATGACCTTTTGGTTTCACTGAACGGTCGATTCATGGCTGGTTTTCATAGTGTTGGAGAAAATGCTTATGGCTTTGCAGTGTGGTTCAGAGAGCAAGCCACAGTGGTTTGGATGGCTAACCGAGATGCCGTAGTAAACGGAAAGCATTCAAAGTTGTCCCTTCGAGAAGATGGCAATCTTGTTCTAATAGATGCTGGTCTATACGTTATTTGGTCAACCAATACAAAGTCAACCTCGTCCTCGGTTGAATTACGACTACTTGGCACAGGTAATCTTGTGCTCCAGAATGGAGATGAAACTATTTGGCAAAGCTTTGATTATCCAACAGATACCCTTCTCCCCAATCAACTCTTTACTAAAAAAACACAATTGTTTTCTTCAAGAAGTTCTACTAATCACTCTTTAGGTTTCTATAAGTTCTTTTTCGATAGTGAGAACGTTCTTCGACTTCTTTATGATGGTCCAGAAACAACTACTCTTTTCTGGCCTAATCCTGTTTCAAAAAATTGGGATGCTGGGAGGTTCAATTATCAGTACACTGGAAGAGCAAGCCTTGGTTCTGATGGTCAGTTCAACTCATCAGATGGTTTCAGTTTCAAATCAGCTGATTTTGGGATGGGTCCACAAAGAATGATGAAGATTGACACAGATGGTAATGTAAGAGTCTATAGCATGGTTGATCATGGAAGCATAATGAAATGGGAAGTTCAATGGCAAGCGTTTTCTCACTCTTGCAAGATTCATGGTGCTTGTGGACCAAATAGTATTTGTACTCATTCTCAAGATTCAGGTAGGAAATGCACATGTTTACATGGGTACATGATGGTGAATTCTGAAGACTGGAGTTATGGGTGTGAACCTAAATTCCATCTATGTGGGCAAGATGAATGTGATTTCATTGAGGTTCCTAAAGCCGAATTCTTTGGATATGATATTCAAATGAAGGAATATTGTTCTCTTGATGCATGCAAGAAGGATTGCTTACATAATAACGCTTGTAAAGGGTTCCAGTTCGGATGGATACGTACTAAAAGATCCTATATTTGCTACACAAAGAGTTCTTTGCTTAACGGGTATCAAATGGGGTACAACTTTTCGATGTATATCAAACTTCCAAAGAAGTTAGTATCATCATTTCATCAGAAAACCGTAAGCCAAGCAAGCTTTAGTTGTCCAAGCTCTCTACAAATGCCCATAATAAGGTCTTATGAGAAAAAATATGGTAACACGTCACTTGGATCGTTGTTAGTTTTTGGATGTGTGATTGGGTTTATTGAGATCATATGCATATCATTTTTTTGGTATCGTAGTCGTGAAAGCTCATCAACAACCCAAGAAACAAATCTTCTAACTGCAACAACATTCCGAAGGTTCACATATAGGGAGCTAAAAAAGGCGTCACGCAATTTCAGTGAAGAGATTGGGAGAGGTGGTGCTTGCATTGTGTATAAAGGAAGGTTATCAGACAACAGAATTGCAGCAATCAAGAGACTCCAGAATACTAATAACCAAGGGGAAGCTGAATTTCAAGGTGAGATAAGCACAATTGGGAGGTTAAATCACATGAACTTGATAGAGACATGGGGTTATTGTGCACAAGGAAAACATAGGCTTGTGGTTTATGAGTATATGGAGAATGGATCATTGGCTGAAAACTTAGGACTAAGTACACTTGATTGGGCAACAAGATTGGAAATTGCTATAGGTACTGCCAAAGGACTAGCTTATTTACATGAGGAGTGCTTGGAGTGGGTTCTACATTGTGATGTGAAACCCCATAACATATTGTTGGATTCTAACTACAAGCCTAAGGTGGCAGATTTTGGTCTGTCCAAACTTCTTGATAGATGTGGTATCGAGGAGTTGAACTTCTCCATGATACGAGGGACTCGAGGTTACATGGCACCCGAATGGGTTCTCAATCTTCCAATTACCTCAAAAGTTGATGTATTTAGCTATGAAGTAGTAATATTGGAGATGATAACGGGACGGAGTCCAGCAGGCAAACATCATACAAGCAATGAACATGGTAACACTGATCTTTTGTTAATTGACTGGGTGACAGAAAATATTCAAGAGTCTGATGATCGAAAGGAATCTTTTGTTGAGAAAATTATAGATCCATCAATAAGCGGAAAATATCATCAAATCACCATGGAAAAACTAGTTAGAATTGCATTGCATTGTGTTAAGGAGGATAGGGAGACCAGACCCTCAATGAGCGAGGTGGTCAATATGCTTCTTGATGAGTAACCAATGAGTTTTCATTTTCTTTGTATAATATTATTACGTTAAAATGTGTGTATGTGTTATGAATAAATATAGATGCAACAATTACTTGAAAAGTTGGGTTAGCATCTTGTAGAACCATATTCTACCTATTTTTCTCTCCATCAATGTCACGTTAACGAAACATAAACCTCAATAGAAATTTTGAACAAAAACCCCATTATTCTGCTTTATTTTTCTATTGTATCGGTGTCACCTTAACAAAACATGATCCTCAATAAAACTCCATAGTGGTTGTTTTTAGCAAGAACCTCTTCATCCTATTTCTTTAGGTACAAATAGTTATATTTTTTGTTTATTATTTAGTTATTACATATATACTTAAACTATTATAACAAATTTGAAATATAAGTATTAATTTAGTCCTTGTTTGTTTTCTTTAAAAAAAAATTCCATTTAATTGGTTCTTACCACTTAGCAAACAAACAAGAGATTGGGTATTTTAGATTGTTTGTTTTTTCTTTCTGATATGAGCTTGTAAGCTCGTATCGTCCTCCAAATTAATAAGACATAAACTCTTTCCTTATTTCTCTCTTATCCTCATCCATCTCCCTCTAATCTCAATGGCCTCCAGAATTTTGTCGTGGAATATGATCATATCCTCATTTCCATCCCCAACACGAAACGAGGAATTTTTTTCCTGTTTATGTAAAATATTTTAAATCAAATATGTGAGAGATCATAAATGTTTAAATCTCACATATTTCCGATAAACCAAAAATTGAAAGAAAATTAATTTAATGCAAAAGAAATTCACAACGTCGTATAATAATTAATAACCTAAAACCAAAAAAAATTCAACTTAATCCAAAAAAACTTAACAGCACACGTACCAAAACATATCGAGTAATATTCGAAAACATATTGAGTAATTATATTTTGACTTGAGATCTAAAATATTACGTACTAACATCCCAAAAAACAACACTTTTAGATTCTAAACCTAATTAGGAAATAAGAAATAATGAATTACCGATTTAGATGAAAAAAAGCGTTATATGTAATCTATTAATCAATATATATATATACATATATATATATATATAGAGAGAGAGAGGCGGGTTCATGCGAGGACGGTAACAATTTACGAGAATGCGAGGACAATTCTCAGCCAATCATTTTGTACATGAAATTTTTTTCATGTACAAAATCATATGTGATTTTGTACTAGCATAAAAAATGACACGCGCAACTTTTTCCGTGAGAAAAGTCTCGGCTAATCATATATGATTTTGTATGTCAATCATATGTGATTTTGTACATGAATCATATGTGATTTTGTACATGAATCATATGTGATTTTGTACATGAAAAATTTCATGTACAAAATGATTGGCTGAGGGTTGTCCTCGCATTCTCGTAAATTGTTATTGTTCTCGTATGAACCTCTTTCTATATATATATATTTTTATATATATATATATAATAGGTACGGAGCAGGGCGAGGAGTACGTTGCCCGTTCCCGTCCCCGTCCTCTGTTTGCAAAAAACAGGGATCCACGTTTCCATCCCTAGTTTGCCAAAAATAGGGAATCCTCGTCCCCCACCAGGCCTTGTGGACTGGATTCCAGATGGATCAAGGCCCATTTCCATGTCTAATTCCTAGAGCATCTTTTAACAACCATTTATAAGTTCTTCAAAATAAAGATCTATAAATTAAATTAAAAAAAATTATATTTAACTAACATATTCTCTACTTTAAAATTTTTAATGTATTATTAAAATATTTTATAAATTTAAGGAAAATTTATTGAAATAGCTATATTGGTTTTGCCTACAACCCATTTTTACCAAGTTTTATCCAAATATGCCTCAGGTTTGCAATTGCAAAGTTCGCAATTGTGAAAGGTAAAAATGTAGTTAAAAAAAAGTTTTTTGATCTAGTTTCGCAATTTCAAGAACCAAATACATAATTTTTGTCCAGGTTCTAAATTTACAATTTTAATTGCTGAAATTACGAACCTAACTCAATTTTTTTTTTTTTAACATTTTCGTTCTTTCTGGTTGCAAAGCTATTCAAGTAAAACTAGAAAAAAAATGATCTTGAAAGGTAAAACCAAATAGTTATTTAAATAAATTTCACTAAATTTTATCACCCCAATATAATTTTTACTGGTTTTCTCGATTTTAGAATCTCTCGGAGATGCTCTTTACTCCCTTCGTTTTTATCCATTCTCAGTCCCCCAAATCATCTTCTTCAATAATGCTCTCTTCCTTTCTATCAAACCCGCCTTTCTCTCTCTCCACCGCCACCAACCACCGTCTTCATGTATTTCTTAATGATTCAGACGCCGGAGATGGAATTACGTCGCCGGAGAAACGTATTGTGATTCCTGCCGGACTCCAGCGTGAGTTAATGCCAAAGCACGTGGCGGTGGTGATGGACGGAAACAGGCGGTGGGCTCGATCAAAAGGATTGATGCCTGAGGCTGGTTACTTGGCCGGTGCCGGAGTATTGAAATCGGTGGTGAATCTGTGCAGTAAGTGGGGAATTCAAATCCTTACGGTATTCGCATTCTCATCCGATAACTGGTTCAGACCAAAAGTAATTATTTTTACCTAATTAAATTCGAAATAATATACCAATAAATTAAATATATGATTTTGTGGGTTGAATCTTAATATCATAATATATCGTTTTGTGTTTGTGGTAGGTTGAAGTTGATTTCTTAATGAAGCTGCTTGAAACTTCATTAAAAGATGAAGTTGCTTATATGTTGAGGTAAGTAATTAATTGTATTTGAAAGTTTTAACTTTATAGCTTTGTTAATTGAATTTTATGTGATATAATAGGGGTTGTCAATTGAGGTTATTTGAACAAATACCAAAAAGTATTTTCAGAATCTGATATCGAAAATTTACTTTCAACCTCGAGCTCGAATATTTTTACAATGTACGAACTCGATACTGGTTTATGCATTTGAACTTGAGATGAATTAGCTGGTTGATTGGCTCGACGTCCATAATACTTGTATACTTTCATTATATGATTCATGAACGTATAGGCATATGTAGCTTAAAAAAATGTATGTTTAAATGCGGCTGTTCCACTTAAAAAAATGTATTATATTTAATGTATTATGATTTTTAACATTAGAGGAAAATATAAAAAAAATGTTTGAGTGGTCAGTGTGAAACATTCGTTTTGCCAAACCTAATTTTAGAATTTAGATAATCATGACTTATTGATAAATACCAAGTGCATCTCCATAATTTTTTTTAAAATGAAGAATTAAAACTAAAAATCTCTATAAATATTGCATTCATCTTCAACAACATCTTTGTTTTGGTGATTACAAAATTCATTATATTATTAAAATATTCTATATTTTTAATAAAATATTATGAACATTTAATTTCAATTTTGCTTATTGGTGGAACATAATAAAAAATAGTTTTTCTCTCATGGTAATTATTTTTGGAGATATCTTCAAATTTGGAGATTTTTGTATTCTCTTTTACACTTTCTGCATTTTGGAGAAAGTTTTAGAGATGCTGTTGTAGCAAAATATTATTTAAACTCTTTATTTTCTTCATTTTAGATGCTGCTGGAGATGCTCAACTAAATAAGGTTGATCGAATAAAAATATGTTGTGAGAGTATTTTCCCTTCCTATATTACACTAATCACAAAAAACCATGTTATTATTTTGGTGAGAAAAGAGAATAAAAAAATGAATCAAATAAATTTCTATATCAAATAAAATAATGATATGTATCTACATGATTGATAGCATAGGAAGGGATACTAGGATTTAAAGACAACAGATTTTTATTCTAGTTGATCAGGATGTGTTAACATAGCTTGATTTAACAGGGAGGATATCCGACTTTCCGTCATCGGGGACTCATCCAAGCTTCCAAAATCATTACAAGAATTTATTAACTATGGTGAGAAAACCACAAAGAACAATTCACGTCTCAATCTTGTTTTAGCGATTAATTATAGTGGAAAGTACGATATCGTCCAAGCTTGTCAAAGCATTGCTCTACAAGTGAAAGATGGCATTGTTGAACCAGAAGAAATCAACGAGTTTATGATTGAAAGCGAACTTGGTATGAACTCTAAGCGTTTTCCACACCCTGATCTTTTTATTCGAACGAGCGGAGAGCTCAGATTGAGCAACTTCTTTTTGTGGCAATTGGCATATACTGAATTATATTTCACGGAAGCCCTTTGGCCGGACTTTGGAGAAGCCGAACTTTTGCATGCTTTACGTGCTTTTCAAAATAGACCAAGACGATATGGTAGATGAAGGGTTGTTAAACAAAGGCCCTTTTGGTAGGAAAAAGGGGATATATAAAGGGTTCCGTTTAGCATATAAATAAAAAAAGATTTATTTGCGTTTAGCAAATGAATAAGAGTGGACAACCGATTTTAGGGTTTTAATTTGACATTAATAATTTAACAAAATACTAATCTTGTTCCATCAAAAGTGCATTTTTTTTGTACTCAGATCACGACTTGTCGTGTTCTAATGTCGTGTCAAATGTATAACAACCAGCTTTTGTACCATCTTTTTTAATGTAACAAATGTACCCTTAAAACTATTAGTTGAATGTAGGTCAAATTGACTATGGTTCAAAGAAAATACTTAGTTCATGGGTATGTGTACATTCGACAAGTGTTTCTCCCTAACTCAATATGTATTTTTGTTACCAAAGGGTCTTTAACCTAGCGGTATGTGAGCTCTTCGCCTTCTAGGAGGTCGTGGGTTCAAACCTTACAAAAATAGGAGGGTGGGTGAGTTTTTTATTTCATTTGTTGTATATAAATATTATATACTTCAAAAAAAATATGTATTTTTGTTGAGCGGTTGCATCTTTAAATTGGATCAAATTATTCTCCAAAACTGTTGGATGTTGTCTTTAGAATTCCATCTTCCGGGGATTTTTTAAGTTTTATGGTTGATTTTGAAGGACCTTTTTGTTATTTTTTTGTTGATTTTGTAAGAACTTTTCGTTTTTTTTATTAATTTGTTAACTCTTAAGCGCTTACTAGATAAGTATTTAGGCAAATGACCCCTTAGATATATATTCACCTTTTCACGAAGAAAGAAATGTTGTCACATCATCCCAACTCATTTGCATAAATAAATAAATAAGAGTTTGAAGGGCTAATTTTGACACTTTTTAAAACTTTAGAACAAGCCAACAGAAGTCAAAAAGATGTGGTTTTTGATGATCGACTTCCCCCAAATTCACGGAAACGTTTGCAAGAAATTCATACCGATCAGGTGACTTCGACATCATATGTTTTGTGGTGGTTATTAATTCTTTTTTCAAATTCACTCATTTTTTAAACAAACAATATTACAATAATCAGGCATGTTTCTAACATTTTTAGGCCCTGGACATATGTAGAATTATAGGTCTTCGATAAGTACGAAAAACAAGATTCAATAAATGTTTTTTACTGTTAAAGAAATTGAATACAATAAATGTTAATAATTCATGGAGGAAAGAAATTGTATACTCCTTTATTATGATAATATTTATGTTTTACGTACTCCGTTATTATTAGGTAATTAACAACCAAAAGTATAGTTTATTAGAAGAAAACTGATAGTTTTGAGTTATAAAATATAGATATAAGTTTGATCATCTACTATCTACTATGGTTGTTAAGGTTTTTTTTAAATGTGGCAATTTTCTTAGTTCATAACAAGAAATATGTGTTATTTTAATACAAAAAAATAAAAGAACTCATGCGGAGGAAAAGAAATTCAATGAGAGATTAATGATACAAAAGATTATCAAAGTTTTTTTTGACAAGTAGACAAATAAGATTATTAAGAATGTGGAAGAAAAGATGATTCAATAAGATTCAATAAGAATAACTAAATAATGAATGAGGCATATAATTTGCATGAGACATTATTAAATACATTTAGTCTGAAAAATTTATTGATTAATTATAAAACCATTAAACACGTCATAACTCATTACAACAATAGATAGATAGTCAAATAATAATACAATATCATCGGTAGAAACAAAAATATATAGCAATAACCAACAAAAGCAATTACGCAAACAACATAAGCAAATAACAATAACTAATGGAAACATATATCAATAACAAACATGAGTTTACAGTGGTTATATGCTGAATTGTTGAAGCATAGAAATAATCAAACATATAAAAACAGCAATAGGCAATAACATTGGGACATAGTATCAGGTAAAAAAATTAAAGAGGTAATAAACGATAACATATAGTGAAATGCAAATTTCTTTTTGGTTTCTTCTTTATTGTAATTAGTTAATATTCTTTAGGCTCATATCTACTAAATTACTTTTACTTTTTATTATACTATAATATTTTTTTGGGTTTCTTTAGTGTATTAATTTTTTAGACTACTACTATATACCGGAAAAAAATTGGGCCCCTAATATTTTTGGGCCCTAAGAGTGCGCCCGTGTCACCCTCCCTCAGGGATGGCCCTGACAAAAATAGTATTTATTAAAAAGCAAATGAACAAAGTATTAATATGCTCCCGGAACCTGTTATGTATTTGGGCAAAGTCTCCCCACCTTTTTACCAACTGAGCTACACGCCAGAGGCGTTTGGTGCGATATTAATCTGAGGAAAGACGAGATTGAGTGGGACATAATGCACTTTTTTCTCCTACCAAAATAGGTGAAATAAGAATCAGAAAGATAAGACAATATTGATAAATTACTAAACTATCTATGTCAAATTAAAACTTTAAAATCTTCCACAATTTTTCAAATTAAAATTTTAAAATTTTCCACAAATTTTCAAATTAAAATTCTAAAACCTTCCACAATTTTTTCACCTGTCTACTTCACTCAGCTCTTGCTCGTCTAATCCAATCTCGTCTAGATACCAAACACACCTTTATTAATTATTCACCCCTAACAAAATAAACATAAATGATTACATAAACAACAAAAGAAAGAAACAAACATGAGCATAAAGCTACTTGTACTCTCTTGGTACAACATCCTAATGCACAAACAATTAACATCATATATAACAAAGATATTCCTACAAACATTAACCATTGATCACCTTAAGAAAGTCACACCCAGATATATTCTCTCCAATCATATCAACCACATACAAACCCACAACCAGATAAGGCTTAGATAAGGCCCAACTAATCTCATCCATCAGATGGATTCATCCATTTCATCCAACGGTCATCAAACCCTCACTTAGATAATCCCTTCCACACCTCCAACTCTATACATCCACCAACTAAATTCATCTCCAAAACCCACACCAAACAGGACCACAACCACCACCACCACCGTCGATGGCATCCACCGCTGCGGCTGCCGCTACATCTTCCTTCATCGGAACCCGTCTCCCGGAGTTGCATTCCAACTCCGGTCGAGTCACGGCCCGGTTTGGTTTCGGAAAGAAAAAGGCAGCACCTAAAAAGGTGTCCAAACCCGTAACAACCGACCGACCATTATGGTATCCTGGCGCAAAAGCGCCAGAATACCTTGATGGAAGCCTGGTCGGGGATTACGGATTTGACCCATTTGGGCTAGGGAAACCAGCTGAGTACCTACAGTTCGATTTGGACTCATTGGACCAAAACTTGGCTAAGAACTTGGCTGGGGACGTGATCGGGACTAGGTTTGAGGAAGGAGACGTGAAGTCGACTCCATTCCAACCGTACACGGAGGTGTTCGGGCTTCAGAGATTTAGGGAGTGCGAACTGATACATGGGAGGTGGGCTATGTTGGCTACCCTTGGCGCGCTCACGGTTGAGTCCGTCACGGGTGTTACATGGCAAGATGCCGGAAAGGTACGATTATATATATATATATATATATATATATAACCTAAAACTTTTGTTTTTATCGATTTTTAATTCTTAGGTATTGTTGGTGTTTGATTTTAACTTAATTGATTAAGCTATATTAGACTCGATGAACCTGGCCATATCATCCTTAAAAGTGCTGTATCACTACAAAACAAATGACATTTACCCATAAAAATCACACAGGGAAATTTTCGTGGGTGATTATCCACGTACCAACCAGAAAATACCAATGATTCGGTAAAATTTGATGTATTTCGAGAAAATACCAATGGATCACCTAGAAAATCCCTGGGTAATTTGTCACTGATTTGAATTATCCGGCAACAATGTACCCACCAACTTTTGTGACGGTTTTGTGAGGAATCACCTTTTAACGACTAATTTCCAGAAAAAAATCCGTAGGTAAAAGTGTTTCGTTTAATAGTGTATATGGTTTAGTGATTTTGGGTACACTGCAACAAAATAGGTCGGACCTCAAGTTGTCTAAAAATAAAGTGCTAACGTGGCTTTAAGTATATAGAATCAGAACTATATATAGGAACTATACATCTTATGTAGATGTTAAATAATTTTTTTGAGCAATTTAATATGACACATAAATAAAAACATAATATAATCCTTTTTATATTGATTTTTCAAAAATGTTATATATATATATATATATATAAGAAATTAATAGGACATCTTTTAAAAGTGTCATATAAAAAGACTAATAGGATGATTTACCTTTTGTTCCCAACTTGATCGATTGAACTTGTTTGTTCGTCTCATCCTATTAACTTATTGTAAATACCTTTAGATATGGCTTACAATTTTTAGTCCTATAAACTTAAACTTCATTAAATACATAACTTTGATATCCTAGTGATGGTTGTACGTAGGGGTGTAAATAAGTCGAGTCGAGTTGGCAGAGCCGGTTCTAAGGTTTTTGATGCCCTGGGCGAACACGTTTATAAATCCCCCCTCAAAGAACCAATAAAATTTTAGGAGTTTTTAACAATGTTGAATCTGGTTAATAAACCTACATAAAATGTACACTGTGAGAAGGTTATGGGTTCAAGTCTTGTTAGATGTCAAATGTTGTATTAGATTTTTTATTAATAACAACTTGGACTAGTACTACCTGGGCCGACTTTGGGCTTTGATGCCCTTGGGCTCTTGCTGCCCTGGGCGACCGCCCACTCCGCCCAGCCCTTGGGCCGCCCCTGCGAGTTGGTAGTACGTTAACCAAGCCAGGCTTAAAAAATGAATATTGGGCTCGAGCTCGATTATATTTTTAATGTAGAGCTCGAGCTCGAATATTTTTTGAGTTATCGAGCTCGAGCTTTATGCTCGTTTATGGATTTGAAACTTGTGATCGATTAACTCGTTTATCGGCTTGAACTCGATAATTTTTATATTTTTATTGTATGATTAATAAATATAGGTGAATTTTTGGCTGGAAAATGATATGCTCAACTTGGCTCGGCTCGACTAAAAAATTAGATCCGAGTTTTCGAACCAATCGAGTCGAACATTAGTGTTATAAAGTTCGGCTCGTTATGTTAAACCAGTTATATTTTGTGTTTGTGATCAACTCGAGCTCGAAAATTTTTAAACTCGGGATAAACAAGCTCGAATAGCACGTTAAAAGCTCTAATCATTTACAACCTAATTGTACGCTCTAGAAGATCCATTATATTGAAGTGAAACCTTATAGTTTATAGAAGAAAATTATACTTATAAGAGACAAAATATGTACCCAAGTCTATAAGCTGCATGTTTTACATATATATATATAGAGAAGGTATTTCTATAAAACGGTAACTAAATAAGAAAAATAGGGGAATGAATCTCTAGAAGATCCATTATATTGAAGTGAAACCTTATAGTTTATAGAAGAAAATTATACTTATAAGAGACAAAATATGTACCCAAGTCTATAAGTTGCATGTTTTACATATATATATAGAGAGAGAAGGTATTTCTATAAAACGGTAACTAAATAACAAAAATAAGGGAATGAATATGGATAACATAATTTATTAAATAATATATTCTAATAAATAATTCTAAATTAAATAAATAAAGACATAAAACTAATTTACTTATATAAAAGTATTATAAAATATTTATTTAATATTCTACTTTTATTATATTTATTATTTTAATGTCATTTAAGTTTTTATTTAAAAACTTTATTTTCTATTTAATGCATTTAAAACAAGAGTATTTAACTTTTATCTAGAGAATCTATTTGTTTTATTTGAGGAAATATTTAAAAAAATCTATAATTTTGGTTAAAATCACATGTGATCTATAATTAATTGATTTTTTTTTCAATTTTTTCTAATTACACGTAATTTAAAATGTAAAAAATAGTGATTCATATTAAATATCAAAAAAGAAAAATAAGGAAAACAGAATCACATGTGAGTGTGTAGCATAACATATTTAATATGTATATATAAGATCATTTGTACTTCAAAATGTAATTCATTATTTATTAATATCACATGTAATGTTTTAGATAACTTACATTTATTTTCCACTTATAATTATTATGATCAATATCACATATGTTATTTTAACGAATTTTTTTGGAGAAAAAAAGGTCGATTGATTGTGGTTATCATATGTGATTTTTGTTGAAAACTGAAGAAAAATCTTAAATAAATTTATTTTAATAAAAAATAAATATTTTAAATAAAAAACTAAATCTCCCTTATTTTATATGTTAAAAAAATGAAAAATCAATCATGTTTTGTAAAAAAAATTCATAAACAAATACCCTAATTAAATGAATTAAATATCCATTATAAAAATAAATGATTTTTTAATAATCTGTATGCAACAAATAACATATATGTCCTTTTTCAACCATTTTTAATAAATTTTCATTTAGGGTATAATTTAAATAAATAATCGATACATATAATTATTCTTTTATTTTTTTTATTCATTCAAGTTAACATTTTCTTATGAACTTCTCTGTATATCTAAAATATATACATGAGAATGTAGCTGAATTTGATTGCAAGTTATTGAAGCTATATATGTTTTACCATGCCATATGAAATGAAAGTTCTTGGTCATATAAGTTAGGAAGGACTTTCTTTCAAGAAAAAAAGAAATTAGGAAGGACTTACTTCCACGACAAAAAAGAAGTTAATTAGGAAGGACTTGTTACCTAATTTATGTAACTCCCATCATTATTAAGAATAAAGCATAGCTAACTCACTAACTAGATCTTTATTGTACAATTTATGTGTTTAGGTGGAACTAATTGATGGATCATCTTATTTCGGTCAACCGTTACCATTCTCTATCACCACTTTGATTTGGATCGAGGTTTTGGTTATTGGATACATCGAGTTCCAAAGGAATGCTGAGCTCGACGCTGAAAAAAGAATCTACCCAGGTGGTCCGTTCGACCCATTGAACTTGGCAGCTGACCCAGAAAAGAAAGCCGTCCTCCAACTAGCTGAAATCAAGCATGCCCGTCTTGCTATGGTGGCATTTCTTGGGTTCGCGGTCCAAGCTGCAGCCACCGGAAAGGGTCCACTTAACAATTGGGTTACCCATTTGAGCGACCCACTTCACACAACCATTCTTGATACCTTTGGGTTCTTTTCTTAGATTTATTTTACGATGCCTATGTATTCTTATGTTTACTTCGACCTTGTAAAGTTTGTAACATTTGACTTTTCAGTATTATATCCTTTTGTTGTGAAGATGCGTTAATTTAGATAATACCAAATTATTTGCAATTGAAATTGGTGGGTGAAGAAATTTTATATAAAATGAGTCCCAATAACATAATCATATAGAGCCTTTGACCTCTCTGTATCAAAGTCTTTGACTTCTTCTAGGAGATCAGGGGTTCAAACCTTGCCTTAGGTGAGAAAGTTGTGTGAGTTTATTTGTTTCATTTACTGTATATAAATATTATATACTTTAAAAAAAACATAACCGTATGTATCAAATGCGTGGTTCACACATTTTGGGCACCATCTCATATTCCTTTTAATAAACTCTCTACTTCATTTGTGTTGCATGTTGGATTTAAAAAAGAGGCACACGAACAAACACGAGGGTTCACTATTGATGACCACATATTATTCTTTTGATATTGCTTTATTTTTTAAAGCAACGAGCCTTGACTGGATCGGTTTTTAGTCTAGCCAATGATCGATTTTTGAACTTTAATCATTCGGCCTTCCCAAGTTCGAAATTTAGGTCCAAAACGGGCTTTTGCCTATAAATGGTTCTTGAGTGGTGCCTATTTTAACACTGAAGAGTGAATGTTGGATTGAGGCTTATATACCATGGTACTATTCTTGGACATAAATTCATCACGTGTCGTATCGAATTTGTGAACGTCTGTCTAAATGATTTAACAATTCCCTCAAGTAATCGAACTTGAAACTGACGAATAGAATATATGCTTCGAATTGATTTGAATGTGAAGAACACTAAAAAACCTAGAAAAGGACGGCTATTTTCTGCCAAAAAATTACGTATATATACCTCTCCCCTTCTGAATTAAGCCGACGAAAAAAATGCTAAACATAGACTTGCCTTAACTAGCCCACAATCCAGATTGTGTGAGAAGTTGCTGGAAACATCCATAGAGTTACGAGACATGGTGCACGGCAATAGCAGGAATACATAGGGCTGGTTCATGGGCGTTGGGGATTAGTCGGGTGACACCCTTAAGTGGGAGGCCGGATACCCTGGGAAAAGATGTGTGAGTGTGTATTAACTGCCTTTAAAAAAAAAACTCACTCTCCATCAACTAAAATTCTACTGAGTTGTGCGGCTTAGGTCGCGTATCATATCAAGAGACCATGGAGGCCCATTTTGACATTTAATATATACGAAGTAGAGATCGGAAAATGGGTCTGGCCCGCTCGGCATTGGCGAAGGATCGGTACTGATTGGGATCAGTTTGGTACCAATTATGGTTTTCGTCAAAAAACAAACCGGCCCGGGACCGGACCGAGTTTTTCAAAAAAAATGTACTTTTGTATGTATTTCTAACCTTTGTAAGTGTGTTTGATTGAACACCAATGACAAAATGTATTTTTTTTAAGTGTATTTGATTGAAAACCAATTACAAAACTATAATTAAAGTTTTTTTAAGTGTATTTGATTAAAAACCAATTATAAAACAATAATAAAACGTATTTTTAAGTGTGTATTTAATCGACCCAATTACATATTTTTAAGTGTATTAGAATAACCATTTTTGTATTTTTTTTTAAATTCAAATAAAAATTATATGAAAAAAATCGAGTTTTAGAAGAAATAAATATTGGGACCGATTTGGGCCCGGCCCGGGATCGGTTCTCGTAACTAGGCCTATATATGCTTAATCGGACCTTCATATTTTGGTCGGACCGGTCCGACTTAACACTATTTGGATCCGGGATCAGTTTTTGTCCATCTCTAATACCAGATGTTAATATTTTAGTCTGTTAAAACAACATTGTATATAAAATGTTTTATCCTTTGTAAAACTCTTGGGTGGCGTTTGGTGTGCAAAATCTGAAGGAATCTGATGGAATTGGAATGTTGAATTTCATAGACCAAATTTCTTTTTCTCGTTTGGTTCATTCTTTTTCATGGAAGGAATCTTCAAATTCTATTGGATTCCACGAATAAGAGAATTAAACATTCCTTGGCAATAAGGTGGTATTTTGATGGAATTGAATGTTCTAATTTCATAATCCTAAATAAACCCCTTAACCCTATTATGATAAAATAGTCGCACACTTCCTTCTCAGTCTGAACCACCGTCGATCACCACCGATCTGAACCGTCGTCAATCTGAACCACCGCTAACCATCATCGATATGAACAACCACCAACCACCACCGATCTGAACCGTTGCCGACCACTCTCGATCTGAATCACCACTTACCATTGCCAACCACCACCGAGTTTAACCACCACCAACTACCACCAATCTGAACCATAATAGTAGGATTTCAGTTTCAAAATTTTCAAAAAGGGTATTTTGGTCATTTTGCAATATTTCCTGTAACTAGCTAATACGACACTTTTTGTTAAAAATGTCCTAAAAAGTTTGTTATGATGCCTGAAATCGCCCTATAAACTTATTATAACGCCTTCAGATATGACGCTTTATTTTTTGGTCCTATAATTTGTACCCTATAAAGTGATCTATTAGAGACACTTGTTTATGGATGACGTCCTATAAATCCAATTTTGTTGTAGTGTCTTTTCAAATTATTTTGCACTAATGCTTACCTTGCTTATGTTTTGTAATTACTTGACTACTCTCTCTCTCTCTCTCTCTCTCTCTCTCTCTCTCTCTCTCTCTCTCTCTCTCTCTCTCTCTCTCTCTCTCTCTCTCTCTCTCTCTCTCTCTCTCTCTCTCTCTCTCTCTCTCTCTCTCTCTCTCTGACTTCACAAGCCCAATTCATTTGGTTAAATGACCTTTTGCAAGATCCATAACCTTCCGACACGCAGGGCTGGTCCAATGCTTTTGGATGCCCGGGACGGAGAGTCAAAAAAATGCCCTTAATTTAAGAAACAAATAACGCACAAATACATGGTTTTTAAATATGTAAATATTTTTGTGTAGCGAGTGCTATGTAGTATAAACAACCAATATATATTCTAAGGCAACAAACCACACTATGAGTTATAACAAAATTGGATTGATGGATTCAACATCAAATCAAAAACATAAAACAAAATGAATAATAATTTTCAAAAATCGTATTTATGCATGTGGAAATAATTTTTTTTTGAACGTAATCTAAATTATTTCATACATGGTTTGATTTTAGAAAACATAAAAAAAATGTTTGTGGTTTCAAGATCAAATTGCCTAACAATCTAAATGTTTCATGTGAAGTTTGATCCTACCAATTCTCTACAAAAAAATGTTTGGCAAAGATAATAACAACTACAAATATTATCACATGGTTTTTCAAACAAAAAACACATACAAAATAATAATTGTTGAATAAGTTGACTTTATTTTATTTCAGATAAATAAATGTTGTTATGAAAACAAGATAAAACTTGAAAAAAGAAAAAAAAAGGAATCAGAAATAGAAGTAATAAAATTAAAATACGATAAAATATATATCAAGTTGTATTCATACTTTAATGGTAAGGAAATATTTAAGTATCCTAGAGGTTTAAGGTTCAAATCTTATTGACTTCAATTAATTTTTTTTATTAGTAATAACATCATTGGGCCCAAAATGATGCCCCATTGGGCTTGCTGCTCTGGGCCGCCGCCCGGCTCGCCCACCCTTTGGGTCGGCCATGCTGACACGTTTGAGAATGTAACTTTTATATACAAGAATGCCTTGTAAGAGCATCTCCAACAGTATCTCTAAAGTTCTCCAAAATAGAGACCTAAAAGGTTAAAATCTCTAAAAAAATATGCACCCATATTCAATAGCATCTCCATTTTGGAGAAATCAACATTAATTATATTATTTAAATATTCAATATATTAACTAACTTTTAAAAATATTTATATTATTTTTAACAAACTTTTTATAAAATGATAACTTTTAAACATATTTTTTATAAATGATAATTTTTAACGATTTTTTCATAAAATAATAAGATTCACAAGACTTTATATAAAATTGTGATTTTTAACAAATTTTTATAAAATGATAATTTTCAATAAAGTTTTTATAGAGTGGTAACTTTTAATAAATTTGTTAAAAAATGTTAACTTCCATCACCTTGCAATAAATAAAAATGTTAACTTCCAATGACTGATTTTTTGGGTAGAAAAGTGGAATCATGAATAAAATATTAATTTATCTCTTTGGTAATTATTTTTTGGGTAATCTCCAAATATGGAGAAAAAAGTACAATCTTTCATACTTTCTCCATTTTGGAGAAACTTATGGAGATGCTGTTGGAGCATAAGTTTCATCCAAAATCTCTATTTTTCTCATTTTCTCCATTATGGAGATGCTGTTGGAGATGCTCTAAGCTGTCAGAAAGGCATGGATTTAGAGATCACTTGTCATTTGGCTAAATAACTCCATCATACTCCTCATCTCCGAGGTGGGATTTATTGGGCTTATTTGGTTTGATTTGAATTTAATATGATTTACATTTATTTTCAGATTCTTTAGGATTGATTCATGGAAGAGTTACTCACGTGATTTGGCCGCCACAAAGAATGAGAAAAGTTGATAGAAGAACTCGTCAAGACGAATTTGCTTTCTGATCATGCGTATACTGTTTTATCATTATATATATACACACACGGGGAATAATCAAATAAAAACCACAAAAAACTTCATTTGCAACATGCGGATATAACTTTATATTGCTTGAATGCATGTTAAGGTTATCACCTTTACAACAGGACCTACTTTAGCCCTGTTAAAACATGTTAAGAGTACCCGGAATAGTATGCATGCTAGTGCACTACGGCCACCTTCACAACCTTCTCCCTTCTGTCCTTATGTAGGGCGGTTGAGCAACATATATAAGCATAAGAAGCACAAACTAGAAGAATAAACAAGAGATGCCCACATGAACACGCTAATCGAACGATGTAGCTCCATACCCTGTAGCTTGGGTAAGATGGAGGATTAATTTTCTATTAACTTTTTCCTTGTCTACAGGGGAGGTGAATTGAGTGAGAGCAGTCCCTCACCCCTTTATATGGGTTTGTGTTCCGGTTTGGAATACACAATTATGGTCTATATAAAGGTTACCACCTTCACAAAATATAATATAACAACTATAGAATATGTTGGTCTTAAAAGAATAACAAAATGGTAATAACACATAGAGTAGGGGTGGATACAATTTTTCCAAAATTTTAATATATTATTAAAAACTTTAACTCTTCACAAAACTGAAACTATTACGGAACAGTTTCAAATGGTGGTAAATCTAACAATTTACACAATGACGGACAATTCCTCCCTTGACACTCAACTACCGTCACTGACAAAACTAAGTATAATTTTACTTGAAGACTTATAGTCTTAGTTAGGACGGGTTTACTAACTGATTAATCAAGCTTAGAAATGCTCGACGTGTAGCTTCTTTTAGGACTTGAAATGTGCGCATTTAACTCTTCACCCTTGATCTTTATTTTTACACAAAGGACTTGAAGGAAGAGGACAAAATCTTCGAATAATTTACTCACCAAATCTGTCACAAAGATATAGTTGTCAACTTAGGCACTACGTTTCAAAACAGTGATCTCCGGTAGGGCATGTCTTCTCATGCATTAAATGCAGCAACCTTGCATTAAATGTCGCCTCAACCCGAAGGGCAAGTCTCCATGTCTCATTAAAATGCACTAGAAATGCAGCATAATTTCTTGACATTTTAGGCTTGCGAGTCAACCTTAAATAAGCTTGGAGAATAAAAAAGGTTGTAATGTTCCTTTGGCATTTTTTCTCTTATATCAAAGAAATGGCACATGACAATTTAGTTAAGAGTCCTTCAGAAGAAAGAGAGGCTTACAAAACCGAATGTCAGTGGTAGTAGATGTCTTCACAGCAACCGAAGCTTGTAGTAGATTAGTAGCTACAATTCCCACTAATACTTTTACTATTGGTTCGACACTTATACATTGATCAATCAATTGAGATCATATGTTCTAATCTTGTATCTTCAACTAACGATAACCTCAAATTTTCTTCATATTTGTTTTTGTTTAACATCAACGGCTAAGATCAACAAAGTGGTCATAAGTGGATACACCAACTGGTGACCAAAATGTCTTCGAACTTATAATATTTCTAAGTGTTATAAATTGTTCGTTCAATCGTCAAATCTTTTTCTGAATAGCGCTCAATACAATATAAAGATATTTTCACTATTGCATTAGGAAAAGTAGATCTCTCGCCTTCGTTCGTTTTTCATGGAATCCTAAGTGTTAAGGGTTGAGAGATAAATAATTTATTAAATCATATTTTTAATTAAATGTTTCATTTTTTATTATGAATACGAGTAATTTTAGGTATTATTTATTGTATTAGTACTTTATTCTTATTTTTTTATTTTATCTCATGTGTATTTCTTATCATATCAAGTAGATAAGACATAAGATCAAATTTTCACTTTCTCATGACGATAAAACCCACAAAAAATATTACAATAAAAAACATTAAGGGTTCGTTTAGTTTGCGGGATTGTTTTTGAGAGATTTGGATTTCATAGAAGGATTTGGATTTGAAGGAATTTGGATTGGAATGGATTTGAAAATCATAGGTGTGTTTGGTTTGTAGGATTTGGAATGAAATTGGATTTTCATTATTTATAAATAATTTATATAAAAATATAAAAATAATTAAATTATATTTTTATTAATCAATTATTACAAAACAAATGTTTTTAACATTTTAAAAACATTATTTCATAGAAATCCTACGAAATCCCGTGAAATCCCGAGCATCCGCTAAGGATTTCAAAATCCAATGTTCATGAGATTTTAAATGAATCCATGGATTTAAAATTCTTACCATTAGGCAAACCAAACACCGGAATGGATTGGATTTGAAATCCAAATCCCACCAAATCCCACGAACCAAACGCGCCCTAAGAATTTTCACATGTGTTACATTTGATATTATTTCTAATTTTTTGAACATATTATTATTCTTTATGCTTTAAAGTTGAGTTCATGGACGTGCATAGATTTGGAACCACACCAAATCGAACAGAAACCAAAAAATAATGGAACTGAAAACAAACCTATCTAAACTGGGTTGGTTGCAAACTGGATAGTGAAACAAATATATTTGAATTTATTATAATTTGAAAATGCAAGTCTAAAAAACATCGGTTTCACGTTTGAAAAAAAAAATAGTTCGATCTTGGTATTAATTTGTTAGGTAGCATAGATCTTTCGATAGAAGGCCCTTCAAATATTTGAGAAATATGTTTGTCTTTTCACAATAAATGAACAAAACATTAGTTTTGAATTCAAATAATGATAACTATAGCAATAAATTAATAAAATAAATACAAGTATATAAATGATATGCAATAAGGATACTAGACAAAATTTTGAAATTGAAATAGCAACAACTTTTTAAAATTATACAAGTAATCAGGTGATATTGACATCCTCAACTAATTAACAAAGTTCACTTGTTAAATTAGATGTACCAATATAAATCAATCTGCAGATAACATGGTCATAAAAGTGGTTATCAGAAGAAATCAAATATTTTTTAAGTTCGCTCACTAGATTGGAAGCATAGTACTTTGAAATCTACCACCAAACATCTATAGGTTATCCCCCAAACTAAACTCATCCATATACATACACATATATATATATATATACATACATATATACATACATATATATACATATATAGAGGCGGGTTCATGCGAGGACGGTAACAATTTACGAGAATGCAAGGACAGTCCTCGGCCAAAAATTTCATGTACAAAATCATATGTGATTTTGTACTAGCATCAAAAATGACACGCACGACTTTTGCTGCAGGAAAAGTCTCGGCTAATCATATATGATTTTGTATGTAAATCATATGTGATTTTGTACATGAATGATATGTGATTTTGTATATGAAAAAATTTTATGTACAAAATGATTGCTGAGGATTGTCCTCGCATTCTCGTAAATTGTTACCGTTCTCGCATGAACCTCTTTCTACATATATATATATATATATATATACACACACACACACACATATATATATATATATAAAGCGGATAAATAGTCTTTTAAGTTGTTTTTTTAAGTATAAATATCTATAAAATGATAAATATTATTGTAAAACGTATTCATCTATCTGATGTTTTTCCTACAACATGAGATATTGGTTGAATGGTTGATATCAATAAGCCTTTTATAGAAAGGGGATGAACAATCATCATGTACTAGTAGTGAAGGTTGAGTGAAAAATAATTGATACATGAGATACGTTGATATGTTTCAACCAGATAACATCCTTTGAAACTGGAAGAATATCAACATATATAATGTTTTATTACATTTTATCTTATAGTTAACGTGAGTTCATTTTTTAAACGAAAGTATCCACTTTGACTCGAAATTTTGGTGAGTATTTGTTGAAGTAGTCCGCCAATGGGTATATCATATATTTTTGCAAAAAGACCTTGATTTTGTTGAGAATTCAATGTCTTCCCATGTGAAAATAGCTTTTGTTTTCTTGATTCTAAGACTAAAGTTTTTAGAAAACTAATCTGGCCACCATAAAAGAAAAGCCATCACAAGTCATATAAGGAAAATTAAAAAGGGAAAAGCAAGCGGTCCCTTTCATCCTTCAATTTGATGGCCTACATAATTTCTAAGGATTTTTTAATTTTATTTCATTTTTATCAATATCTTTTTTTTATATTAACTTTTTTCCCTACCACGTTCCTTTGCCTTCAGATACAAACCATACAAACTATAATCAATATTTATATTATAAAACAATTAAGATATGTTTATAAGTAATTATCACGATTCATTAATTATGATTAAGATATATATAGAAGATTATAAGGTTTTTCATTATGATCATGACTTTAAATTTAAAAAAAAAAAAAATCAGATATTTATATTGATTTATATAATTTATGAGAAGTAAATGGTTTATAAAATAAACTTCGAACACATCCATAATAAAGGCTAAAACCGCCAAAAAAAAGTTTGAGGGTCTTGCCTTCTTAGGTAGGGGCCCAATAAAAGTTTTTACTAAAAAAAGTTGTCTTATATATAGTTTTTTTTTTTAATTTTTTTTTAATTTTTTTTTGAACCGGCAAGTTAGTAGTTAGAGAATCGAACTCACAGTGACATTCAATTGGACAGTATGCGGGACCCGAATCTACGCCTTAGAGGATAAGCCCCACACCTTTAACGCCTCAGGAGGAAAACCCCCACGAGGAGGCTCGAACCCGAGACCTCCTGCATCTGGTAACAACTTCCTAACCAACTCTGCTAGGCAGATGTTGGTTTTTTTTTAACTTTTAGTAGAATTCGTTGGGAGTAATAGTAAGAGCATCTTCAACAGCTTCTCTAAAATGCGAAAAATAAAGAAAATGAGGATTTTGAGCAAGTATTTTGCTCCAACAGCTTCCCTATAATCATCTCCAAAATGGAGAAAATGGGAGATAAAGTGAGTTTTCTCCAAATATGGAGTTCACTCCAAAAATGATTATCAAATGAGATGACCAATAGGAAACTTTAAAAAATAAATATTTAAAGAAAGAAATAATATTTTAATAGATGATACAATATTTTAATATTATAATCGATGTTGAATTCTTCAAAATGGAAAATTTGTTAGAGACAAATGTAATTTTTTTAGAAATTTTGTCTTTTGATCTTCATTTTGAAGAAATTACAGAGAATTTGTTGAAAATGCTCTAATCCCACCAACAATGCATACACCTGTCCCAATCTACAAGCCACACTACCGTAATAAAAAGGTTAAACCAACCACCTAAGACCTAACTCATAAGTTTAAACGATCTGATATTTTGACCCTTTATTTGTAAGAAAAGTGACGGATGAGCTCAACGGTTGCGGATTACAAATCATTTTATATAAACATAAATGTATATTGGTCCTGTTAAAAAACCTAGTTTGAGTACCCACATACTATGTGAGGATGACAAATTTTTGTGTAAATTAAAAGTATTAAGTTTATGGTCGTTACAAATCCCAAAATTTATGATTAAAATACAATTGTATTTTTGAAACAATGAAAGTTAAAGTTAAATGTTATTTCAAATCTAAAGAAAAACCTAAAATTAAATATTATTTCAAATCTAAAGAAAAACTTAGAATTAAATATTATTTCGAATTTAGAAAAGGAACCTAAAATTAAATATTAGTTCAAACCCAAAGAAAAACCGACGGTTGTGCGATATTTTATAATGTTATTAAAGATAAAAATAATCAATATCGAGCCCATCGTAAAGGTATTGATGAGACGATCATAATAAAATAATTGGTAAACAAAAGAAATATATTTTTAATGTATTTTAGTTAATATATGATTATATATTTTAATATTACAAAGGTGTAAAATAAACAAGTGAATGATATAAAAAATTAAATAAATAACTATTATGTATAAAATGTAAATTTTAAAATAATTCGCTACATATATATGTTAGTTGATAATATGATTAATTTTAAAAAGATTCAATAATATGATTAATGCTAAAAGTATTGAATATTAAACTCATTACGAAGTAATTAACAAGACGGTTATAATGATATAATTTATAAAAAGAGAATCGTATTTTTAATGTAATTTGGTTTATATACGATTGTTTGTATTAATGTAATAAATATGTAAAATGAAAAAGTAAATAAATATGAATGAAATTATAAAACCAATTATAAAGATATAGAATGTAATTTAAAAATTAAAATAATTTGATTTTAATATTAATTGGCATGATGTGAGAATAAAGATGACCATTTGGGCCCGACCTTGAACCGGTTATAGGACCGAAATCTGGGACAAGTTGAGGTCTTGGAAGAATCCAAATCCTGGTCCAGCCCGGGACCGGTTATGGGACTGACCCGATTTTTCCCAAAAAAATTATTTTTATTCTAACTTTTTAAGAGTATTTAATTTTCTCATTTATCTTCTATTCACTATATATAAGTTATATGGTGTAAGAGGAAAAATAGCAACTCAAAAACTTTCAAAATTCTTTTTATAATTCATGATTTTGACTCATACTCCTGCAAAAAGTACTTTTTTAAATATATTTAGTTGACCAAGTTACATATTTTCAAGTGTATTAGAATAACACTTTTATATTCTTAAAAAAATTTCAATTTTTTTTACATAGAACCGGTTTGGGCCCTGGCACAAGACTCGGACCCGTTTTCATAACCGACCTTCATATTTGGGTCGGAATCAAGACCAGGACCGGTTACGGAGAATACTATCTAGAACCGAGACCAAAATCGATTTGGACTCTGTCTGACCTGGTCCAGAAACGTTTTTTGACCACCTCTATATTTGGATCTTTAAGATTTAATATAATAAGTTAAAGTATTTAATTTTCAAGAATAACCGTTTAACATTTATTATAACATGGTATAGATAATTATACACAAATTCAATGGAATTAATTAATTAGCTAGTTCATCTCCGTTGTTCAACCACCGTTTACTCCCAATAAAGTAATCGATTATGGCTTTGTCTCCCCATTCCCATCTATCATTGTCAAATTCCCCTTCCCATAAGAAACCATTTCCTACTTGTTTTCCTCAATAATTCATCATTAAATATTTGTAACAATTAATTAAATTAAATACAAAATAATGTTATATCCAAATGATTCATGGCCTACTCCCACCTCTCTTTTCCTTCTTCAGGTTTTCTCTGCTCTTTTTTAGGTTTTCTTGCTTTCTCAAATATCCATCAATTTAAGCCTTTGATTCTTCAGTTTTACTGTAATTTTGCTCCTAATATAATCAATCAAATATGGCATACGTTTTGTGTTGATTTTTAGGTCATTTTTATGGGTTAATTTTGATCAAGAACAGATGTGGGAAATTCAAGATTTGGAGCAAATCATATGTGGGTAATTGATACTACTGGGTGCAATGGGTATTGGTTGTTTTGGTGCTTTTGATTCATGCAAAACAACAACTACAAAGACTCCAGATGGTAAGATGCTTTCACATGGGTTTTTCTTTTCATATATTATATATATATATGTATATGTATATATATTGTTTGTTTGTTTTACAAACTGGTGTGGGTTCTTCTTTGGATTTTAGTGGTACTTACTATAATTGGAAAGCAATAGTTTGTATATAAAGGACAAATCAATTGCTTATAGTTTAGAACCATTTTTTTTATCCAATTGCATCAATTTAGGCTATGTTTGACAAACTAGCTGATAAGCTAGCTGGTGGCTTATAAGCCGGCTAATGAAAAAATCATGTTTGACAAAACTAGCGTATAAGAATATAAAATGACCAAAAAAGGCCTTTTGAAAAATAATAATAATTAATAATTTAGTATTAACTAGGGTTATAATTGGAAAAAATGACAATAAGCTCTCAAAACGCTACTCCAAGTAGCGTTTCAATAAGCTAGCTTATAAGCTAACTTATAAACTAGCTTATGGTTTGCCAAACATGTACACTGAAAATAAGCTAGCTTATTTTTGCCAAACATAGCCTTAGTCACTAGATTCTTTAGTTTGTGGCTATAAATTTGTTAACCGGTTATAAAAGATTAAGCGATATTATGTGTTATTTGAGTTGGGGTTATATATCTATCCCCATGTACTAATCTTGGGAATTGAACTGGATATGGTTTCAAATTCGAAAACTGAACCAATGGTCCCAGAGCAGGCTAAGGGCCTGTTTGTTAGCAACTTAATGAGCTTTATCCATAGCTGTTTGATAGTGGCTTATTAGTCAGCTTTTAGGGTGAGGGTGAACTAACTTTATGCAGAAAGCCAAGTTTTTCCCAAACCTATCCTTAGACATTAAAAAAACACGCTACTTCCATCTATGAAATAACTCTCCTAGACAAAAGTGTTCTCAATCTATACACAGACAGATTAATCGAAACGAATTTTTTTCTTTATCTTAATCGAAACGAATTTTTTTGATCCAATGCTTATATTGTGTTGTTTTTTTCCGCTTGATTAGAGATTGCTACCAACAACGTTAAACAATTCTCGTACAATTCATTAAGATCAGCTACACGCAACTTTCACCCATCAAATAAGATCGGTGGAGGTGGTTTTGGAGTTGTCTATAAGGTACAATCCCGATAACATTTGACTAAACTTCCAGCATAAATTTAAACATATATCGTAAATGTGTAATAAGGTCTGTATACATCTTACCGGACATAATTCCGACTTAATGGGTTTGTGTACAGGGAGTTCTGAGAGATGATACTCATGTTGCGGTTAAGTCTCTTTCGGCTGAATCAAAGCAAGGGACCATCGAATTCTTGACCGAGATTACTATGATCTCGAGTATCCAACATCCCAACCTCGTTCAGCTCATCGGTTGTTGTATCGAGGACGGTAATCGGATTTTGGTATACGAGTATCTCAAAAACAATAGCCTCGCTAGCGCTTTACTCGGTAACGTAATCCCATTTACTAATTTCCATAAATTAACACTACAACAAAATTGGGTTCATAGGATACGACCAATAAATAAACCACTTTATAAGACACAAATTATAGGACCTAAAAATAAAACGTTCTATCGAAAGGCGTTAAAGGCGTTTTAATAAGTTTATAGAATGCTTTTGTACGTTATAACAAGTTTATTAGAACATTTTCATAAATAAATGTCATATTAGCTATTTTATAGAACACAATTTGAAAAAGTGACCTATAAACCCATCTGTTTATAGGACACTTTCTAAAATTGTTCTATAAACTAGCTAATGCGACGTTTTATTTATTCAAAGTATCCTAAAAAGTTTGTTATGACACCTAAAAACGTCCTATAAACTTATTACAACGTCTGTAGATAGGATCTTTATTTTTTGGTCCTATAATTTGTATCCTATAAAGTGGTTTATTAGAACGTTTATTTATTGGTGGCGTCCTATAAACCCAATTTTGTTGTAGTGTAAAAAGAACCACTTAATTAGGCAACTGAGCGCAAAATTTTCACTTGGATCGTAGGTTCGAGAGGCAAACACGTAGACTTAGATTGGGCTACACGGGCTAGCATATGCGAAGGTACGGCCTCGGGTCTCGCTTTTCTTCACGAAGAAGCTGAACCACATATTGTTCATCGAGATATAAAGGCAAGTAACGTACTTCTTGACGGAAACTTTCATCCCAAAATCGGAGATTTTGGACTCGCTAAACTTTTTCCCGATAATGTCACTCATCTTAGCACTCGAGTTGCAGGAACAGTGTAAGAAAATTTTCATCATATTTTATCGCTTTCTTTTTTGGCATTAATTCGGTGCTTTATTTAATAATTGTGTTCGTTTGGTTGAATATATATGATTTTATGCCAGGGGATATTTGGCTCCCGAGTACGCCTTATTAGGACAACTTACAAAGAAAGCGGACGTATATAGTTTTGGAGTACTTATGCTCGAAATTATAAGCGGTAGAAGTAGTAGTAAGTCAGCCTTCGGTGAAGATCTCTTGGGTCTCGTTGAATGGGTACGATTTTTGGCTACTATTGTTACTACATGGCTACTATTGTTACTACATTATAAAGTATTTAAAAAAAAGTCTTAAAAACAACTTATTATATACGCATTAAAGCATCTCCAAAATGGAGAAATAGAGATTTTGAGCAATTTTTTTTTGCTCCAACAACATCCCAAAACTTTATCCAAAATGGAGAGAGTATGAAAGATAAAACAAAAATCTCCAAATTTGGAGAAATCTCCAAAAATGATTATCATGAGAGAGAAACTTTTTTTTTTATTATGTTCCCCACCAATAAGAAAACTGAAATTATATGTTTAGGTGAGACAAATAATATTTTATTATAAATATAGAATATTTTAATAATATAATGAATGTAATATCCAAAATGGAGAAGAGTTGAATGTAATGTTTTTTTTAGAGATTTTAAAGTTTGATCATCCATTTTAGAGAAATTATGGAGAATCCCTGAAGATGCTCTTAGATATTACTTACTAATTGATGTGTATTTCTTTAAAATTTCAAATTTACAAGTCATCATTGCACATATACAATTTTTTGAAACTATAGGATAAATTACATGATAATCATTGAGGCCTACTAATACGACATCATATTTTATCATTATCTTTAAAAAAAACCATTATTAAAACCATCGGTCATATATGTTGTAGTCATGGAAGCTCAAAGACGAAGAAAGGCTACTAGACGTCGTTGATCCGGACCTAACCAATTGTCCTGATGACGAGATTTTGCGCTTCATTACGGTTGCACTTTTTTGTACACAAGCGGCTTCAAACCAGAGACCATCAATGAAGCAAGTGGTCGAGATGCTCACCAAAAAAGTCCACCTTAACGTAAAATTGTTAACGGAACCCGGGATATACAAAACTCGTTCATCCTTTGGTCGTCGGTCAAGCGATGGTGTTTCGGTGGGAACAACGAGATCCCGAGCATTTAATGGCAAACAATCGGTAAATCCTTTAGTAACTAGTTCTTCACCACAAGTTAGTAGTTCTTATAGTATATCACAAATGCTTCCGAGATGATTATAAATAAAATTCAACTAAAAAGGTACGAGGGTTACTGGTAGGGCCTAATCTTACAGGAGCTCACAAGGTGAGAAGTGCATGTGAATAATTTTCGTATATAAATATTATATACTGTAATTCAAAAAGAAGATTCATATAGTTTGTAAGTTAAAGAGACCGACCAAATGGTTTTTGTAGGTTGTATTGTAAAAATATTGAACATTTTCGGGATGCTCGAAACGTGTGGATAAATTTCGTGTAGATACGGTGGTGTTGTAGTTCTTCCGTCATGCTTTATCGTAGACTTATCGACTGTAGGTTTGAATTTTGAAATCATTTCGAATTAGTTTTGTTATGGAATAACAATATGTTGTTTCCAACTGTAATATTATCTTCTCGTCTACCAATTACATGAATCCACGCCATCCACTTATTGAGTGAGAATAAAAAGGTAGATTATATATATAGAGAGAGAGGGAGGATCAAACGAGAATAGTAACTAAATAAGAGAACACGAAAATGACCGAGTCACACTGGATCTTACACTAACACTATGTGTAAAATCACACGTGATTCATGTGACTTTAGCAGCGACCTAAGGTCGCGGGCTAGGTTCCTGTTTGTAATTGCATGTAAAATCACTTGTGATCCACATGTAATTTGGTCGTCTTCTTGTTCTTTTTATTTTGACCATGTTCTAGTTTGATCCTCATTTTATATATATATATATATATATATATATATATATATATAGGGAGTAAATCGTCTATGGTGTGTAGCTCAATTGGCAAAGGGGTGGGGTGACGAACCAAATACAAGACTGGTTCGGCTAGCCTCAGTCGTTGAGTGAGCCAACCCCTTCACGTTGGTGTCCTTGGAGGCAGGTTTTATGTGAGGCCGGTTGGGATTGCTGGTAATCAACCTTTTGCCAAAATATATATAGGAAACAAATCAAATAGAAACCCTCTATATGTTAAAATATCCGTGAACCAATATTAACCACACAACTAATGTTCACTTCCCTAATTATCTTATTAATCATATGAAATATCTTATCAACTGTTTTCTAGAAAAAATCACTTTTTCCCATTTGAAATCACCGGATCGGTGTAATATTTTATTGGTAAAACAACATTTGTACTCAAAAGAGATTAGTCCCATATTCCTATGTAGGGGTGTATAAAAAACGATGAAATGCTCAACCTGCTAACAATCCAATTAAATCCAGCCCATGAAACCACCAATTAAGAGGCTACTGCAATAAGAAATTGTGTGGTTTTTTTGTGAGCATATATAATATAATATAATAAGAAAAAAGATATTAGATTATATTATATAATATATTTTTCTTGTTGTTTAATTAGAAAAAAAAAGTCAAAAAAGAGTAAAAGGACAAAAATGCCCTACTAAGTTAATTGGGTTAATATATTTTTGGTAACTCTATTAATGAAGAGATCATGGTCATAAAAAAATGAATCATAGGAACTATGTCCATAATTTAGTCTAGTTTTATCCTTTAACAAACTCGTTAAAAAGGAGATAAGGCATAAGTTACTCTAATCTTATGCTTTAACAAACTCGTCAAAGAGGTGTTAGAACCAATACTTCAACACTTGGTCGAGGTAAAGTGGTCAAAAATTTGGCATGCAAATGTCCCTCATAAAGTTAAGAATTTCGAGTGCCCATAACGTGTTGCCAACTAAAGTAAACCTACAAGCACAGGGAGTAACGGTGCCTTTGCAGTTGTATTCTATGTGGAAAAAACTAGGAGAATATACATGACATTTGTTCGTGGACTGCCCCTTTGCAAACCACGTATGGGGGAGGCCGGGTTATGGAGCTAATTGTTGCAAGACTAGCCATGCAAATGGTTTCCCGTTAATGTGGGGTCTTTGGAGACAGATAAATGATGTAATATGGAATTTCAAAGTTAGAACACCAACCCAAACGAATGTGTGGCGCATTAAAGAAGCAAGGGATTTGGTGAAGGCAAACACATTACGGGATAACACAGATTCTCAGGCAAGTTATGAACCTGTAATGTATGACACAAACTTGTCTATTGGCGTAGCTTCTGTTTTCAGAAGGGTAACGGGACGTTCGTAGCTGCTCAAACTTCTACTTTGGTTGGGATAGGCCCTAACTATGATGGAAGCGATGTTTTGGCAAACCATCTTCCGTTCCAAAAAGTGATTTTTGAGTTGGATGTCAAACAAGTCGTCGTTGTGTCAACTCTCTTTCGAAAATGGAATTTGGGGATATCATTTCAAGGTGTGTCGCATGTTACTGTGTTTGTTTTACTAGACAACAAGCTAATGAGTTGCTCATGCACTAACACTGGAATCTGGTTTAACTTCTTGTCCGATGTCTTGGTAACAAAGGATGAATTTCTCGTGCTAAAACCTAAAAGTGTTTCCATACTCATTTTTTTGCAAAATATATATATCCAAAATTTTATTTTATTTTGTCTCAAAATAAATATTTATCTCTGAAAGTAAGGTTCATTTTCTACTTTTATCATTAATTATGATATGAAAATATTTATTATATCTTTAATTACGGAAATTGTTATGTAATTAATTGAAAAGAAAAAATAAGCATGCAAGGAGTTTTTTCCGTTTTACTTGAGGACAAGGGTAAAAGCATCTTTTTAAAGCACCCAACGGTCAAATAAATCCTTTTTAGTTTTTCATTTTTCTTTACAAATATATATATATTCTACTGCTCTCATAGTCTCATTCCCTTTGGCGTCCGTTAACATGTTTCCGTTATCGTTAACGCTCTCCCTTAAACCCTACTAAACCAATGCTAACATGAGCACTGTGCGCACTGCACACCCTTTTCACAACTATCGCCGGTTATGAATCCCATAATAATCGACCAACGGCCACCACCGCCACCGCGAACCTCCGTCAGCTGTAACCACCACCTCGAAGACAACTTTACTGGCTTCTGTCCTTCATGCCTTTGCGAACGTCTCACCATTCTAGATCAAGTAGTCGACGACGTCGAAGATGGCGATGAAATTGGGGTTTCAGTTTCAGAAGAACAAGAAGTACGATCATTGGATGATTTAGAGAACGAGGTTGTGGAAATGGAGGCTGAAATTGATTCAATTGTGAACAACTTGAAGTCTATGAAGGATCACATAGATCTGAATTCACAGTCGAAAAAGCCTTCGTTATCTAATTTTTGGTCGGCAACTTCGGTTCTGAGCAAAAAATTGCAGAAATGGAGGCGAAAGGAGAAGAAGAGCGTCGCTTCATCACCTACATTGCCGGTGGAGAAGTCGATATCACGGCGGCGCCGAGAAACACTCACGGAAATCGCCGATTACGGATTAGGACGGAAATCCTGCGACATAGATCCAAGGTTTTCGCTGGATGCGGGTCGGATCTCCTTTGACGAGCCTAGGGCTTCGTGCGATGGGCATTCGATTGGCCGGAGTTTCCCTCCGATGGCGGAAGATGTACCACGTCCACCGCCACGCTCCGATATGCAAATTCCGGTGGAAGAACGCACAAATTCCGAGAACAATAACATTCCCGGTGGATCGATTCAAACCCGTGAATATTACTTGAATTCTTCCTGCAATTCGAATAGGAGAAAGAGCGTTGATAGATCAAACTCCATTCGGAAAATGGCTGCTGCTGTGGTGGCGGAGATCGATGAAAGGAAAACAACCACCACAGTTTCAAATGCCAAAGTCTCTCCGGACACCATCGACTGGAATCACATCCATGGCAGACCAAGGTTTCATAGCATTGGCGGTGAGAATGAATTTTCATTTTCGAATTCATTACGGGATGATGATGGTTCAGAGACATTAGATTTGGGGTTTAGGGATACCGTAAACAAAGAGGCCAAGAAATCACGGTGGTGGAGATGGAAACCATGGAGGTTCATCAACAGTCAGGCGGCAAATCGCGGTGGTGAAGAGCCAAATGGTGAATCGAACCGAAAACTGTATCGAAGCAGCAGTAGTGTAAGCTGGAGGAATTCTTCATACAACATGAAGAATTCAAATTCAGCTGAAAATGGTAAGAATCGAAGAGAAGGAGATGAGTTTGTTTTCGAAAGGAATCGAAGTGCAAGATATTCACCAAACCACATTAACAATGGACTTCTTCGACTCCATTTGACGCCATTGCGTGGTAGTAGCCGAAGAACAACAACCGCAAAAAGTAGGCTTTCGAGCAACTCAAATTCGAATTCTACCAACATGCTTCGACTCTAATGAAATCGGAAAAAAGGTCGGTTTTTTATTGATTTAATTACTTTGAAATTATATTGTTTTGATCTCCAAATTGTTGTTATGCATTGTGATATTTTCTTGCTAATTCAGGAATGATCCAAATCATTTATCTAAATATACATGTTTATATGATCCTTTAGTAGGAAATTTGCATTCATAAACAACATTTATTGCCATAAATGGATTATTCATCGTGAATCTAACTACTACAACACTTGCCAAAATGTGATATAAAAATATGTTTCTTGATGGTCCATTACTTGAAGACAATGTCTTTATTTTATTTAATGGAAATTTATTTTATTTATCTTTCTTTGCTCTAGATGACGTGGCTTCAGGTAATTGGTCGACACGAAGTGGGCCCAAAAATTGGGACAAAATATAATTTGTACCACACTCATACCATTTAAATTTCATCATACCCTGTTCCTGTACAAAAACACAAACATAATCATATGATTCCCACCCATTTTTCTGAAATAATTGTATCAGAAAATAATGGTCGTTTATTAAACATTTACCCGGGTAAGTGTTTACCATATTATATTAACTTACTGGATGAATACGGCAAAGACCAAGAATCTTACCCGGGAAGAACCAGGCAAGGAAGCCAAGGACCAAGAGTCTTACCCGGTAAGTGAGGGCGATGACTTTTACCATAGTCAACGCTTACCGGTAAATTGTTGCATACGAGGCCGTTTTGGTGGAATAAAATCTTACCCTGTACGTAAGTGGTAGTGCTGAATTTTACTGGTAAACGCTTACCGGGTAAGTGTTTAGGTAAACGACCCCTAACTCAAGTACCCATAGGACAACCAAAAAAATTGCAAGTTTAGAGCATCTCCAAATGGCCAATGAAAAAATGGATTTTTACGGGTTAGCGCTTACCGGGTAAGTGTTCATCTCCTGCAATCCATCTATGTTGTGGGGGTGGGTTAAGGACAGATCTGTATACATCTCACTCCCAAAACCCTACTTTCGAGTAGGATATACTATGTTTGTTTGGTTTGGCTTTCCTGAATACAATTTACAGTCGAAATCAGCGCAAACTCAATGTACTTTGTGGGATGCCGATGGTAGTTTGATTCTAACACGACCAGTTTTGCGTTGTTCAGCAGCTGAATGGAGAATCCAAAACAACCAGACCCGAATGGATGAATCCGAAATTGGAGTGAAACTGGTGACTTGGATTGAATTATAACAGCAATTTGGATAAATTAAGGTAAAAAACCATGAAAGCTTTTTCAAAAGCAGCTTTAACTTTTTCAGAAGATGATTTTTATCATTTGACTGGAAACAGTAAAACACCAACTCCAACTGTTGTTTTTTTATCTTACCAGCTTGTTGATGCAACATAAAGAAAAGTTGTTTGCATGCTTTCCTCATTCATAAAAAAAAATCAATTCCTTTCTTCTCCATTTAACATGATATGGAGTCAATAAATCTGACTTCATCAGCATTCAAGCATGTTTACCATTCTCATATACTAGCTTCATTTTTGACAACCATGAGGTAGATTAATTTTTGAATTTACTGAAAAAGTCTCTTTTAATTTTAATGTCTGGCTGTCTAAAGACTACTTGAGATAGCGTTTTGACTGTTTTTATATAATTCTTCTCAATTATATCCCTTATATATATCTTTACGTTATCTTACAGTGTAATATAGGTTATCAGTTAGTTTTGCCCAAACATAATATGTTTATTGCTCAACATTTAATTTTTCAGCGAATAATTAAGCTTATCACTTAATTTACCAAACATAATATTGAAAAGTAGACCTAATCCATAACAAACTTGTGAGTGTGTGTATATATATATATATATGTAACTATGTGTGTGTATATATATCGCTCAAATCTCATGATGAAAACAAGAAGAGATAATTGTGTAGGGTTTGTTTTTGTTGGAAAAAGAAAATGAAAAAGGGAAATGAGGTGTGGATTAAAGTCAAAAAGTGACAAGGAAAAACAACAAAACATAAGGGAAAAGGAAAAGAAAAAGAAAAAGAAAAGGGGAAAGAGGGTGGCAAGGCTCCAAACCTAGTGCCATGTTTTTCTACAAAATTTTCTTACAAGAACAACCTTGTGATATGCAAAGATATTGATCTTAATTGGTCGATTCTACTAACAGTTGTTAATTTCATATCATAAGTGAAGGGGTGTTCTGGTCTGTTTATTTTTATTTCATTATCTACTTATAAGTTATATATATATATATAGGCATAGAATCGTGTGAGAATAAGAGTTAAGGTGAGAATCGTAAAAGGAAGTTGATCCGGTATATCTTGGTGCATCTCATCCTAATGTGCATCCAAGAGTGGAGATCCCTTCTTACGCTTCTCACCTTAACTCTCATTCTCACCGGAACCCGATCCTATATATATATATATAGAGAGAGAGAGAGAGAGAGAGGAAAGTCCAAATGCAAACTCAAATTTGGTTGTGAATATGAGGACAAATGAGAGTATGACACGTGTCATATTTAGTCTGAATATGACACGTGTCGCGCTCTCATTTGTACTCACGTTCACAACCATATGAAACGTTGTTATGAATCGTTTTAAAAGACGTTAAAGTGTTGTTCCATAAGTTAAGCATCACTGATATAAAATTAAGTAACAAGACCTGATATTGTTTCAAATGGGAACCAATAATGGGTTTTGTTTCACATGAGAAACATGATTGGTTTGTTTTCATATGAAAAACGAAACGCTCACAATGAAGATGGTTGGACGCTTAGACATTTTAAACATCCTATAAAACCAGTTTTATTTTAGTGATCAGTGGTAGCAGCCACTGTATCCAGAATTCATCAAGCATTCCCATCCTGTGAGTGTCCTCTCATTTTGGTCATCTCAATTCAATAAGACCTAACTTTACTCCTGTCGTTATTCTTTTTCTACATCTTCAAAGATCTTGACCAACAAGTTTTTAAACGGATAAACAAGATCAAAACGTAGATTTCTCATCTAGAAGTTCGTAACCATTTAGTTTTCCTTGTCCAACACATAACACATGGACCAGTTATTTCGTATAAGTTAGCTTATTAGTAAGCATGATATCTTATAGGTTTACCATTGTTGATTCATTAGCCACACATGTCCTCAAACTTAAACTTAGACATGTGAAACATATCATTTGTACCACTTAGATCTTCTGGTACTGTTAACTGGCAACCTTCCACTCTTACCCCATGTAACAATTCTAAACGGTTCAATGTACCAAACTCTTCTTGTCCTTAATTCCGAACCACATGATTCCTTCCAAGTGATGTTTTTTATACCACTTTATCTTTTATTTGAAACTTTAAAAATCGACTCTTTTTATTTGCACAACTTTGTTGTCTATGATGTGCAACCTATAACATTTTTTTAGTTGAACTATTTTATCTGATAATTGATTTACCAACTCGAGCTTAGTCATATATATTTCTCTAACGTCAATCCCACACACCAATGTCCTACATTTGCGACCATTATCTACCAATAGGAGTTGGTTATCCCAACTACTTCTAAACTCAAAATGTGCAAGTGCTTAACATATACTCTCACATTTGTATCACTTCTCTATTTGACTACCAGTTTGAGAATGATATGCAATCTTCAGTTGAGTTCCCTATCTCGTTCTGAAAAGTTGTTCAAAACTTGGGACTAATAGTTGTTTGCCATCATCCATTTTCCCTAATCCCATAATAATATTGTTCACCCAATATCATTTCTTATCCTCCCCCCAATACCACATCGATGCTATATAGCGACATACGTCACTTTCAGTTAATCATTACACTTTTAAATATTTAAACAACTTGCATCCCTGTTGTCCAATTCATCAAGGCAATTGGGAACTATTTTAAACTTTGATTTCTTAAAGCTTGTACAAGTGAAGGCTACCCTCCCCTTTAGGAATATCTGATGGAATAATCTCATCCTTATTGATCCATTTCCATGAAATATTCTTACCGCCTTCGGTGGTCTTGCCCTTAATATTGTATTTATCACTGACATAAATGCTCCCCACATACTTGTATAAAATAGCTCTTTTAGCTAACATATTTCTTGACAATGTCATACTGCTTTCGCTCATACCACAAGGCCTACTACGAGTTTTAAAAGTCGTTATGTCCCTTAATTGGCCTCCCTCTCAGCCACAACCCCTGCCAAGGCCTACTGACGCATTAGGAAACGTCCCCTTAGCTCCCCGGAGTTGTCGTTACCAATTCCCTAGTATTCTTACTAGAATAAGGATACACAATATTTTTTCCCAAACAAGTTTCTAAATATAGAACTTACTTTAAGCATAATTTTAATTAGTATCAATGCAAATATATTCAGTTGTTAACCCATTGCATCTTCTGATACCCTACATGACTCCTCATGGCCAAACACCGCCAACCCTAACTTTGCTTCAACACCCGAATTTCTTGCTCCTCTCTCATTCAAAACTCGATTAGTCCAAGGGCTTTCGTGGCTTACAGTCTTACGTACTTATACCCGAATTTCCAAAGAAAAACGGTTCATAATTGCATGTCATTAAAATCTCCACTAAAATGACGTTTTAATTGCTTAGAAATTCAAAAAAGGTTTGTTGAAATGGCAGAACATACCCTTCTACCTTTGGTTAGCTATGTTACAACCTCTAACTTTTCACTTGAAGTAATTGTTTACTATTTCCCTTACACTTTATCTTATTCCATTTTTGACCCGATGAAAAAAATCATTGTGTCAAAAATTAATCATTTTTCATGTATCATAAATGTTTCTTCATTTTCACAGCTTCTCCATTTTTAGGGTGTCATAATTTAGAATGGCTTTAATACTTTAGTTTGTGTGTTCATTTTTAGCATGTTATTTGGGACATTTTGCACGGGTTAAAATATGGAAAATAGTAAATTTAAAATTATGTTTTAGAAAAATTTACAACATTTCTGACAAAAAATCCTTGATTTAAAAAAATAAGTTTTTCTGAAATCCATGAGAAATCCATTAGAAATTGACAATAACGAAATCCAACGAAAATTAAGTATCTTGAATTCCATGGGAAATCCATCGATAGACCATCAAGAATGTTGTTTTCTCCCAAAGAACTTCAACATTTCACCTATGTTTCCTGACGAAATATTTTGTCGAAGATGGTTGATATCAGCCGGAAATAACCGTCGGTAAAAAATATTCCACCAGATAATTTCCGACAGTCAGTTTTCCGTGAAAAATGCCGTCAATAAAAGTCTTAACGGGGAGTTGCTAATCTTTCTTTTAACATGCAACTTCAAGTTACAAGATCAAAGCACATCTAAAAGACAACTTGCAAAGTTGCAACTTGCGGGTGTAAGTTGCATTTATTCCGTTGTACTTAATTTATCTATACTATATCATAAAGCCTTTGTCAAAAAGTCTTACAAATTATTTTTTACGCATTAAGTACTGTTTATTGATACATATTACTTAAAATTTAAGATTACAAGTAAACTGAGCACAAGTACAATTTATTAAAACTCCATGTTTGAATTCGTGTAACTAACAACAGATAACCATAATCAAATACATGATAAACATCTCATTTTAAATATAAAATTCTAAAATATAATTAGGATAATAATGAGTTCTAACTAAATACTTAATTATTATATTTATAAAAAGTTATATTATTAAACAAAAATAAATTAATTTGTTATTAAATCTAAAACAAATTATAATAAAAATCGAATTAAAGAAATCACATAAATAGAAGAACTTTTAAATAGTGAACTTGAAATTGAAATCAATATATCTAAAAATTATATGATATATTCAAGTTTATATTTTATTTAAAAATAAAAATATTATCGTTTTCTCAAAACAACATAAAATCGTACTATAACATCGATAGATATAAAGAATAAAAAAAATATTAAAATCGAAATGTATCTCACTACAGCCTGCATCAACATTTGACATTATACAGTATACCATATCTTTGAAACTAATTCGAAATAAACATGATAAATTAATTACATCATATTCCAACTCAAAAAGCAAATCGTTATATCAACTTTTTATATAACATTTTCCGAAAATCGTTATAAAAACGAAATCTTTTTTCAACCAGTTAAACTCATTTGACCCATTTATTTTTATCTAATAACTTTCTTAATCATATCCCTTAACAACAGAATAAAAATATCAGTTTTTATTTAATTTAAAAAAATAAATAAACAAAAATAGAATATAAGTTAGATAATATTTGATTAGAAATAGACATTCTAAACTAACTCGCAACCTCTATATTACTTTATGTGAAACCGAAGAAATGCGATATATAAATCAAACCTAACAATAAATCGACACTTGCTTTGGATTAAAGAAATAAATCAAGTGTCTTCTTCTTGTCAAACTACTACCAGCAGCTGCTGCTGCTGCCTCTGCTGGTATTAAAACGACGTCACAGCAATCAGGTCATAATCCATATATAAACTTGCGTTGGCTGGTCATTGATCTCTCATCCCCACCTTTCTCACACACACACACACACACACACACCATCCAACACAATATTAATGAAGATGGAGACTTGGGTTCGAGCTTTAATGGTGATCGGGTTCTTGTTCCCATTGATGGTTCAGGGTCGGGTTCGTCACTACAAGTTCAATGTGAGTAGTGTCTGCTTTTGGGTGTTTTTTTTTTATATTTTTCGTTTTCAAACAATCAAGAAACGCCTCTTTATGTATAAGTTTTTAGAGGAAGAGTTAAATGGGTTCAAAATGTCGTCACAATTGTGTAGACCCGCCAATTATATGTACCTGGGTCATCGACCACCCATTTATAAAACGCTTTTGGGTTTATAGGAGACCTGTAATGTCTAAGTGTTTTAATAGTTTTAATAGACTGTTTTATAAGACTAGTTTGCAGGATCAAACAATAAAATATCTTATGTAAATTTGCTACAGTAAGTTTATAAGACGTTTTTAAGGCGTTACTATTTTAAAATAAATCGTTTCACTAATTTTGGTATATAACGTTATTTGAAAAATGCTATCATATATAAAAACAAATGTCATATAAATAGAACACTCGTCAACAATATCCTTAAAAAACCTAATACGATAGTCATCAAGTTAGTTGTATACATGACGTGCATGCATGCATGCTAAAAAAGGTTTGATTCAGGCTTAATTTCATATATATTTATATGGTGAAGTATCGTGTGAGAAAAATAGTTAAGGTGAGAAGTGTAAGAAGAGATCTAAACCGTTGATCTTTTTTAATCTCATGTTCATCCATGAATTGTGCTTTAGAAGAGAATTAATCTGGTTCATCACGGTGCACCTAATTCGGGTTGACATTCAATCAGGATTGATCCAAGGGTCGAGATCTTTTCTTACGCTTCTCACCATAACTTCATTTCCCAACGGAACCCAACCCATATTTGTATCATCTAACGAATTCAAAATAATTCAGGACCGAATAGATCTCATTTCTGTATCACATGTATGTAGGTTGTTACAAAGAACGCGAACCGTTTGTGCTCAAGCAAGCCTATTGTGACCGTTAATGGTCGTTTCCCTGGACCAACTCTTTACGCCCGGGAAGGTGATAACGTACTTGTAAAGGTCGTCAACCATGTCAAATACAACGTATCCATCCACTGGTATAATTATATATATATATACACACACACAATCAAAGATATTCGATCTTATATATGAAATTTACCTCATAGTGAGAATCAACTTCAATTTTTACTGTCTAAGACAGTCAGTTGGTTCCAGTATGGTATACTTATATAACTTTTTTTACTGTCTTAATGGCAGGCATGGAATAAGACAACTACGCACAGGATGGTCGGATGGCCCAGCATACATAACACAATGCCCGATCCAACCTGGGCAGAACTATGTGTATAACTTCACGATCACCGGGCAACGTGGCACGCTTTTCTGGCATGCTCATATTTTGTGGCTAAGGGCCACAGTCCATGGTGCCATTGTCATCTTGCCTAAACTTGGTGTTCCATATCCATTTCCAAAACCCCATATGGAACAAGTTGTGATTTTAGGTTAGATTATTTTTAATTTTAATTAGTTTCCGAGGTACAATGGACAAATTCAAAACTATTATAAACGATTGCAAGTCGTTATAACTTGTTCTGCATTTGGTCATTGTAGCTCTGAAAAAGGGGTTTTAACTCGTTTGAACCATTGTCGAGTTTCTTGGATATTATTGCAGGTGAATGGTGGAAATCAGATACCGAAAACGTGATCAATCAAGCAATTAAATCTGGTTTGGCGCCGAACATCTCGGATGCCCATACGATCAATGGTCATCCCGGACGAATCTTTGGTTGTCAGACACAAGGTAGGTGCATGTCTGAATATGTGGGACCCATCAGATCATTTTCCAAAAAGTCCATTGAGAATAGAGAATATCGGGTGTTTATTTGACAATTGTTGAATGATTTTGGTGCAGGATGATTAAGAGGTTCTTATGATACACTACAAAATGAAATATAATTGTTTGACAACTGTTCAGAATGAAATTGGAGTGCCGAATGGTTAAGGGATTCCCAAGATACAAAATTATTTAAAGGGTTTTAGAACCATTAAGAGACAGATTCTTTTTTTGCCGAATAAAATTCACCTCTTAGCGATTTTAGAGGTTGCCTCTCAAACAAACAGATATTGTTGAAAGGGGACTTAGACATGTACAGATTGTCTGAAAGTGTCATATCTCATGCTCTATTAGTATATATTAAAATATATATGAAACCCATTAAATTACATTACAAAATAACCGTTTTTGAAAAATAATCTAACATAATTCCTCATATTAAAAACCAAAAAACACTATACAATTTGTTCATTAATCGTTGAATGATTCAATCCCTTTGTTAATATGTTTGTCCATTTTAATAAATTCTAACGGTTTAGTTCTTTTTAACGCAGGAGGGTTTCAATTGAGTGTAGAAAAGGGAAAATCTTACATGCTACGAATCATCAACGCTGCACTCAACGAAGAACTCTTCTTTAAGATCGCCGGCCACCATCTCACGGTGGTCGAAGTGGATGCCCTCTATGTTAAACCGTTCAAAACCGACACAATCGTCATAGCACCGGGCCAAACCACCAATGCCATCATCACAGCCGACAAGAAATCCGGTAAGTACGCGATGATTGCCTCCCCATTCTTGGACTCCCCGATTGCGGTCGACAACAAGACCGCCACCGCCACCGTCCACTACACCGGCACCCTTTCCTCATTTCCGACAACCCTAACCAGCCCACCGCCAATAAACGCCACCGTGATCGCAAACAACTTCTTAAATTCCCTTCGTAGCTTGAACTCGAGAAAATTTCCCGCCAAAGTGCCGTTAAAGATTGATCACTTGTTATATTTTACAGTCGGGCTGGGTATCAACCCATGCCCAACTTGTAAAGCTGGCAACGGAAGTAGAGTTGTGGCGGGCATTAACAATATTACTTTTGTAATGCCCACCACAGCTCTTCTTCAAGCACATTATTTCAACACCAAAGGAGTTTTCACTACCGATTTCCCGGCTAACCCACCGATTACGTTCAATTATACCGGACCACCGCCCACAAACCTATCTACGAATAGTGGAACCAAGCTTTATCGGTTAAAATATAATTCTACCGTTCAATTGGTATTACAAGATACGAGCATCATATCTTCGGAGAACCACCCAATTCATCTCCACGGGTTCAATTTCTTTGCGGTCGGAAAAGGAATCGGGAACTATAACCCGAAGATTGACCCAAAGAAATTTAACGTTATCGACCCGGTTGAACGGAATACGATCGGGGTGCCTTCGGGTGGCTGGGTAGCGATCCGATTTCGAGCTGATAATCCAGGAGTATGGTTCTTGCATTGCCATTTGGAAGTGCACACAAGTTGGGGGCTAAAAATGGCGTTTTTGGTGGAGAATGGGAAGGGACCAAATGAGTCTATTTTGCCACCTCCAAAGGATCTTCCTAAATGTTAGAAGAAAGACAAATGGGAAAAGAGATTTGATGAGTGATATAGCGATTTAGTTTTTATCATCTATGTTTCAAGAAATTTGGAAGTGATTTTGTTTTGAGAAGAATGTATACATGTTAATCGTTTAATATTATGTGAGATTTATAACCGGCTTGAAGATGATCGTCATTAAAAATATTCTAGGGTGCAAATCAGTTTGCATAGTTTACGTAAATCAAAGGTTTGCAGTTAAAACTTGTCCTATATATGTTTGACCTATGTATTACCCTTTAAGAACTCTCTAAATAGTAAAATATCTATTTCATATGATTTAATATATATTTGTTTTACAAGTATTTGGTTTACATTGTGTACCAAATTCAAATAAAACAAACATATTGTGAAACACATATATATGTTAATCAATACATTAAATATTATACTTAGATGGAAATAATTGTATGAAGCAAATCCTTAAGGTAGAAATTCTTACAGATCTCATAAATTTTGGAGTTCTCAAATTATTAAGACGTAATATATAAGGTTAAATCAAATAAGAACCACATATATGTTACAAACATGTGAGAAAAAAATAAGATATTGTTTCATATATATTTGTTTCATAAGATGAAAGTTTCACATGTATTTGTTTCACGTGTGTTTGTTTATTTCACTAGGTAAATCAATTTTTTTCCTATATGTAATCTTTTAACAAGGTGAACACAAATATAGTGAATATATATGTTTCATCTAGTGAATCTTGTTACCCAAAAAAAAAACGATTATGCTCTTTTTAATTAAAAATAGTTTTCGATTAAAATCGTAGGATCAAAACCAAACTAAGGCTTAAATTGGTCCTCACGGTTTTCAAACTTTTTTTTTGTTTTTATTTGATTTAACCCCTATGTATATATGTATGTATGTATGTATGTATGTATATATACATATATATATAGAGAGAGAGAGGAGTACAATCTTTCAGAAACTCTACAATCAGTAAAAACTTTGGACTCCAAGAGAAAAACTAATATAATTTTTTTTTCATAATTTCATTTCTATCAAATGTTATAATTTAAGATATTGTTTCACATATGTTTGTGTTCATATTAGAAAAAAAATATTATATGTGTATAAAAAACGATGGTTCACTTATTTGTTTGATCGTATGAGTTTTGTTTCATATGTATATATTCTCATTTTTTGATGATAAATTCCTTTTCTTTTAAGATTTTGGTTTTGGTACTCGTTATCGTCTTTTCGAGTCTTGTCAAGGTTTTTCAAACTATTAATTTTGATTTCTTAAACTATTAACTTTTGGGTCCTCTATAAATTTAGTCGAGGTACATATAAACTGGTATCGAGATATACAATTGTAAGGAAAAAATTAGTTTTCTTAGAATATAAGTAAAGAAGTATATGTTTTTCGTCTAGATATGTTTATTGAAATGACATTACAACAAGATTTGATTTTCAAAACACATTGTTGGATTCTTTTGAAAAAGTGTCCCCAAAAATATTAACATGATAATTTAGTTCTTGTTATTATAATAGTAGTTACCAAGTCCGTTCCTGAGAGTGTTTAAAGTGGTTCCGTCATATAGGGCCTCCGATTTTTTTTATAATTTATTGAACTCTAGAGATTAAAACGTAGTAGCCAGAATGCCTCCTTGGTTTGGTATGAAGCGAAGCCGATGTTTTTTTTTTTTTTTTTGAAACTGCAAATTTTATTAACCATCAACAAAGATTACAAGAGAGGCTACGTTTACCAACTAAACTCAAACCATTGCCCATTGCAACACACAATCTATGAACAAAATAGTGATGTGCACTGTTAGCAGCAAACACACAGTAGCAACCACTTCAAACTACAGTTATAGTCACAAAAACAAAACAATAATTATAACGAACCGCATCGAACTTTCTGCCCTTTTTTTTACCATGGGTACGGGTTCAATAGCCATGTATTCCAATCGATGGCTAAGTCTCTCGATCTCTTATTGTGATCCACTCGAACATTTTTATTTGGAATTCAAGCCGATGTTTGACTGGGCTTACACACATTCGCTCACTTACGCTGTCTAACATAGGGGTGAACATGGTACGGTACCATGTTTTTTTTCTCAATATCGTGTACCAACTAATTATAATTGGTATTCAAAATTTTATACCGTGTACCAACCAACTATGATTGGTACCAACTTTTTTCGGTTGGTACATGTTGGTACGGTATTTGTACCAACATCTCAAAAGATTACAAAGTTTAATACAAACATGTTGTGTAAAGTTTACAAAATTTAATACAAAAGTTTATAGTATCATAAATCTTGGAAAAACGGTATTGTAACAAGAAACTTAAGAAAATTGGTGATGTTAAATCGAACTAAATTAAACTAAATCCACTTTCAAGAAGTTTAACCATCATAAAACTAAATTAAATCCACTTTCAAACACAAATCTAAACTAAATCGGTAATGCTAATTAAAATGAACTAAAATAAACTACATTCACATTCAAGAAACATAACTAATAGGATATAAGATTTTCAATAAGAATGCAAAAGTGTAATGTGTAAGTAAGACTGTAAGACAATAATAATGTAAGTGGCCTGAGGAGTAAACTCTATATAAAAGACTAAAAGTGTAAAACTCAAAACTTTAAAAATTAAAAATTAAAAATACAAACCGTTAAATATTACATAATACATTAATAGTCAAATATAATTCATTTAATTAATTTCTTATATAATAAATAATTATATATAAATATAAAAGTCGGTATGGTGCGGTATTACCGTGGTATATGATTCTCAATACCACGTACCAACCAAGTTTATGAAGTTGGTACGGAAGTATCAACCAATTTAATCGGTACCAACTTAGTCGGTACCAATTAAGTTGGTACGGTTGGTATTGGACTTGGTTGGTTTGTCATGGTATAATTTTGAGACCCCTGGTCTAACATGGAGCTAGCGTGCCGCGTGGGTTGTTTTCATTATAATCCCTGGTTTGAATCTAGTTGGAAACATATTCGTTAAAGTATTTTTAAATTTTATTTCAACAGTTTCTTAATTATATAAATATCCAAATCTCGCTGGCAACCTTTTTTTATTAAGAGTTTTTTAAATTATTATTTTAATAATTTCTTAATTATATAAATCTTTTGTAATTTATTTATTTTTCAAGGTAACTTAACTTACAAATTCAAAATAAAGACAATTAATTATATAAAAACTTTGTGTTTTCAAGATAATTATATATATTTTTGTAATAACTTTTTTTTTATTTTGATTATTTATTCACGTTGACAAAAAAAAAAAAAGTTGCTTTCATATTTTTATTTTTTATAGGGCCTTAAATTATATTTTTTTACATAATAATATTTATTATTTGTTTTCTTTATTATTGATAAAAATTCGTTTGTTAAAACCTTATAACTCGATTAAAACCTGTATCCATATTAGATTTCATTCTATACATTATCCTTTAAGGGACACATTTTAGTCTATTAAGCAAAAAAATTAGTATGATCTTTATATTAACATTGTTTTATTGTTTAAAGAGTTTCTAACAAATCTTGATTATGAAAATATGATTAGATTATTTTACTTCACCATCTACTTTGTCGTGTAGGTTGGAGAATAGGTCAATGAAGCAATTGAATGATGTTGGGAAATACAGATATACAACTCCTGAACTTTATATAATATATGGTACTGAACCTTATTATTTTAAAACATTTTTGTATATCAAGTTGTAAGATTTTCAAGATTATATATTTTATTTTATTTATTAATCGACCAGTTAATTTATGATTTTGATATATGTAATTTGAGTAGTTTTGATATAGGTGGAACAGGGCCTTCAAAAAGATTGGCACGACTCTAATAGGTATATACTTGCATGATGTGTTCTGATTTAGCAGTAACAAGTCACAAACAATTGGCATAGCAAAAAGGATAGTGTTCGAGAAAGTTTAAATATAATTGAATCAAATATACATACATTTTTCTTCATGAATCAGGAAATCCTCTTGAAGGTGATTACAATTCTAAGAGTTTTACTGTGTGTGATGAAATATGAATTACACAAAAAAATAAAATTGATATTATGGCTTGAAGCACAACTTGAAACTTTGATCAATAAAGTGAAACAACAGTTATCAAACTAACATTGTTTATATTAAAGAATATGAAGCCTAATTTGTTACCAAAAGGTACTCTTTAAGACAGACAAATCTATTCATCGACAGATTAAGTTTTACGATTTGATAAAAAGTGGAATATTTTGGACTTGGAGTAGCTTTTTTTTGCCCGTAAAGAGTGGCACAATTGTTTTAATATGTGTTAAAAGCATAACACAAAAACCCATTAAAATGTGAATGGTCATCTCTTTTTTCTGATACTCAATTTATAAGCCAACACTTATGGTATTCTATATGGTATGTTGTTGTAGATAAGAGGACAAACAATTGATGGAAGGTTAAATGTACCTCCTTTAAAGTCACAAATTTTCATGTATATAAATGCCTTAAATACCCTTTCCAAAAAACAAAATGTGGTTTATGCTTCACATTTATTTTTCTTAAAAAAGGAAAAAAATTTAAAAATAACATTTTAATGTGGGCTTTGTGTTTCATTCAAGAGCATCAAAAAAAAATTATACATATTTGGTGAGATGCTTAGGCAAGTCTGGGCCAAGTCTGGGCCAAAGAGCAAAAGAAAATAAAAGAAGGGTCCAAAAGCAACAAGTCCAAGTCAATGTCTAGATCTAAAGTTTTTGCGATCGAGCGGCCCATTCGATTTCATTAGCGGGTGAATTCATCGACGACCCAACTCGCACCAATATCCGCCTTAGTCACTGTACAATTGCAATCCAGTAGTCCGGCGACTTTTAAAGCCGGTTTAGCCAAGGCTCAAGTTGTCGGCAATCCCCAAACGTGAGTTGTTGGGCTTTATTTTAAGCAGTTCTTGTGGAGGGTTTAAATCCTGATCGGAAACCGTTCTTTTGTGGGGGTTGGGGGGGGGGGGGGGGGGGGGAGTGGACCATAATTCAAAGAGAGGAGAATGAGATGATTTCGGGAAGTGATTGTTGGTATTCTTTTCAATTAATTAGGTATCTTAGATTAGGTTTATAATTTGCTTTCGTTTTTTAATCTTTTTTAAACCAGCAATGAGTTTATAATCATTTAACTCAGATTGTGTTGAGACTTGTTGAACCTTTTTATATCATTTAATTTACATTTCTGCAAACCTTGATTTAATCATTTATCATTGTTGGGTTATCTAATTAAGTTGGTACCCTTGAATCGTTTAGCCTAACTGTGAATTTCTAAATAAAGTTGTGAATCCATAATTGTTTTCCATTCTATTTTAGTAGCCAACAATACTTCAGTTGATTGGTGGTCCGATTAATTTTAGCGTTGAATTTGCTTAATCTAGTCTAAATGGTCGGTGTCCGATTATTGGCTAGGAATGACGTTTGTCTAACACTACTAAAAGGAAGACTTTTCTCTACAGACTTTCCCTCGGAAGTCCGTCGTTAGAGGGTGATTTTTCAGAAAACCATCATAAAAGTTGGTGGTTAAATTGTTGGTCGGTAATTCAAATCAGTGACAGATTACTCATGTATTCTCTGGATGATTCGTTGGTATTTTCTTGAAAAACATCGGAATCTAACAAACCCTTGGTATTTTCTAGGTGATCCATGTTAATCATCGACGAAATTTTCTTTGGATGATTTTTATGCGTAAAAGATATTTTTTTACGGTGCAAGTATGATGCAATTTTCAGTTGGGTCTATGTTTGTAACTAGACTTAATTAGCTGATTAGAAACTAGTTTATTGGGCATATCATGCTAATTTAATCTTATAAACAAGCAGTTATCGGTGTGTATCGATGCTCATTCAGGAATAAAATGAGATGATCCCTTTTATGAACAAGTCTATGATACGTAATCGGTCAATGATTTACACTCATTGTTTTTTTAAGTGTTTCTTATATTCATCATAGTGTATTATCCATATGATTACGAATCACAATACACTACCACGGGATGCGATCCAACCGAGGTACGTCTCTCTTCACTTAAGTCAAAAATTTCGGAATTAACTGATGTTGTGACGTAAATGATTACATCAAAAATACTAATATTTTAATCAAACAAATTACATGTAAAAACGAGAATTTTATAGTCTCTAAAAAGTTTATAAATGAACATCCCTCTATATATAGGGGTATATATATAGGGTTAAATCAAATGAAAACCACAAAAATGTTATAAACTTGTGAAAATCGATTTAAAATGAAAACTTTTCATTATTTTTTTCATCTACTGTTAGGATTTAAAATATTATTTCACATATATTTTGTGAAAATTGCACATGTATTTGTCATTTGTTTCATCATATGAGAAAAAAATTATGCGTATCCACATTTAATTTTTTTCATAAGGTGAACACAAACAGATGTAAAACAATATCTTAAATTATAGTTTTTTATGGAAAAAAAAATCATGTAAAAAAATATTTTAAAATCGGTACTCACAAGTTTGTAACTTTTTGTGATTTTCATTTGATTTAGCCCCTATATATAGGGGTTAAATCCTGTGAGGACCAAAAAAAGATTGAGGACCATGAGAACTGATCTTAATCATTAATTGAATTAATCTACGGTTATGAAAAGAGATGACATTTTTATGATCTTTTTGAAATTTGAAACTAATTATTAGATAATTTGCAAGTTGAAAGGGACATTCTAGACATTGACATTCAATCCGTAGTCAACAAAAATTCAACAATAACAATTATCAAAATTATATTAATTATAATGAACTTTTTAATCAAAAAATCCAGATAAAAAATGAAATTTTTTTTTTAATTTGACACGAGTATAATTATTTTTTAATATTTTTTTAATAACTGCAATTTTTACATAAAACAATAAAAGTAATTTAACTCATATGTTATGTTATCTTGTGAAACAGCACTTCAGTATCACATTTTAAGACATTTTTTGTTCCTTTTCACATGATGAACAACATTACCTTGTTTCTTTTCACGTAATGAAACAACACTACACTGTTTTTTTTTACATAATAAAACGATACCTTGATATTTTATACAATATTTCACGTTATTTTTATTATTTCTTTTCACATAATAAAACATTTTCATATCATGAAACAACACTAAATTTTGAATTATTTACTAGAATCGAACGATTTTGTTCAGGACTACCTTATCCTCTAGTGGCTGGTGGTGTTCTGGTATATGCATGCCATTGTCCCTACTCCACCCGAAAGGTCAAAATCATAGGGACTTTGCATAGTAATTTATTTATTATATTTTCTTTGAGTGAATTACGGATTTAGTCCTTGTGGTATGTCAAAAATTATAATCAAAGTCTCTATATTCAATTAATTATGGATTTGATCCCTATGGTTTTTATTTTCTTATGGCTAAAGTCCTTATCACTAACTGAATCCGTTAACCTAGTTAACTAAATGATAAAAAGACCAAAGTGTCCCTGATTTGTTTTTTTTTCTATTAAAAACTAAACAATATATACTATACTATATTTTTTTTAACTTTTAGTTATTATTATTTTTCATGTAAGAAGAAAGACATTCGAGAACACCACGATCAAGAAAGATCATACCATCTTCTTTATCGTCGACCAGACTACACCTCAGCACAGGGCACCCTCCCCCTCCTGTAGACTATTTCTTCCATATCTACAATCAAATCTAAAAACTTGAACCTCCATCTTTCTTGCAATGTGACAAGCACCACCAACTGCCTCTGTCTATTTCTCTCATCTTCTTGTTAACTAACAAGGTGGAAGAACAAAATTTGAAGCTAGATTTGTAGTATAAATATTTGTTTTATCCACCCTAATTAATCCATTTGAAGCCACTGCCAGTGACTTTCTTTTTCCTGCTAGATTTAAAACCATGGAATCAATGGTGTTGAAATTGGAACCACAAATGACTGGGAAACAATGAATGTAGAGGGGTATATTTTATTTGAAGCAAGAATCTCCATTGATGAACCTCGAAGAACTCGACTTCGTCTTCTTTAGGGTATTTTTTCTTTCTATTTTGTCTTCTTTACGGTTTGTTACGATGGTTGGATTCAAAAACCGAAATTCAAGAGGGTTTCTCTCCTTGGCTGGCTTCCAAAACCAAAACCGCAGAAGAAAGGGGTTGCTCCATCGAAGCATCAACATCACTAGTGAGTACTTTTGAGTCTTTCCTTCTCTCGATTCATTTTCTTTACGGTTTGTGATTTTTTTTGTTTGTTTGAATATGATCTTTTTATAGTAATTCAAAATTCTTGATGTTCTTGAAATATTGTGTGTGGATTTGTTTAATTTAAAATTTTCATATAATTCTATCTTCATATTTGTGTTTGATTGTGGTATTCTTGGTGGAAGTACTTGAATGTCTTTCTTTTTACATGAAAAAAAAGAAAAAAAAAAAGAAAAAAAATTAAAAAAATAATAATTAAAAGTATTTTTTTATAGTTTAATGTATATATTGATTTTGTAAGAGGAAAAAATAAATTAGGGACATTTTGGTCTTTTTATCCCTTAGTTAACTAGGTTAATGGATTCTGTTAGTGATAAGGACTCTAGCCAAAAGAAAATAAAAACCATGGGGACCAAGTCCATGATTAATTGAATTTAATAACATCAGCCATATTTTTGACATACCATAGGGACCAAATCCGTAATTTACTTTTTTTTATTATTATATATTTATTTTAATAACTCTATAAGATCTTTTTCCTATATATAAATACAAAAATAATGATATAGAACACATATACTATCATTTAATTCATATGATGAAACATAATTCTAAAATATATTTTATCAAAAAACTTATAACTTCAAAAGATTTATTTTGAAACATTCTAAAAGAAATTGATAATTTTTTTTATATTTTGTAAGCGCCATCAAACTCATGCAACAAATAAATACTATGGAAGTCGTTTACTTAAACGTTTATTTGGTAAGTGCTTAATGATGAAAGGGCGTAGGATCGCGTGAGAAAAAGTGTTAACCTTCAAGGTTTAGTGGAAGTCGTTTACCTAAATACTGTGAAAAAGAGCAAATTTATGCAACAAATAAATACTGTGGAAGTTGTTTACCCAATTACTTTTGGTCTTTAAGGTTTAATGATTTCGTTGGAATTAGGACTTAACCTTCAATAAGTTAAAAAGTCATGCCTCAAGTTTGGATTTTGTTCTGAAAATGAAACCTGATCACTAATTTCTCTATTATGTCTGTTAGTGTCAGAAGTATTTTCGTCCAACCATATTTTTCTTCCTTTATATATATATATTTTCTAATTTTATGAGAAAAAAGACAATGTTTTAAAACCCGGGTTAATCCTACGTCGAACTCAAATGGTTGACGGAAAGAATGACGTTAACTAACGCCGGGTTAATGCATTTGACCGACCTGTTTCAACCCGACTGGGTTTCTCAAAAACCCGGTTAAACAGGTGGTAAACCCGTTTTTCAAACCTGGTTAACCCGTTTTTATATTAAAAAATTAAAAAAGTGTGTTATGTGTGTTTTTTTTAATGTATTTGAATTGATGTAAAACTTGTTGTTTGTCTATTTTTAATGTCGAAATTTGTGAACATCAAATTATTACTTTATATATATATATGTGTGTGTGTACGCATGAAAATAAAAAAAAATACAAGAAATTAAGAGAATTATTAAAACTGATTAACCTGATAACTGAACCGCTTAAATCAGTTAACTTAAGACCCGGTCATCACACCAGATCAATTTTAAACCCGAGTTTTAAAACATTGAAAAAGGGTATGAAAAATTGATATGGTTGGGGGTTGGTACTCGAATTAAATAGGGGTTGCAAGTTGTTCATATGTCCCCACATGCACTTTCTTGGAAAGAAGCGATGCTTCAGAATCTTTCCACTTTTGGAAAGTCGCACTTAAATTTAATCAAACGCATTTTCGTTTCCAACGACTTGTACTTCTAAACCATACAAATTTTTACCTATCAATATTATTACTTATTTATTATTATTTTCATTTTAGATTGTGTGTCTACAATTTTTATTTATCTTTATCTTTGTTTTAGAATTAGTATTATTTTTTAAATAAATTCTCAAAATTACACATGATTAATGCACCCATATTTAGACTCATGAAGAGAAAGAATTAAAATAAAGATAAAGATAAAAATGTCATTTGATTAATAAAAAAAATATAATAATTATGTATGTTTAAAATTATGTATCATTTCAATTGTGGACTATTAATTTAGGACGAATAAAGTATTATTTTTACAAGTTACACAATTTTATTTATTATTAGGACAGTTACCAAATGTAAATCATAAAAAAGTTAAGAACCATAACAATAATCTTATCCATATGGTCATTAAGGGTTTTAATTAAGCTTTCATTTTAGTTGAGTAAGGACATAATGAATTTTTTTGAGTCATTTATCAACCGATCTAATTTGAAATATTCATACATAAGTTAATTATCTCTCTATGTGTTTCTTTGTCTAAATGTTTCTCTCTCATATTATTTGACCTTACAAACATAGAAGGTTTGATACAGATTGAAGACAATAATTAAGATAGAAAGAAAAAGAGAGAAAAAATATCGATCTATTTTTATTTCAAAATAAATATTATCCAACGATATTGCTTGCATAGTCAACATGTTTGTGAGAATAACCATTGTTGAAGGTAGGTCATTTTTGGGAGAGTAGTTATTTTTTGTATGAGTAGTCATTATAAAAAGGGGTTAGGGTTATGATTAAATCTATATATATATATATATATATATATGATTAAAATTTACATTTTTGTTTGTAGATATAAGCTATCACCTTGAGAGATTTTTTCCCTTCATATCTAAATCTATTACATATTTGAATTCTTATCTTAAAATATTTGGGTAATTTTTTGATCAAAATCTCCACAAAAAAGAGGAAAAGAAGATTAAATAATTTAGGTAATTTTTAGTTTCTGGCCCTTTTTATGTGATATTGTTATATAAGAAATAATGTAGTGATGTTTCAACATGTGAAACAATTTAGTGTTGTTTCACTATGTGAAACAACATATTGCATAATACTTGAGTGCTGTTTCACAACATAAAACAAAACAACATCGTTAACGTGAAACATAATGTAAAATATTAATGTTTTGTTTCACCCAATAAAACAATACGAGTTAAATTAACGGTAATATTTTATATAAAAGTTACAATGATTAAAAGATTTCAAAAAGTTAATGATGTTGTTCGTTTATTTGATGTATATTTTACTTAAAAAAATAAAAATTTACATTTTGATTAAATCAAAGGAAAAAGCAATAGATAGTCACAGATCCTATAAAGTATATATAATGTTTCATTTAGTTTAAAATAAAAATAATTAAATTTAGATAATCAAAGGAAAAAAATATATTCACACCTCAAGTCATGGATCTCAAAAAATGTCTCTTACAAATCCTTCAAGTTTGACGTAATTAACTATATAATTTGTTGATATTACAAATATGTCATTTAAGTTAATGACTATTGATTAAATCAATTTAAGAAGTAGATTCATCCTTACGATTTTCAATTTTTTTTATGGTTTTCGTATAATTTAACCCTTTTTATTACATATTATTATATTTGACTTTTTTATAATGTGATAATTATATTAAATTTCTTTAATATTATTATTTGGTTCATCGTCTTTTTCACATTGCGGATGACCACCCCCATATTAGAAGATCAAATCCAAACAATTCTTATAAACTCATCTATTTTTAACACAAATAACATAAAAAAATATAATAATAATAATAATAAACAATAACAACAATATTGTCAAAAAAAACAACAACAATAATAGTAATAATAATAAGACCGATTTGGTCCCTGAGGTTTGTTATTTTTATGGATGTAGTCCTTTATCTTTATTTATTACATAATAACCCTCTACATATGTAATTTGTCTTGGATTTGGTCCCTCTCCCAAATGTATGTTTGCCATTTCCATTAACCACAAGGACATACCAGTCGTTGCTTTCTCTCTTTCATTGTTCAATCTTGCAGATGGCTCTTTAATGATTGTTTGATCATTAAAAAGGAAATTTAATAAGATTTTAAACAAGAATCATATTGGAGCCTTTGGGGATCGAATTAAGTGCAAAAAAGGAAGGAAAGTGCGAAAGCGGAGCCTCGCGACCTAGGTCACGTATGTCACTGGATATTGGTCTGGCAAAGCGCACGACCTTTCCCCCGACCTTAATTCGTGTGGCAAGTCGCGGGGATCTAACCTGTAGTAAAAAATCCAGATTTAACTCTTTCATCATTCATCCATTTTGGGTGATTCTTTTTTCTATGGTCTCGATTTTTGAATCTCTTCAAAATTAGATCAAGAGGAGTAACCTTTATTGGAGCATTCTAGAGTATTTGAGAAAGATAACCTTTTCATCTCTTTCCCTTGTAAGCTGGGTTTTGTGTGTTCTTCATTTCCACTCTTTTTATTCCATCTTTTCTTAGGTTTTGGATTACTAGAGGTGGAGAAGATATTATGAGAGATTTTGGATCTACAGTTTGGAAGATCTACTCGTAGATCTCGAGTTTCTTCAAAAGAATTCAAGGCTTGGTTTGGAACCTAGATTTAATATAAATCTAGCAAGGTAAATTTTAGTTGTTTTGCAAAACTATATACATGTCAGAATATCTCTATTTTATAGGTTTGAACACATTATGTAAATTCTAGTTGTGTTTTAGACACATTTGGGTTAAAAAATCCCTAAAAATGTTTATGAGGATTTATTGGGTGTTTTGAGACACCAAATGTTATTTGTTTTGTTAAAAAGATATTTATTGGGTATTTGGAAAAATTGATACAAATTATTATTTTAACTCTTTAGAAATGTATTTTGAGTTAAGAATGATTTCTTTTGATATCATTCCACAAACCAAAGGGTTTATCAACTTGGTTTTGCATCTAATATGTATTGGAGACTTTACCCAACTTATGAACTTTGAATAGTAGCATATTAGCCTTTCAATCATAAGTGTATAAATATTTGGTAAACACCCCTCTCAACTTTGTGGGGATTTTGGAAATGGAAACCTTACAATTTTAGGCCTTTTGGCTATCAAACATCAAAGAATGATTTGTTACAGACATATTTATGCTGTAAGTGCCATTGATTGTAAATGTTGAAAATAGGCCTTTTCGGTTTATGTGATTTACCCTTGGCTTCATTTAAAGTCCTTCGTACTGAAACAAGAGTTAAAGTAATGAAATTAGCACACATGAAAACCCTGTCAATATGTTCACAAAGCCGGTTCCACTTAGCAAGTTTAGTCATTGCTTAGACTTGCTAAATTTTGACAGTTGGAAGAAGCAATAAGGGGTGCACCTGAGTCCCATGAAGCGACAATCTGGGGTCTTTCAAAGAGCAAATCAATATATGTGCTCTTTCGAGAATATATCTGTTATGAGTATTCCTAAAAGAGTAATATGGGTACCTCACGATACATCCGCATATAAGGAAGATTTTTTTGTTATTCTGGACAATTCAAGTCAAGGTGGAGAATCGTTGAGATGATGCCTTGAATATTTTTTTGTTTTTGGAAACTTATGTGGTTTCCTTATCAGACAAGGATTAGGAAACTCTTAGTTATCATTATCAAATTATGTTCTAGGGATCTATAAACATCCCATAATAGAGGCTCTAGATATTATCAAGGGAAAAAGTTTGAACCAGTTCATCATTTGGAACTAAATAATGTTTTCTTTTTTCTTATAATAAAGTTTTTCCTCTTTCTGTTAATTTTATGTGTCACATTCAGTTTTGTTTATCTTGATCAATTGAGGTTCTTGGTTTTTGTACAACACTTCACAATGAATGTTTGGTCCTTTTTTCTCCTTACCACCACTAGTGACGGAACCCCATAAGGGCCTTTGGGGGCAATAGCCCCTCTGCTTTTTGATTCAAATAGCATATTTAAACTTAATGAAACGTATTACTTTTTTCTCAACTGGTTATCACTTTTTCCCATTATTAACCTTGAGGCTCCAGGTTCGAGACACTTGCCATGCATTTAGCCTTTTCTTTCGTCATTTTTCCTTATTTTTTTTATTCCTATGCATTTCCATCCACTACATACTAAATTATAAAAATATAATTTCATACTAAATTAATATTATTATGAATATAATTTCATACTAAATTATGAATATTAATTATATGTAAAAATTAGTTTTTATTTTTAGATATACAAATAATATAGTTAAGAGGAAGTTTAAAGAGAAAACCTTAAAAAATGAAAAACTAAGGAACATTCTGGTAACTGTTCATCTGGACTGTATGCACATATGCATATCGGTAATCGAAGTTATTTTCTTGATTTTTATGCACATTTGCATACACTCAAGATAAGTGGTTACTAGAGTGTTCCTCACTTTTTCATTTTTTTGTGGTTTTCCATTGAAACTGACCCTAGTAGTATATTACTAATCTGAAGGGTTGTTTTTATTAATTCATAATAATCCAAAAACATAACAAATTTCAATTGCTATTTTTTAGTTAATAGTTTGAATGTTTTGAGTTTTAGTCTTACATTAACCAATCTTTTTTTAATATAATTTAATAGTAGAGCATACCAAAAAGAAAGTTACATGCATATCATTTTGATCTCTGAATATTTATGATATTATATATTTCGACCCCCGAACTACAGTGGTCGTGTTTCGCCCTGACCACTACCACGAGTTTCTAAAAAAACACGCAAGAAACTTGCATGTTTTGGCCCACGCAAATTAGAAAACACTTTTCGAATATTGGGTTATGTTGGGTCACCGATGATTTATTGATGATTCCTCAATCTTTCCTTACTTAAAATATTTGGTATCATCATCAAATAGGGGGAAATTGTTGGGTCACCGATGATGTGTTGTTAACTCCTCAATCTATCCTTAGTCAAATATTTTGTATCTTGGGTTCTTTGTAAAAGTCTGGTCATGCTCAACAAGTTCAGCGAATCGAAGACTAGCTGATACATAAGGAAAGATGAAGATATGATTGCCACCCAGACTTAGCCGAATCATCAGCTAAAATGATCAGCCAAAAGTGAAGACCAAAATCGATAAGTAAAAAGGACAGTAGAAGACTCTAGCCGATATATCCTTTGATATATTCGGCTAGTGGTCCTATCTGGTATTTTGGAAGAACTTTTATGAAGATACTCCTTGTCATCAATATCAAGAACGTGTTGCCCAAGTTTTAGATACAAACATTATCTAAAGGTTTGTTTGTCTTTATCCAGAACTTGTTCCCCAAGTTTTAGATAAAAACTTTATCCAAAGATTTGTTTATCTATCGCAACAACGTGGTCCACAAGTTGAAGTTGATGGGACAACAAATGAAGACTTGAAAGGTGAATAGTGCCATCTGTACCATAAAGTATGGCACCCATCTTTATCCAAAGAAAACTTAGCCATCAAATTATATTGTGACAAGTGTCCCTTGCTCTCCAAGCATAAGACATTATAAAAGGAGAAGAAGACCTCTCATGAAAATCATGCCTTTGAAAAGAGAGAGATCTTCTAAGTGAGAAGCTGATGATTGGCATCAACATAACTACTTTGTGTTTAAGTTATGTTTGTGTGTTCTAAGTGTTAGATTGTTAGAATAGATTTGATCTTTTCTTTTCCGCAACAATCTGTTTTCTGAGTGTAAGTTTTTAATATTTCAATATTAAAAAATTAAAAGAGAAAAACTCTGTGTATTTGTATTCAACCCCCCCTTCTACAAATCATTTACTTGTTTGCCATTACCCTAACCAGGAACAACATGTTATACAAATAAACATATCAATATCTAATTCCTACTCAAATATTCACATGAACTATATAATGAAACATTCACATATTTTATTGAATATAATAACTTTTTTTTGAACCGACAAGTTAGTGGTTAGAGATTTGAACCCATAGTGACATCCAATTGGGCAGTATGCGGGACCCGAACCTATGCCTTAGGGGATAAACCCCACACCTTTAACGCCTCAGGAGGAAAACCCCAACGAGGAGGCTCGAACCCGAGACCTCCTGCATGTGGTAACAACCTGCTGACCAACTCTGCTAGGCAGGTGTAACTAATCATTAAAAATAAACCAAAACATCAACAACAAAAAAAACATAACACGCGGAATAAATAAATCGAAGAGTAAAGTTTAATTTTGGTCTTGAGGTTTGTACATTTTAATGGTTCCCGTCCTTAACGTTTATTTCAACAGATCCATCCTTCACGTTTGACACACTTCAACGATTTTCGTCCCTCATCCTAACAACCGTTAACTTTTTCTGTTAAATGAGGGGTATTTTAGTCATTTTACTTGTTTTTACAAAAGCCATCAAACTTTAGGGACCTATTATGTAATTATGTATATATATTTAGCATGTACACTTAGACAAAGGACCACCTCACCGGATGCCATCTCCGGTGATACCCCTCGTCGGACCACCTTTGTCGACCAATCATCAAGCACATGCTACCCCTGATTTCTTCACCTAAACCATTTCTCATCTCCAGTTCTTCCATTCGTCCCTGTGATTTGGTAAGGGACTGTGTCGTCGGAACAAAATTGTCGAGACCAAATCACAGCAGCAACCATCGTGAGATCGTCCTTGCTCCCTCCATCTCCCGATCAGCGGGTCCGTGAAATCGTCCCTGTAACCCACCAAAACCCCCCGTGGTCCTATCACCGACCTCCATCTCCGACCACTGTTTGTTCTTATCCACCTTCTCCCGACGATCATACAATGACGACTTTCATCTCGATCCAGATCATACATTATTATTTTTTCTCCCCACGATCATACAGGGTGTAACACCCTATTTTCGTCCCAGTTGAAGAAAGTGTTGAACCGAGCGATTCAATAACCAAATGATAATTTCGGAGTTTGAGCAGTGGTGCCATATGAGAGTGACATTTGTCACAATAGCACCGATGGTACTAGAGTATGTCCGTCTCGACTATTATGCCATGCGGTTATGACATCTGTCACAATAGCACCGGTGGTACCAAGTGGTTGGTGGTCCCAACAATTGTGTCATGCTAAAGTGACAATGGCACAATGTATCAACCTGGTCTTTGGTAAACTGAAATCCCGAGTCCTCTTTGTGTCCCACTCTTAGAATAAATGAAATAAGTATTTTGAAGTTAATCATATTGGTATCATCTACAAGACGAGAAACGGGATCAAAACGGGTGAAAAGTAGGAAAAAACACCTCGGTACAACTCATGCAACAATGTCATGCTACTATGACAGTGTCACAATCGCAGGGAATTGTCGCCGGAAGACATCTGATGCCCTAACTCAAAATTTGACTCTCGCTACATAGCGGGTGACTATGCCATGCGTCTATGACATGGCATAGTCGCGTGTCATTGTCGCGGACGACCTCTAGTGCTTAAAATCAGGATTTTCTTCATTTGGTCATATCTCTCTCATTTCTTATCCGATTTGGGCGATTCAAAGTGTTGTCGTTTCGTCTTTGAAAGATATTCAACATGGAAACAAGATGGCTAGAGGTTGTTTGATGATTTTGGAGCTCATAGGTGTGGGAGGTAAGATCACCTCTCCGAAATCTTGGATCTAGGGTTTGGGTTTTTGCACCAACAACTCTCATTCTCCCTTGGGTTATCTTTTGTGCATGTTTTGGAAGTTATGTAGGTATTCTTGAAGGGATTATATCATGGATCTACAGGTTTATCTTGAGGATCTAAAGTCTTCACCGAATGGAGCTCGGTATTGGGGTAAAACCTAGATTTAGCCTAAATCTAGCAAGGTGAATTCAAGATACTTTGTGAAAATTTTGTACATTCCAAAAACGTCCATTTTTGAAGTAGTAACATGTTTTACTTATTATTTATCAAATGTGTGAGTATTGGGGTAAGTTTGCATATTTGGTATAAAAGAATTTATAAATCATGTAAGAAGCTTATACTTGAGTTTTAGACATTTTTGACAAATAAAGTATAAGTGTGAGTTGTTTGGGTGCATTACCTTTTTAATGAAAATCATTTGGTTGTATTTACATCCTTAGAGTATTTGATTTATAAATCGTTGGAAAATACATGTTATTGCATTATGAGACATTTTGGAAATACATGAATATGATTTCATTTGGAAAATCGTTCGTCTCAACTAATGTTTTGAGTAATTACATAAGTGTTGAGTTATAGAGCAGTTGCTCGATTTTTGACTAAAATGAGTCTCATGGACATTTGTCCGATTTAAGTGGCTACATGTTGAGCTTTTCGGGTTATATGCAACTAAGGCATATTTATTTATAAAATTACATGCTTTGGGTGCATCGGTCATTCATTTAGAGGTCATGTAATTTAGACTGCATTGCAATGGATCCATAGGCATGTGAGTCGAGTTGTTATTTGAATATTGGAATCATAATTCCTTGTTTTGAGGTTGATACCTAAAATGGGAGATAGACATAGAGTTGTTGAGCGGGGTAACCATATGAGCGATATACTTGGAGTTGTTGAGCTTGGCTTGTGAGCGATAGACATGGAGGTGTTGAGCTTGGTACCTATATGAGCGATATACATGGAATTGTTGAGCTTGGTACCCATGCGAGCGATAGACATAGAGTTGTTGAGCTTGAGACCTATATGAGCAACATGCATTGAGTTGTTGAGCTCGTTAACCCATTAAACTATAGACCTGGGGTGGTCGATCTTAATGAATAAATTTAGAGGTGTGGCCTACTTTTACGTTCCGCCACTAACCTTGGAGACGGGTCTCCCCTGGCATCGAAAGGTGTTATTTTGGGTATTGAGTCTTATCCATTGTTTTTCGGTGACGTATTTTGGAGTATGAGATATTATCCACATTTTGTGTTAGTGGATCCTTCAGAGTTGACCATATTTGGTATTACAGAAATGGATCCTTGTCCATAAATTGGTGTCTGAAGCATTTAAACGCATTCACGTTTTGAGTGAGTAAAAGGTGTGGAGTTCGTGTTTGAACGGGTAGTTCTATTTAAAACTTTTATTACTTCGATATTTCGATTTAAAGCTTTATAATGATAAAGATGAATTTTGGGAAAAATGTTGTTTTTATACTGGAGTCTTTTATTTGAGAAATTATTATCCAACCAAGCAATCTTTAGATTTCTATCATTGATAAATGTTGTTATAAACTCTTGAACTCACTAGGTGTTAAGCCTAACCTTTTTCTTTGTCGGCATGTGCATCATGTTACTGTTGTGGTTGGTACTAGCGGCACGTGTGAACTTGAGTGCTAGGAATTGACACAACAAAGATCTAGCTTTTGATGACGTTTTCCGCATTCGGAGATAGCGACACTTATTGGTTTAGTAACACCCGAGCATATGTAGGTCTTTGTGTAAGACTTGGTCTAACTTTGTTGAGGTTTAATTAGAATATTTGTTGAGGCAATTCCAATGTTGATTTATAAGAGAATGATTTATTTCTTATTTATTGTATTGATGAAAATTTTAAGTTAGTCGCTCTTTCCAAATTTGACGGTGTTACACAGTGACTACTTTCATCTCGTTCCAGAAGTGAAGTTACAAGCTTGGTTTTGTAGACGGAGTTGCAGGTTTGGTCTGGGTTTTTGTGGGTTACGGTGGTAATGGGTTTGGTGATCGGACTTATAGATTTGGTCTAGGTTTTTGTGGGTTACCGTGGTAATTGGCTTGGTGGCCGGAGTTGCAGGTATGGGTTGAAGTTACGTCCGGTGATAGATTCCAACAACAGGGCCAAGGATATGTGATTTGCTCTCGGTGGTGTGGTTTCGCCCCTGTGGTTCCCGGCAATGGTTGTTACCAACGATGATTGTTGTCGTCGTCGATTTGGTCCCGACGATTAAGGCCCCAACGATTTGGTCCCTGTTTATATATATATATATATATATATATTATAATTATAATGTTATAGTTAATTACATAGGAGGTCCCTAAAGTTTGATGTTTTTTTAAAAACAAGAAAATTTTAAAAACATGTAAAATGTTTAAAATACTCCTCATTTAATTGGACTTAACAGAAAAAGTTAATGGTCGTTAGGATAAGGATGAAAATTGAAGAAATCGATCAAACATGAAGGGTCAAAGTGTTGAAATAAACGTTAGAAATGGAAACCGTTGAAATGTATAAACCTCAGGGGCCAAAATTGAACTTTACTCTTAATCGAATTACAGAGAATAAATTACTCCTTTTTTTTGTAACTTTTGAGGCTCCATTTTTATTATATTTTATATCTTTTAGTCTTAAAGAGTTTGTGGTAATTAATTTAGTTTTAAACATAAACATATATTCAATTGGAAAATACTACTACATCACATTTTACCAATTTATGTTATATTTATATGAGATCTGCTTAAGCATATAATAACAAGAATAAAGGCATAGGAACATAAATACATAATTAAAAATTGATTTAACATAATACCGTAAAGAGTTTAATAGATCTGACTTGGATCACTTGAGTTATACACAACGAAGTTTATTGAAGCGGAAGCAATCATCCTCACGTACGGATCAAAGTCTTCTAAAGCTCTATACGGTTTGCTTCAGAATGAGGTTCAACTGAATGTATTATTCGTATAGGCAATAGGGACTTGATCTTCTTTATTTATAAGCCATTGAAATTTAGAGACCCATCCCATAAGGAGTCCTAGTTTATGTATAGATTTGTTTTTAAATAATAGAAGATATACATTTACCTTAATGTTAATCATGTAATTAACTTAATGAATATCCTACTCATGTTAGAAGATATATATCCTAATATGTGACTGAATTATAACTGATATAAGATTCTCTTGATAAATCCTTTAATATTTATTACAGACAAATGATAAAGTCCAATTAATTTCCAACAATTTACCCTTAAATTCCCTTAAATAAGTAGCTAGCTTAATTGTTGGGACCGTTGATGATCTAATGGCTGAAAATCTCTCAAACTTCTCATCAATATAGGGTTGGGTACTTGTGAAACCTACTTTTCGTGAGACCTTTTGAGACCAATGTGAACTATGGAGGTCCATGAAGTTATGTACAGGTTCATGCTTTTTCACTGAAAGGTTGTTGTTTTGGATGTAAAGGTTCTATATATTATTCTTATGGAAGTTCGGGTTTCCGTCACCTGACAAAGAAAACTCATTCAAGGATTTAAAAGTAGTTTCACATTTTTCATGAAAACTGTAACACCCGGAATTTTTGTTGCTATCTTCCATCGTGGGTTCATCTTTAAATATTAGTTCTTTAAGGTTTAAATTGAGCTCATTTGAATGTTCTTGGGTGTTGTAGTGCTGCCGTTTCAAAACTCAAGGTAATGTTTGGTTAAGGAGGAAAAAGTGGGTCAAGTTGGTTACGAAGTGAGTTAGGAACTGAAACTAACTTGATAGCTAGCCTACGAGACTATTACACTCAACAAAGGCTAGTGTGGGTTACCAAGCTAGTTACGAAAACGCAACCCACTTGATAACCAACCCTAAGCTCTGGTCATGTGATTTATGCTTAGCATGTGTTACCATGCTAGTTATGAAAACGCAACATACTTGATAACCAACCCTAAGCTCTAGTCATGTGAATTATGCTTCGCGTGGGTTACCACGCTGGTTACCAAAACGCAACCCACTTGATAACTAGCGTCCACCTTTGTTCAGCGTTTTTAAGGACCGAAAATCGGGATCTTTCTCATTTTAACCATATCTCTCTCAATAATGCTCCGATTTGGGTGATTCAAGTTGCTATGGATTCGTCTCTTGAAGCTCTACAACATGGAAACGAGAATGGTTAGAGGCTATTGGTTGATTTTGTAGTTCATAGAAGTGAAGGTAAGATCTTAATCCTTGTATCTTGAATCTAGGGTTTGAACCATTCTCACCAACAACTCTCATAGTATCTTGGGTTATCTTTTGTGTATGTTTTAGGTGATTATGAGGTGTTCTTGAGGGCCTTACACCATGGATCTGGAGTTGTAGCTTGTAGATCTCATCTCTTCACTTTGGAAGCTCAAGTTTGGAGTAAAACCTAGATTTAGCCTAAATCTAGCAAGGTGAATTCAAGATACTTTGTGAAAACTTTGTACATGCCATAAACATCCATTTTAAAGTATTAACATGTTTTACTTGTTATTTTATCAAATGTGTGAGTATTTGGTTAAGTTTGCATATTTGGTATAAAAGAGTTTATAAATAATGTAAGAGGCTTATACTTGAGTTTTAGACATTTTGACAAATAAAGTATGAGTGTGAGAATTTCTGGTGCATTATCTTTTAAATGAAAACCATTTGGTTGTATTTTCATCTTAAGAGAATTTGATTTATAAACCGTTGAAATTACATGTTATTGTCTTACGAGGCATTTTGGAAATATATGAATATGATTTCATTTGGAAAATGGTTTGTCTCAACCAATATTTTGAGTAACTACATCAGTGTTGAGTTATAGAGCTTTTGCTCGGTTTTGACTAAAATGAGTCTCGTGGACGTTTGTCCGATTTAAATGACTATGTGTCGTGGGTGCGTTAGTCAGTTGTGTAGCGTCGTGTAACTTTATGATTTCCTAACTTTGAGAAATAATTGATTGTTGGGAAATTATCAATACGTCTTGCTTGATGTATTTGATTTATAGACTAGAATGTAATAGATCCATAGGCATATAAGTCGGTCTTAAAATCGGGATTATCGTCCCCTTTTGGTCAACGTAAGAGATAAACTCAAGCCGTACTTGCTTGTATGATTGGTTGTTGCCATTAAGCCATTGATCCTTAGCGCGAGCTCTTGGCTAGGACCTTCGGAGTTCATGCTTGCTTGTGTGATGGATTGTTGCCTACATCCCTTGGTCTTAGAAAGAACTCTTAACATTTAAAGGTGGCTCACTTAGGTGTTCCGTTACTATGAATGGTAAATCGGTTCTCCCCCGTTATCTTCGGATATTTTTCACCCTTTCAAGGGTAAGCGTGAATTAACGGTTTATAAAACTTGGTTAAAGCTATGTTGTCTATCTCCACATTTATAACTTTATTTATGGTCGTGTGAGCATTGGGTTTGGTATCACGTTAAATGAGTATATCTATTTAAAGCTTTCATTTCTAATGTTATTTTGGTCTAAAGCTTTTATTATGGAAATAATGAATTTGAGAAAGATGTTATTTTTATAATTGTTAGTCCCCAAAGAGAGATGGCTAACTAAGAGAGGGTTTTGTAGAAGGGGGGTTGAATATAAAACACACAGAATATACTCTTTTTTAAATTTTTTAATATAAATATTAAAAATTTACACACAGATAGTTTGATGCGGAAAAGAACAGGCAGACTATTCTATCAAACTAAACACACAGATAACAGTAATTAACTTATACACTAAGGAAGTTAAAACAATACTGTTATAGCACACAGCTTTGCCACAGTCACACAAATAATCACTCTGAAGATTTGTTGAAAGCGTGAGATTTCTGGGAAGGACTTCATCTCCTTTTATAGTGTCCATGCATGGGATGCAAGTGGACAGCTGTCAAGGTTTCATTAGCTGGAAGATTATTTGCTGGAAAAAGGAAGAGACCACTTCCTTTGTACTAGAATAATGGATGAACCATTCCTTGTAGCACGTAATGTCAGATAACTTTATCTTCTTTTCTTCGTGCTCTGTGAAGTCCCATCAAACCTTTTAGCTAAAAGACAAATATTCATTTTATAAGAATAAAGAGAATGTCTTTATTTAAGGCTTGGTGCCCAAGTTCTTGCTGGCTCACGTGTCTTGCAATTGATATGAGTCAAGAACTTATCTCTTTGAAATTGCTAAGTGATACATCACACTATGTATCACATCGGTGGATACCTTGTAAGGCTGGAGTTGATAAGTGTATACTTTGCTTGATAACCTTCATCTTTCACTAAATGACAAAAGCATACACCCTTGAACTTGTGACTTGAAATCAAAGCCTTAAAAAATATACCTGCAATTTCGGTGACCAAGATTATAGTGTCGGTGACCATGACATCAAACTTGATGACCTCATCTTATTTGATGTCCTTAGTACTTTTGATGACTTTTGAGTGTACCATCGGTGACCCAATATATTGGTCTTGACTTGGCAAAATGATCTGAATATTGAAGTTGGTTGATACATCCAAAATTCCACTTTTTGATGTACAACCCCTTGATTGAATAGTCTTTGACTCTTCAATACTTGAAGCATATTTCAGACCTTCAAAAGAACCTGTAAAAATTCATTCATATAAAGGAAGGAGGTTCATCACCAAATCATCGGTGACCCAACAATCTCCCCCTATTTGATGATGATACCTGTAGGTTAGAAAAGAATTCTTTTTGACCCTTTCTATTTTTTTTTTGGGTTCTTTTGACTCAGATTTTTTTTTTTTTTTTTGATTTTTTTTTTGATTTTTTTTTTTGATTTTTTTTAACTGAGTATGTACAGTATAAGAGTATAAAATAAATGAAAGAATAAGTATAAGTTTAAATATGTGCAAAGCTTGTAAAAATATTAACAAGAGATGGGATGGAAGAAAAGTATGAACTTTTATTAATCATCACATAGATTGATCAAAGTACATGATTAATAAAGTTCACACTATACTATGCCTGTAGGATCAAGGATCTGAGGAGGGTTCTCTTCTTTTAAGTTCATCCAAGATCATTCTTGTGATGCCATGGTCTTCAATGGGAGGTACTCCAAGAATAGCAGACAAAAAGGAATTGTGAGCCCTTGGAATGTCAGAGGCTCTGAAGAAACCTATGCTGCCATAGATATCCTCAAAGAATACTCCAAGTTCAGGCTCAGTCACCATGGTTTGCTCTGGATAAGCAATATGAGTGGGAATAGAAGTATTTATACCTGAAGCATCAATCTTGATGCCCCTTTCATGAAGCATGACAAAATGTCCCTTCTTCTTGTTTTTAGGAGCAGTGATGACCTCTCCTTTAAGATCCTGTTGAATGAAGTACATTTTTTGTGCTTCAAGGTATGTCACAAGAATATTATTTTCCTTTTGGATGTTGACCATCTTGATGAAGAGTTTTCTGATGATATTAAGTACTAGCTCCTTGTACTTGCTTTTGCTCTTGGAGATGCATTTACCAACTTCCATCCACTCAGTCATCCCAAGAACTTCCAACCATTCAGCTTCATATACCTTTGATAAAGTATCAGCTCTCTTAAGGATGACAAGTAACTTGGGAGAATTCTTGGTTGGAGGTTGGATGGTAGCACTGATAATCTTGGAATCATCCTTCCTGTTCTTCAATCTCCTTTTAAACCACTCTACTTCCTTTGCCTTCTTGGCCTCATCAACCAATTTTGCAGCTTTATTTCTTCTTTATATTTTCAAGCTCATCTTTTTGAGCTTGAATTGCATCGATGACTTTGGCATGAACAACTTCATCATGAGCTAGCTTGAGTACATTAGTCGATCATACTCGAAGCGAGCCTTGATAGCTTCTTCTCTTTCGGCCTCGGAGAGAATTACCCCAAGAGGATCGGTGAGTCTTTGAGGCGGTGAAGTCTCGGAGTATACGCGAGGATCTCTCATCCTCTTCCTTTTCTTTTTCTCTTCCTTCTGTTCTTCAAAGGAAAGAGGCTTCTTTCCTTTGGCTTTTTCTTTTCTCCTCTTTTCTTCTTCAGTTTCAAGGGGTTGAGCACTGACACTCTCCCCCTCAATAGCTGCTCCAGATAACTCAGTGACCACTTGAGGAGTCACCTCGGTGACCAAAGGAGAGGTCACGTCGGTGACCGTGGCCACCACGTCGGCGGCTGGTGTGGCGGTATCGGCGGCTGCGTCGGCGGCTAGGAGAGCCACACCGGTGGCTGCGGTGGCTGGTTGAGTGGTCTTCTTATTTTTCTCCCCCTCAGTGGTTGAACCCTTGAAACCCACTGAAGAGAGAAATTCCTTCACCCTTTCCATATCAGAGCAGAGAACACCAATTTTCTTCTCAACTCTTTGAAGGACAAATCTATCAGTGTCCTTGAAGAATGAATCACCAATATCTAGTTCAACCGTTGGAGCAGAGGTTGGAACTTTATCAACTTTGGTGTGAAGACTGATAAGAGAGTCCATAATTGCCTATTGATTGACAATGAGAGAAGAAATATCTGTGACTTGACTTGAAGATGAACTCCGAAGTTCTTGTATGGAAGAAAGCACAGATGCCTGACTTGAAGAAAACCCTTGCTGAAGATCAAGGATGTCCAAGTGTAGGAGATCTAAACATGTCATTAGAGTTGGGTGACTCACCGACAACTCCTCAATGTTAGATCTAAGAGATGAGGAAAGGGAATCCATTCTTTCCTTTTCCTTAGCAGCATGATCTTCTAGAGCTTCTACCCTGCGTAAAGTAGTACTGGTAAAGTTTGTAAAAGCTGTGAGAAGATCATCTCCCTGTTTGGAAGTCATGGGAGCTGAAGGTTGAGGCTTTGGTGGTTGATCAGCATCATTATCATCACTGGAAGAATAATCCACCAAACCTGTAGGTTTTCTTGGGGGGGATTTAGGAGATGTGGGGGAGACACGTGGAGAAGAGTGTCTATGAGGAGATTCCTCAGTAATGGGTTCCTCCACAACCTTTTCATGTACGGGAGACGTACCTGATAAAGGTTCAGTGTCGGACATAGTGGGGTCAGTAAAAAGGAATGTTCCATCAAATGCACCTGGTTGTGATGCACCCTCATGTGGAATGTGGAATAGGAGCTGTGAGAGCTCACGGGGTGAGGAGATTCCTTGGATGGGATACTCCAAGTCATCTTCATCAACTAGTAAGAAAGTTGATGAAGGAATAGTATGGGTGTCCCTATTTACAACCATGTCCTTTTGAGAGGGCCTGGAGGAGCTGGGTATGGATGAGTGTTCCTTGGGTTTAGTGAGGATCTTTTCAACATCTACTGTCTTTTGGGAGGCAGTAGATGGATTATGCGTTTTAACCCTTTGGGTACCCTTGGACTTCTTTGAGGAAGTCTTTGGGGGGCTTTTAGAGTGTCTCCGCTTATGGGATTTAGATGCTTGGGTGGAAGCCAAAGGTTCTTTTGGCTTCATAGCATCGGTGGGTGCGGAGGTGGAAGTGCCCGACGCTTTGGATCTCTTAAGAGATTTGGGCACCTCAGTTACTCTAGGAGTAGAAGAGATAGAGGACATACCTGAGGTTCTATGAAGGCACGGTTCATTCTCTCCCCAAGTAAGAGTTGCATTCCTTGCAAACTCAACCATAGAAGGTCGGGGAGGGTTGTCTGATGCTAAGACAGCCTTCTTCATAACTTGGTTTCCCACTTGATGAAGAGGGAGATCATATATGATGTCATCCCTTTTCTCAAGTTTATCACCCAATTTAGCATTAATGATAAGAGAGAAGAGGCGTTGAAAATGGTACCTGAGGACGTCGGAGAGTGGAGAAGGAGGAGATCATTTCATTAAAGAAATAACTTGCAAAGTCTATTTTCCTCTGAAATATTAGAGCATGTGCCAGCTCAGTTACTTGGGAGGGTGATTGATCTGGACCACCTGTCTTCTTGCTAAGGCACAGAATCAGATGTGCAAACAGAAAGTTCCAAATACTTCCCATATTCTTGCGTAGTAAAGTACCTGGACCCTTTGACTTTGATCCCTTCTTTTCTTCCAAGTAGTTCAAAGCAGCAACCACCATTTGGTGTTCATTTCCCAAAGGAAATGTCTCATATGAATCGTAAGCAGGAAGCCTTAGGATTCTTCGAACGTCCTCAACATCAAAAACCACATCATGTTCTTCATTGGTAAGAACAGATGCAAGGATTTGGAAGCATCATATGTACAAGAAAGCCAAAAGTTTCCAAGAAGAAACTTACTCATCTTAGGTTTTGCAGTGAGTGCATATTGTAGAGGACACCTCTGAAGAAACCAGCAAATATCATTATACTCAGGATGAGTATTATCAGTTCCAATACGTCCATAGTAGTTGCATGCAGGGAAGGATAAAGATCCAAAGGTGATTGTTTGTTCTTCAGAAATTCTTGATGGAGATGCCATTGAAGAAGAAATGAAGTTGCAGGTTTGAAGTTCTTGCAAATGAAAGAGAAGGAGAGTGGGTGCGAGAAAGGTGGTGAAGTAGTGGGAAGGAAGTTTATATATGGGAGGGAAAAATCAACTTTCAAAGGTAATTATTACTTTTGGTGATTGAAAGGTCAGAATTCTAAGGGTTTTAGAGTTGAATTCGGCGCATGGTCTGACATTGATGATGTCATTAGGGATAAGAACAAATAATCTTGCTTATCAAGAGTGGTAAGTCAAGAGTTATCTTTAAGGGGTTAAGAATGTGAAGGGTTATAACGGTTACCTCGGTGAGTGTATGAGAGAGACGTCGGTGGCTCGCAGAGAGAGAGACGTCGGTGAGCTGACGTCAGCAAGACGTCGGTGGTTCGAACATGGGTGCAACGTCGGTGGCTCGAACCAAGGTGCAATGTCGGTGGCTAGAGCAATTCGTCGGAAAGTGAATCAACATCGGTGGCTTGGGAACAGGTGACGTCGGTGAATGACGTGTCGGTGGATGTCACGTCGGAAAGTGAAGCGTCGGAAAGGCAGCGACCGTCGGTGGTTGGTGGTGCGCCGTCGGTGGCTGGGGCGCCGATGGTGGGTGTGATTGTGGTCGTTGGTGACTTTCGGTGGTTGGTGACCGTGAGTCGGTGGCTCAATGGTGGTGGTTGTCGGAAAGAAGGACGATGGTGGTGGTGAATAGGGTTAGGGTTTGAGAGAGATAAAAGAGAGAAGAGAGAGACGGGGATTTTGTCGGTGACTGGCTCACCGACTTTATACATATATATATATATATATATTTTTTCCTTTTCCTTTTTATATAAATATATAAATATAATATAATATATAATTTATAAATATATATAAAATATATATATAAAGTATATATAATATATATATAAGGTATATATATAAAACATATAACATATATAAGTTATAAATATATAAATGTATATAGTATATATATATATATATATATATAAAACATACATTATATATATAAATATAAAATATATTAGTCTATGTTTACCATACCTAACTCACCAATGAGGAATTTGAACCTTGCTTCATCAAGGGGCTTTGTGAACAGATCAGCTAGTTGATAGTCGGTGGGAATGAAATGTAACTCCACATCACCTTTAGAGACATGATCTCTTATAAAGTGATACCTAATATCAATGTGCTTGGATCTTGAATGAAGCACAGGGTTGTTGGCAATGGCTATTGCACTTGAATTGTCACACATTATTGGGATTTTTGAGAAAAATTGGTTATAATCACATAACTGATTTTTCATCCACAATATCTGTGCACAACAACTTCCAGCAGCCACATACTCTGCTTCAGCAGTAGATGTAGACACCAAATATTGTTTCTTACTTGACCAGCTCACAAGTTTTCCACCAAGTAACTGACAACTTCCAGTTGTACTCTTTCTGTCTATTTTTGAACCTGCAAAATCAGAACCAGAGTACCCGATGAGATCGAAACCTGAGTCTTTGGGATACCAAAGACCCAGATTTATGGTACCTTTCAGATACCGAAAAATCCTTTTCACAGCAGCCAGATGTGATTCTTTAGGATTTGCTTGGTATCGGGACACAGACAAGTAGCAAACATAATGTCAGGTCTACTAGCAGTCAGATAAAGAAGGGATCCTATCATGGCTCTATAATTTGTAATATTAACAGAAATGCATCAGGATCAGAAAAGAGTCTAAGAGGAGGAGCCATAGGAGTTTTCATGGTAGAGCAAGTATCAAATTGAAACTTTTTCAGAAGGTCTTTAATGTATTTACTTTGATTTATGAAAATACCTTCGGAGAATTTTACTTGCAAACCAAGAAAGAAAGTTAACTCCCCCATCATGCTCATTTCATACTCTTTTTGCATGAGGGAGCTAAACTCATCACACAAGGATTCATTGGTGGCTCCAAAAATAATATCATCAACATAGATTTGAACAAGAATGATATTACCTTGTGATTTCTTGAAGAAGAGAGTTTTGTCAACCTTGCCTCGTATGTACTTATTTCTAAGTAGATATTCTGAGAGAGTGTCATACCAGGCACGTGGAGCTTGCTTCGGTCCATACGAGCTTTATCCGGCCTATATACATGATATGGATGGACCGGATCTTCAAACCCGGAGGTTGCTTCACATACAATTCTTGACTAATTCACCATTCGGAAGGCACTTTTGACATCCATTTGGAATACCCGAAAATTCTTGTAAGCTGCATGGGCAAGAAATATTCGGATAGCTTCCAATCTGGCAACAGGAGCAAAGGTTTCATCATAATCAATTCCTTCCTCTTGCCGATATCCTTGAGCAACCAACCTTGCCTTGTTCCTTATGACAGTTCCTTCTTCGTCCATCTTGTTTCGAAACACCCATTTTGTTCCAATAATTGTTTTGTTGGATGGACGAGGAACTAACTTCCAGACTTTGTTTCTCTCAAATTGTGAGAGCTCTTCTTGCATGGCAATTACCCAGCTAGGATCAACTAGGGCTTCATTTATCAGTTTAGGCTCAATAATGGAAACAAAGTTGACATATAAGCTACGTATTGCTTATGCCTCTTCTGGTTTTTACACCAACTTGTGGATCACCTATGATTTGATCTATTGGATGATCCATGGTCCACTTTAGTGCAGGAGGTAAGGAGGGAGGTAGAGAAGATGATGAGGTAGGAATTTGAGATGGTGAAGAAAGGTTTAAGGGAGATATGGTGTTTTGGTGGGTAAGGTCTTCTGAAGAATTAGTTTCAGGAGGTGGAGAAGAAAGAGAAGGTTCTGAAGGTAAGGTGGTGTTTATGGGAGGCTGAGAAGAGTTGCTATACGGAGGATTGGATGGAGAGGAGGATGGAATTTCACCAACACATGAATTTATCCATAGGTTTAATTCTTCTTCATCACAAGATAATGAAGAAGTTTCAAACTCATCAAACTTTACATGCATGGATTCATCTATGCATTGTCTTCTTAGGTTGAAAATTACGAAGGCTGCTTGAGGAGAGAGAATAGCCCATGAAAATTCCATCATCGGACTTCGGATCAAACTTTCCAAGTTGTTCCTGTCATTTAGCATGTGACATGCACGACCAAACACATGGAAGAAGTCAGCTGCGGGTTTTCTACCATGGAAAACTTCATACGGGGTCTTGTCATGCCTTTTGACTATGATAGACCTATTTTGAGTAAAACATGCGGTGTTAAGCGCATCGCCCAAAAATAGGTTGGCAACTTGGATTCACTCAGCATAGACCTTGCAGCTTCACATAGTGTTCTATTCTTTCTTTCAACAACGCCATTTTGCTGAGGAGTGCGTACGGCAGAGAAGTTCTGAGAAATTCTTTTTAGGTCAAAGAAATCTTCCAGAGCAGCATTCTTGAATTCCGTGCCATTATCACTTCTGAAGGACTTCACCAGTTTACCATTCAAATTTTCAATCTTTCTTGTAAACCTGATGATTTCTTCAGCAGCATCACTCTTGTGTTTCAGAAAGAACACCCAAGTATATCTAGAGAATTCATCGACGATCACTAGCATATACTTTTTACCACCCAGACTGGGTGTGCTTACTGGACCGCATAGATCCATGTGAAGCATTTGAAGAGGTTGAGAGATAGAAGAGCATTGTTTTGTTTTAAAGGAAGTTCTGGTGAGTTTTCCTTTTTCACATGCTCCACACAGCTTTTCTTTTTCAAAAACTATTTTTGGCATTCCAACAACCAGCTCCTTGTTGGAGAGTTTGTTCAAGGTTTTAAAGTTTAGATGAGAGAACCTTTTATGCCACAACCAACTTTGTTTGGCTAGTTCTTGAGAGAGGAGACACACAGCTTCTCCTATTGCACTTTCCTTCATGTTGATTATGTACACGTCATTCAGTCGGGTTCCTGCTAGTACAATCTTGTTCTGTACGTCAAAGACCAAGCACACACATAGCTGGAACATGACCTTATAGCCCAAATCACATATTTGGCTTATGCTTAGAAGATTGTACATCAGCCCTTCAACATGAGCTACTCTGGAGAAAGTGATGGTTCCATTTGAAATGGTACCATATCCTTTGGTGACCCCTTTTCCATTTCCTCCAAAGGAAACAGTGGGTCCCTTTTCTTTTGAGAAGTTAGAGAGAAGAAGTTTGTTTCCGGTCATGTGTCTTGAACACCCACTATCCATGTACCATATGTGATCTTTATTTGGTACCTGCACCCAGAAACAAATTTAGACTTTTGGTACCCATTTTGAGGTGGGTCCTTTGGGATTAGAAGGCATTTTAGTTTTGCAAGGAACCAAGTCTTTTGGGCAATTTTTAGCAAGATGAAGAGTGTTGCCGCAGTTATAGCATTTCTTTAAAGAAAAGGCCTTTTTAAAATCCCTATCATCAAAACTTTGGACAGAGGTTGACGACTGAGAAGAAGAGGGGTGTCCAACACCTGGTCTTGGTCCAAGAATACCTTTACCAGGATTTCTTGATTTCTTCAAGTTTACTGACCGAGGAATAAAGTCAGTAACTATTTGAGATTTCCTTTTAGATGAAAAATTTGATTTAGAAATTTTTTTCTTTTGAGGAGAATTTTTTTTTGAAGAAGGATATTCAGCAACGTCAGAAGGCTGCTCCTGGGAGTACCTTGACTCATGCAGACTTAAGGAGTTTAAAAGTCTTTGGATAGGTTTGGGAGAAGAAGAAGAGCTTGGAAGAGTTGAAGCTTTTGAAGACTCAGAAGAGATTTCTTTAGCTTTAACAAAGACTCCAAACTTTTTAGAACCAGATTCTACTTTGAGCATGTCAAGTAGATCTATAGAGTGAACGGAGGTAGAGTCCTCAGATGAGTAACCGAAGAGATCATCATCGTCATCGGAAAGGAAACCAGCAGGAAAACCTTGACACTCAGAAGAAGGGAGTGGAAGATCAAAAGGTTGAGGAACATCTTTTCCATAACCAAGGCCAGACTTATCCTTGCTGGTGATTTGATCTTGAAGGATCCTTTCAAGATTCTTAGAGGATTTAGTCCATTTAGACAGAACCTCTTGTTCCTTTTCAAGAGTGGAAGAGATCTTTGATTTTTCCTCAGAAAGACTGTCGTTTAAGTACCGAAGGTTTTCCAGATCAACTTTCATTTTGTCAAAATCTTTTAGTTTTGAAAAGCAAGAGAGGAGTTGATCATTTAGACATTTTATGTGTATATCAGCCTTTTTTCTTTTGAATCTTTAAGTCACAAAAGTCAACAGTTAAAGAATCAAAGGCATCAGCCTTTTGATCATCAGAGAGAAAGGTAAAAGGATGTACCTGAGGTTTTGTCCCTGAAGTGGATCCCTCAGTAGATACAAGAGTGGTGTAGAGTGACTTCTCCATGTCTTCTATCTCATCGATTTTGGCCATGAGGCATTTAGTGACATACTCACTCTCACTCTCAGAGGTTTGCTCATCTTCCCAAAGAATGAGCCTCGAACCAAGGTTTTATTTTTACCTTGGTTTCTCTCTTTTTCTCTCTTGTATTTGGCTTTGTATTTCTTATATCTGGAGATTTCTTTTGATTCAGAATTTTCTTTAGAGGATTGGCTATTTCTCTCTTCATGCTTCCTAGAAGCTGATTTTGAGAAATCATGGCCATAAGAAGAAGAAGGTTTGACAGAAGAGGAAGCTTTTGATCTGCATTCAGAAGCAAAATGACCTTTCTTTCCACAATTGAAGCATTCTTCATTTGCTTTATCAGAAGAGGATTTTTGAGAAAAAGGTTTTCTATTAAATTTGGAGCGGTTTGAAGAAAATCTTTTATTCTTAAGGTTTCAAGCATTGCCATACTATCGAAAGTATGTCAATGGTCGATTCTTCTCCTTCATCATCAAAGACTATAGTATGCATCTGATAGATGAGAAGAGTCTTCCTTAATATCTTTTTCAGAATCAGAAGAAGGATAGGTGATTCTAGGAATACAAGAAGAAGATTTTGAATCACCTATTAAAGCAATAGAAGAGGTTTTGATATCCTTTATAAGAGATTTTCTCTGGTTCTTAGTTTGTTCATAGTAAAGAAGAGTTCCATAGAGAGCAGTTAAAGGCATTATTTCTAAGTCCTTGGTTTGCTTGATGCAAGTACAGATAGTTTCCCAGAAATCTGGAAGACAATCCATGAACTTGCAGAGAACTTCTTCATTATCATAAACTCGTCCAAGAGCTTTGAGATCATTGAGAAGACAGTTAAAGCGATTAAAGTAGGTAGAAAGAGATTCTCCCTTTTCATGGGAGAAGAGTTCATACTTTCTAACAAGACAGATCCTGTTAGATTTCTTTACTTCTTTGGTGCCTTCATATAAGACACTCAAAGTATCCCACATCTCTTTAGCAGTGGGAAGGTTTAGAAGAGAATGATACACATCATCAGGAAGGGATACAACAAGAGCAGACTTGACTTTAGTGTCTAAAGCAACTAGGCGTTTATCATCTTCACTAAATTTGTTAGAAGGTTTGATGATATATCTACCAGTTTTCTCACTTCTTTCATCATCTGACTCTATATCCTTTCCTTCAGCGTCCTTTTGAGGGCCAAAACGAGCCCATATTTTAGGAACAATAGGTCCCTCACTGAGAATGTTGGGATACTTGCAATCGATCCCTTCCAAGAATAATAACATGCGATTTTTCCATAACCCAAAGTTGTTTGGGTTGAATCTTGGGGGTTTAGCCAAAGATCCTAAATCATATGTATTACTGGAAGAGGTCTGCAAGGTACCATCAACATTTGAGGTAGTAGCCATCACAGATCTGGTTTATGAGATTAAACCAACTGCTCTGATATCAATTGTTAGTCCCTAAAGAGAGATGGCTAACTAAGAGAGGGTTTTGTAGAAGGGGGGGTTGAATATAAAACACACAGAATATTCTCTTTTTTAAATTTTTTAATATAAATATTAAAAATTTACACACAGATAGTTTGATGCGGAAAAGAACAGGCAGACTATTCTATCAAACTAAACACACAGATAACAGTAATTAACTTATACACTAAGGAAGTTAAAACAATACTGTTATAGCACACAACTTTGCCACAGTCACACAAATAATCACTCTGAAGATTTGTTGAAAGCGTGAGATTTCTGGGAAGGACTTCATCTCCTTTTATAGTGCCCATGCATGGGATGCAAGTGGACAACTGTCAAGGTTTCATTAGCTGGAAGATTATTTGCTGGACAAAGGAAGAGACCACTTCCTTTGTACTAGAATAATGGATGAACCATTCCTTGTAGCACGTAATGTCAGATAACTTTATCTTCTTTTCTTCATGCTCTGTGAAGTCCCATCAAACCTTTTAGCTAAAAGACAAATATTCCTTTTATAAGAATAAAGAGAATGTCTTTATTTAAGGCTTGGTGCCCAAGTTCTTGCTGGCTCACGTGTCTTGCAATTGATATGAGTCAAGAACTTATCTCTTTGAAATTGCTAAGTGATACATCACACTATGTATCACATCGGTGGATACCTTGTAAGGCTGGAGTTGATAAGTGTATACTTTGCTTGATAACCTTCATCTTTCACTAAATGACAAAAGTATACACCCTTGAACTTGTGACTTGAAATCACAGCCTTAGAAAATATACCTGCAATTTCGGTGACCAAGATTATAGTGTCGGTGACCATGACATCAAACTTGATGACCTCATCTTATTTAATGTCCTTAGTACTTTTGATGACTTTTGAGTGTACCATCGATGACCCACTATATTGGTCTTGACTTGGCAAAATGATCTGAATATTGAAGTTGGTTGATACATCCAAAATTCCACTTTTTGATGTACAACCCCTTGATTGAATAGTCTTTGACTCTTCAATACTTGAAGCATATTTCAGACCTTCAAAAGAACCTGTAAAAATTCATTCATATAAAGGAAGGAGGTTCATCACCAAATCATCGGTGACCCAACAATAATGAAGTTATTTCTTTTGAGAATTATCTTTTATCAAACAAATCTTTTGATTTCAATCAATTATAAATATGTTATAAACTCTTGAGTTCACTAGGCGTTAAGCCTAACCTTTTTTCTTTGTCGGCATGTGCATCAGGTTATCGCTGGGGTTGGTACTAGTGACACGTGTTGACTTGATTGCTAGGAAGTAGCACGTTAAAGTTTTAGCTCTTGGTGACGTTTTCGGCATTCAAAGATAACGACTTTTTTGGGTTTAGTAACACCTGACTTTAATTATGTCTTAGTATAAGACTTGACCTATCTTTTGTAGATGTTTTTATAGAATGTTATTTGAGGAACTTCACGTGTTGAATTATAGGAAGTGATTTATCCTTCAATTGGTGTAATATTGAAAGCTTTAATTTTGTCGTTTTTTCCAAATTTGAGGGTGTTAGGCAATCTCACATAATCTTATGACATGAAAGAGTATTGATAAAAGATTATGTATTTTGTGATAAACCCTATACAAAATAAATAAATTAAATGTCTATAAAAACGTGGCATTATGAGAAGTGGTAAAGTCATGCCGAGACGTTAATTAGTTTTCGGAAAATGAAGAACGTGACGTTATGTCTTGCATTTTTTTAAACATCATTCTACGATATAAAACCGGAAATAAGAATGAGAAGATACATTTTGTTGTATTTCTAATGTTTGAATGAAAGACACCCGATTTCAACATATATGATTGATTAGGACTCAACAAGGTGTTGGTGTGTGGGGGGGGCGGGGGGGGGTTGCGAGTCTAACAAATACAATGGATTATGATTATGGGCTCGAATGGTTTGACATATGGTATAAGTTTTTGGGAGTCAAACAAGCTAAATGATCTTATATACGATCAAATAATTATAAAACCCACCAAAAAGTGAACTACTGACATTAGCAATTTAACGTTAAAGTGAATGACAATCAACAAATATATATTTTTATGACATTTTTTAATAAAACATTGTACTTAACAAGTATTGTCATTTATTCTAACTCAGCTAAAAGTTCTATTGTGATACAATGTATTATAAATTACTCGGAATGCTTGAATTAATCAAAAGATTATAAAGGGTTTTAGCTTTTAAGAGGCTAGATATCTCCTATTTCCCCGTCCAATTTGGGTTATTGTACAGAATGCCCCAATTGTAATAGACTAATATGCTTTGTGACCAAAATGCCTTCCCTTGCCTATTATTCGTATTAAAATCCCTTCTACTTACTTTTACATACATATATGAATCGGTATAGGATATCATTAGGGTTTTGCAAACAGGAACAACGTCATTCTTATCAAACTTCAGTCATGCAATGTTCTCATGACAACCCAAGAAGATGAAACCTATATGCAACCCACCTGTGAACCTGTCCATTAAACACGTGCGACACCTATTTGAGCAAACTCAACGAAACATTTACATCATGAAACTTTTGATTTCTTTACTTTAACAGCCTTCGGCGTGCAGTTCAGTTGGCAAAAGATCTAAATATAAGACAAGTCATGGGTTCAATCTCGAGACCTCCCACTAGCCTCAACTGCTAAAAATTCCCCCTCACATCGATGTATTTAGATTCTTGGAGGAAGATTTCATATGGATCCGGTTGGGGTCGTCGGTAATCAACTTTAATTTTTACATCAATCTTCTTTGATTGATCTCTACCTAAAGCTTCTTTCGATATCGTAAAAAAATTGATTGCAATTTTCATCAAAATGTCGACCAATCTCAATCTCAACCTCATACTTGTTTATTAGAAAATTGTTGCGATTTTCATGAAATGTAACCAAGAAAGGGAACAATCCTATTAATTTAATTGTTTGGCCCAAGGGGAAGACATGGCCACATAACTAACCACAATTGTAGAATAACGAAAGTAAATGCAGGGCCAAGAAATTTATAATTTATTTATTTTTGAGCATATTGATTGCCAACAATGAAAGCACCTCTATCAATTTCTTTGACTACAAAAATACAAAAAAAAAATAGCACATAAAATATTCTAAATCTCTTTTAAAACAACCCCATACCTTTGAATGACATGTTGTACTCCATGGTACGTTCATTGAACTTCATGCAACATCCTTGATTAATAATAAAATATTTAAAATACCGATTTTGCATCGATATCTTGTAATAATTGTTTATAAACAAACAAACAAAACTTACGGAAAACTAACTGAAATAGCCAATCTTCTCACTCTGCTTTACTATATAGTCACATTTTTAATATAATTCTCTAAATAGTTAGGTTTTATGCAAATGTATTTATACAACTTGCATAATCCATTTTTTTTATGGACCCATTTTTCATTTTTTTCTAATAAAGAATTGGATTATGCAAGTTGAATAAATCTACTTGCGTAAAATCAAGCTAAATCCGTGATAAGATTCACTACTAAAATGGAAGGCTTTCACCTACGACCATTTTCCCGGAAATCCGTCGCTGAAGGATGATTCGTCACAAAACCGTCACAAAAGTTGGTGGTTAATTTGTTGGTGGGTAAATCAAACCAGTGACAGATTACCCAGGAAAATACTGGGTAATCCGTTGGTATTTTCTTGAAAACATCGGATTTTACCGAAATCATTAGTATTTCCTGGGTGATGTGTGGTAATCACCCAAGAAAATTTTCCTGGGTGAATTTTTATGGGTGAAAGTGATTTGTTTTGAGTGATTGAAAAGGTGGCCATGAAGTGAAGAGGGGTTGGAAGACTAGCTATTTCACTCGACTCTAGAAATAGGAAATATATGCAATTTTTTGGGGACAGAGTGAGTAAAGAAGTTCCTAATTATGGTTTATGTTATTCCATACTTTGACAATATGGAATCTACTTTTTCAATGAATTATGTTAAACAATACACAATTTCAAGATCCAAAGATTTCGGAATTCAAAACAAATTTTAATTGGAAAATGGTGCTCCTCTAGTTATGAGGGTGGGATGGGAAATCTTAAATGTTTAATTATAATGAAACCTATAAAGGTTTTTTTTAAAAAAAGATTTTTTTACCTTTTTCCAATTATGTACCTTATATTCTCCATTTAGGTCATTTTATATTATCATCTAGTTTATCATGCAGGTTTTTTTTATACCAAACATGATTAATTTATCAAACTATCTTATTAACTAGCAGCTAGCTTATTATCTAACAACTAGCTTATTGGGGGTTCTTTTTCCACCTTTTTTCCAAGTATGGCTCACCCGATACATGTATCATAAATCTTTACTGAATGCGACATTGGATCTATCCTTTTTTGAACGTAATAAAGTTTGTTATATTTCCATTTTAAGTCATTTTACATCGTCATCTAGCTTATTTATATAGTTTTCACCAAACATGGCTAGTTTATCAAACCATCTTATCATCTAACAACTACCTTATTAGCTGGTTTAAAACAAACATAGTCAAACAAAGCATTTTTGTATAGATGAAGTTTCCATAACTCGGATCTACAACCTTTTGGTCTCAAACGAGTTGTTCTAACTAGCGGTACAAGTGGTGTTGGATTTCTCCCTCTTTTATCCTAAAATATCCTATAATTCTTAAAACAAATTTCTTTTAAAGCTTAGGATGCAATTAGCAGAGAAAGAGTTAAAGTCAACTCATATGGACTTTCTATTAAAATACACAGAAGATCAGAAGTTGTTATAATCTGAAGTCAAACAGTCATGAAGGAAAGGGCTATACCCATCATTCATTTTTATGAGATGATCATTTTGGACCACCATATTAATTTGACATCAACAATAGTGAACAAATGGTCATATGGGTATGGGTTAGATAAGTTTTTTTCTAGGAATTCTAGCCTAAGCTAGGTCCTTAAAAAAGTCCATCTACCTCAATAGTAGTTGTTGGGTCACCGATGATTTGGTGATGAACCACCTTCCTTTGTATGAATGAATTTTTACAGGTTCTTTTGAAGGTCTGAAATATGCTTCAAGTATTGAAGAGTCAAAGACTATTCAATCAAGGGGTTGTACGTCAAAAAGTGGAATTTTGGATGTATCAACCAACTTCAATATTCAGACCATCTTGCCAAGTCAAGATTGGGTCACCAATATAGTGGGTCACCGATGGTACACTCAAAAGTCATCAAAAGTACTAAGGACATCAAATAAGATGAGGTCATCAAGTTTGATGTCATGGTCACCGACACTATGATATTGGTCACCGAAATTGCAGGTATATTTTCTAAGGCTGTGATATCAACTCACAAGGGTATACACTTTTGTCACTTAGTGAAAGAAGAAGTTATCAAGCAAAGTGTACACTTATCAACTCCAGCCTTATAAGGTATCCACCGATGTGATACATAGTGAGATGTATCACTTAGCAATTTCAAAGAGATAAGTTCTTGACTCACATCAATTGCAAGACACGTGAGCCAGCAAGAACTTGGGCACCAAGCCTTAATTAAAGACATTCTCTTTTATTCTTATAAAAGGAATATTTGTCTTTTAGCTAAAAGGCTTGATGGGACTTCACAGAGCATGAAGAAAAGAAGATAAAGTTATACGACATTACGTGCTACAAGGAATGGTTCATCCATTATTCTAGTACAAAGGAAGTGGTCTCTTCCTTTGTCCATCGAATAATCTTCCGGCTAATGAAACCTTGATTGTCCACTTGCATCCCATGCATGGACACTATAAAAGGAGATGAAGTCCTTCCCGTAAATCTCACGCTTTCAACAAATCTTGAGTGATTATTTGTTTGATCGTGGCAAAGCTGTGTGCTATAACAGTATGTTTTAACTTGCTTAGTGTAATAGTTAATTACTGTTATCTGTGTGTTTAGTTTGATAGAATAGTCTGCCTGTTCTTTTCCGCATCAAACTATCTATGTGTAAATTTTTAATATTTATATTAAAAAATTTAAAAAGAGTATATTCTCGTGTGTTTTATATTCAACCCCCTTCTACAAAACCCTCTCTTAGTTAGCCATCTCTCTTTGGGGACTAACAATTGGTATCGTAGAGGTTGGTTTAATCTCATAAACCGGATACGTGATGGCTACTACCTCAAATGTTGATGGTACCTTGCAAACCTCTTCCAGTAATACATATGATTTAGGATCTTTGGCTAAACCCCCAAGATTCAACCCAAACAACTTTGGGTTATGGAAAAATCGCATGTTATTATTCTTGGAAGGGATAGATTGCAGGTATCCCAACATTCTCAGTGAGGGACCTATTATTCCTAAAATATGGGCTCGCTTTGGCCCTCGAAAAGGACGCCGAAGGAAAGGACATAGAGTCGGATGACGAAAGAAGTGAGAAAACCGGTAGATATATCATTAAACCTTCTAACAAATTTAGTGAAGATGATAAACGCCTAGTTGCTTTAGATACTAAAGTCAAATCTGCTCTTGCTGTTTCCCTTCCTGATGATGTGTATCATTCTCTTCTTAACCTTCCCACTGCTAAAGAGATGTGGGATACTTTGAGTGTCTTATATGAAGGCACCAAAGAAGTAAAGAAATCTAACAGGATCTGTCTTGTTAGAAAGTATGAACTCTTCTCCCATGAAAAGTGGAGAATCTCTTTCTACCTACTTTAATCGTTTTAACGTCTTCTTAACGATCTCAAAGCTCTTGGACGAGTTTATGATAATGAAGAAGTTCTGCAAGTTTATGGATTGTCTTCCATTTACGGGAAACTATCTGTACTTGCATCAAGCAAACCAAGGACTTAGAAATAATGCCTTTAACTGCTCTCTATGGAACTCTTCTTCACTATGAACAAACTAAGAATCAGAGAAAGTCTCTTATAAAGGATATCAAATCTTCCTCTATTGCTTTGATAGGTGATTCAAAACCTTCTTCTTGTATTCCTAGAATCACCTATCCTTCTTCTAATTCTGAAAAAGATATTAAGGAAGACTCTTCTCATCTATCAGATGCATACTATAGTGCTGCTGATGATGAAGGAGGAGAATCAGCCATTGACATACTTTCTGATAGTATGGCAATGCTTGCTGGAAACCTTAAGAACAAAAGATTTTCTTCAAACCGCTCCAAATTTAATAGAAAACCTTTTTCTCAAAAATCCTTTTCTGATAAAGCAAATGAAGAATGCTTCAATTGTGGAAAGAAAGGTCATTTTGCTTCTGAATGCAGATCAAAAGCTTCTTCTTCTAAACCTTCTTCTTCTTATGGCCATGACTTCTCAAAATCAGCTTCTAGGAAGCATGAAGAGAGAAATAGCCAATCCTCTAAGGAAAACTACGAATCAAAAGAAACCTCAAGGTACAAGAAATACAAAGCAAAATACAAGAGAGAAAAGGAGAGAAACCAAGGTAAAAATAAAACCTTAGTTGCTTTGAGGCTCATTCTTTGGGAAGATGAGCAAACCTCCGAGAGTGAGAGTGAGTATGTCACTAAGTGCCTCATGGCCAAAATTGATGAGATAGAAGACATGGAGAAATCACTCTACACCACTCTTGTATCCGCCGAGGGATCCACTTCGTGGACAAAACCTCGGTACATCCTTTTACCTTTCTGCGATGATCAAAAGGCCGATGCCTTTGACTCTTTAACTGTTGACTTCTGTGACTTAAAGATTCAAAAGAAAAAGGCTGATATACATATAAAATGTCTAAATGATCAACTCCTCTCTTGCTTTTCAAAACTAAAAGATTTTGACAAAATGAAAGCTGATCTGGAAAACCTTCGGTATTTAAACGACCTTTTCCGAGGAAAAATCAAAGATTTCTTCTACACTTGAAAAGGAACAAGAGGTTACGTCTAAATGGACTAAATCCTCTAAGAATCTAGAAAGGATCCTTCAAGATCAAATCACCGGCAAGGATAAGTACGGCCTTGGTTATGGAAAAGATATTCCTCAACCTCTCGACCTTCCACTCCCTTCTTTCCGAGTGTCAAGGTTTTCCTGTCGGTTTCTTTTCCAATGACGATGATGCTCTCTTCGGATACTCATCTCGAGGATTCTACCTCCGTTCACTCTATAGATCTACTTGACATGCTCAAAGTAGAATGCGGTTCCAAAAAGTTTGGAGTCTTTGTTAAAGCTAAAGAAATCTCTTCGAGTCTTCAATGGTTTCAACTCTTCCAAGCTCTTCTTCTTCTCCCAAACCTATTCAAAGACTTTTAAATTCCTTAAGTCTTCATGAGTCAAGATACTCCCGTGAGCGACCTTTCCGAAGTTGCTGAGTATCCTTCTTCAAAAAGATTTTCTCCTCAAAAGAAAAATTTTTCTAAACCAAAATTTTCATCTAAAAGGAAATCTCAAATAGCTACTGACTTTATTCCTCGGTCAGTAAATTTGAAGAAATCAAGAAATCTGGTAAAGGTATTCTTGGACCAAGACCAGTGTTGGACACCCCTCTTCTTCTCATTCCTCAACCTCTCGTCCAAAGTTTAGATGATAGGGATTTTAAAAGGTCTTTCCTTTAAAGAAGTGCTATAACTGTGGCAACACTCTTCATCTTGCTAAAAATTGCCCAATAGACTTGGCTCCTTGCAAATCTAAAATGCCTTCTAATCCCAAAGGACCCACCTCAAAATGGGTACCAAAAGTCTAAATTTGTTTAAGGTGCGGTACCAAATAAAGATCATATATGGTACATGGATAGTGGATGTTCAAGACACATGACCGGAAACAAACTTCTTCTCTCTAACTTCTCAAAAGAAAAGGGACCCACCGTTTCCTTTGGAGGAAATGGAAAAGGGGTCACCAAAGGATATGGTACCATTTCAAATGGAACCATCACTTTCTCCAGTAGCTCATGTTGAAGGGCCGATGTACAATCTTCTAAGCATAAGCCAAATATGTGATTTGGGCTATAAGGTCATGTTCGGCTATGTGTATGTTTGGTCTTTGACATACGAACAAAATTGTACTAGCAGAACCCGACCGAATGACGTGTACATAATCAACATGAAGGAAAGTGCACAGGAGAAGTTCGTGTGTCTCCTTTCTCAAGAGCTAGCCAAACAAAGTTGGTTGTGGCATAAAAGGTTCTCTCATCTAAACTTTAAAACCTTGAACAAACTCTCCAACAAAGAAATGGTTGTTGGAATGCCAAAAATAGCTTTTGAAAAAGAAAATTTGTGTGGGGCATGTGAAAAAGGAAAACTCACCGTAACTTCCTTTAAAACAAAACAATGCTCTTCTATCTCTCAACCTCTTCAAATGCTTCACATGGATCTATGCGGTCCGGTCGGTACACCCGATGCATGGGTGGTAAGAAGTATATGCTAGTAATCGTCGATGAATTCTCTAGATATACTTGGGTGTTCTTTACGAAACACAAGAGTGATGTATTGAAGAAATCATCGGGTTTACAAGAAAAATTGAAAATTTGAATGGTAAACCGGTGAAGTCCTTCAGAAGTGATAATGGCACTGAATTCAAGAATGCTGCTCTGGAAGATTTCTTTGACCTAAAAGGAATCTCTCAGAACTTCTCTGCCGTACGCACTCCTCAGCAAAATGGTGTTGTTGAGAGAAAGAATAGAACACTATGTGAAGCCGCAAGGTCTATGCCGAGTGAATCCAAGTTGCCAACCTATTTTTGGGCGAAGTGCTTAACACCGCATGCTTTACTCAAAATAGGTCTATCATAGTCAAAAGGCATGACAAGACCCCGTATGAAGTTTTCCATGGTAGAAAACCCGCCGGTTGACTTCTTCCATGTGTTTGGCCGTGCTTGTCACATGCTAAATGACGGGAACAACTTGGAAAGTTTGATCCAAATTCGATGATGGAATTTTCATGGGCTATTCTCTCTCCTCAAGAGCCTTTAGAATCTTCAATCTAAGAAGACAATGCATAGATGAATCCATGCATGTAAAGTTTGATGAGTTTGAAACTTCTTCATTATCTTGTGATGAAGAAGAATTAAACCTATGGATAAATTCATGTGTTAGTGAAATTCCATCCTCCTCTCAAACCAATCCTCCGGATAGCAACCCTTCTCAGCCTCCTATAAACACCACCTCACCTTCTGAACCTTCTTTTTCTTCTCCACCTCCTAAAACTAACTCTTTAGAAGACCTTACCCACCAAAACACTATATCTCCCTTAAACCCTTCTTCACCATCCCAAAATCCTACCTCATCCTCTTCTACCTCCCTCCTTACCTCCGCACTAAAGTGGACCATGGATCATCCAATAGATCAAATCATAGGTGATCCACAAGTTGGTGTAAAAACCGAAGAGGCATAAGCAATTCGTGCTTATATGTCAACTTTGTTTCCATTCTTGAGCCTAAGTGATAAATCAAGCCCTAGCTGATCCAAGCTGGGTAATTGCCATGCAAGAAGAGCTCTCACAATTTGAGAGAAACAAAGTCTGGAAATTAGTTCCTCGTCCATCCAACAAAACAATTATTGGAACAAAATGGGTGTTTCGAAATAAGATGGACGAAGAAGGAACTGTCATAAGGAACAAGGCAAGGTTGGTTGCTCAAGGATATCGGCAAGAGGAAGGAATTGATTATGATGAAACCTTTGCTCCCGTTGCCGTATTGGAAGCTATCCGAATATTTCTTGCCCATGCAAATTTTACAAGAATTTTCGGGTATTCCAAATGGATGTCAAAAGTGCCTTCCCGAATGGTGAATTAGTGAAGAAGTGTATGTGAAGCAACCTCACGGGTTTGAAGATCCGAGTCCATCCATATCATGTATATAGGCTGGATAAAGCTCTATATGGACTGAAGCAAGCTCCACGTGCCTGGTATGACACTCTCTCAGAATATCTACTTAGAAATAAGTACATACGAGGCAAGGTTGACAACACTCTCTTCTTCAAGAAATCTCAAGGTAATATCATTCTTGTTCAAATCTATGTAGATGATATTATTTTTGGAGCCACCGATGAATCCTTGTGTGATGAGTTTAGCTCCCTCATGCAAAAGGAATATGAAATGAGCATGATGGGGGAGTTAACTTTCTTTCTTGCATTGCAAGTAAAACAATCTTCAGAAGGCATTTTCATAAATCAAAGTAAATACATTAAAGATCTTACGAAAAAGTTTCAATTTGATACTTGCTCTACCATGAAAACTCCTATGGCTCCTCCTCTTAAACTCTTTTCTGATCCTGATGGCATTTCTGTAAATATTACAAATTATAGAGCCATGATAGGATCCCTTCTCTATCTAACTGCAAGTAGACCTGACATCATGTTTGCTACTTGTCTATGTGCCCGATACCAAGCAAATCCTAAAGAATCACACCTAGTCGTCGTGAAAAGGATTTTCGTGTATCCGAAAGGTACCATAAATCCGGGTCTTTGGTATCCCAAAGACTCGGGTTTCGATCTCATCGGGTACTCGATTCGATTTTGCGGGTTCAAAAATAGACGAGAAAAAGTACAACCGGAAGTTGTCGCTTACTTGGTGGAAAGCTTGTGAGCTGGTCAAGTAAGAAACAACATTCGGTGTCTACCTCTACTGCCGAAGCAGAATATGTGGCTGCTGGAAGTTGTTGTGCACAAATATTGTGGATGAAAAATCATTTGTGTGATTACAATCAGATTTTCTCAAAGATCCCAATAATGTGTGACAACTCAAGTGCAATAGCCATTGCCAACAACCCTGTGCTTCATTCAAGATCCAAGCACATTGATATTAGGTATCACTTTATAAGAGATCATGTCTCTAAAGGTGATGTGGAACTTCATTTCATCCCCACCGATTATCAACTAGCTGATCTGTTCACAAAGCCCCTTGATGAAGCAAGGTTCAAGTTTCTCATCTGTGAGTTAGTATGATAAACATAGACTAATATATTTTATATTTATATATAATGTATGTTATTATATACATTTATATATTTATAACTTATATATGTTATATGTTTTATATATATATTATATGTATACTTTATATATATATATTATATATTATATTATATTAATATATTTATATAAAAACAAAAATAAAAATAAAATATATATATATATAAAGTCGGTGACTAAGTCACCGACGGTCCTCTCTCTCTTCTCCTTCTATCCCAAAATACTTATCTTTCATCTCTCTCAAACCCTAAACCTAAAACCATACTATTCACCACCACCATTCTACTCACCATTGCCAAGCCACCGACGTCTACCCTTGCCACCATCCACCGACCTCACCGACCTCACCATCCACCGACCTCACCGACTCCTTCATCCACCCACCGACGCCGTCACCATCCACCGACGCCGTCACCATCCACCGTCTCTCAATCCTCCGACGTCGGCGCCCCCCCCTTACCGACGCCGATGACATCCCCAATCACCGACGAAAGCCACCGATGCCATACCTCACAACCATCCACCGACGTTTACCCTATTTCTAGCCACCGACGTCTCTCTCTCTCTCTCACATCACTCTCATCCACCGACGTTGCACCTCGGTTCGAGCCACCGACGTTGTACCTTGGTTCGAGCCACCGACGTTGACCTTTGATCCAAGCCACCGACGTTTACCCTATTTCCAGCCACCGACGTCTCTCTATCTCTCACATCACTCTCATCCACCGACGTTGCACCTCGGTTCGAGCCACCGACGTTGTACCTTGGTTCGAGCCACCGACGTTGACCTTTGATCCAAGCCACCGACGATTGCCCACTCACCAAGGTAACCTTTTCAAACCTTTCACCTTCTTAACCCTTAAAAGATAACTCTTGACTTACCACTCTTGATAAGCAAGATTATTTGTTCTTATCCCTAATGACATCATCAATGTCAGACCATACGCCGAATTCAACTCCAAACCCTTAGAATTCTGACCTTTCAATCACCAAAAGTAATCATTAATTTTGAAAGATGAATTTTCCCTCTCATATATAACCACCCATCCCACTACTTCACCACCTTTCTCGCACCCACCTTCTTCTCACCTTCAAAAGCAAAAAGCAAAAACCTGCAACCTGCAACTTCATTTTCTTCTTCAATGGCTTCTCCTTCAAGAATTGGTGAAGAACAAACAATCACTTTTGGATCTCTCTCCTTCCCTGCATGCAACTACTTTGGAAGAATAGGAGTTGACAATGCTCATCCAGAGTACAATGATGTTTGTTGGTTTCTTCAGAGATGCCCTCTACAATATGCTCTGACAGCAAAGCCCAAAATGAGTAAGTTTCTTCTTGGAAACTTTTGGTTGACTTGCACATTTGATGCCTCTTCGGATCAAATTCTTGCATCTGTTCTAAGTAATGATGAACATGATGTGATCTTCAATGTGGAAGATGTCAGAAGCATTCTCAAGCTTCCTATCTATGATTCTTATGAACCATTCCCTCTTGGTAATGAACATCAAATGGTGGTTGATGTGTTGAACTACTTGGAAGAGAAGAAGGGATCAAAATCAAAGGGTCCAGGTACTTTGTTGCGCAAAAACATGGGAAGTATTTGGAACTTCTTCTTTGCTCATCTGATTCTGTGCCTGAGCAAGAAGACAGGTGGTCCGGATCAGTCACCTTCTCAAGTAACTGAGCTGGCACACGCTCTTATTTTTCAAAGAAAAATAGATTATGCCAGCTATTTCTTTAATGAAATGATCTCCTCGTTCTCTACCCTCCGACGTCCTCAGGTACCATTTCAGCGACTTTTCTCTCTTATTATTCATGCAAAGTTGGCAGATAAATTAGAGAAAAGAGATGATATAGTATATGATCTCCCTCTCCACCAAGTGGGTAACCAGATCATGAAAAAGGCTGTCTTAGCATCAGACAACCCTCTCAGACCTTCTATGGTTGAGTTTGCAAGGAATGCAATTCTTACTTGGGGAGAGAATGAACCGCGTCTTCAGAGAACTTCAGGTATGTCTTCTACCCCCTCTGTACCTAGAGTCACTGGTGTGCCCAAATCTCTTAAGAGATCCAAAGCGTCGGGCACATCTACCTCCGCACCCACCGATGCTACGAAGCCAAAAGAGCCTTTGGCTTCCACCCAAGCATCCAAATCCCATAAGCGGAGAAACTCTAAAAGCCCCCCAAAGACTTCCTCAAAGAAGTCTAAGGGAACCCAAAGGGTTAAAGCACATGATCCATCTACTGGCTCCCAAAAGCCAGTAGGTGTTGAAAATATCCTCACAAAACCCAAGGAACACTTAGCTACTCCCAGCTCCTCCATGCCCTCTCAAAAGGACATGGTTGTACAAAGGGACACCCCTCTTATTCCTTCATCAACTTTCTCCTTAGTTGATGAAGATGACTTGGAGTCTCCCATCCAAGGTACCTCTTCTTCACCCCTAGAGCTCTCTCAGCTCCATGTCCACACTCCACGTGAGAATGCACCACAACCAGGTGCATTTGATGGAGCAACCCTCTTTACTGATTTTCTGATGTCCGACACTACTCCTTGGATAGGTACGTCTCCCGTACATGACAAGGGTGTGGAGGAACCCATTACTGAGGAATCCCCTCAAAGACACTCTCCTAAGAGTGTCTCCCCCTCATCTCCTAAATCCCCCCAAGAAACTTTACAGGTTTGGTGGATTATTCTTCCAGTGATGATGATAATACTGATCAACCACCAAAGCCTCATCCTTCTGCTCCCATGTCTTCAAAGCAAGGGAATGACCTTCTTCAGGCTTTCACCACCTTTACTAGTGATACTATCAAAAGGGTGGAGGCTTTAGAAGACCTTGCATCAAAGGAAATGGAAAGAATGGATTCCTTTTCCTCATCTCTCAGGTCTAACATAGAGGAGTTGTCGGTGAGTCACCCAACTCTAATGACATGTTTAGATCTTCTACATTTGGATATCCTTGATCTTCAGCAAGGATTCTCTTCAAGTCAAGCATCTGTGCTTTCATCCATTCAGGATCTTCGAAGCACCTCTTCTCAGCAAGCCACCAATATCTCTACTCTTATTGCAAATCAACAGGCAATAATGGAGTCTCTCTCAAGTCTACACACCAAGATTGATAAAGTTCCAACCTCTTCTCCAACGGTTGAACTTGATATTGGTGATTCCTTCTTCCAAGATGCGACGGGTTTGTCCTTCAAAGGGTAGAAAAGAAACTTGGGGGTCTCTGCTCTGATGTGGAAAGGATTAAGGAGTTTCTCTCTTCAGTGGGTTTCAAGGGTTCAACCACTGAGGGGGAGAAAAATGTGAAGACCTCTACAACAGCAGCCAAAGCCGCCGACGTCAGCATGCCAGCCGCCGACACCACGGCCGGCCACCGATGTGGCCGCCGATACCACACCGGCCGCCGACGTGGTGGCCACGGTCACCGAGGTGACTCCTCGCGTGGTCACCGAGTTATCCGGGAGCGGTCGAGGGGAGAGTGTCGGTGCTCAACCCGCAGGCGAAGAAGAGAAGAAAAGAAAAGAAAAAGCCAAAGGAAAGAAGCCTCTTTCTTTTGAAGAACGAGAAGAAGAAAGAAAGAAAAAGAAAAGGATGAGAGATCCTCATGCAGACACTCTCAGACTTCAGCCTGCCCCAGCACTCACCGATCCTCTTGGGGTAATTCTCTCTGAGGCTGAAAGAGAGGAAGCTATAAGGGCTCAGCTTGAGTATGATCAGACTAATGTACTCAAGCTAGCTCATGATGAAGCTGTACATGCCAAAGTCACCGATGCAATTCAAGCTCAAAAAGATGAGCTTGAAAATATAAAGAAGAAATCTGAAGCTGCAAAATCGGTTGATGAGGCCAAGAAGGCAAAGGAAGTAGAGTGGTTTAAAAGAAGATTGAAGAACAGGAAGGATGATTCCAAGATTATTAGTGCCACCATCCAACCTCCAACCAAGAATTCTCCCAAGTTACTTATCACCCTTAAGAGAGCCGATACTTTATCAAAAGTATATGAAGTGAATGGTTGGAAGTTCTTGGGATGACTGAGTGGATGGAAGTTGGTAAATGCATCTCCAAGAGCAAAAGCAAGTACAAGGAGCTGGTACTTAATATTCTCAGAAAACTCTTCATCAAGATGCTCAACATCCAAAAGGAGAATAATATTCTTGTGACATACCTTGAGGCACAACAAATGTACTTCATTCAACAAGGTCTTAAAGGAGAGGTCATCACTGCTCCTAAAAACAAGAAGAAGGGACATTTTGTTATGCTTCATGAAAGGGGCATCCAGATAAATGCTTCGGGTATAGATCTTTCCATTCCTACTTCTATTGCTTACCCGGAGCAAACCATGCCGACTACTCGAGCTTGGGGTTTTCTTTGAAGACATCTTTGGAAACATCGGTTTCTTCGAGCATCCGACATCCCGAGGGCTCGCGGCTCCTTCCTCTGCTATTCTTGGAGTGCCTCCCATTGAAGACCATGGCATCACAAGAATGATCTTGGATGAACTTAAACGAAGAGAACCCTCAGATCCATGATCTTGCAGACGTATAGTACAGTATGAACTTTATTAATCATGTACTCTGATCAATCCTATGTGTTGATTAATAAAAGTTCATACTTTTCTTCCATCCCATCTCTTGTTAATATTTTTACAAGCTTTGCACATATTTAAACTTATTCTTTTATTCAGTTTATACTCTATACTGTACATACTCAGTTAAAAAAAAAAAATTAAAAAAAAAAAAAAAAAAAAAAAAAAAATCTGAGTCAAAAGAACCCAAAAGAAAAATAGAAAGGGTCAAAAAGAATTCTTTTCTAACCTACGGTATCGTCATCAAATAGGGGAGATTGTTGGGTCACCGATGATTTGGTGATGAACCACCTTCCTTTGTATGAATGAATTTTTACGGAGTTCTTTTGAAGGTACGAAATATGCTTCAAGTATTGAAGAGTCAAAGACTATTCAATCAAGGGGTTGTACATCAAAAAGTGGAATTTTGGATGTATCAACCAACTTCAATATTCAGACCATCTTGCCAAGTCAAGATTGGGTCACCAATATAGTGGGTCACCGATGGTACACTCAAAAGTCATCAAAAGTACTAAGGACATCAAATAAGATGAGGTCATCAAGTTTGATGTCATGGTCACCGACACTATGATATTGGTCACCGAAATTGCGGTGTATATTTTCTAAAAATTTGTGATATCAACTCACAAGGGTATACACTTTTGTCACTTAGTGAAAGAAGAAGTTATCAAGCAAAGTGTACACTTATCAACTCCGGCCTTATAAAGTATCCACCGATGTGATACATAGTGAGATGTATCACTTAGCAATTTCAAAGAGATAAGTTCTTGACTCACATCAATTGCAAGACACGTGAGCCAGCAAGAACTTGGGCACCAAGCCTTAATTAAAGACATTCTCTTTTATTCTTATAAAAGGAATATTTGTCTTTTAGCTAAAAGGCTTGATGGGACTTCTGAGCATGAAGAAAAGAAGATAAAGTTATCGACATTACGTGCTACAAGGAATGGTTCATCCATTATTCTAGTACAAAGGAAGTGGTCTCTTCCTTTGTCCATCGAATAATCTTCCGCCTAATGAAACCTTGACGGTACCGTCCACTCGCATCCCATGCATGGACACTATAAAAGGAGATGAAGTCCTTCCCGAAATCTCACGCTTTCAACAAATCTTGAGTGATTATTTGTTTGATCGTGGCAAAGCCGTGTGCTATAACGGTATGTTTTAACTTGCTTAGTGTAATAGTTAATTATCGTTATCTTGTGTGTTTAGTTTGATAGAATAGTCTGCCTGTTCTTTTCCGCATCAAACTATCTGTGTGTAAATTTTTAATATTTATATTAAAAAATTTAAAAAGAGTATATTCTGTGTGTTTTATATTCAACCCCCCCTTCTACAAAACCCTCTCTTAGTTAGCCATCTCTCTTTGGGGACTAACAGTAGTGTTTACCCTTTATCTGGTTACTAAAAACATAGATTCTAAGCTTAAATGGCATAAGCAACTTAGCTTCAATTGTTTTCAATGTTTCTTCTTTGATGGAAGCCCCAATAGTAAAAAAAAAAGTTGAGAGTTAAATAATCTAAGCAAGCTTAGCTTCAATTGTTTTCTATGTTTCTTCTTAAGATTACAAGTTTTTGTTCTGTTATGTCCACGTATCAATCACAAATTTGGTACACAGATATACTTAGCTTCAATTGTTTTCTATGTTTCTTCTTAAGAGTACAAGTTTTTGTTCTGTTATGTCCACGTACCAATCACACATTTGGTACACAGATAGGACCGAACGCGACGGGAGATCACTGGATGGACGAGAGTGACGTAGGAGTAGGGGTGAGCGTCGGAACCGGGTATCCGCCTTTGAAACCGGAACCACTCTGGAACTGCCGGTTCCGGTGTGATTGGTTCCGGTTCCTAAAATACGGAGCCGGGTAATTTTATATATTTATTAATAAAGTTATATATTTTTTATGTTAGAGTTAAACGAGTTACGTATGTTTATAATAGACTTAAAATTACAAATTTATTGGATTAATTTGACCATTTGTTTTATTTATTACTTTAAGTTGGTACTTTATATTTTATAATAGACTTAAAATTACATTTTTATCGTATGCAATATAAAAAAATAAAAAAAAATGGAATCGGGTACCGGAACCGGTTCCATTAAATTTGGCAGGGTATCCGGTTATGCTCACCCCTACATAGAAGGGTGGAAGAAAGAATTCTATAAGGTTTTAGGGTTTTAATATGACATGAGTAGCTTAGTAATTTAATAATCTTATTTCATATACCTGATTTTTGTTTCACCTATTTTGACGAGAAAAAAAATACTTTTGTTCCACTCAATGTTACAGCAAATTTTTATTTTATTTTGTATTGTCCCAGATACCAAACACATTTTTTTTTAGGACAACAAAAACAGCAACCCTTTTGTTAATAGAAGAAGGGTATAGTGGAGGGCAAGTTCTCATAAGCTGTACTCACACACACACCAAAAAACAACAGAAAGAAAAGAAAAAAAAAGGGTATGACCACAATAATTGAATACCATTCCTAGAAGGTCACAGCTAAATGTCAACACAACTGCTGCCAAACTTTTTCAACTTTTTGTGTAAATTACCATAAAACCCATGTGCATCTGCTTCACCAATGACAAATTGTTGTCTTTAGCTTGTCATTGGCCAGCTCTCTCTCCCTTCTCCCTTCTCCCTTCTCCCTTCTCCTTATTAAAAAAAAAAAAGAAAAAAAAAAGGCTTTTTATTTTAGCAGAAAAAGACCCCACAAACACATATCAGCCAATCATATCTAACCACCTCTTATTAATTAAAGCTCCTCCTTTTGGTATTATATATCTGAACAATACAGGTCTCTCACCCCCTCCTTTCAATCAAGTACAGTTTTTGCTGCTGACAAACTTGGATTCACTTCTTTTAAGCTCACTCACTTCCATTTTCTTTTTAACCCATAATCACTACTAACTAAGGTGAAAGAAAAGAAGGAATGTTCATCTTTCTTTTTTACCTAAATCTTCATGGGTTTTTTTGATATATATAGTTATATATACATCTTTGTAGCTTTATATTTTTATCTTAACCATTCAGCAGCTTTTTCCTCATGTATTGGAAAGGTGGGTGCTTCCTAGATTCCTCACTTAATGCTTATGTCAATAAAAGCATACAGGAGGCTCTCCTCTTAATGGCAACTTCTTTATCATCATAAACTCTCCACTCCAATAATTTTTCTCTCTTTCTTTCTTGGGTGTGTGTCTGTTATTTTTCTCTTTTATCATATCAGATTTAAAATCTTAATTATTTATTTTATCGAAAAAATGAATCGAGGAACCGAAATTCTCTCGCCATCATCGTATTTCAGAGGCTCATCAACGTTGTTCTTCGAGGGGGGTACGAAAGAAACCGAGTGGACCCCAGAAGAGAACAAGCGGTTTGAGGATGCATTAGCGTTGTTCGATAAAGAAACACCGGATCGATGGCACAATGTAGCGCAATTGATCCCCGGAAAAACCGTGGTTGATGTTATCAATCATTATCGAAAATTGGAAGAAGATATAAGTGAGATAGAGGCAGGGGTATTAGTTGTACCTGGATATAGGAGCAGCAATGATCCTGTGACACTAGAATGGGTGGCCAACAATCATCCACAATTTTATAGTACTGGTGGAAAAAGAAGTGCATCAAATAGGGTTCCTGATCAGGAAAAGAAGAAAGGAATTCCATGGACAGAAGAAGAGCACAGGTAATTAAACTTATTATATATATATATATATAGAGGCTCCTTCTTCAAGTGTTAACTCAATTATTTGTGTTAACCGTGTCAACCCATCATTCACTGGTGAACACGATGCTCGTTCACTGGTGAACATGATGCTCGTTCACTGGTGAACACGATGCTCGTATACTAATCTAATAGATATAATCTAATTAAACTCCAATTTTCTTTCAGAAATGGTAGTATTCCAAAATGGCATGTAAGTATGTAACTATTTAGAAAAATCACAATAAATGAAGGTTTAAGGGCTAGAAACAACGGTCGGTATAACCCTTTTGGGGAGGGGACAAGTCTGTATACATCCCACATCCAGACCCTAAGGCCCTGTTTGTTTTTTCAATTTTACCTCTTAATGACCACTTATCACTTATTCTTTCAGACGTTTTTAAATTCAGACCGTTTTTTTTTTCTCAAGACCCTTTAAGTCTGAAAATCATTTGAAAAAGAAGTGGTAACCACCTCACTACTTAAAATTCCTCTTATTCGTGTACACCCGTATTGTTAGAGATTTATAAATCAATGACCGATTCAGATTTCAAACTTCAAACTTAAAAATAAACAGTCTAACTGATTCAGGTTTCAGACTTCAGCACCACCTCTTATAATTCAGAAGTGAAATCAGACTTCAGATTTCAGCACCTCTTAAAAAAAACAATCGCTACCTAACTTTATTTTCAAATGAGATATACCAGTAAACAAAGATAGAAATAAAAGAATGGTTGATATGGTGTATATGATACAACATGGCATTGCATACAACTATCACACAGACACATAAACAGCCACTCTAGACCCTACTTTTGAGCGGGATATACTGCATTTGTACCATAAAGGCAGAGGTCCATATATCATTATTAATACTATAAAGTTGTCTGATTTGGGTTGTTAAATGATTTGGTATCAGGCAATTTCTTTTGGGGCTAAAGAAGTATGGCAAAGGGGATTGGAGAAATATCTCAAGGAATTTTGTAACAAGTAGGACACCTACACAGGTTGCTAGTCATGCTCAAAAGTACTTCATTCGGCAACTATCGGGTGGAAAAGATAAGAGGAGGTCAAGCATTCATGATATCACCACGGTGCACCTTAACGACACTAGAACTAAAACACAGTTGCCAGAAAACGATGAATGTAGTATCATGGCCGCCATACAGCCACCAAAACCTGATCAGCACCACCACCATTCAGACATGGCTAAAGCACTCTACAAATGGAGTCTCCCTAATCAGCAGGTGACAACAAACATGGGATTTAACCTACCAAACAGCAGCTTAATGATGGCACCACTTCATGGGAGCTCATCATATGGACCACCTCAGTATGGACATTTGGGTACGGTTTTTCAAGGGAACTGCTGAACTTTTTCATATATATCTCGGATGATCTGGCTATGTAACTACGAGAATTTATCAAGAATTTATCAAAGTATGTAGGATAAAAGCATGGATCATATCCATCAAGGTTGTAGTTTCTTTGATTACTTATTGCTCTAGTTTCTAGCATCTGTTCATTATTTATCTATTAAGATGAGAAAATTAATTTGTTAAGCAAAATTTATGGTATGTAATGAGTGAACTTAACAGCTAAAATTTGACAGATTTAACCACAAGGGTTGTGGCATACTGGCTGAGGCCCTGGGGATGTGGTGTAATATCCCATCTGCTCAGGTTCGAATCCAGGCGTAAACAACAATTGTGGCCACTGAGTTTATCAGGGCTGATGTATTGCAGTCATAATTTGCCGGGATTAGTCCATCTGAACATATATTTTATTGTCTTAATTAACTTAGTGTTTAGAGCCAATGGTCTTTGTTGAGCTTATTCAATACTATGGGATGTTTTACAGAATCTGTAAGCAGTGGTATATATATATAAGATAGAAAATATAGTTTAACAGAGTATATATTCCAAAAAGCAACTCCCAATGAAAGAATATTCTTCCTAGTAAAGTAAAATAACAAGTAATTAGGCTACCTAATTATGATAAAGTAGTAGTAATACCTAACTAGATATAAGACCTAAAACCCATCACTATTCTTGGATCATGCAAAGATTCACTAATATCATATATACAATTAATTAACTCAACTTTTCTTCTACTGAGATCAACACAAAAGTTTCTACATAAGAAGACCCTCAATCAAGAAATTTCAATGTTTGGTCCTAAACACAAAGGGAAAAGCTAGGGGAGAACAGGTGAGATTAGAGCAGTTTTTTTGTTCATTTGTATTATTATTTTTATTATTTAATGTATTTAAATCAACTATATCCATCTCCATGCCAAAATGAAAATCATATAAATACCATAAGACAGTTGCAAGACATGGTAGGGTAAGCATGTTGATAGTGCCCAAAATCAGAGCCTAAGGTCTACCACTGTAGGGATTCGACACTCTAAAGCACTTTGTATATTCATCTAGCACCCTCACAACACCTCTAGGACAATCTGTGCCCATCTAGCCTCCATCGGATGGCAGTTTTACAGTTCCACATCAGCTAGACTTGGACCATTTCACTTCTATATATATACTTTGGAAACCCCTTCTATCCTCAACAGCTCTTTTGGAAAGTAATCAATGAGAAGAGAGAGAATGTGTGTTCGAGTGTATAAAAATAGGCGATAAAATCATTAACAAAAGTAAAAAAGAAAGGGGTTGTTTGGCGGTTGCTGAAATTGTTTGGTGCATAATGGTTAAGTGGTCAGAATGATCTCTTATGATATAGTGCAAAATGATATATAATTGTTTGGTAAATTTTCAGGATGTACTTACGACTCTTAATGGTTAAGAGAGGTCCAAGATACAAAATGATACATAGTGTTTTAGAACCATTAAGAGGGGGACTTATTTTTTGCCAAACAGGATTCACCTCTCAGCGATTCATAGGTTGCCTCTTAATGGAACTGTTAGGAGGTAAACAAACACCCCCAAAGAAAACTTTGTATGCTCCTTGTCTAGTTTATGGTGGTTTCATTTTTCACATAAGCAAGGTGGAAATCAAAATTACATGCCAAAGTTTCAACATCTTGGTGTGTGATAATGTTGTTTGACTACTACTCTTTCAAGTTGTCTCCTTTGATGTGCTTCTTTGTTAGCTAGTTGGCTGGTCCTACAATCACCATCTCCTCCACCGCTACTATGACAGTCACAAAAAGCCATAGTAGTGCCCACCTATGTTACTTGCACCTTTTTTGGTCCCATCCACTACTTTAAACAATTCAAACCATTGTGATGATCCTTTCTTACAGGGGTGAGCATCAGAATAGGATACGCTTTGGGCAGAAACCGCTTCGAAATCGCTATTCCGAAACCGCACGGGTTCGTAAATACGAACCGATCGGGGCCAGGTTCGGTTCTCATTTTTTGGAACCGTTACGCCGGCATTCGTACCTGCCACTTTTAAATAAAAAATATTTTATATATTTATAAATAATAAATAAAAACTCAAACTTATTAATTTGTTTATGTAATAATTAGTTTTTATCGGATTAGTTTTGACCATTTGTTGTATTTATAACTTTAAGTCGGTATTTTGTAGTTTATAATTACATTTTTATTGTATGCAATGTAAAAATTAATGAAAAAAATTGAAGCCAGATATCCGGTACCGGAACAGGACAGGTACCCGGTACCAGAACCGGTTCCCGTCGATTCCGGTTCCAGTTCCATGTATGCTCACCCCTACTTTCTTATTCTTTAGGTGAATGACACCTTTCTTTTTCAAAAACAGCCCCTCAAGTTGCATAGCAAAAGCATTCTAAAGTCTAAATTACTTTGCTCAAATTTAATATAGCCATATAAATGCATCTCGATTTGGGTCTTATATTATGGTCGTTACGATTCTATCACATATATATATATATATGTCTTTTTCATTATGTCGAAAATATATTTTATGATTTAGACACTTATGCCCTCCCCCTCTATGCCCTTTGGTAATGATTCCTCTGCGATTAATTGCATGTCCAATTCGGGCCCATAAGACAACTCTGATCAATAGAAATACTCTAACACTCCACTACGAATTATTATAGATTATTCATTGGAAGGATGGAAAGAATCGGAGGAAGAAGAACCCATAGGGAATGAATGGGAATATCGAAAAGTTGGAAGAAGAAAATATTTTTTGCTTAGTTGCATGGAACTTTTCTTTCACTTTTGCCCATCATATGTATATATTGATGTTAAAAAGCCATATAGACGCGCCACCAAGTTGTGCTACATCCCTTCCATTGTTGGTCTACAGTGTCATTGTAGAGAATTCCTACTTTTTGTCCAAACCGGTCGATTGAATATCTGAGGTAGGGCCTTCTTTGAAGAAAATAGCCGGAAACTTGAGAGGTTCGCCTTTGGGAGTGTTCAGAATTCTTCGATCCGCATATATTTATAAAATAAATCCCGCTGTGGTTTGAGCAGCAAATGGCGTCCCTCTTCTTGTACTTGTAAGTCTTCCCTCTTTCTTCTTTTGAATAAGACCTAGCTTCAAAAATAAATATTCAAATACGCCATGGGAGCTACTTGCCTTTCGTTGGTTGGGAATGTTATAACAAAACCAACTTTATAGCACACCAAAGATGTCTAAATGTCTTATTAGACTACTTCATATGACTTAAGTTCATAATTCTTGATTTGCATGTTTTTAAGACACTTTTGAAATAAAAATATCCATCAACTTTTTAGGACGCTTTTGCGAAATGTCCTACTAACACATCTTTTTACATGAGACTTATAATTTTCAAATAAAGTCGTATAGAAGACTAATATGACTATTTATTTCAAAATTGTCCTGAAAAACTTGTTCAGACACCCAAAAATATTCTATCAACTAATTGTACCCTTATAGCACGTACAATTGTTTGGTCCTATATAAATTAAGTCATATTAAGCTGTCTATTACGATACTCAAACATAATATGACGTCCTATGAAACTGATTTTGTTGTAGAGGAGGGAAGTAGCTGTAACCAGTAACTCACCTCTCTTATTCACTTTAAAGTTAGAAATACTAATACTGCCTATGGATTCAATTCATATATAATATCTATACTATTATATAAAGAGTATTAAACGGTTAGTTAGTTATTGTTTAGAAAATTTAAGACTTACAACCTTTATTGCATTAGGTACAACTATCTCATGCACGCCTCCTTCATGTTCAATGTTTAGAAATTAGAATTAGATTAATTTTAATTTTTAAGTTACATTTTAGACTCTTAGATTTTGTTATTTAATTGACTTTATGTCCCTTCCTTTTATAATTTTTATTTCACACCCTTTTCATTTTAACATATAAAATTTTATATCAACTAAAACCTATATAAAAACATATTATATTTTGTGGTAAATTATACCATTATAATCTTCTCCTCGATACGTTCAAAATGAGCCTAATATCAAGTATTTTACGATTTATAAATCTTATAAAAAATGATGAATATGTATTAATTTATTTTTTAATCTTTTCTATTAATACCTTAACTTTTGATTTTTTATTTTACTTTTACACCCATCTACGTATATCTATCTATATATACTATTTCAAGGGTCGTGAATGTGTTTTCTTTACGTTATTACAATACAAATGATGGAATTATTGTTCTTTATTTCGTTTTTGGAACTTTTGAAGCAATGTCCAACCGTCCATCATTTTTTTGGACTTTTCCGTCTAATACTTTATATGTTATTTATATAGCTTTATATTCATATCTTACCAATTACTTATATAGTAAGTCATTATATATGTATTATTATCGATGAATCTAATTTTTTGTTGAAACATGTTTTTTGGATTTTCTTTGTTGGATTAATGGTTTGTTCTTAGTATACAATAAAAAAATCAGCGATTTTTAGTGAACTACTTGTTAAAATTCCCCCCATTTCCATACTAAACACACACAATACACAAATGATCTCAATCTGAACTAAAAACAATTCATTTAGCTGCATTGCAGCGGGTACACTTCTAGTATTTTACATCTCTATAACTTCTTGAAGGTCCATGGATGAATTAAAAGATGTACTTTACTCATTGCATATATTGATCCATGAGACATTTATACATAAACAAACAACAAAGAAAAAGGGTCTTAGTCTTACTTCCTCAATGAACGATTCATATGCTGCAACGATTGTTGTGTGATTGAATAATTAATCAGTTGACAACCGAAAGATGTCAATATATTCAATCTGTACAAATTAAAAGGAATCTGAATGAATAAGAAAATGGGGAAAGTGGGCATATTCCAGGCTCCAATGACATAGACTTGAACTTTTGCTAAATTTATCTTTCTTAATCCAATCCAACAGGCAATCTAAGTTCTAACTGCACATGGGCAGCTAAAATAAAAAAAGTTAATGCAACAAACTTTCCCCTTTCTTGTCCCAATGTTGGTCTGCAACTAACATGCATGTAACAGATGAAAAAAGGGGATGTTTTTTACCTTTTGGAAAGAGGTGTTAAATTAAGTTAAAAGTTTAGGTAATCAAAGTTACAGAAAGGACAAACCAAGCCAAACCAAACAAAACCAGTATATTTCATCTCTGGATGGAGTAGGGTGGAACTACGTAGAAGGATACAGTGGCGCGGGCCACCTCTTCATGCTTCCATCGTAAGGGGGAAAAAGTTACCTTTCTATAAGGTGCTACCGTATTGTTTTGTTGGACGCCACTATATAGTTGTTGAAAGTGAAATGTTACTTTAATGGTGGAGATGGTAAATGCTCTTGCCATTGTACAAAAGGTCTGGTTTTTTCTTGGAAGGGTGTCCCAGGCTATGCCTAAGACTAATCCCGGCAAATTATGACTGCAAAATCAACCCTGATAAAATTAGCGGCCACAATTGTTGTGTACGCCTGGATTCGAACCCTGAGCAGATGGGATATTCCACCACATCCCCCAGGGCCTCAACCACTACGCCACAACCCTTGTGGTTTACAAAAGGTCTGGGTTCAAGTCCCACTGTTGTCAAATTTGTTGGTTTTTAGCTTAAATTTTGGTGCTTTTATACCTCTTGTGTTTTTAAAAAGTATATGTAGACAGGGCTCAAACATGAGTTGTTAACTTGTTTCTACAACAAGGAATTAACCAACATATCCTCTACTAATATTGTGAAATTTTTCTTTAGGAAAACTTTACAGTTAACTTGTGTCACCATTTGAAAAAAAAATACCGGGTCTGCCTCTAAGGTAGGGTCCGGTGAGGATACGATGTACGCAGACCTGACGTCTACCCCAAATAGTAGAGCGGTTGTTTATGTGAAGACCCCCAAAAGGTTACAGAAGGATATACTAGTCAAAAGACGGAGAGGTTAAATATAAGAAATAAGCTAGTTGTTTTGTTCCCCTTGTGAAGTTTCTTCATAGAACAGAACAGGAATAAGAAATACTCAGACTTCTAATCTACATGTTAGAATTATGATTGGAAATTTGCACGTTTCAACAAATCAATTACTCGAACAAGAGAAACTAGAGTTGAAAGGATTTGGAAAGCTGACGATGAGAGATGCTGAATAATGTTTGTCAATTATGAAAGGTATCAACTTACGTCGCATTCAATAGAAAAGGTACATTGTCTCCTAGAAACCATATATGCCATCATATCCATGGTAAATCCAGTCAGAAAACAAACTGAGTGCAACAACTAGCCATTCACATAAAGTTATATATATATCTAGACAAGCACAGGCATCCAATTGAGGTATTTTGCACTTAGATTAGATCAAAATCACATGAATGATATGGTTTTGAAGCTATTATCTCTATTCGCCATTTTGTTTGCAAGATGATTGGATAGAATACATATATATTTCTGTTTCCTTCAATTAAAATAGTAACTCATGTCTAGCAAAAATATGATATTAGAAGTCTGTAACAGTATGAAGATTCCAGGATGTAAATACAGTATTCCTCATCAAGATTACAGTTGTAGGTATGATATACATATATATAAGGATCAAATGAGAAGAGTTCATCTTACGAGAAGTGCGAGAAGGGCCAAATCACATGTGATTTGGCCTTCTCACACTTCTCATAAGTTAGTTGCCTTCTCCTTTGAACCTGCCCCATATAAAAAAAAATATATATATATATATATATATAGAGAGAGAGAGAGAGGTCGGTTCGAATAAGAAGGCTAAATATTGTAAGAAGGTAAGAAGGGAAGGTTAAGGTAAAATCATATGTAAATCAATGAAAAAATCCGAAACGAATCTATTTGAAGATTCATATGTGAACCAACATAACAAATTATTCATATGGGTTGGCATATGCATCTTCAAATGGAATGTTTCAATGATTCACATATGAACCTTCCTTACTTAGTTACCTACTCGTGATATTTTAGCCTTCTTATTCGAACCTCCCACTATTTATGTATGTGTGTGTATATATATAGAGAGAGGAAAGTTCAAATGCAAACTCAAATTTGGTTGCGAACATGAGGACAAAGGAGAGCGTGATATGTGTCCCATTTAGTCTGAATAATAAAGGGCATTCGGTATGAATAACGAAGATGAAGTTAATACATTATCTAGTATGACTAACACACATTCAAAGTGAATAACACAGTATTCAGTCTGAATATATTCAGACTGAATAGGACACGTGTCGCGCTCTCCTTTGTCCTCACGTTTCACAACTAAATTTGAGTTCGCATTTAAACCCGCCCCTATATATGTAAAATATTCAAATTTTATAAGGGAATAAACACCAGATTATAAGATACAACATCACTAAGAGGTGAATAATAGGATTAAGTCATCAGAGGACCGAGTTTAATTGAAATGTGTGCCAAGTATAAACCAACAACAAGATGATCGCAACATCATTAACACACTGATTAACCAATTGTAGACTGGAACTCGAATCCAAAAAGCTCCATTATTGAAACTTTGATGGTAGTGGTTATCACCTATTGAAGATTGCTTTTCTTGCAGAATCTTTCTTTGCCACCAATAATTGAGACCAATGTATCCTAGTTTTATATTCTCGTCGTCTTTCACTTTTCCTTATTATACGAGCTGACTTGTGAATTCAAGAATAGGGGACAGGTGATGAAGATGGTACAGTGGGAAGCATTTGTTAACAATCTCAAAGTTATGCTTGTGAAGGCCTTGTAACAATTATATACCTAAAAAACAGGAAGAACTCACAGGGATTCTAAACTATCCTTCCTAATAAAAATCAACGTCTATGAACAAATCAACAAATAGAGTCTTGTAAGGAAGAATCTGCCATTATACTATACTAGGTTATATATTGAACATGATTCTATAGAGGAATTTATCGATAAATTCAACTTCAATTCAAGAACTTCATGCTATGCAGTCTAGTAGAACAAAGACGCTGTGGATTCAGAAAATATTGTTATGAATTGAAGAGACGAATTAGGTGCTGTGAATTTGTGGCAAAATTAAACGGTTTCGATTGGAACAAAAGTTCCAGAAGCTATAAAATTACATGATTATTAATGTTAAAATGTGCAAATTGAAAGAAAAATTCAACAGAGAGTTGATGAAGGAATAGTACCGACGAAAGAACGCCGGCGTTTGACGGAAGATGTACGGCTGAGTTGCCGGAAAGGAAGAACAGCGTCCATGGATTAACCTTTTCTAATTAACCGTCAAAAACAGATGAAAATTTTAGCACGCTATCGGGTCGGGTCATTCAAACATTTGGAGTTAATTACAAAAATCGTCCCTCACATTTGATAGTTTTCTGAATTTAGTCCCTGAACTTCATTTATTATAAAGAGTGATTTATATTTTTTGTTCTTGACATTTGTCACATTAGCGGAATTTGTCCCTGCAATTTTATGATTATAGATTTGTGAACCTTTTAAAATTTCTTGTATTCCACCCCTCGTTTGAAACAAATTGTTAAATCAAATTAAACGAGGGGATATTTTGGTTAATGGTCTTCTTTATAAAAAATATATATTATAGTGTAAATTATGGATTTGGTCCCTGTAGTATGTAGGTTTTAAAGAATTGGTCATTGGACTTCATCTATTATGTTGAACAATTGGGGTATGGACTTTTTCATGATTTTGATCCCTAGACCAAGCCACCGTCTAATAGGTCGGTTAAACTCATAGGCAAAGTGGTTACTTTTTTCATTTTCCGTATTTAACATTTTTAAAATTAGAGGCTGAAATTTATACATTAAAACTTGGAGGGCCAAAGACGAACATCATTCATCTCCTTATCCTACCTCCATCCCTCATGTTGAATATCATTGATGCTTGCAGCACCAGTCATCGTCGCGTCCACTGACTCTAAAGTATCTTCCACACGATCATCATCCCTCATCAATTGTCTACGTTTTCTTCCATGAGTGTTTCTTCTTTTAGAACACACACACTTCCCCCCTACTACCAGTCTACCACCAACTTTGTCATTGTAATATTTTTCAACAAATCCGTCGGTTATACAAAACCAACATACATCATACACAAATATACACTTTAGATTCTTCTTATATAACTAGTCATGGTGGTGGTGGATGTGTTTACGGTGGTACACATATGGTTGTGGGGTGGGTTTACTATGGTGCGCTGATGGTGGTGTTGAATGAAAATATCCCCCTAGTTTTTAAAATTGGAGTGAAACAGATTACAGATCCTCTCAAATAATCGCTCTAACTCAGGTGAAGCGCTTTGTGCGTCCTCATAACTTCCGCTCGTTACATACATACCTTGCTCCACTACTGTATGAATAGCATTTACCCAGCGACAAGACACTTAGTTTTGTCGGAAAGGGAATGCTTATTCCCCTCGCACTAGCTCCCGGTGCGACTTCATAAAAAGCAATCAAAGATAAGATCGAAGAGAACGAAACACACGTAGTGGTCATCATAGCGGTTCCTATTGAGTAAGGTCGGCTTTCTTCGAATGCTTAAGCTCTTCTTTCTCATATCGATCGTCTGGAAAGTGCTTAGGTCGAAATGATCCAAATAGTCGAGGGGCACATTCTTGTTTCTATTAACAAAACATCCTCTTTCCGTTTAAGCCATTTCCCTCTTTTGGGAATGGCGGACAAAATGATTATCCACAGAACACAAACCCAATCGGCTAAAGAACGAGGGTCTGCCCTCACTCAGTTCACCCAAAAAATGATCATTTTATTATTTTTAATTTGACATCCATATTGATATATCTTTTTCATTTATTTTCCATGGCTTTTCGGTTCCTTTTTTTGCTTCTCCCTTGATATCACTCTTTTATGTGTGTGTATGTGTATATGTATATATATATATATATATATATATGATCACTCTTATATGGCCAGGTTCAAAGAAAACCGTAAAAAAATGAAAAAATAAAATAAAAACACCTTTGTTCATGTGGAAGGTATTCACGATTTTCTTTTTATTCTTTTATTTAGTTATTCATCGTACCTCAAATTGACAAGTTAAATTATTTTGTTTGTAATCTTCTACTCCCCTGAACTAAAATCCTAACTTAGGGGCTGTTTACTAGCTGCTGACCGGTCTGACTCGGTCAGCAGTCAGAGCGTTTACCAAACCACAAATCTGACTGAGATGCTGACCGAAATCTAACCCAACAAGTGTCAAAATCATGCTTACCCGAGTCAGATCCTTTCTTTCCATACTTGCGCACCCATTTTTGCTAAGAGGAAAACTTGATCTTAAACCCTTCAAGGGTTTTTGGTGCTCAGGAAGGAGAAAAAAAAACACATTCCAATACTTTTTAGGAGATCGAGACTATTAAAAGAAAACAATTATAATTTTTTTTTGAGAAAATAAATCAATTATATTATATTTTACATATAATTATAAATATGATTATAATAGTCATTTTGTTGTTGGTAAGTACTTTGTTAGCCCTAATTTTAGTGTTGAAAGTGTAAAAAGGAAAACCTATGATTCAAGTATGGAAGATCAGAGATCGTTCAGAAGAAGAGACTTCAGAAGTCTGGAGTGAAGACTTTAGAAGTCTGAAGGTCAGAAGACCACAGAAGCTTCTGTATGAATAGACAGAACTTCTGTCTGGTTGCTCTTCTCATCATAGCCCGATAACTTAGCAAGGAACGATTTCATCATTTACACGTGGAGCCTTTATATTGGAGAATGCTTTAACAGTAACACATTCTTTCACGTGTTAAATGACATGATAACCGTATAACAAGATTTGTTAGTGATTCCTTGTGACGTGTCTTATTGTAATAGACTAGTCATTTGACTTTCCTTATTTTAGGCTATAAATAGGGATTCCCTTCCCCATTTGTAATTGTGAATGTGAGATTGTTTCTTTGAAACTCTCCATCTCCAAATACCCTCATTCCAATCATGTAAGATATATGATCACGATTAATCATATGACTACGCTTCTATCTTAATATTGTTCTTCATTTTGATTAATCGTTCTTCCATTTATAAACCTGTTTGATCTAAATTGCTTCCGCTTTACATATTTTCATTAGATCATTGATTCAATATGAGATTTGGGTTCCTACAATTGGTATCAGAGCCTATTGATTTGCTTAAATCAAACGATCCAATCTGTCGATTTTATCTCATTGAATCTAGTTTATTTCATCTTATTTTTAGATCTATAACATTCATCTTTTTATACTTTGTTTTCGAATTGTTCTCGAAGATATCATTCAAATCTGTGTTTGAATTTATTTATATTCAAATTCAGTTTTGATTTCATTTATATTCGATTCTACAAATTTATTCTCATTAGATGCGAAATGCGGATGGTTATTGGGAAGAAAATTCATTGCCAATTGGGTAAAAATTGATTATGCACACAAGGTGTTTGATAAAATGTTTATGAGAGACTTGGTCTCTTAAAATAACGTCATGAAGAGTTATTTTCGATGTCAAGAACCAATGTTTGGAAATCAACGCTTTGGTTGTGATTTGGTTATGCAAACCCATATTCAATTTTTGTGGCATTGAATAAAAATCGGATCTTTGACAGATTTGCGATGCTGTGTCATATCGGTCATATCTCTCTCATACCATCACCAATTCATGCGATTCAAAAGCCTCTGGATAGAAAACAGAAGGATCTACAAGTTTCATGTTTTGAGTTTTCAGTGATTCGATCTGTAGAAGGCCCATTAAATCGTCGAAGTTGACGGTAGTGTGCTGAAGCAAAGTTGTTACGCATCGAGTTAGATCTGCTTCTTGTAAGAACGACCCGAGCTTCTGGACTAAGGACCAGAGGTTTTGGACTAGAGGCATCCAGAGACTTCTGGAATTACGAACCAGAGCTTCTGGATTATTACATGCCTTACCCCAGAAGACTCACATAATCAGAAGTTACATGTTTAAACTAGAAGCTGCTGGACAGATCTGCGCGACTGTACGGAAACGATCATATCTCATTCGTCCGAGCTCCAAAGAAGGTGAATCCAATTTCTGTGGAAAGCTAACACACTGAGCTACAATGTTTATGTTTTGAGTTTTCCCAAACTCCAAATATTTCACGTCCAGAAGCAGCGTAGAAGTCAGTGTAATGGTGCTGGACAGAAACTTTCTTTGCTGATTTTATATCTTATAGGTTGATGAGTGGTATTGTGGCTTGTTCTATATCACGTCAAACTTCGAATTCTTTTCGTTGAAGTTTAAATTAGCCACGGCTTCAGTTCATCTCGGCTACGGACCCGCTCTTAACAAGTATTGCTTCTGAACATCAAAGAACCAAGAAGTACAGTTCAGAACCAGCACTTCATCAGAGATTTCTTCTTTCAACCAGAGATAGGCTGTTGAAATCCTGTCAATGATCAAGAACTACCGAGCATAATTTTCATCCTTTGATCTCACATCGGGGCTCTCAGAATTAATCTTGGTGGTTTCGAGTTCTATTTTTGGAACAGATATTTCTGGTTGATATTATTTCGAGCTCCTCAATCTATGGATGATTTCTTCACCGAGCATCAAGGTGAAGATTATACGAACAAGTTCTTGTCTTGAATGTCCACTCAACTCATGGTTCACGAGACACATTCTTTGTTATTAGGCCGATTATGCACAACATTGTCACGCAACTCACACTCTATCTATCCACGTTTGGATGAATCGATATGCTATGGGGTTGGTGAGATTCCGAGGCTAACGAGTGTGTTGAGTTTCTACGGAGTTAAAGTTTGTTTTGGTGCAATCGGTGGTGTTTATGGCACATTGAATGCTGATTTTAAAGTTGAGAATGAAGAAAAAGAGCATCATGTTGAGGGAGCTTGAAATACCTTTTAAGTCCATCTTGTCCTCCGAAGATTCCATGCCTTGAAGATCAGAAGAAGCAATCTTTTTCATCCAGAGCTTCTGGTTGCACACCCAGAGCTTCTGGATAAGCTTCTTATGGTCAGAGCTTCTTTTTGATCTACATACAGAGAATATCTTGGACTTGAATAAAATCGTGTGCATATATTTGGAATGGGGTTACTACATCGAGGGGAGCTACATGTTTATCTAAGGTGATCTCCAAGCTTTCAAAGCTCGATGGGAAGACGACCAATGACTTTCAATGGTTTTCCTTTTATTGTTTTCCTTTTAACACTTAGGGGGAGATTGTTAGCCCTAATTTTAGTGTTGAAAGTGTAAAAAGGAAAACCTATGATTCAAGTATGGAAGATCGAGAGATCGTTCGAAGAAGAGACTTGAAGTGCAGAGTGAAGACTTTAGAAGTACGAAGGTCGAAAGACCACGAAGCACGTATGAATAGACAGAACTTCTGTCTGGTTGCTCTTCTCATCATAGCCCGATAACTTAGCAAGGAACGATTTCATCATTTACACGTGGAGCCTTTATATTGGAGAATGCTTTAACAGTAACACATTCTTTCACGTGTTAAATGACATGATAACCGTATAACAAGATTTGTTAGTGATTCCTTGTGACGTGTCTTATTGTAATAGACTAGTCATTTGACTTTCCTTATTTTAGGCTATAAATAGGGATTCCCTTCCCCATTTGTAATTGTGAATGTGAGATTGTTTCTTTGAAACTCTCCATCTCCAAATACCCTCATTCCAATCATGTAAGATATATGATCACGATTAATCATATGACTACGCTTCTATCTTAATATTGTTCTTCATTTTGATTAATCGTTCTTCCATTTATAAACTGTTTGATCTAAATTGCTTCCGCTTTACATATTTTCATTAGATCATTGATTCAATATGAGATTTGGGTTCCTACATACTTACCAAAAACATTTGGTAAACATTCTTATCCGGACAACACTTATCCAGGACATAACTTACCATAGTCAGCATATTTACCTGAGATAGAACTTACCTGGTTAGAGTTCGTAAACGGCCCCTTAGACCCGTGAGGCCGTGAGTATAATGATGGAAGACATGATTGAGAAAAAATAAATAAGACAATTTGTTTATTCCCTTATTCCTTTTCACCACCTAAAAGACTAATTTGGGAGGTAACATAAGACCCCTTTATATCTTTATATACTTTACTTTACTTTTTTTTCCTTGCCAATTTACACCTCAATCGCAAATTTTATTATTATTATTATTATATAGACCAAAATGAGGTAAGTAATCCTTAGGATGCTACATGTATATATTAGAATCATTAAAAACAATAAGGAAACATAACTTGAATATCAATAAAGAATATCATCCAACAAATAGAGGTTTTGCTGAGTCTTAACAAAAATTGCCGATATTTATAAGATAATTTTAAGCGTCTGTTAGAAAATACAACTATTTATTCAAGTTCTTTTATAAACGTAGCAAGTTTAATCTAAGTATTCATTGAACTAATATGAAAGGGAAAACAAGGAGAATTTTTGGAGGGAGGAAGCCGGGAATAATGGAAAATTACATGTTTATTACGCTTTGACAGTTAATACAGTTGAACTGTTATTTGTAAAATAATTTTTTATCTGAACAATAAAATTAATTCCGGATTGAGATAAGCATTAAAACCCAATGTCCATCTTTTGAGATTTAATATACATCAAACCCATTTTCAATTGCATAGATCAATTACTTGGGCCTTGAGCCCATGACCCATTTTCTTAAACAATGTGGAATCAAATCCCTTAAAAAAATTCCAATGGAGAATATAAAATATTTAAACATGAAAACTAACAAAAAATAATACAAAAACATCACCATGGTAGGATGGATATAGTTGCCATCTATAATCGATAAAAACAAGAAAAATCAACCGAAAAATAAGATCCATCACATAGTTTGGTAGTGGTTTTGAGCAACTGCAATTTCACCCATTGTAACCATTTTTGTGAAGAACTCAAGTGAATCAGAGTTTAGAGTTGGTATGTATTTATAATTTACAACTCGATTAGACACCGGGTCAACTCGATTATATATCGGGTTGCTTCGAGTTTGAAGACTTTACAACTCGATTATACATTAGTTTGAAGACTTTACAACTTGATTAGACATCGGGTTGCTTCGAGTTAAGTTATTTCGCGTTGGGTTGGGTTAGGTTGATTGGGTTAGTCGGGTTTTTGAGCACTCCTAACTGTGTGATTGTAACAATTTTTCAATAGTGGATTTTTTTTTTCTTTTGAGGCCGGTTGTTTTTCTCCAGTTTTGGATTTTCATGTAAATTCTTTTCTTCTTCTTTTCTCTATGTTGTTCATTACTTGGGTTGCTGGAAAACGCCAAGGCCTATTTCTCAATAATTGGTATTAGAGCTCTAGGTTGGAGGAGGTCTCAGTTAGAGGGTTCTTAGTATGGTATCTGGTTGTAGCTTTGTTCGATCTTTCAAATCAGAAAAGAACTATATCTTGGTCGTATTGGAGGAGGTCTCGGGTTAGAGGGTTTTTAGTATTGCTCTGTGGTTGTGTTTTGTTTGATCTTCCACATTAGAAAATAAATTCTCTTGGTTACTTCGTGTATGATATAGTTGGGTGTGACGAGAGGACGTGCATATTAGAAAACTTCTCTTAGTATGCTACTCATAGGCTACAAGTACTTTTATAGTATACAATATTGTTTTTTGAGGTGTTGATACTATGTCAAAGTTTTCAAGTGCTATGAGGTTCGATGTAGAGAAATTTGGTGGGTGGATCAACTTTGTCAAGTTCAAGTCAATGATGTGTTGATACAATCTGGGTTACCTAAGGCACTGAGAGGAACACCAACTTCTAGCAGTGATGAAGCGGTACCAACAAGTAAAAGCAAGGAAGGATGGGATGATTTGGATTTGAGAGCGACAAGTACTATTCAGCTGGTCTAGGAAAGAATGTTCTTGAAAACGTGCATAGGATATCAACGACCATTGAGCTTTGGGAGAATCTTGAGCAGTTGGATCAAGGCAAAGGCATCTCAAATTGATTGTATCTTAAAGAACAATTTCATACTCTACATATGGGTAGAGGTATAAAAATTTCAAAGCATCTTAGTGTTCTTATCAATGTCATTTCAGAACTAGCGGCTATTGGAGTTGAAGTAGAAGATGAAGATAAAGCATTGAGGCTCGTATTATCTTTGTCATCTTCCTATGAGCACATGAAGCATATTATGATGTTTGGGAAACAGACCTTGAAGCTTGTGGATGTTACTAGCAAACTTCTAATTCGAGCAAAAAAGATTGAAAGTTAGCAATATGACTTCATCAGAAAGTACGATTTTGGTGACCGACCAAGGGAAGAAGAAGAACTCCGGGAAGAAACTAATATACTAGAAGTGTGGACAATCTGGGAATGTCCAATAGCAATTGTCCAAGTTGAGTGGGTTCGGTAAAAGACTTCAATTCAAATGCTAACAATGTATTTGTTCTCATGAGAGACAATGAGTTTTCTTGAGATGTGGTATAATACATCCCCATGGTATGTCCACTTTACTATAGAAAATGATGTTTTTCGGTTAGCGGTTCCACGTATTTACACATGTGCATTGGTTTGGAATGGATGCAAGGTATGCGGTGGGAATGGTGTCGATGGCTGATGAACTTCCGCGTAAACAAGTGAGAAAGTTGTAACATAAATTTTCAGCAAGTTTTTCGACATGTATGAAGGTAAAATTCTTAGAATGGATTATTCTAAGTGGTGGTACTCTTTTATGGTGAATTATAACAGTTATTTGATTTGAGAATTATGAATGTTGGTTTGGACAATGGTTGCCAGTGTTACAGGGAAGACTTTTTTTTTTATTTTAGCCAAGATTCTGTTTGTTGATAATTGTTTGGCTAAAATGAAGTAAAAGTTTAAAAGGTTGTTTCATATCAGTGAAGCAATGAAAGGTGAGAGAGACTTTATGCCTATAAAAGGGGACCCAAGACTTAGCTTTTAAATCGTTCCAAAAAAATACACTTTAAGTATTTATTTTATTTTTCTTGTTCTCTTGTTTTACAGAGTAGAAAGTGTGTGAGTTGAATCTTTATGAGGGTGAGAATTAACGGGGGAAGCTAGAGAGATTAGAACCGTGTGAATGTAATAATTTTTCACGCAATGGATTTTCTTTTTGGAGGCACATTTTTTTTCTCCGATTTTTGGAGTTTCCACGTAAATTTTTGTCTTTTTCCCTCTATAATCAATCAGTGCTTGGATTATTGGGGAACATTGAAGCCAATTTCTATAAAAAAAAATAAAAAAATTAACATAAATGTGTTTTTCATTTGGATGTAACATTAATTTTATATATATATATATATATATATATTATAAAACGTTTGACAAAAAAAATTAAAAACATATTATTAAGCATAAGGTGTCGTTCATTAATGCAATTATCTTAAAATTCAAGATAACAAATTTTATCATTTTCCATCCTCAATATCCAATAAGTTCTTCATCCCGCTACATCCCACTCGTACACTGTTAGTAGATAATCATTTAACAATATCAAGGCCAAACTGGTCATTAAGAGTTTTGTTCTATCGTATTCATCCTACCAAATACAACACATACAACTTGCTCAGTTTTGTTCTAGCCATACCAAAGATCAAATAGACATCTTATCCACTCTTATCTGATCATGTTCGCATACCAAACACTATCTAAAAACATATGAACAAAATGCATAACAAATGCTTCTGGATTTGTTAAAAGAAAACATGATATTATTTAAAATCTTTTTGGTCCTTAACAAAGGAAAAAGGCAAAGGGAAGTGGACCAAGATGTATAGTGGTTGAAGAAAAGCAAAAACATTATTAAGGTCCCGATGGCCATGGATGCTTAATTATGAGATATGGTATTTTATGACATCTTCTTCTCGTCTTCCACCCAACCGTCGTATTTTCCCCTACCTACACAACCAATAGTTGTTCACATGTTCTATATGAGTAGCATGTGTCCCACACATTTTGGAATTAAAATCTAGGAAAAGTCTAAAAAAACAACTTAGGCGTCATTTATCAGATGCTTATCCAGGTAAGTGTTTATCAAGTCATCTTATCTTATTGAATGAATATGACAAAGATCATGAATTTTACCCGGTAAGAGGCTAAGAGCAAATGCAATAACCGAGAGTCTTACCGATAAGTGAGGACGACCGTTACCGCAGTAAGCGTTTACCAAATACGTTTTTGCATACAATATCATTTTGGTAGACAAAAATCTTACCCGTTAAATAAGTGATAGTGTTGAATTTTGTCGGTAAACACTTACCCGTGTAAGTTTTGGTAAACGACCCATGATCAACTTTCTTATTTTGAATAGTTAAGTATTTAAACTTTTTTTAAATGAAAAAGATCATTAAACTTTCACATTTTGGTTATGTATGACAAACTAACTGGTAACTTATAAACTACTTGATGAACAAATAATATTTGACAAACTAGATAATAATCATGTAAAATAGTCAAAAGGATATCTTGAAAAATTAGGTATTTACGATATTTTATAATATTGTTGGATCATTGACCAACATCTTCCTAAACGAAACATGGTGTTGGTTGTTATGTTATAAAGGAATACGTTGCACATTGTCCATTAACAGTTGCTTTTGGCATAGTGGTAACACTACAAAACAAATGACTTTCACCCCCAAAAATTCACTCAGGAAAATCTTGTTGGGTGATTACCATGGATCATCCAGGAAATACTAATGGTTCTAGTAAAATCCGATGTATTCAAAAAAATATCAACGGCTTACCCAGGAATTTTCTGGGTAATCTGTCACGATTTGATTTACCCGCCAACTTTTGTGACGGTTTTATTACGAATCACCCTTTAGCGACAGATTTTCCGGGAAAGTGGTCATAGGTGAAAGCCTTCCATTTTAGTAGTATAAGCGTTTGGGTCCTAACAAGTGGTATTAGAGCAGGTCATGGGTTCGAATCCCATGAAACGCATAACAAATGCCAAAGGCATGTTATGCAACTATTGACTTCTACTAAAGCTCTCAATTGCTTTTGGCGTTGTGGCAAACGCTTGACTCCTGACAAATATAATTAAAACAAATATTTATAATATTAATATATTAATACAAACAAGATAGTATAAAAAGTTAATATGTTAATTAATTTCTTTTTAAACTACTATTATGTTAATTATAAATTTTGTACTTGTTAAAACAAATTTTAGAACAAAAAATCTACAATAATTTATAATTTTAAATAAACATTACATATAATATGAATAAAAATAAAATTGGTCAACTTTACCTATATTATTTAGTTAGTTAGTTTTTCAAAAACTATAATTAATAAAATAAAATTTTTATTAAAATCGTTTAACAAAAATCTATTATTTATGAAACAAAATAAGTATTATTTAAATTTATTTTTGTAACTTATATAAACATTATAACAACTTGTTATATTTACTTTCTGATAAATTAAATATATTGAATAATAATTAAAAAATAATATAAAAATAACTTATACGATTGATAATAATTAATAATTAATAGTAATATATAACATATAGTTAAAATTAATCAATAATTTTAACTAGTATTCATTACTATTAATTAATATTAGTAATAATTAATTTTAATTTATTAATAATTAATTGTAACAAATAGTAATTAGTACTATCTTCGTCCCAAAATAAATGCTTATAATTAAAATGTCATATAATTTTAAGCATGCATAATTATTATTCTCTTTTGTTAACGAAATGAAATTTTTGCCAATATTTAATTTATCTCTTTTCACAATTTAAAATATTTATGTATTAACTAAGTGTAAATTTGGTTATTTATTTTTTAAAGTGGACACTTATTTTGGGACAAATATAAATAAAAATACGGACACTTATTTTGAAACGAAATGAGTATTAATGAGAGTTATAATTAAAAAAGGTGACAAAAAGATCCTCATAAATTATTCCAACTAGGATTTCAATAAGTTTGTTTATGTCCATCCAAATATTTACCCAAAATATAAGTTAGTTATGTTCGCCAAACAATGCCTTTGAATTAAGTCTCTAAACTTTTACTTTGAATAAATAAACCATAGAATTTTTAAAACTTGGGGTCGTTTTCCTAACGCTTATCTGAGTAAGCGCTTACCGGGTCACATTAACTTACAAGATAAATATAGTAAGGGCCAATAATCTTACTTGGTATGTGAGGGCGATGACTATTACCGTAGTTAGCACTTACCGGGTCACATTAGCTTACCAGATAAATATAGTAAGGACCAATAATTTTACCTGGTATGTGAGGGCGATTACTATTACCTTAGTTAACACTTACCAGATAAATTATTGCATACGATGCCGCTTTTGTTAACTAAAATATTATCCGATAAGTAAGTGATAGAGTTGAATTTTAGCGGTAAACACTTATCTGGTAAAGTGTTTGGTAAACGGCCTCTTAGTTCCCAGACCCTATGTCATACGAACCCTCATCGTTGTCCATTCTCTATCACTACTCATCACCGTCGTTGCCCCTTGCTATCGATCTCACTCTTTTCTACTGTTTTTTTTGTTTTTCGATTCTCCATATTTTTTTATGTCTATACCTGATCTATTAAATTATTGTAAAAGAGAGAGAATTAAAACAAAAAAACAGTAGAAAAGAGTGAGGTCGATAGCAAGGGGCAACGACGGTGATGAGTAGTGATAGAGAATGGACAACGATGGGGCGATGTGGAGTGATTTTGTTGTGTGTGATGGATACGTTGCTAGTCAGTTACAAGTAACATTTTCAAAAGAACGTAGATAACCAGTTTTTTAAAACTCAATGGTTTATTTAATCATAAAATTATTCCGAGACTTATTCATTTAAAATGAGAAAGTTTATGATGCGTTTAGTTAGCAAAAATTGTTTTCATTTTCCAAGAAAACGTTTTTAAAAAATGGAGTTGAATTTTCATTTTCAGTTTTCTATGAAATTTTTTCAAAATACGTTTAGTTGAAATGGTGGAGTTTTCATTTTTCATTTTTAGAAAATTAGAAAACACGTTTAGTTGTGCATTTTCTACCAGTTTTCATTTTCCATTTTTACAAATATTACAATATTAGACATATTTTACACACACACACACACACACATTCACACACTTTCACACATACACACACACATTCACAAACATAAACTCACCTTTACACTCTTTCACACACACACACACACACTTTCACACAGACATACACACACACTTTCACACTTTCACACACACATACATTTTCATTTTACACAGACATACACACACACTTTCACTTTCACACAGTCATACACACATACACACACACACACACACACACACACTTTCACATACACTTTCGCGCACACACACACACTCTTTCACACACACACACACACACACACACACACTTTCACAGACACGCAAACACATTCACACACACACACTCTTTCACACACACACACACACACACTTTCACAGACATAAACATAAACATACATTCACACACTTTTACACATACACACAAACACTTTCACACATACACACACAGACTTTCACTTTCACACACACACACACACTTTCACATACACACACAAGCACACACATTCACACACACACACACACATATTTTCACACACACACACACACACATATTCACACATACATACATTCTAATTTGAAAAAAATGGAAAATTGGAAAATGAAGAGTGGTAGAAAATGCACAACCAAACGCGTTTTCTAATTTTCTAAAAATGAAAACTCCACCATTTTAGCTAAACGCGTTTTCTAAAATTTTCATAGAAAACTGGGAATAAAAACTCAACTTCATTTTCTGAAAACATTTTATAGTTAACTAAACGCACCCTGGAGTTTTCATTTTCTATTTTTAGAAAATTAGAAAACGCGTTTGGTTGTTTTAATGTCCCACATTAATTGGGGAGGAGAAAAAAAGTTGTCTTATAAGGGACTTAGATACCACATCTATCAGACGCGTTTTAAAACCGTGAGTCCAGGTGTGCGAACAAAGCGGACACTATCTGGTACGGTTGGCCTGGGATGTTACAGTTGCGTATTTTCTACCGCTTTTCATTTTTTTTTCAAATTAGAAAGTGTGTGTGTGTGTGTGTGAACGTGAGTGCGTGTGAAAGTGAATGTGTGTGTGTGTTTGTGTCTGTGAAAATGTGTGTATGTGTGTGTCTGTGAAAATGAAAGTATCAGTGTGTGTGTGAATGTGTGTGCGTGTCTGTGTGTGTGTATGTGAAAGTGTGTGTGTGTGAATGTATGTTTGTGTCTGTGAAAATATGTGTGTGTAAAAATGAAAGTGTCAGTGTGTGTGTGTTTATGTGAATGTGTGTGTGTGCGTGAAAATGAAAGTGTGTGTGTGTGTGAAAATGAAAGTGTTAGTGTGTGTGTGAAAGTACGTGTGCATGTGTGTGAAAGTGTCAATGCGTGTGTGTGTGTGTGTGTGAAAGTGTGTGTGTATGTGTGTGAAAGTGTCAATGCGTGTGTGTGAAAGAATGTGTATGTGTGTGTGTGTGAATGTGTGTATTTGTGAAAATGAAAGTGTTAGTGTGTGTATGAAAGTGTGTGTGAAAATGAAAGGGTCAATGTGTGTGTGAATGTGTGTGTGTGTGTGTGTGTGTGAAAGTGTGTGTATATGTATGTGAATGTGGAAAAGTTTTTAGAAAGTGAAAATTTTGAAAACTGATAAAAGTTGTTTTCTAAATCCAATGTAAATTTAGAAAATAAAAAATTTTGTTTTCTTGGAATTTTTTTGAAAATTGAACGAACTAAACGCGTTTTTCCAAATTTTCATTTTCTCTGGAAAAAATTTCTAGAAAACATGGAATTTTTCACTAACTAAACGCAACCTTAATATTTTTTCAATCAAAAAAATAGTTTAAAGGTTTAATCATTCAAATGATAAAGTTTGTTGGATTTTTTAAACTTTTTTCTTAAAATAACGATAATATTTGTTTAAAAAATGTGTTTTTTTTATTTAATTAATTTTTTTCCAATATATTTGAAAAATGTTTAAAGAGACTTGGATTATATGAGACAACTTAGTTTTTGTGACATCACTTTGCAGCGTTAGTATTAGTTTTTATCTCATCAAACGTTCACTGCAAATATGGAAGCTTAACCGTAAGGGTGGTGTCCGATTGATTTTAGTTTGAGCTCCAAATGTCATTAGTGCCTAGAAGTCTCAGGTTCAAATCCAAAAAGGAATAAAAAAATATTTGTGGCCACAAAGGTTCAAATGCGGTGACTCCGGTCTATCTGCGAAACACGTGGTCTATAACAACCCAAAATCTCAACATTAAATATGCATAAACTGATAACCAAAATCCAACAATACTACTATAGCCTATTACATCTCATCACTTCTACTGATAACTGAAGTCCACAACTGAGAATTATCTATCTAAAAGAGTCTGTACGACATCCGATCACTTCTACGATCGCCTCAAAGCTTCCCTTTGCCCTTAGTCGAGATTTCTACCAAACCCTTACTTGAAAATGGTTTAGTTTTTGAAAAACGAGGGTTAGACCAAAAGGTCTAGTGAATTCCCCAACATATAACACAGTTATAGAAACCAAATTTCAGTTATATGAAGTTTGCAAATAAAAGTGAATCAAGTAAGCCAACAATCGGATCATGTACATAGCTCGTAGAAAAACAACATAAATCGCACAATTCCACATGCGAATACCCATTTATCTCCCCGAAGGGTGCCTGTTCGATATATACTCAAAACAAATTCAAGCTATATGGATTATAACTCCCAAGAGATTTGCACTATCTCAAGTTACACTACTTACTGATGTATGTCCATCTAACCAAGTATATTGATAGCATAAACCAACACAATTATCCAACCATTTTATAAATCACCTTTTTGAACGAAAATAAACAACAAGCTTTTGAGATAAACGACTTTTGAAATCAATAAACTTATAAATCCATCGACATTTAAAGTTTAGAGTCAAAGGAACTCACCTGATGATGCCATGCTTAGCCTTAAGCCCGAAAGAGTGAACTTTTCCAAACCAAACGCCTAAATTCACCAAAACAAAATGGGAGTTAACCCAAGATAATACCCTCAAAAGTCTTCCTTAAGGTAGCGTTTGGTACGCATACATGATTGGACAGGACAGACTGGACAGGACAGGACAAAAGGGTGGGACAGGATTGGACTGGACAAGACAGAACAAGTGTATGTTTGATACAACTAGCACTGGACAGGACATGACAGAAGTAGACAAGTTGTCACATAAATTATTTAACGATTTTATATATTATATGATAGGTATAATTACAAAAAAAACTAAATAATTTAATTTATAAACATTTTTACTCGACTTTGATATATATATATATATATATATATAATCTTCAGCCAATCATTTTGTACATGAAATTTTTTATGTACAAAATCACATATGATTCGTGTACAAAATCACATACGATTCACATACAAAATCATATATGATTAGCCTAGACTTTTCCCGCGATTTAGCCCCGCGGCAAAAGTCGCGTGTGTCATTTTTGATGCTAGTACAAAATCACATATGATTTTGTACATGAAAAAAAATTAATGTACAAAATGATTAGCTGAGTATTGTCCTCGTATTATCGTAAATTGTTGTCGTTCTCGCATGAACCTGCCTATATATACATACATATATAATAGTATAAAATTTGAATGAGAATTTTGTTATAATTGATGATAGTTTGAAAAAACCCGATTCACATAAATGAGAATTTATGCTTTTTTCTGATGGTACTATTGGTGGCGGCAATGGGCGGTGGTGATTAGTGGTCGATATTGATTATAGATGACGTTAAGACTTAAGATGGTAGTAGTGGTGGTGGTGGTCAGCGGTGGTGGTGGTTATGGTGGAGGTGAGGTGGCCAATTGTGGTGGTGGTGGTGGAGATGGACCGTGGTGGTCGGTGGCAAACGATGGTTGTGGAGGTGGAAGAGAAGGTTGGTGTAGTAGAGGAGGAGGTGGAGGTGGCCAACGATGGTAGTGGTGGTGGCGATAGATGGTGGTTGTGAAGGAGGTGAAGATGGTAGATAGCATTGACAATGGTGGTCGGCAATGGTAGTGGTTATGGTGGAGGTGAGGTGGCCACGGTGGTTGTAGAGGTAGTGGAGGATGTTGTTGTTCTAGAGGAGAAGGTAGAGGTGGCCAACAATGGTGGTGGTGGTAGTGGCAATAGATGATGGTGGTTGGTGGTCGACTGTAGCTATCGGTGGTCGTCGGCGGTACCGACAGTCGTGACTAGTGGTGTTGACCATTAAAACAAGAGTCATATTAAGATTATATATCAAATGAGGGTAGATTAGTGATATTTGATTTCCTGTCCCATTCTTGTCCCATCTTGTTCCACCTATTTTGGTGGAACAAGAAAAAACCTTTTTTGTCCCACTCTGTCCCACCTTGTCCCAGTTCCCGTCCTTGTCCTATGTCGCGCCAAACGTGGGACAGTGAATTCTTGTCTTGTCCAATGTTGCACCAAACGTGGGACAGTGAGTTCTGTCCCGTCCTGTCCTGTCCCATGTATCAAACGCACCCTAAAGGTCCTAAGATGAACCCCTAGAACAATGGTCAAAGCCTAACCTGATACGAAAAACGAAACAACCGAAATTGCACTTCAACAGTAGGTTACACGACTTTTGCCGCGACCTAGCCCGCGGAACCTACTGTTAAGTGCAGTTCGGTGTTGCAGCACAAAACATCCCCCAAAACTCAATTTGCATCAAACCAAAACGATTTCTACTACCCAAAAACTATAAATGCAGATTGATAACATTCCCAAATGAAACCCAATATAAGTCTAAACATGAATAGAAGGTCCAATCACCAATCATTCTAAATGAAGCTTGAAGACCTTAGCAACAATGGAGTTTTTCCCAACACAACTCTTCAAATAACCAAATACTCAAAGAGGAAAACAATAAGCAATTTCCCAAACTAAGAATATTTAAGGATGATCATTTGATTCATCAATTCTTAATCCCCTTTCCAAACTATTAAGGGTTTGAACCCTAAACTAAACTTTGACTCCAAACATCAACAATAAAGAAGATAGTACAAGAGATGAGAATCTTATACTTGAAATTAGCTAATCCAATTGATTCTTTCCCAAAGATTGAGTGCTTTGCTCTTCTTCCTCCTTTGCTTGCTTCCCACGTCTCACACACATTACACACACATTAATTCTGAAAAAAAGGAGTATTGAGGAATTCCTTCTCCTCTTCCATTTATATACATTGGGCTTAGGGTCCATAAATGCCACCAGCCCAGGAATTAAGGTCTAAGGCCCAAGATTAGTAATTTAATGACTTGGATTATTACATGGTCGCCCTAGAAGTAGTCGGCTCATATAGCGGGTTGAATATCCAAGTCAATAAAAATATATAGAACCTTAACTATAAAAAAAGAAAAATTCTCATAAAAAAATACAGATAAAAAAACACTGAACCTGTATGGTGTGTCTTGCGATATGATCGCACGACAAATGATCAGTCTCACGGAATTCCACGCCTGTTTAAAAAAAATCTATAATTTATAAAAGAGACTATTTAAGGTTTTATGGAAAAAAATATGTGCTCTAAGGTTAGTTGTGTCCATGTGTCCCACACTTTTGTATAAACACCAAACCACATGGACGAAAATCGGTATAAACACCAAATCACAGGGACGAAAATAGTAGTTTACTCTAAGAACAAATTACGTTTAAATCATCAAGGCTATGTTTGGCAAAAATAAGCTAGCTTATTTCCAGTATACACATTTGGCAAACCATAAGCTAGCTTATTGAAACGCTACTTGGAGTAACGTTTTGAAAGCTTATTGTCATTTTTTCCAATTATAACCCTTATTAATATTAATTATTATTTTTATTTTTCTATATATCATTTTTGGTCATTTTACATTCTTATACGTCAGTTTTGTCAAACAAATTTTTTTTATCAGTTAGCTTATCAGCTACCCGCTAGCTAAGAGCTAGTAGTTTACCAAACATAGTCTAAATATACCTGTATTGTTGTTTAATCATAATTTTTGAGAACTATATTTTTTAAAGATATATAGTTTGTAACTAAAGAGACTATTAATGATTTATACATTAAAAATGTTTAATAGATGATCTATATTTTGACCTGTATTTTTTAATATTATTCTCAAAATAGACTCGTTTAAAAAATATAAACCTTTAAATATTTTTGTTTATAGAACTTTAAACGTGATTTTTTAAAAGTGTTTTTTTCAAAATTATAAATTTATAATTGAATAAAAACATTTTTATCTTTTAAGAACAATTTTTCTAGAAACAACCAATCAATAATTAATAACACACTAGAAGTGTATCTTTACGACGCGCTAAAATATAAAGTTTAAAAGTTACAAATTTAAATTATATATATTTTTTGGAAATGAATCAGTTATGAGACGAAGCTCCAAAATTCACAAATATTTTTGTTGTTAATTAGGTTGATTAACCTTATATTTGAAAATGATAGTAGAGGTTTCCAAAAACATCCTGTTTTTAATATTTTAAAAATGACAAAATTAAAATATTTTAGAAAATGAAATGTTTTGTGTTCGTTAATAATTTATGTTTGATGTTCTATATATTATGCTCTTGAAAAATAAAATATTAAAAAAAAAAAAACTAAACGCTTTGATATAATATACACCATTTTTTTTATTTTGATTACTGAACTTTACAATGCATTATTTAAGTTATTTAATTTTAAAAATCGTTATAAAGTTCATTTAAATTTGAAAAACAATTATAAACATCATTCAAATTTTTTTCGTTAACTATAGATATCTGAATCAACTTACATATCTCAACTAATTTCAGGACACTGGAGAATACCATTCAACTTTATTTGCATTTTACATGGTTCTTTAACAACGCTAAATATACGGTAAAGATTGAGTCAAAATTTGTTACTGAATATGTTTAGTAAATTATTAACTTAAGACATAAGCTATGTTAGATGTGCTCCAGCAAACAAAAAAGAAACATACTTTAAAAAAAAAAATATAAATATATTTTCAGCCTGTCTCCAACAAATACATAATGTATTTGCACAAAATCCATCTTTTACGTATGTTTGTTTGATGAATATACTATCTTGTGTTATGAAAAATAATGTAACACTATTTATTTAATCATTTTTATTGACAAAAACAATATGTCGTATAGTATTATGATTATATAGGAATGGCAACGGGGCGGGTTCGGGTCGGTTATTGGTATCCCCGTCCCTGAAACCGATAAAGAAAACCGTCCCCGTCCCGATCCCCGTCGGGGAGCTTATCGGGGATCCCTGTCGGGTCCCCGCGGTTTCCCACATTCCCGTGGGGGAAACCCTTAAGCAAAAAAATCACGTTACCCGTTGGTTTTACCCGAAACCGAACCCAAACCCGAACAGGAAAAACGTAAAATTTTCAAAAATATATATTATTTAAGTCTTGTATATACTTAGCCTATTTTATATTTTTGAATATTATTTATATTATATTTAATATATGATATAAATAATATAAGTAAATATATATTATCGGGCCGGGCCGGTGAGTCCATATATTAAAATCATAACTATTATTGGTATGAAGTAGTTATGGACTCACGGTTCGGGACAAGTTATGATTTTTATGAAAATTTAAGGCATGTCCTGAGATCGGTTACGGGATCTGAACCGGTTACATATAGGCCTGATTAAAAAAAACATTTCTATAAATTATATATCACGTTTTTCAAAAAAATTCAATTTTTTAGCAGAAACTTCAGGTTTTTAAAAAAAGCTTTGTCATGAGTTTTTTGAAGTTTTTTTAAAGTGTTCTAATAATAAAATTCAAAATCGTAATTATAAAATATGTATAACATTTTTGTGTAAAAAATATTTAGAAAAAAATAGTTAAAGTGTATTTGAAGGATCCAATTAAAGATTTTAAAGTGTATTTCAATTAAATATTGTCCAAAAAAATGTTCAAACAAGGTTTTTTATATGTTCAAAATAGATTTTTAAGAAAAAAAAAACAAATTGGAACCAATTGTGGCCCAGCCCAACACTGGTTCTAAGGACCGGGATTTGTACATGGAGAACGAGTCGGGTTTTGGTCGGGACCATGACCGGTTACAAAAGGAAATTTTTGGACCGGGACAGATTTGGGTTTGGCCCGGCTCGAGACCGGTTTTTGGCCATCTCTAAATACTAGATAATACACTTTTTTGTAGCCTGGTTATCGTTCTTGTCCACATCAAAAGCTATAAGCATTTTCACAATTCTACTGTAACACCCTAAAAATGGGAGTTAATTTAAACCAAAATATAATGCGGAATAAGACTTAATAAATGATCATCACCCATAAAGATGGGGAAAGAGTAAGAAAGTTTACAACATCAAATGGATACTAGATAACAACCTACTAATCTATACAATTCTAAATATAGATTAAGTTCGGGTGTTACTAAAATCCACAAAACAAAATATAATCCAACTGTACATGCGAAGATGTACTCCCAAAAAGGATGCCTCTACCGGCACCTAGCTCCACTCAACTCTTCCGAGCCCCACTAGGACGATCACCTGATATACATGTCATTTTAAGAAAAAGTGTTAATTTTAACGCATAGTGAGAACAAATAGTTTAAAATAAGAAAAGCCATTAAATCTTCGAAAACGGTAAATAAACATTTGACAATAAAGCTTTCCCGTATATTCTTTTCTTTTACTTGCTTGTTCTTGAAAGAACACCATTTGAGGGAAATACGGGAGTGACCCGTTATTGCACCAGCATCAACCCCTGTCCAGGATCTTTAGTCAGTAATTAAGTAAGTAAGCTTGAGCGGGTAAAGACCTTCGGCTTGCGGGTAACGAGTTCAACCCCTATCCAAGATCTATTACTCGATACCTAAATGTGAACAAGCTCAACCCCTATCCAGGATCTCTTACTTGTCCCATCCCCAAATAAAAGCTACTATTTGTGTCTATGAATCCATTTCACTAGTCTTATACTTTAATACATCATTTTCAAATGTATTAACCATTTCTCAACACAAGATCTTTGTATGATAAGTTTCCTTGTTCCAAAACCCCCTTTCCCAAATTAGGTCGAAATAGCATCTAGTTCAAACATCATATTTCTTGAAATTAAACTCATACAAGTGTTTTAAAACCGTTCCTTATACCCGTTTCAACATTTCAAAGAGAAACCCTAGATGACTCATTTTGACCTAGTTTACCAAAATCCACCAAGTATAGAAATACTTGCATAAACACTTTATAGGAGGAAAAATACATCATTTTTGACATGTATAAAGTTTTAGAAAGATAAGAATAAACTCACAATACTAGAGTTTGAGGAAACCCTAGAAAGATCCCCAAAATGGTGAAGATGGTGAAACTAGGTGAGGAAGATGAAGAACACAACTACTTGAAGCTTTGAACTTGAATCTTCAACCTTTAGGGAGTAATAAATGTTCGGGATGAGGTAGATGGAAGCAATCAATGCTCTAAAATCACCCTTGGGAGAAAACTTGGAGAGAAAAACGTGTGTGGTTCTTAGATGAGAAATCGGTAGCTGAGAAACGACTTTAATGGCCTTCTAGAGCGTTCGGGCGACTGTGCCTTCGCGATTGTGACATGGCACTATCGCCAATGTCACAATCGCCCGCTATATACCGCGAGCTCTCAAATTTCCCTGATTTTCTCCTTGGCAATTGTGCCCTCGGCGATTGTGACATGGCACAACAGCCAATGTCACAATAGCCAAACTGTACCGTGAGCCTTCATTTTGTCTGATTTTCTTCCTTGGCGATTGTGCCCTCGGCGATTGTGACATGGCATAATAGCCAATGTCACAATAGCCAAAATGGTACAGATGGTGTTTTCGTTTCCCTTTTTTTCCTCCAATTCATTGCAACCCAACATTAATCACTTGAAATACTTCAAATAGCTAATTATGATAACATTAAGATGCAAAACTTATTAATATCTTGCATACAAAATTTCCGGGTGTTACAATCCTCCCAACTATGGAATTGATCTCATCATCTAAATCTCAACCTAAACAAATAAACTCGGGTATCTTTTCTTCGTATCTTCTTCCGCTTACCAAGTCACGTTCGATCATCTATGATGTTTCCGTTGGACCTTGATCATGACAATTTCCTTGTGGCGCAATCTCTTGGACTTTCGTTCTAAAATTGCCTCTGGTTCCTTTACACATCGGTTGTTGTTATTAAGAAACAATTAAAATATTTATGAAACCGCATATACGGTAGATAAAATGGACGGTTGACATCTGGTTGCAATGAATGCCCAAATGGGATAGGTTGTATAATAAACCACCTATATAGGGGGAGTTTCAAATGAAAAACTCACTTTTCATTGCGAACGTAAGGACAAAGGAGAGTGCTACACGTGTCCCCTACGTCCACGAGTTATTCGTCATGAATGGATCATGATCGTGTGTTATTCATATTGAATGTTGTGTTATTCATATTGAATGTTGTATCAAATGAAGTTCACCTTCATTATCCATACCGAATGTCTTTCGTTATTCATACTGAATTCCTTTCGTTATTCATACTGAATTCCTTTCGTTATTCATACTAAATGTGGACGCCGATGACATGAGTCACACTTTTCTTTGTCCTCACGTTCACAATAAAAAATAAGTACGCATTTAAAATTTCCTCTCTCTCTCTCTATCTCTCTTTATATATATATGAGCAATCAAATGCAAATCACCTTTTTTTGTACAAATCGTACAAATCATCCTCATCTGCCAGTTTCATTGTTTAATTTATTGAAATTGTTGCATTATTTTTCATTTTGATTGAATTTGTTTTCTAAAATTAATATAATGAAGGTGATAAAGTCCATAATTAATGTCCTCACAATAAAAATGAAAGTGAAGTGAAATATAAAAATATGATTGGTTGAATGGAGTTTGAACGATTTGTACAAATGACTTGGTTTGCATTTGATTTTTCCCCTATATAGCTATATATATTAGTCGGGATCAAACGATAATAGTACCTATTTAAGAGAACAAGAAAACGGTTAAATCACATGTGATGTTACACTAACATAATGTATAAAATTACATGTGATTAATGCGACTTTGCCCTGCGAGGCCGCGACTTGAAGACGTGACCAAAGTCGGCCACACACATTTATTTGGTCGTTAATGTAAAATCACATATGATTTTACAGGGGATTTGTCCATTTTCATATTCTCTTAAATAGTTAACACTCTCATTTGATCATTCCATATATATATATATATATGTATATATAAGGGCTGGTTCAAACGAGAACTCAAATTTGGTTGTGAACGTGAGGACAAACGAGAGTGCGATACGTGTCCCATTCAAAGAAATATTCAGACTGAATATAGTATTTATTCGGTCTGAATAATGCTTGTTCAGTCTGAATATTTCTTTGTATATTCAGTCTGAATAATCACGTGTTGTGCTCTCATTTGTCCTCACGTTCACAACCAAATTTGAGTTCGCATTTGAACTTTCCCCCCCCCCCTCTCTCTCTCTCTCTATATATATATATATATATATATATATATTATTGTAGACATTACAGGGTGTATTCGCGAGGCAATCATCAAAGGAAAAAGAGAAGCATAATAGCAAAGAGTGGGCACAAAGTAGTTGTAGAGGTTTTAGTGCCAACTCCAACTTGTCTTGTAATGTAATCATATAAAGTCCAGTTACAAGTACACTGGATTCATTGTATACATCCATTATGGTTTTTATAACATTTTATATACGTTACAAGACGACATATTAATAATAAATTGACTATTTCAGACAAGTACTGTGTGTTTGATTATGTAGTCTTTATCGGTCCATGCTAGCTATATGCCACATCAATTTAAGTCTACATAGTAACGTACTTGGACTTGTTGAAGTTAACCAGTTAAATGCTATGTATGTGAACCTTTGTAATTACTTATTAAAATGATCATTTTGACTTTATTTAATTAAAAATATGCAACAATTGATTTCTTACTGAAAATGGATTGGTGTTTTTATTTTGGAATACAAAAACTATACGTGATATATATATATATATATATGTATACATATTTGATGGATCTCTGTAAGGAAAACAAATTCCCTGCCACATCTAATAGATAAAAATCATATACTATGTATCTGTCTCAGCTCTACCTCTAACTTAATATAGTCGTTAGGTTTAAATTTGTTGATTTTTTGCATAGTACATAGATCATATGGTCTCGTAATTTCTTATAATGTAATCGTTTTAATTTCTTTGAATATTTTTTTAACAAAAATATTATAAAATCGATACCATGGTAATAAATCAATACATTAAGCATTTTTTATATATAATTTAAGATATTTGGGAAATGGATATATAATGTGTTAAATACAATTCAATTACGACAATATGCAGAACCTCTTTAACCAAGACCGATATATTATCATAAAACTAGGCACTTTTAGATTTAAAAATTATTATATAAAGTTTATTTAGCTTTATAAAATAGGAAGTTTTGTACGCTTTTTCAGCTTGTCATTCCAAAGGAAGTGGAAATATTGTGGGAATTGATGGAGATAGTAGTCGTACGATGATGAGCACCTCAATTGACTTTAATATTTTTAAATATATATACACATGTATAATATATATATATATATATAGAAAAGTTCAAATGAGAACTTAAGTTTAGTTATGAACGTGAGGACAAATGAGCGTAACACGTGTCATATTCAGACTGAATAATGAAGAAAAATATTCAGTCTAAATATTTTCTTTCATTATTCAGGTTGAATATGACACGTGTCACACTCTCATTTGTCATCACATTCACAACCAAATTTGAGTTCTCATTTGAACCCGCCACTATATATATACATATATATAGAGAGAGAAAAGTTCAAACGCAAACTCAAATTCGGTTTTAAACGTGAGGACAAATGAGAGCGTGACACGTGGATTCAAAGGTTTTGGAGCAAAAATTGAAGTTCCAACCCGCTTGACAAAAATGTAGTTTAAAGTGAAGGGAACTCACTTGCAATACGACACATCACTTTCTATGCTAAAACGACTACTTAATCCAAATCAAACGCCTGAATTGGACGTCATAAAAATGGTGTTAATACCATCTTATACATCCTAAAAATCGTCCCTTATAATCCCTAAGACAAACCCCCAAACCATGCCTCACATCTAGCCCTTAACGACAAACGAAACAAAAACCGAAAATTTTCCAAACATAGGGAAACGTGGGTTAGGGCGGGTTGGAAGTCGCTTGAAACCCGCTTTTTGTCTGGTTCAACTATACGAGTTCTGCACTCAAATTTCTCAAAGCCAAACTCATCCAAACTTCTTATACACAAATTTTAAGGCCTAAAAACCCTATAATTGATGAACTCAACTATCTAATCTACAACTTTCCCAATAAAGAATGGATTAATCCACCACAATTTAACCAAAAATACCCCAACAATAAGATCCCTAACTTGTAATCTTTGAATAAGATTGAAAACACAAACAAAGGTGAGTTTCTAGATGAGAAATCATTGATTGAAACCCTCTATAACATTTTATAACCAAGACCCAACTATGTACTCCATTCTAGCATTCAATTTAAGAAACCCAAATCCCAAATTGAAGCAAAAACTCCATTAGAAGATGATACAAGCTTAGAGAGAAAAGCTATACCTCAAGGATGATGAATCCAACAAAGAACTTCAATCCTTGCTCCAAAACCTTTGAATCCTTTTCTCACCTTCTCAAATTTATAGTATTCTAACTTAGAAGCATGTTAAATGACTTATATTCCTCTTTGGTTTATGTAAATGTTGATTGTTGTATTGGCTTAAATATCACGATATGCCTTCTTAAAAGGACATGTACATGGGTGAGTAGTGTACCTTGAGATAATGCAAATCTCTTGGGAATTATATCCCGTACACTCGAATCTGTTTTGGGTGTACGTTTAATAGGTACTCTTCTTGGGACCATTTAGTGTATTCACATGTGGAATTGTCGGAACACGAACTTCATATCACATGTGGAATTGTGTGACGAGCTTTGACCTTTTCTACGATCCTTGTACATGGTCCACGACCTTTACTTGGTTTCCTTTTTTGCAAAACTTATCTCTTTTGGTCTAACCCTCGCTTTTCAAAAACTAAAACGATTTTCAGGTAAGGGATTTGTTGAGAGCTCCTCTAAGGGAAGGGGAAGCTTTGAGCAGATCGTTAGAGAAGCATCAGATGCCTTAATGATTTAGTTTAGGTAGAAATTCTCAACTGTTGTTGTGTTTTCCGCTGCGAACATCGGGTTGTATTGTTAGTATGCTTGGTATAATTTGGGACTAGTTTATGTTATTGATATTTTATATTTCGGGTTATTACAGTGTCTTTATGGTTTTTACTAACGTTCAAAATATCATTCGATGCTTTTTTGGATAATTCCATCGTTTTGGGCGATTTTTAAAGTTTTTCTTGGCTTTGAGGGATATTTAAGTTTTTTTTATCGATTTTGAGAGACTGTTTTGGTTTTTTGGTTGATTTCAAGAGGTTTTTTGCTTTTTAGGTTGACGATGAGGTACCGTTACACTTTCTTGAACTCTTAAATATCATATGATGACACTTTCTAAAACGATATGGTTGCACATTTTACGAACGTAAAATTTTTAACCTTTCGACGGATAAATAATATGGTGGCACGTGCCACTGTGTGCCCTTAATAAGGTGGTCCGTCCATGTGCTTAGTTGGATTGCAGTAGCAATTGATGATAACAGCAGAACAACCATTTAGCAATGGTGAATAACAACAATCACGTTGTAAATTTATGAGCATACTATTGATAATGTGTTATAGGAAAAACGAAACAAACAACAGTAAATAGAGAGAAGGGAATATGTAATTCTCATTAATCATTAACCCTTTAAATATGGATGAATTTACAATAAAAAGAAAATATTCACTATGATAAATTCTAATAGTTGGAATTCTTTCAATCATTTTTCTTTGATGAAGACACATAATCCTTCAACAATAAAGTAATAAATAAAAATAATGTATTCACTTTAACCAAAATAGTTAAATATATAAAAATTACACTAAATAAATGATCTTTTTATTCTCTTTAATCTGACATCAATATTATTATAGCTTATGATATTTTTTTAACCGTACGGGTTTTACGTGAAATACTACAAATGATTTAACTTGTGTGTTGTTTCACAATATGACATACAATACTAAATGGAAGACTTGTACCTACGGATTTTTCTTTGGAAAATCCGCCGCTAAAGGGGTGATCCATCACAAAACCATCACTAAAGTTGGTGGGTAAATTGTTGGTGGGAAACTTAAATCAGTGACAAATTACCAGTTATTTATGTGTGATTCGTTGGTATTTTCTTGAAAATCATCGGATTTTACCGAACCATTAGTATTTTTTGGTGATCCGTCTGTAATCATCGACGGCAATTTTCACAGGTAAATTTTATGGGTAAAAGTCATTTATTTTCTAGTGATACACTTATAATACTAGTGCTGTAACAACCGCGATTCTAAAATACCGGTAAAACATACAATTTCTCTAAAATTGGCAATTACAAACAAATAGGTCCCAAACTATAACTTAAACTCATAGGTTCGCAGCGGAAATAAAATATAACTACTGAGATTTATTACATTTCAACTAACAACTAGGCTACTATCTACGAATAGCACCTCACTTCTATCACACGGGCTCACAGCTTCCCCTTGTCGTTGCTCGAACTTTCTATCATGTATTCCCTGAAAAGGTTTTCAGTTTTATAAAAGAGAAGGTTAGACCATAAGGCCTAGTGAATTCCCCAAAAACACTAGTTAATATATGCATGACAGTTATAAGATAGAAAACGGTTAGTCATGAATATTAACTCACACTTCTCAAAAAGACTTTTCCACGTACCTATTGCAATAGTACAACACATCTTCGCCACATACACCATGACTAGTGTCGGGTTCTTTCACCCAAATGATTTGTCACACACACCGTGACTATAAAGTGGGCACATACCGCCCAACTTGAATGATTTAAAACATAAACAATTTAAAATATTCATTTAAAAGCTTTAGCATGCGAAGGGAACCCACCTGAATTGCCAAACCGCTAAGCTCACTTATGACCTACGGACTCACCAACCGAACACCTGAATTGAGGTTACCAAATTATGAGTTTACAAACCCAAAATAACCCCAAAAGACTCATTTACAAACCCCTCAAACAAGAACCCAAGCTACAACCCAAATCGGACTTAACGAAAGCTACAAAAATACAACAACCGACAAAGTGGGTTTCAAGCGAGTTTAAACTCGCCACAAACTCGCTTTAGTACTGATTTCCTACACAAACCCATTTCGTGAAGAAGACCCCAAAACCAACTCCCAAATCGATTTTCTTCACTTTTAAGGCATAAAACTCAATCCCAACACCTAATAATCATCCCCAAACATTTACCAATTCAAAATCAACCATGGAATCTATGGATTAACATCCACATTTGATGATTAAAATTCATCCATGGAGTTTTAATTGAACCCAAACCCCAAACACTAAATAAGATGATTAAATCATGCAATAACAATTAAGACTCATCTCCACTATATTAAACCTTACTAGAACATGATTTACCGAACTAATTATCAAATCCAATTTCTCAAGTATTCATCAATGGAGTTGCAATTGAGATTCCAAATCAATAACCCCATTGATGAACACAAGAAATCCTTTCATTACTCAAATAAAAACAAGAACATCTATCTTTCTAGCATCATCATTGAACCATCATATCATAAAAGATGAAATACCTAATAGAGGAGATGGTTTATACCTGAATTGAAGCTTTTCTTGCTAAAATTCCCTCCCAAGAATGATGATTCTTCCTCCCAACTAATTAAACTTAATAACCCAAGGATTAGCAATAAGTTTTCAGGTTATTACATCCTCTCCTCCTTAAAAGAATTCCGTCCCGGAATTGATTCAAGTGACAACCGCGAGCAACCAACCGCCAAATTTGACTACTCAAATTTCCGCCATACATCCTACCTTTAGGAGGTTTCTAACAGGACAACATAAAACTAACTTCTTCGTCCTTGATACGTCTCCTTTGTTCCTTCTTGGAACAATTTCTCTCAAACCACAACACGAATACCAGCAGATTTTCACTCGTCCATTGTATGACATTGGTTACATGCGCAGACACACGATATTCCTCATAAACACACATCGATTACTACCAACCTCGTTTACGGGTACTTCACAACAATCCACATCATCACCAAGCTTCCATTTCGACATTCTCCACTCAAGATTTATACCACGAAACAAACCTGTCATTGACTGATCTGCTTTCCATAACATTCCAGGTCAACCATACCTGTCATTGTCTCATCGGTCCACACACCGGACCCATGGTTTTAAAATGCGTTTACTTGGGTTTCATAATGAACTTCAATTCTTCCAAAGAAATAATTATTAATGAAGTTCACTCCGCAACAAACACGAACCCCGACTAATCAATATTTCCACCCGATTTGTTGACTTAACAACAAGTCATCCTTGCACCTCTCACTTAGACTTTCAATTAAGAGGTGCTTAACAAGCAACATGCATTTCCCATAACACCTGGCACCACAATTTAAATCCATCCGGATTAAATAATGTACCTCTACTACAGTATTGACCATCAACTTATCAACACTACTCCTTTCTTCCGAAGGTAGCATACCTTGCTCGCAACTTAATTAACATATTTACATACATAAGTAAACGTCCTTATATAAATTTTCACTGCGTAACGTCCGGATAGCCTACGAATCAGGAGTGAACCAATCCCGTAAACACCTTTCCGAAATTTCCATCGAGCCAACCAATAACCCAGAGATTTCTCTAAAATAATTTAGAGTTCATTTGTCCCACAAAAGGAGCAACCACTCAGTAAAACCCATTCCATCCAGCCCGATATCAACCACAAGGTCCACACAGAGTGCAAACCACTCCCATAATTAGTTAACCTCAATAGCCTGCCTCTCAAAATCCCACATCCAACTACTTTTGACTTGCCTTACCAAACTTAAAAGGCACACATTCTCGATATAAGTCTTGCTAGCAAGCAAGCTTTTAACAATCTCTCGAATTAATTTACCAAGCATCAACACACTTATCCTCTCGAAGGGTTTACACGAATAAACCCAAAAAAATGACATGCTTAGACACTACTCCATTCCTTTACATCACTCGACAAACTCCTTACTTTTATCAGAATCACACAATTCCACATGCCATTTCCTCCTCCTCACACTAGGCTGAATTCCTGGTGTCTAACCAATACCATTCTTCAAATATTCAATGCAATTCATTACCAAAACCACACATCCACTATTGCGAGACTAGGTCTAGCTAAACGATCTCATCAAAATTTCCATTCAGGATAATTTACTATGCCACCACACTTGGCTCTCACGAATTCATACTGATACTTCAAACCACCACACGCCTCTCGGTTCCCAAAGGGAGATAACCGAACCCCTAATATTCCTTTACACATAATAAACTCACTATCAAGCCCCATTCACCAACCGAAATTTGAAATTTCGCCAATGTTCCAACGGAAATTAAATCAACTCTCCTAAAATCACGACATAACTGAGAAATATGTGAATCCACCACCAATACCACTCGAGTCTTTCCCCCTCAAAACAAGAATATTATAAGGCCGTCGAGAATTTCTGTACCTCAAACTATCATCATTAACACTCTTGAATACCTCCACATTAGATACTCAAACCATGATTCACATCGACACTCAAACAGTTCTCTTATTGGCCTTGCATACTCACCAAGAATGTTCTAGCTGCCATCCGTATAACATCACACATAATAGTCATAAAAGACTTCATTTCCTCCCGGGTAACATTAAGCAACATCCATCTAGCTCTAGTCACGCACACTTGTGACTACACACACTGGCTACACACTTGCCAGTCCCTTGAGCTATGCAAACTATAGAGTGACCACATTCCCACTCCACTAACTATACACACACTTCCACTCATCTTACGCCTTAACATCACGGCGACTAACAACCCCACGTTACACTATCACCAACTATCAGCAACACATTCAACTCGATCAAGAGAAAAGCACCCTCTAGTCTGGACCATTATAGTCCCACACACACCCACTTCCGCCCTTGATGGTTACTTTATTCTCATACTAAGCCACCAATCCAAACTAATGACCTCTAGACTTCATAACAATCACACTTGGAGATTAGCCTGAAGCGAAGAATGCCTCTTGCCCATACCACCACTCATGTTGTTGTCTATTCACAACCAATTAACCATATTACAGTCAATTCCCAGACCTATAACTTTAGTTGCACCACACCCATTAATAATTGCTCATAGTCCACACTTGATAATGATGCACGACCTCATTATCTCATAACCCAACTGCATGTCTACTTTAACACTCTATGAACACTTCAATTGATAATCCTCTTTCACTCCCTTACAGGTAGTACTTCTTCAAAAATCATACCATTACTTCTTAACACGTTTTGGCTTAAGATATTCTAAATATCAGCATCCATTGTCAACCACCTCATCAACAACACCGGGACAAGGAATTTTAAATTCCTATCAATACTTACTTTACCTCCTTGCATTACCATCATACACCGACCATCCCCATACTAGCACGCCACAATCAAGAATCAACCTCAAATGACCAAACCACATATTTTGACGACCTCTCATTCTCTTTACTCCTATCATCCTTCAAAAAGGGAAAATTAAATCCAACAACCCTACGAGTTCATAGCATCAAGCATGCCAACACACCCGCACGCACGTTTGCACACTCACACATGACCAATGAGATAACTCGAATCCATCAATCCAAATTGATGCCAACAATAAATATAATGCTTGTAATGAACTCGTTCCTTCATTTGGATTATTAACAATCTCCCAGTTTTACTATACCGAAGTATCCACAATTTCTTGTTCCAACCATTGCCATACTACAACTTCCCGAATACGTTGGTGATGAACTCAACACGCTCACACCAACTCATAAACCCCTTTTAAAACATAAACAACGTGATACATAAAACTCACCTTAGAGATGATGGTAACTAACTCCAATTGTATTGCCATTTGGCAACAACTTCTCAATCGTTTACATTCATTGACCGAAGAACGAGTCTTCTACACTCATAGCAAATACCTCAAACAAATTTTCTCGATATTCAACATTTCTCGGACTATACCATGTCCAATATCATCACTAATTATCAAGCACCCGATTTCAGCAACTTCGGCTTTCTTAGATCAGTTGTTGATCCATTCGTTCATTCCACAATTAGCCTTCATTTCCCGCATAGCAACTCTATCCTTTCAACAATCTTGTCCGATACACAGATGACTATGAGTCAAGGGATCCAATAATCTTATCCGCTTACTTACGGAAGTTTTCAAAATCCAAATACACATGTCTATTCCATAACATCCAACTGATGTGATCAAACCCACATTTGGGAACTTGCCCACGATTCAAGGTACACCCTTAGACAATATCTTTCCTTGCTCAATTCTTAAGAATTCTATCTCGAAGAATTCCAACACTCTCGGACTAAACTTCGTCTTGAAGGTCCAAACAACTACTCTCTAAGCATCCTCGTATAAGACATCAAAACTCCCAATCAATTCTTTGTTCAATAGTCTCTATTCGAACTACCATGTCCATTGGTTGTCTCAAAAACAACAATCAAGCACACTCAAATACTAGAAAATTCAAATTTTACCCTCTTAACCTCTAATCAACATTAAGCTCTTAATTCATGAGCCCCAACTCACACCGCAGTCCCATAGAATTCACTACCCTTTCACTTCCTCGATCACGGGTATTAGCAACACCCCCCAAATTTCCACTATTTCCGTTGATATAACTCCAACAAAAGGACTTTCTTCTTCAATTATGACAGACATGATCCTCACTGATCAACAAAACTAACTCTACAGTTCTGAAATTACACAAACCACTATACGATAACCAGTTAGATCATAACAAGGTATATAAGCACTTTCATGTACCTGTAAATTCACAATGACATTGGCCAGATGTGATTCTGAATTTACCTTACACGTTAGTCCTTTCTACCCTATTATTACTCTCACTGGTTAAACCACACTCTACCCATTCTACTTAAATCTTAGTTCCCCTCTCACTCCTTAGTTTAAGTCTAGATGCTCCTTGAACACCTAAATCTCTTAAACTATGAGCTCTGAAACCACTTGTAACAACCGCGATTCTAAAATAACGGTAAAACATACCATTTCTCTAAAATTGGCAATTACAAACCAATAGGTCCCAAACTATAACTTAAACTCATAAGTTTGCAGCGGAAGTAAAACATAACTACTGATATTTATTACATTTCAACTAACAACTAGGCTACTATCTACGAATAGCACCTCACTTCTATCACACGGGCTCACAACTTCCCCTTGTCGTTACTCGAACTTTCTATCATGTATTCCCTGAAAAGGTTTTCAGTTTTATAAAAGAGAAGGTTAGACCATAAGGCCTAGTGAATTCCCCAAAAACACTAGTTAATATATGCATGACAGTTATAAGATAGAAAACGGTTAGTCATGAATATTAACTCACACTTCTCAAAAAGAATTTTCCACGTACCTATTGCAATAGTACAACACATCTTCGCCACATACACCATGACTAGTGTCGGGTTCTTTCACCCAAATGATTTGTCACACACACCGTGACTATAAAGCGGGCACATACCGCCCAACTTGAATGATTTAAAACATAAACAATTTAAAATATTCATTTAAAAGCTTTAGTATGCGAAGGGAACCCACCTGAATTGCCAAACCGCTAAGCTCACTTATGACCTACGGACTCACCAACCGAACACCTGAATTGAGGTTACCAAATTATGAGTTTACAAACCCAAAATAACCCCAAAAGACTCATTTACAAACCCCTCAAACAAGAACCCAAGCTACAACCCCAAACCGGACTTAACGAAAAGCTACAAAAATACAACAACCGACAAAGTGGGTTTCAAGCGAGTTTAAACTCGCCACAAACTCGCTTTAGTACTGATTTCCTACACAAACCCATTTCGTGAAGAAGACCCCAAAACCAACTCCCAAATCGATTTTCTTCACTTTTAAGGCATAAAACTCAATCCCAACACCTAATAATCATCCCCAAACATTTACCAATTCAAAATCAACGATGGAATCTATGGATTAACATCCACATTTGATGATTAAAACTCATCCATGGAGTTTTAATTGAACCCAAACCCCAAACACTAAATAAGATGATTAAATCATGCAATAACAATTAAGACTCATCCCCACCATATTAAACCTTACTAGAACATGATTTACCCAACTAATTATCAAATCCAATTTCTCAAGTATTCATCAATGGAGTTGCAATTGAGATTCCAAATCAATAACCCCATTGATGAACACAAGAAATCCTTTCATTACTCAAATCAAAACAAGAACATCCATCTTTCTAGCATCACCATTGAACTATCATATCATAAAAGATGAAATACCTAATAGAGGAGATGGTTTGATACCTGAATTGAAGCTTTTCTTGCTAAAATTTCCTCCCAAGAATGATGATTCTTCCTCCTCTTCTCCGTCTCTGCGTCTCTTGCAACCCACACACAAAACACACACTGATTTCTACCTCAAATGAGGAATTCTCATCTCATTTCATTTTATACCATGGGCCTAAGGATAATCCAAGCCCTAGCCCAAGAACTTTAATTAGAGCCCAAGCCCAACTAATTAAACTTAATAACCCTAGGATTAGCAATAAGGTTTCGGGTTATTACAAGTGCTTTGTTTCATACTAGTGAGGTCGTTTGAATGATTAACAACACATCCATGTTAATATATGCGTTATTTCACCAAGTAAAATATCAATGTTTTGTTTTCCATTAGGGACATTGTAAAATACATCAATAATAATATACGTGTTAATTTACTATTTTGGTTGAACCAATCACATTCTTTTTATTTATTAACTTTAACATTATTTTTTATTATTCTGATTGAATTAAAAAACTAAGTAGCCGTTTACCAACTCTTACCAGGTAAGTGTTGTCCGGGTAAGAGTGCCTGACCTCGAGTAAGTGCTTTCCAGAGTAAGTGCTTACCAATAATAAAATGATTATTATAACCCCATTTGTACTTATATGTTGATTTGTCATTAACATTGATATATTTTTTAAAGTTTTTACCGGATTTTCAATTTAATAAAATATATTTAAACACTACTTATAATTTTCATGATAAATTTTACTTTTAAAAAAAAAATTACATTCATACTATTATTATCGATTTATTAGAAAATTATCTTCCTCCATGGCCATCGTTTCATTCCTCCAACTTTCTATCGTTAACCAATCTTGCTTGATGCTTGGACCCATCCTCAGAAATCTCAAGTCATCATTATTTCTATTTGCTCCGTCCTTCAATCTGTGTCTCTTTAGGGGTAAAAAAAACCTAATCGCAATGGAAGGGTAACAAGGGAAACAGATAAACTGACCCGAGTAAGCATGATTTTCATACTGCCTCAATAAGATTTTGGTCAGCATCTCGGTCAGTTTTCGGTCAGATTCGTGATTTGGTAAACACACTAATTGTTGGTCGAGTAAGATTTTCTAACCAGATCAGTCTGGTCAACAGCTAGTAAACAACCCCTAAATATCAAATTTTTATTTTTAAATTCATAATAAGAATAAGGAGTAAACTATAATTTGGCCCCTCTGGTTTAGTGAAACACTTGTAAGTGGGGCCAAAAGCTTGATTGGATAATTTTATCTCGGCCTCTAATCATGGTGGAATCTCATAGGGGCCTTGGTGTGTGGGGGGTGGGGTGGGGGGGGGGGGGATGACCTCCCCGCCTTTTACAGTCAAAAACTATATATGTTCAATAAATGACATAAACTTTGGTGGGTGGAGTGGTTATCACCTAGTGTCTATCAACAGGAGGTCTCGGTATTAAGACCCATATGCAATGTTTTTTCAATCTCTATTTTTCTTTCCATAATATTTATTTTTCTTCAGACACTACGTATTATTATAAAAGTATTAATATCAAATGTATTAAAATTAGTTAGTAAAATATTAAAAAACAATGTTTGACTAAAGGTTTTGTTTTTATAAATCACACTACTTATAAAGCATGGAAAATGGTTATGTTTAGAAAATTAAGAAGTACAAAACTCTAATCATAATATACAATATTTAAAGTACCAAAATGTTCCATTAACTTCGTACTACCGATATAATTTTATAAATTAAATTATTTTTAAACTTGATATTACATTTTACATCTTTATAATTAGTTATTTAATTTTTTTTATGTCTCTTACTTTTTTATTTTTCATTTTTTATTTTATACTATTATTATATTAACCTAAATAATCGTATATGAATAAGAAAACAATTAAAAAATAAGTTTATATTTTTACAAATTATACCATTATGATCGTGTCGTCAAGCTTTCAAAATGAGCTCAATATTGAATATTTTTCTATTTATTAATATTATTATATATTATGAATATGTACCGAGTTATTTTTAGAACTTTTATATCCTATAATTATTTATTTAATTTGTTTTATGTCTTTACTTTTTGATTTTACACCCTAACCTATGCTATAATTAGTTTTTAGATTTCATTCATATCCATCACCTTTTTATTTTTGATCTTACACTTTATCATATTAACATGGATAATTGTATATGAACCAAATTACATTTAAAATATGTTTCTTGTTTTACAAATTGTATCATTATAATCGTCTTGTCAGTACCTTAAAAATGAGCTAAATATTGAATATTTTTGGACTTAATCATATTATCAAATAACATATATATGTAGTGAATTATTTTTAAAACTTACATTTTATACATTATAGTTATTTAATTAAATTTTATATTCGTTACTTTTCCATTTTACATTTTACACTCTTTTCATATTAAAATACATAATCATATATTAAAAATATATTTCTCTTTTTATAAATTATATTATCATGATCGTCTCATCAATACCTTCAATGAGCCTAATATTGAACATCTTTAGATTAATAATATCATAAAACTGTTATTTCTGTGAGTTTGAAGTAATATTCAATTTTGGGTTCCCTTTTCAGTTTTAAAATAACATTTAGTAACCATACACTTAATAGTCTCGATTCACAAAAAAGTTTGTCATCCCGACACATCGCACGAATACCCAAACTAGTTAATAATAGTATAAAATTTTCTAACAAATTTGTATTATTTTAGGTTAATAGTTTAAAGGTTTTGAGTTCTAGAGACTGTTTACCTAAATACTTTTCCGGTAAACGTCTACCGTTAAAACTTGACACTGTTACTTATCTTGTGGAATAAGATTTGTAGTCCATCAAAATGACATGATATGCAACAATTTACCCGGCAAAGGCTAACCAAGTAAGAGTCGTCACCTTTACTTACAAGGTAAGACACTTGATCCTTACCATCATTCTAACCGGGTATGGTTGTCGATCTTGGCCATGTCCATCCGGTAAGGTAATATGACTTGGTAAACATTTTTTGGACAAATGTTTGGTTAATAACCCCTTAGTCTTTATCAACAATTTTTCTCTAAAATTTAATAGTATAATATAGAAAAAGGAATAAAAAAATGTTTCTTATGTATCATTTGAATCTCTAAATTTTTATATATTGTATTTTTTGCCCCGAGACTACAATGGTCGTGTTTCTCCCCTGCCTCTAATGAAGAAATTGGACGAAGTTAGTGATCATTTCCCACTTTCAAAGCCAAATGTATATCTGAAGTATGAAAACTCGATTTATTAACATGTACGTCTTACTTTCAAAGATTTCACTAAATCTCAAAGACAAAAATTGTAGTCTTAATATTTGTTTATATGAAACCTAACACTTCTTATTTATTTATTTTTAATATAAAAATACATGTTCTTTTTAACATTTTTAAAAAATATTAGCGATATAAATTAGGGAAAATTATTAAAATAATTTTTTAACAAATTTGTATGCCTAAAATATCCAAACCTCTCCCAACTTATCAAAATAACCAAAGTCTCCGTGGATACGTTTAGTATCTCATGGAGTTGACATTGTTTACACGCACATTCCATATACATACGGAATCCACACACATACCCATTTCGTATGCACATGGAATCCACACCCACGGAATCAACATAACACATATGCACATGGAATCCACACACACACGCACACGAGATGCATTCCACAATGCACTGAATCCATTTTGTTTGTATAACACATTTTGTTTGCATGGCATACACACACACTCACTTACTGATTCCATAAAACATTTTGTTTGCATTGCATACACATACACACACTCATGGATTGCATACACATATGGATTCTATTAGTTCGAAATTTATACTTTTTACCCATATAATTAGTTAATTAGTTTACTTTATGTCCTTTCGTTTTTAATTTTTCGTTTTATGCTCTTATCAGATTAACATATATAATCGTATATCAATTAAAATAAAATTTAAAAACATGTTCTTTAAATTAATTTTGTAACTTGAGAGAGATACACGGAAACACATATTTAAATACTACAAACAATACGTCAACCCTTAAAGAGATCTAGTACGGATAAAGATGCTGACAGGAGACGATCCACTCAGACTTCTTGTTGATAATCTCCTATAGTTTTGTGTGTAGGTTTCTTGGATGTTATTGCTCTCCCCCTCATCTTGACGTATTTGATGTTGTAGGGCATTTAACTGGTGTATCTTTTCCTCGAGTTGTGCCTCTTTTCCAGTTGAATCCTCCGGTTAACTGGCCATATCTCTGCCAACCTTTCGATTTCTTCGTCTGCCTCGTTACATGAGTTCTTCAATTTTGAAGGCATGACTTGAGTCGCCGGAGGGTTTGGTCAAGGTTCACAAAAAACCTATCCTCATAGGTCGTGGATCATCGTCGTTATATGACCTCTTATATTTTCTCCATGCGACATTGTATTCTACTTCTTCATCATCTGTTATTGCATGGTGGGCCCTAATTCTGCCAATGTTTCTCCACTACTCATCCGTTTCTAGCGCTTTCCAGCTAAGTCTGAGCCTTCCATCATCAACTATTGTTTCTTATCAGAGCCTGAAGAAGTTCCAGATTCATTAATTGATCTCTTTCCGGAGCGGCGGTTTCCAACCATTGACTTGAGAGATTTCGGAAGATGTTTAAAATATGTGGTAGAATGTAGGAAATTAGAGACTGCAAGTTATGAGTTACCCTTCAATCCACCACCTATTTATAGTCCTGAGAAAGGTTATTTTTGTAATTTTTGATATGGATTTGGTCAGGAGATTTCGCCTGAAAAAGTAGTCAAGATTTGCCTGAAAAATTATGACAGAATCTCCTGGAAAAGTATTCAAGATTCAGCTGAAAAGTTATGACAGATTTGTCTGAAAAAACGATAATAGATTCGCATGAAAAAGCAAGATTCGTCTAAAAAAGCCATTAATTTGTCTGATAATTACACTTTTCACGACTTTAACGTTTTATGTCTGATAATTACGTATTTATAGTGTAACACCCCGCCTTAACACCACACAATATTGTCCGCTTTGTCCTCCCGTAAAGGTGTGCGCACGGATTTGTTTCTGGCGACCAGGCGAGGACTTCCCAGGGGGTCACCCATCCTGGTACTACTCCCACCCAAACACGCTTAACCACAGAGTTCCAAAAACCTGCCTTGCGTGTGGCCCCAAAACGCGTTGTGTTTAGGAAGGCCAAGGTTTACTTATGAACCCAACATCACTCATGTCCACGGCCAATATGGGATCTGCCTAAGGTGTTACATATAGTCTGTTAATTATCTATATTAAATTGTAACCACATATTTACTTGTAAATAAATATATAAAATTTTCCCTATACAAAATTGTAACAACATATTTGTAACCACATATATTAAAATTTTCCTATATTAAATTGTGACCACATATTTACTTGCATGATGATGTCACAATCCATTCTCCATCTATAAATGCCAATAAATTGTAAAGCATTTGATCCACAATTTCTCTGATCAAATCCTACATACAAATTTTTTGTTCATCATACACTTATATGTTTTTGAAAAAAATGATTTCTAGTGAAAAAGAATGAATGTATATTTTCGTTCCCATGGTGAATGGGTGTAAAATAACAACCGGTGGGATTTTGCAAATTCTACCAAGCATTGCGTAAAATTGTCAGCAAACGTTACACGTCAGAAGTTGCTTGGTTACCCAATGAAAAAATGTGGAATCAAAAAATCCGATGTTAGTGCAACCAAGTTGGTGCACCTGATTGATGGTGCAATTTTTGATTTGTAAACAGTCTAGTCAAATAGCCTCCCTTAAAAAGCTTTTAAGCGAAAACTTATTCCTCAGTCAAGCTCGACTACATAAAATCTGTCTACATAAATTAAGTGACAGATGTTGTAATTATTAAAAGTTCAAGGACATAAATAAATAAAAGTTCAAGGACATAAATAATTAAAAGTTCAAGAACCTAAGTACTTCATCAATATTTCAATTTGTGAAAAGAAATCACTCTATCGATTGGATTTCCAGGTAGTAGGGAATCAAATGGATTTCTTAAGTCCCTACAAACCTTGGGCTGTTTACACCTATTTGACAAAATTCAATCAATATTTTGCGATTTATTTAACTTTTAGATACAATAATAGTTATATGCTTTTAGAATGAGGCCAATAATAATACGAGTTTGGCATACGAGTTCAAGGACCTAAGTTGTAATTTTTTAAAGTATGGGGACCTAAGTTGTAAAATGTTAAAGTTCGGGGACCTAAGTTGTACATTTTTAAAGTTTGGGGACCTAAGTTGTCATTTCTAAAAGTTCGAAGGCCTATATTGTAAATTTTAAAAGTTCAAGGACCTTAGTTGTAAATTTTTAAAGTTCGAGGACCTAAGTTGTCATTTCTTAAAGTTAGGGGAAATAAGTTGTAAATATTTAAAGTTCGGGGACCTAAGTTGTGGTTTTTTAAAGTTTGAGGACCTAAGTTGTAATATTTTAAAGTTTAAGGACCTAAGTTGTAATTTTTTAAAGTTCGGGGACCTAAAGTTCTATTTCTAAAAGTTCGGGCACCTAGGTTGTCATTTCCAAAAGTTCGGGGACCTAAGTCGTAAATTTTTAAAGTTCAAGAAACTAATTGTAAAATTTTAAAGTTCGAGGACCTAAGATGTAAAATTTTAAAGTTCAAGGACCTAAGTTGTTAATTTTAAAGTTCAAAGACCTAAGTTCTCATTTTTTTAAAATTCACTAAATTGTCATTTTTAAAGGTAAACTTAACAGTGTAAATATTTATACGATGTAATATGTATCAAAAAATATGTAAAATAAGTAAACCATAAAGAGAATTCCGTATGATGTTTTAATAAGTAACAAAAAACAAAAAACCGTAACAAGAATAAAATTAATACAACCACTTACCTCGTTAACACGAGCCATTTGTAGATGATGCAAAGATAAATTCTGCTAAAAATAAGAGAGAAGGGAAGATGAGGAAGAGGAAGAGAAGTAGTGAAGTTTGCTTGGGAAGCTCTTCATTTATACACAAAAGAGAAAGAACTTACTTGTGTGGGTAAAACAGCTCTTTTTTTTTGTTTCTGGACTAGAGGAGAGAGGAGAGAGAGAGAGAGGAAGAGATGGAAAGAAAGAGATAGGAGATACACAGCACAGGAGAGAGGATGATTTTTTTATCGAATAAATCCCGATTTTTTTCCTAAATCTTTTTACCAAATTAATTTTTGAACTTCCATGACCTTAATTGTGGAATGCATCCCATATGCTTGTGTGTGTGAATTTTATGAGATACGGAATGTGTGTGTTAGTGTGTTGATTATGTGTGTGTGTGTGTGTTGTGGTATTGATACGGAATAGTGTGGGTGTGAGTGGATTCCGTGTGCATACGGAATGGTGGTGTGTATGTGTGTGGATTTTGTACGCATAAGAAATGGGTGGTGTGTATGTGTGTGGATTCGGTATGCATACGGAATATGTGTGTAAACAATGTGGATTCTACTAAATGTATCCATAGAGGCTTTGGTTATTTTGGTAAGTTAAAAAATGTTTTGGATATTTTGGATATACAAATTTGTTAAAAGGTTATTTTAATAATTTCCCTTATAAATTATGCTTACAAATATTCGTACTAAATAATTTAGAATTTTTTAATATATATATATATATATATATATATATATTTTAAATGGCTTGTTAAGTCAAAAAAATAAAATAAAAACAAATATGATATTTTCTTTTCAAAAAAATATTTTAGTTGTAAAAATACATAACACATTGTATTTTCATTGTTCAAAAATATACATTCCTAAACATTTATTAGTCTTCTTTAAGATTGTTATATTAATAAATAATTTAAAATTTTAATTAATTTAATATATTTATTAAAGAATATACAAAATTAACTTTTTTTAAAGTATAATATTGTAATAACAAATGACAAGTTAGCAATATGTTACAAGTGGCTATCCCACATAGACAATGATATAACATGAAAAACCTAGTAATTAAATTGTGTCATGTCATCTTAATTTAGATCAAAAGGTTACATATTGCTATAATTGGTAAAAAATTTAAGTACGATTCTTTAATAAAAAAATTGTAAGTATATTGTCATTTGTAAGAAAAAGAATGAAAGTATAATATCGTAATAAAAAAATTAATGAAAGTTAATTTTTATTTCGTATATTTAGCTCTTAAATTTACGTATTAAATATATATTATAATAATGTTCGATTATTGTTATTGTCTATCAATAAGATCATAACAAAAATGTCAGTATATAATTATGTTTATGATGACGATGACGATAACGATTACGACATCAACAATAATAACAAAAATAAAAGTACATCAAAACAAAATTTTGAATGATATAAAATAACAAAAGAATTCATCTACGAAGACAAAACGTGCCAAAAGAATTTAAACTTGAATATTATAGAAAAGGTTAAATATAAAAGATGACAAAAAGTTTAGCCAAAATTTTAATGTTCACTGTAACAAAATTAGTTTTATAGAATTCTTAAAAAATCTAAGCATTTTAAGAAAATATTTTATAAAATTGAAGTTTATAGAATTAAACAAAAAAACATCATATCTAAACTCTTGCAATAAGTTTATACGATGTTTTTAGGTATTTTAACAAGATTTTATAACATTTTTGAAATAAAGTGTTGTATTGATTATTTTATGCAACGCTACTTGAAAAGGTGTGCTATAAACATAAGAGTCATATAAAAAGAAGAGTTTATAAAACACTTCTCAAAATTGCTATATGCGAGCCGGAAAGAAGGGGGTATCGGAATTATATTTGCTCTCAACAGTGCTTTGTTGTTTGAATGGATTTGACAGTTTTGGGAAGAGAGAAACGCGATATGGGTAAAAGTGATCAAATCAATCTATGGAAAGAATGGGTTAATTGGTTACTAAGTATTAAGCAACAAGGCTAACTCCACGTGGATTGGAATTCTAAAAGCAGTCAATCAATTGGCGGAGAACGGGATCAATTTGTTATCGTTATGTAAGAAAAGTGTTGGAGACGGGAGCTCAACTTTGTTCTGGGAGGAGAAATGGCAAGTAGATAGCACACTCAAATCTCAATTCTCAAGGATTTATGCTCTAGAAGTAGATAAATCGCCTATAATCAAAGATCGAGCAAGATCGGAAGACTAGAACTCTCGCCTCCGGAGGATTTCGAGAGGTGTGGTGGAGTCGGCTCAGATTGAATCTCTTAAAGAAAATCTCAACACGGTGACTCTGTCTAATATTAGGGACAAATGGAGATGGTTGATAGCCGGGTCAGGAGAGTATACGATGGCCTCAACTAGGAAATTGATTGATTCTAACATTTTGGAGATTGATCAGACACACACATCCTGGAATAGGTTGGTTCCTATCAAGGTTAATGTTTTCGTTTGGCAGATGGGACTAAATAAGTTACCCACTAGGGATAATCTGGCTAAAAGAGATATAGATGTCAATTCCTCTCTATGCCCGATGTGACAAAAAGAAGTTGAATAAGTGAATCATCTTTTTTTTTAGTGCCAGGTGGCGAAGGACATCTGGAGGAACATAGACAGGTGGTGGAACCTTGATATCCCTGTTCTCAACTATGTACAGAATTGGAAGAACTGGGTAGCATCCCTAAGATTGAGAAAAAGGGTGATAGAATGCTTGGAAGCGATTTCCTTTACGACGCTCTGGTCCATATGGCCTTTTCGAAACGGGATCTTATTCAGCTCTATCAAACCTAAAAAGGCGGCTCTTTGGTATAACATTGTTACACACTCGTATAATTTAGTGCATCATAAGAGTAGTGTCTACAAAATGAATTGGTTGGTTGGCTTCAAGACCCCACCCTTACTATTTCCGTATTGTAGTTCTCAACTAGCGGTCTAGCGCCTTGCTAATATTCTAATAAAATGTCGTTGTTCTAAAAAGATAGTTAATACCACATTTTATTTTGAAATTTTCTTAAAACACTTGTTAAAACATCCAAAAACATTTTATAAATCTATCTCAATATTTTTAGACAAGACGTTTTATAATTTGGTGCTATAAACTTGAAATTCTATACGTTATTCTATTACGGCGACGTTTGAACAGTCTAGATATCCCATAAAACCATTTTTTTGGTAATGGTGGTTATTAATTTTGAAAATTATTAAGATAAAGATTTGAATTTTGCATAAATATCTGTTTAGAACAAGATCATCTCCAATAAAAAATAGGAAAAATTATTATTATAACCATTTTAGAAAATTGTATATCTAAAATAAACAAAATCTCTCCCAACTTACCAAAATAACCAAATTTTTCAATAAAGTATTTAGTATTATACGAAATCAAAAGTGATTTCGTATAACACACAAATTCCATTTAGTATGATACGAAATCATTTTTATTTCCTATTTTTTATCAAAACACACAAAGGATACGAAATGGATTCAAGTAAGATACGAAATGTAAGTAATTACTAACTCACTAACATACAAAATCATGGGGGGAGTGGGACATCACATGCGAAATTCAATTTCCAAATTATTAATTTATACTTTTTATCCCAGTAATTAGGTAATTAATTATTTTACAAACCCTTCTTTTTTATTTTTTTGTTTTACACTCTTATCACATTTAATAATCGGGTTTATTAAATATTAATTGGAAGATGAAGGTGGCAATAGTTTAGTTGCTGGAAGTTAAAGGTGTGATTGGTAAAATGACTTTACCAACACGTGGTCACCACCCTTTGCTCCCAATTAGATGCCAACATGCACTTGCATGTGTATGTGCATATGTTTTTTCTCATGTATGTGGTGGCATGCGAAACCATCACCGCCTCATTTCTTTTCCTTGCTACTTAGTTTTTGTAACTTCTTCATTTAGAAATTAAGTGGGGGATTTTAAAGATTGTTGGGTCTCTGTGGTTTCGTAAAAAGCAGAAAGAAGAAAGAAGGTAAGAGCTTATGGTTTTAATTATAAGCTATGATTTGTTAAGCCTTCAAGTTTATATCGAGGTTTAACCGGTAGAATCGTTTATTATAGTTATACGTCGTATTTGATCGTTACCGGTTAGAAGTCTTGAAGTTTATTGATTGTTATCGTTCGAGGTGAGTGGTTACAAAGCTTTTTGTAATATACGTGTTTTTCCGTTACACGTGATTTATTTCACATAAATGAGATTTTATGATTTTGATTGTTAGTAATTTGTGAAACTAACAAGTAAAGAGGTTGACCAAAGTATTTGGGTCACGAGAATTGTGGCGGTGAATCCGCGATGAGTGGACGGAGAAAACATATAAATGATTGTGGGTGGAATAATCAATATGAATTAGCCATTTGGAATGGCGTGAACCGGACCATTTGCTCGTGAAGCAGGCAATGGTTTGGAAAGAACGAGAGAATGAACCTGGTAAGAGTAATACCGGTTGAGAATATTGAGAGGATGTGATGCCTCTAGACCTGGGTTATGATTGGAATCTGATTCCTGAATTGTTAAGAATTGTTATCGGGTCCGTTTGACTCGAGGAAAAATGGTTGTCGATTCCCTTTGATGCGAGAACTGGACTTGTCGAGTCCTTTGAGTTTGTGAATGGTTTTATGTCGGCTCCATAGAACCCGACAAGAAATCTTATCGGCTCTTTATGGCCCGACAAGAAATCTTGTCGGATCTATTTGGCTCGACAAGTGGGTTTGTCGGCTCTATATGACCCGATGAAACACCATGTCGACCCTATGGGACCCGAGGAAAATGTTGTCGGACCTATATAGCCCGAGGAGCAAGTTTGTCGGATCTATATGATTCGATTTTCTTGTTTGTCGGATCTATTTGATTCGAGAACATTGGATATCGGACCCTGGATCCGATAACTTTTGTTGTCGGGTCAAGGTGTTGCGATAATACAAATTGTCATAAAATGATTTTAAGTTTTCCTCAGATCGTGGTTTAAACACGAGAGAAATGACTCACTAGACCTTTCGTTCTAACCCTCTATCTTTTAAAAATAATTTTTACAGGACAGCATCAGTCGGAAGGGAAAGGCAAGAACAAGATGTAACTTGTTATGCTAGCTTTATGATGTACTTGTATTATAAGTAAGTTGTAATACATGGAACTCGTTGTGTTTATGAAATCTGTGTATTTTGGGCTTTTGGTTTATACGGGCTGTTACAGTTGGTATCAGAGCCTTAGTTTAAGAGATTTAGGTATCTTTCTGATACTTAGACTTAAACTAGATGTGGTAGACGAGTATTTTCACTCATGGTTAGAGCCAGGGGAATGTGATTGAATATAATTGGGTTAAAGGAACGACAAGTGCGGTATATTTAAATTACATATGGCCAATGTAATCATAAATTTACAAGTACTTGTTTGAACTTGAACATCCTATTATATTTGAGTATGTGATTAATTGTATACATGATATTGTTGCAGTTAGATCGAGTTAAGATAAGATGGCTGGAAATTCAAGACGATCCGTTAGGATTGGTTCTGAGAATCCCGAGAGAGAAAACCCATCTGTAAGGGTTATTCTAGAAGAATTATCTGTGGGCCATGGTAGAGGCCGAGGAAAAGGAATTCTGGGTGCTGAACATCCAGAAACTACTACTATCACTAGAGGTCGAGGCAGAGGCCGAGGCCGAGGAAGGGCTAGGGGGATACAACAAGAAGTTGATCCTGAACATGAAATATCAGCCCAAGAAAGCTCGGCAATGGGCCGTGGAAGGGGTAGATCACGGGGAAGAGGTCGAGCACAAAACCCTGGTTATGTTACTCCAGAAATGTTAGAAACTCAACTAGCTAAATTCCAGGATACTTTGCTCTCTCACCTTGGCATCACTCTCAGCCAGGGCCAGTAGAGACGGTAATTCCTGAAACTCACGAAGAAGTGGAAGCAAGTACCCCCGTGATTGTGGCATCAGCACCACCAACCTCTTCGTCTATGACTAAAAGAGGTGACATCAAAATGTTCTTAGCGTGCAAACCTCCTACGTATTCTGGCGAGCGGGATCCTGTGAAAGCCATGTGTTGGTTAAAGGAGACGGAAATGATGCTGAGGACCAGTAAGACCTCAAAAGAAGACAAAGTTATGTTTGCAACTTCGAGGTTACAGTCAAGTGCTCTATATTGGTGGGAAGCCTTGATGACTTCAGACCCAGATATTCTAGAGACAATGTCTTGGGAGAATTTTTCTACGAAATTCAAAGAACAATATTGTCCAGAAGCTGCAATAAGAAAGTTGGAAGACGAATTCTTGTAATTGGTGCAGAAAGGTAGACCGGTACGTGTGTATACTGAGGAATTTTCTGAGAAGTGCAGATTTGCTGAATCTTATGTTAATACTGAACGTAAGAAAGTGAAAAGATATATATGGGGAAGTTTCTGTTAAGGAAGTTTTTGATAATTGTATTATAGTTGTGGAAGGGTGTGACGTACCTATACAACTATTCCCTATGCCATTAAGAGAATTCGATGTTATATTGGGTATGGATTGGTTAGCTAAGAATAAAGCCAGTATAATCTGTGAAAAGAAGATGATTCATATCGATTTACCGGAAAAAGGGCCAGTGGTGATTTATGGCGATCGGCGAAACCGCTGTTCCAGTCTTGTTTCTGTTTTAAAGGCTTGGAAATTTGTGCATAAAGGGTGTGTATGTTTTCTTGCTTACGTAATTGATAGTAAGAAAGAAAAGACCAAGATGGATAATATTCCGGTAGTATGTGACTTTCCGGAAGTATTTCCGGAAGACTTAACCAGTTTGCCACCTGATCGATCGATAGAGTTTCAGATCGAGTTAATACCAGGAGCCGCACCAGTAGCACGGTCACCATATCGGTTAGCTCCTTCTGCATTAAAAGAGTTAATGACGCAGTTGAAGGAATTGCTCGACAAAGGTTTCATCCGACCGAGTATATCTCCTTGGGGTGCACCGGTGTTGTTTGTGAAGAAGAAAGACGGATCAATGAGAATGTGCATTGGTTACCGTGAATTGAATAAATTGACGATTAAGAATAAGTATCCGCTTGCAAGAATTGACGATTTATTTCATCAATTAATTGGGGCGAGTTACTTCTCAAAGATTGACTTGCGGTCTGGTTATCATCAGTCAAAGATATGTGAAGAAGATGTGTCAAAAATAGCCTTTCGTACACGTTACGGACATCATGAATTTTTGGTGATGCCGTTCGGACTTACGAATGCGCCAGCAGCCTTTATAGATATGATGAATAGAATATGTCATCCATATCTCGATAAGTTTGTTATTGTATTTATCGATGATATATTGATATATTCTAAGTTTGAAGAAGAACACGCAAATCATCTTCGATTGATTATGGAATTATTGAAGCGAGAGAAATTGTATGCCAAGATGTCAAAGTGTGAGTTTTGGCTCCGTGAAGTTCAATTTTTGGGTCATATTATTTCTGAGGCAGGTATTCAAGTAGATCCACTTAAGATTGAAGCTATCGAGAAGTGGGAAGCACCGAGAACACCGACAGAGATCCAAAGTTTTCTTGGATTGGCCCGTTATTATCGAAAGTTTATACAAGATTTTTCTCGTATTGCTACCCCGTTAATGGGACTTACGAAAAAGAATGTGAATTTCGAGTGGAAGGAAGCACAAGCTGAAGCCTTTCAGATGTTAAAAGACAAGTTGTGCAGTGCACCAATTTTATCCTTACCTGATGGTTCGGAAGATTTTGTGGTCTACAGCGACGCCTCGAAGCTGGATTTAGGCTGTGTGTTAATGCAGCATGGAAAGGTTATCGCTTATGCTTCAAGACAGTTAAAGGAGCATGAAAAGCAATATCCTACTCACGAAATGGAACTGGCAGCTGTGGTCTTTGCACTAAAGATCTGGAGGCATTACTTATATGGAACGAAATGCCAAATTTTTTACAGATCATAAAAGTTTACAACATTTGTTCCATCAACGAGATCTAAATATGCGGCAAAGACGGTGGTTAGAATTAGTAAGCGATTACGATTGTGAAATTCTATACCATCCAGGAAAGGCAAATGTTGTAGCCGACGCACTAAGCCGCAAAGAGAAGAGTGGGACGATTAAAGCCATCGCTTTACGAGCTGAATTGTTGCCAAGCATTCATGAAGAATTGCAAAGAAGTCAAGGTGAGGCCATCAAGGAAGAAAACGTCAAACGAGAACGACTTGGAGGTTTACTATCTGAAGTAGTAAAAGATAGTTGTGATTTGATGTGTTTCCGAAATAGAGTTTGGGTGCCACGATTTGGTGATATAAGAGAAAGAGTTTTAAGTGAAGCTCACAAGTCTCGTTTCTCTATACACCCAGGTACTAATAAAATGTATCATGATATGAAGCAGTTTTATTGGTGGCCGGGAATGAAGAAGGATGTCGCGCAGTATGTGGAAAAATGTATGACCTGTTCACAGGTTAAAATAGAACATCAAAAACCTTATGGAAAACTGCAGCCGTTAGAAATTCCAGTTTGGAAGTGGGATCATATCACCATGGATTTCATAACAAAGTTGCCTAGAACGCCAAAGGGTTTTGATGCTATTTGGGTAATTGTGGATCGTTTATCGAAGTCTGCACACTTCTTGCCGATGAAAGAGTCGTACTCAACGGAACGGTTAGCAAAGTTATATATTAATGAAGTGGTAACACGTCATGGTGTCCCTTTATCAATTGTTTCTGATCGTGATACTCATTTTACTTCCATGTTTTGGAGAAGTTTCCAAAGAGAAATGGGTTCACAAGTAAAGTTAAGTACGGCTTATCATCCGCAAATAGATGGCCAAAGTGAACGTACAATCCAAACTTTGGAAGATATGCTACGGGCATGTATTATTGACTTTGGTGGATCATGGGATAGTCATTTACCTTTGATCGAATTCGCCTACAACAATAGTTATCATTCAAGTATTCAAGCGGCACCTTTTAAAGTTCTTTACGGACGAAAGTATCGAACGCCGCTGTGTTGGAATGAAGTGGGCGAGAAATAGTTAGCTGGACCCAATATAGTTCAGCTAACGGCTGATAAGATCAACCAGATTCGTGAGAGAATGAAAGCAGCCCAAGATCGGCAGAAGAGTTACGCTGATAAGCGTCGTAAGCCGATTGAATTTCAAATTGGAGATAAGGTGATGTTAAAAGTATCACCTTGGAAAGGAATCGTTAGATTCGGAAAGAGGGGCAAGTTAAGTCCAAGGTATGTTGGACCTTTTTCAATTGTTGAACGAATTGGAGAAGTGGCTTACCAACTAGAACTTCCAGTAGAATTAAGTGCAATTCATGTGTCAAACTTAAGGAAGTGTCTAGCTGATCCAAAAGAAGTTGTGCCACTACCAGAAATCAAAGTTGATGAAAACTTGTGTTTTGAAGAGACTCCTGAAGCTATTATCGATTCTAAAGTTAAAGCTTTAAGGAATAAAGAGATTCGATTAGTGAAAGTCCAGTGGCGTTACCATAAGGGACCCGAAGCTACATGGGAACCCGAGTCTGAGATGAGAATGAAGTACCCTCACTTGTTTGCTTAGTGGAATTCCGGGACGAAATTCTTCTAAGGAGGGGATGTTGTAATAACCGGGTTTATTAAATATTAATTGGAAGATGAGGGTGGCAATAGTTTAGTTGTTGGAAGTTAAAGGTGTGATTGGTAAAATGAATTTACCAACACGTGGTCACCACCCTTTGCTCCCAATTAGATGCCAACATGCACTTGCATGTGTATGTGCATATGTTTTTTCTCATGTATGTGGTGGCATGCGAAACCATCACCGCCTCATTTCTTTTCCTTGCAACTTAGTTTTTGTAACTTCTTCATTTAGAAATTAAGTGGGAGATTTTAAAGATTGTTGCGTCTGTGTGGTTTCGTAAAAATCAGAAAGAAGAACGAAGGTAAGAGCTTATGGTTTTAATTATAAGCTATGATTTGTTAAGCCTTCAAGTTTATATCGAGGTTTAACCGGTAGAATCGTTTATTATAGTTATACGTCGTATTTGATCGTTACCGGTTAGAAGTCTTGAAGTTTATCGATTGTTATCGTTTGAGGTGAGTGGTTACAAAGCTTTTTGTAATATACGTGTTTTTCCGTTACACGTGATTTATTTCACATAAATGAGATTTTATGATTTTGATTGTTAGTAATTTGTGAAACTAACAAGTAAAGAGGTTAACCAAAGTATTTGGGTCACGAGAATTGTGGCGGTGAATCCACGATGAGTGGACGGAGAAAACATATAAATGATTGTGGGTGGAATAATCAATATGAATTAGCCATTTGGTATGGCGTGAACAGGACCATTTGCTCGTGAAGCAGGCAATGGTTTGGAAAGAACGAGAGAATGAACCTGGTAAGAGTAATACCGGTTGAGAATATTGAGAGGATGTGATGCCTCTAGACCTGGGTTATGATTGGAATCTGATTCCTGAATTGTTAAGAATTGTTATCGGGTCCGTTTGACTCGAGGAAAAATGGTTGTCGATTCCCTTTGATGCGAGAACTGGACTTGTCGAGTCCTTTGAGTTTGTGAATGGTTTTATGTCGGCTCCATAGAACCCGACAAGAAATCTTATCGGCTCTTTATGGCCCGACAAGAAATCTTGTCGGATCTATTTGGCTCGACAAGTGGGTTTGTCGGCTCTATATGACCCGATGAAACACCATGTCGACCCTATGGGACCCGAGGAAAATGTTGTCGGACCTATATAGCCCGAGGAGCAAGTTTGTCGGATCTATATGATTCGATTTTCTTGTTTGTCGGATCTATTTGATTCGAGAACATTGGATATCGGACCCTGGATCCGATAAATTTTGTTGTCGGGTCAAGGTGTTGCGATAATACAAATTGTCATAAAATGATTTTAAGTTTTCCTCAGATCGTGGTTTAAACACGAGAGAAATGACTCACTAGACCTTTCGGTCTAACCCTCTATCTTTTAAAAATAATTTTTACAGGACAGCATCAGTCAGAAGGGAAAGGCAAGAACAGGATGTAACTTGTTATGCTAGCTTTATGATGTACTTGTATTATAAATAAGTTGTAATACATGGAACTCGTTGTGTTTATGAAATCTGTGTATTTTGGGCTTTTGGTTTATACGGGCTGTTACATCACATTAACATATATAATCGTATATCAATTATAATATATTTAAAAAATACGTTTTTATTTTAACAAATCACATCATTATAATCGTATTGTCAATACCTTCGAAATGAGCCCAATATTGAATATAATTATGTATTTTAACGTATTTTTAATATATTTTAGTTAATATAGAATTATGTTTTTTAATGTGATAGGGTGTAAAATGAAAATTGAAAAATCAAATGATGTATTACAAATTAAATAAATAACTATAAGGGTATAAAGTGTAAATATTAAAAATATTTTTTCGTATTATATATGAAAATAATATAATTAAATAAAAAAATATTCAATATTAAGCTCATTTCGAAGGTACTGACAAGACGATTATAATGATGTAACTTGTTAAAATAAAAACCTATATATTAAATGTATTTTAATTGATATACGATTACATGTGTTAATGTGATAAAGATGTAAAATGAAAAATAAAAAACAAAAGGACGTGAAGTAAATTAATTAATTAATTATATGGGTAAAAAATATAAATTGATAATTTTTAAATTGGATTTCGGATTTCGTATTTTACTCCCCCAATGATTTCGTATGTGTGTGAATTAGATACTAAATGTAATGCATGAGTTAGATACTAATTGATTTCGTATGATACGAAATCAATTTACTAATCCTCACCAACAAAACCAATCAATCAATATGTATCATACGAAATGGATTTGATTTATGTGTGTGGGTACAAGATACGAAATCAATTTTGTGTGTGTTATTCGAAATCAAAAGTGATTTCGTATAATACTAAATGCTTTATTGAAAATTTTGGTTATTTTGATAAATTGAGAGATATTTTGGTTATTTTGAGTATACAATTTTCTAAAATGGTTATAATAAATTAAAATATCATTATTTACATGAGAATAAAGTAATTTTGCAACATCATCAATTAGGATCACTATTTTCAATAATAAATATATCTAAATACGTAGTTGAATATATTTAAATTTTAATATTGTTTTTAATTTATCAACTTTAGAAGTTAAACTTATAATTTTATTACTAGAAGGGTACTCGCGCAATGCAGGAAGATCCATATTAATTTTAATAGTTTATTTTATCTTTTTGTCTCTATCGATATTATAATACGATTTTATTCTTTGTGTACTTTCTTTAATTCCGTTTTTTAATTATAATCTAGCTTTAATAATAAAATAATATATTTTGGTTTAACAATATAATTTTTTTATAGATATAATAGTTAAGCATTTTGTTAGACTTGAATGATTATCCTTACTATATGTTACATGTTTTATATTCAAAATTAAATGTTTATCTATATAGTTAATTAGTTGTATAGTTAGTTACACGAATTTAAACATGAGGCTTTAATAAGTTGTACCAATGCATGTATAACTTGTATTCTTGAATTTTAAGTAATTATGCTATAATCAATTATACATATTGCATAATAATATGTTTTTAAGAGTTTTTTGTCAAATGCTTTATAATATAGTATAGATTATTAAAATTAGGAGTGTAAATGATACGAGATAATTCGTAAGGTATTCAAGATCGACTCGGAGAACATTTAACTTGATTAGGCTTGCTCGATCTCTAGCTCGACTCGACTAACTAACGAGTCTAGTCGAGCTACCAATACTGAAAACCTTGTGATCAGATACTCGATTTCTTTATATGTAATTAGTTTTATAATATAATTTGTAAAAATATAAAATAAAAATTTCTTAATAAACTTACCGATAAAAGAAGAATGTCATGTAATTTTAGACATTTGAACAAAATTTTACATTTGTAACTATAAAAATCAATCAATTATTTTTTATTAAAATACTAATTAAAAAAACAAATATATGAATATCTTTTACAAAATCACCATTAGTCTGTTTTTAGTTCATTGTTTTTATATGTGAGGTCTTGTGTTCAAGTTTTTTATTACAATTTTTTTTTCAAAAACATAATAAATCTGAAATTAAAAACTAAAAACTAAGAAAATGACACCAAGGAGATTCAAATTCCGGTCTCGAGTGGAAGAAAAATCTTACAAACCAACTCTACCAAGGAAAACTTGTGTTCTCATTGTACTTTCAAAATATATGTGGTGGCACATAATAAATTGATAATATGATACTTTTCACGATCCTATACTTTTTTACATTACGAAGAAGAAACGAAACAGTAAACCTTGCCACCTTATCGACCACCTGGGTCTATTGGTGACTGAAGTTTTTGTAACTTTGTCATTTTGATGATAAAATTTAAGGTCCATCCTTGAGTTTCATAAACTTTACAAGAACACCTTTAAGTTTTATAATTTATATGAGATGACCATAAAATTTCATATATTTCAACGAATGAGTTTGGTTCAAGTTTGATTCGAGTTTGGGTTTGATAGTTCGAGGTTCAAACGGGTTCGAGTTTACGAAATTATAATCGAGTTTAGTTTTTAGCTACTCATGATTTTCGAGTCGAGTTCATACTCTAAAAATAACTATCGAATTCAGTCAAGTTGAATATATCGATATTCGAACACGACTCATATTGTTTATACCCCTAATTAAAATAACAACATATACGATACTACTAAAAGTAAAACTCATAATTCCAATTGAATTATTTATTATCTGAAACCTTAAATTTCAATCAAATAAATAAATTATATTTTAATACATCTAAAAAATAATCCATACGTACGCATCGGAAATGGTATATTCAGATAAATTAAAGATATAAAAGTTAAGTTTCTTAAAGCTTGCAGTTCAATATAAATATAATAGAGATAACAAATACAATTCTTAAAACTACAATATTGTCTTTTTACAATAAAATATAGACAAAAAAAAATCCTAAAATCTCAAAACTATTGAATTAGTTTTAAATATTTTATAATTAATTAACGTAAACGAAGATATATATATATATATATAGAGAGAGAGAGAGAGAGGGGGAGGCTCATAGGAGGACAGTAACAATTTACGCGCATGCAAGGACAATCATCAATCAATCATTTTGTATATTAAAATTTTCATGTACAAAATCACATATGATTTCATGTACAAAATCACATATGATTCACATACAAAATCATAATAATACATTCAATATTATTCGGTCTGAATAATACTATATTCAGTCTGGATATTTTTATTTATTATTTAGTCTGAATATGACACATGTCGCGCTCTCATTTGTCCTCACGTTCACAATCAAATTTGAGTTCTCATTTGAACTCATCTCTACCCTATATATATATATATATATAGTGGAAAGATCATACGAGAATCACCCATCTTTAAAGGAACAAATGAACAATTTGTGGACCACATATGATGTGGGTCCCACATAACATTAAATAATTTCTGATTTAATATTAAATCATATTAAATCAGAAATGATTTAATATTATGTGGGACCCACATCATATGTGGTCCATGATGTGTCCCTTTGTTCCCTTAAAAATCAAAAGTTCTCATTTGAACCTCTCCCTATATCTATATATATATATATATATTGTGGGACACATTGTGAACCACATATGATGTGGGTCCCACATAATATTAAATCATTTCTGATTTAATATGATTTAATATTAAATCAGAAATGATTTGATATTATGTGGAACCCACATCATATGTGATCCACAATGTGTCCCTTTGTTCCTTTAAAGAGGGGTGATTCTCGTATGATCCTTCCCCTATATATATATATATATGGCCTCTGGCCTAGCGGTACCGGGGTTTTACAACAACCTAAAGGTCTCGGGTTCGAGCCTCGGGAGTGGTGGTTTCCCCTAAAATGGCGGAGGTATTATTCCTCATAAGTGATGTGGCTCTAAAGAGGTGCGAGGGTTCGATCCCATATGATTTATGTACAAAATCACATATGATTCACGTACAAAATCATATATGATTAGCGGCGACTTGCCCACGAAAAAAGTCGCACGTGTCCTTTTTGATGCTTACAAAATCACATATGATTTTATACATGAAATCATATATGATTTTGTACATGAAAAATTTCATGTACAAAATGATTGGCTGAGGATTGTCCTCGTATTCTCGTAAATTGGTACCGTCCTCGTATGAACCCGCCTCTCTCTCTCTCTCTCTCTCTCTATATATATATATATATATAAGGAGGTTCAAGAGAAAACGCTAAAAAAAGAGAAAACTGAAGAACACCCTGAGAGTCCGTCATCTGGACGGTATTTTTTTTCTATGCATCAATGCATATATATGCATTAGTGCGTATGCACAAATGCATACAAGCGATTGGAGCTCATTTTTTCTATGCATCAATGCATAAATATGCATTAGTGTGTGCATGTTAAGGCATACCGTCCAGATGGCGGCCTCCCAGAGTGTTCTTCAGTTTTCTCTTTTTTAAACGTTTTCTCCTGAACCTCCCTCTATATCTATATATATATATATATATATATATATATATATATATATCAATCTCCGATATCTAGTCATAAGATATTGATTTCTTAACAATATCGATTTTAAAATCTTGAATTTTAAATTAGGTTAAGAAGTTATATTTTTTTTTATTTGGTTATATCAAATCAATTAATCCCTTCCTTTTAGTCGATAGAGGTCCAATCGGCCAAGATATTCCAAATTTTTATATGTTGATCTTGAAAATGAGGTATACGAAGAAAAAAGGAATTTAAACCCGTAACCTTAAGGATATTATAATTTAAAGTTTATGAAATTAAATGCTTATCCATATAATAGAGTAAATTACATATTTGATCTATTTAGTTATCATCCATTATCAAGTCTAGTTCAAATTTCAAACTAATTACATTTTTAAACAATATGGTTGTCACTTTGTTTCATATTTGATCTCTATCCCTAACTTATCTATACTATATTATAAAACATTTTACAAAAAATTTTAAAAACATATTATTATGCAATAACTATAATTTATTAAAACATAATTACTTAAAATTCAAAAATACAAGTTATACATGCATTGGTACAACTTATTAAAGCTTCACGTTTGAATTCGTGTAACTAATTATACAACTAACTATACAGATAAACATCTAATTTTGAATATTAAAAATCTAACATATAATTAGGATAATCATTCAACTCTAACAAAATACTTGATTATTATATTTATAAAAAAAATTATATTATTAAACCAAAATATATTATTTCATTATAAATTTAGATTATAATTAAAAAACTGAACTAAAGAAAGTATACAAAAAATAGAATCTTTTTTTTTCAAAACTAATAAAATCGTATTATAACATTGATAAAGACAACATATAAAATAAAACATTAAAATTAAGATGGATCTTACTGCATTACGCGAGTACTCTTCTGGTGCTAAAAAATGACATTAAGCGGTATTTTGGTCTCTTCCATGTTATTTCATTTTCCTTAAAATAATGATGGAAATATTATTATATTAATTAAATATATTTATCTTTTATATATTATATTGTATTAAAATATATGTATATACATATTATATACGTATATACATTAAATACATCTCACATGTGAATAAAGAAGTACTCAAGTAGGCGTTCCCGGTTCCCCAACCTACATCATCGTCCTCAAGGATCTGCATCATCATCGATGCCCTTTTCTGATCTACTACCGTCATCGAGCTCTTTGCTGAAAATGAAGATCAGAGGCCCAAGAGGAAAGGGGTTAGGGCTTAAATCTAGTTTCATCTTGAAGGTCTACATATTGGTTGGAAGAACTCAAATCTGGTTCGTTCGAACATCTCCATCTTCACATCGCTTTCGAAGATATGAATCTAGTTGAAAAACCCAGATCTGGTTTTGATGATGTGGATAAGGTTTGAGTTGATTAAAAAAATGTTTTCGCTTTTGTGATTTGGGTTATGATTAAGATTTTTATTAGGGTTTTTTTTATTTAGGGTTAGATTTGTGTTTTTTATTTAGGTTTGGGCTTTGAGTTAGATCTTGATTTCGATTTGTGTTTTGACTAAGTATTCTCATTTGCGTTCTTGATTCTGATTTTGATTTGTGTTCTTGATTTAAGCTTAAGTTTTTTGGGTTAATTTATCTTATTTTGCACCACTCTTACAAGCACAGATCCACAATCATTTTTATGGATTTGTTTTTTAAGAAAAAAAAAGTTTTCTTTAATTTGGATATGCATTTGGTTTGTTTATTTATAGGGTTTTTTAAGGGTTCTTTTTGTTTCTTTGTTTGAGTTCACCTATGAAGACCATGTCGAGCGGTGGTGGGAGGTTAAACATAACTTTAAGCATTTTTACATTGAAGTTTATTTTATAAAATAGAAAAAGATAAAAAAAATATAAACAATATAAAAGATAGACAATAGTAAAAAGACCAAAATGTTTTCTATTTTACAGAGTTTTTCTAACCGAGTTAGTCAGATAGATAAAATTCAAAATAAATAGTGATCGGAGGGACTGAAAGTGTAGCAAAATGATAATTACAGTAATTAAAATTGTAACTAATTTAAAAAAGGAATTAAAGTTGATAACGTGGGAAAACAATGTGGACCAAAAGTGTAATTTACTCCCCATAATAGTTTTATGCATGAAACCTGTCCACCAATATAAACAGGGAGTATACTTTGCTGACATATCACAATTGCCCACAACCTCTCATAGTATGGAAAAGGCATAAATACTACTTGGCTCCAAAAGAAAACTCTTTAGGGTGTCAAAATAACCTAAATTTAATAATTTATCTGATTCAAATGAAATTTGGGTTAAACGATTTTAGGTAATTTGAGATTCGGATTAAATGGTTTGGTAAATAGAATAAGCATCTTTACTCGATTTGGTTTTCGGTTAATTTTTTTATAGTTTGGTTAAACATAATAACACATTCTACTGTTATTTCATATATTTCACGTTGATAAAAATAAACCAATACATATTATACTATCATCATTAAACATAGTTTATTGTTATATATTGTTTTTGACTTTCTCTTGATGGTAAATAATGTTTTTTGTTATATGACTTATTTTACTTGATACAGGTCATCCATGAAATAATGTCTTGGTAGATATTGGGTTTTAATAGATGATGTTTTTTTTACTTAATATAAGTCACTTGTTAAATATGAATGTATGATACAATTATATATTAGAAACAACATATATTGAATTTGGAAAAATTGTTGGAGTAAGTGTCCACCGAAAAAATATAAATGCTTATTCAGTTTAACTAATTACCTACTGAAGAAAACGAAATCTATTAAACCGAACCTTACTTCAATTCATTTGGTTATCAATTAGTCTAAAAAGATTAAAAACCAATTAAACCGGGCCGAATAATCAGAAAATCGATCTAACCGACCGAATAACATCCCTAGAGTAAACTACGTTTTTTTATCTCTTTGGTTTGTTTAAATTTGCGATTATTATCCTTTTGCTTTTAAAGTTATAGTTTTTTCTTCGGGTTTGCAATTCATTTTTGATCTCGTCCTTAAGACAATCTCAGTGGTTTACTATTAAGTCTAAGAAACGAATGCAGTAATGAATTGTAAACTATAGCAACGAAAACAGAAGTAAATTATAAATCATAGAAATGAATAAAACAATTAATTGTAAACCAAAAGAACGAAAATTGAAATTTCAAAAATACAGAGACGAAAGTAGCAATTAAGTTAATTATGGATTTGGTCCATATAGTTTAGTGTTTTTACGAAACCGATTCATAAACTTCATTTATCACGGAAGAAGACTTGTCATTTGCATGTGTGTAACGAGTTGGTCCCTCACTCCAATGAGGACATAACTGTCATTTTGTAACTTTTTCTATTTAAACATTTTTCTCTCATTATTTTTTTCCTTATCATCAGTTATCCTCTATGAACATAAGAACATGAAGAAAGACTAAAACTTGAAGAAGAAACGCTAAATCAAATGGTAAATAAAAAACAACATACCAAAGGTAACTAAAAAATTGAAATTAACCATCAAGAACATAAAGCCCTAAATAGATCTCCAAAAAAGAAAACATAAAGCCCTAAATAGATGTTAAAACAACAATAAAACCCTAAATAGATCTCCAAACAACAACAAAATGTTAAAAATCCCACATATGTTTAAAACCGGTTTTAAATAATAATATAAAAATATGCGTAGTAGAAAAACAAAACTTATGTGAAAGGATTTCTAAAAGCCAAGATCCAATTGAGAAAAATAGATCAACCAAAAAAGTAAAAACTAGAACATCGAGATTTAACTTTACCTTTTAAAACGAGGAGAAGATGATGTAGAATCGAGTGTTCAATTTAGAACACATCCACGGGTATCAACATGAGCAACATCAATCGAATGCTAGATCTTTCTTCAATCAAAACAATCAATTTTGTTCTTTTGAAGTCAAAAATTGATCAAGGAGAGGAGAGGAGGAGGAGTGGCCGAGTTTTAGAGGGAGGAGGAGGAGATTAGGTTAAAACTCTAATATCTGAATCCTTTCTTTTTTATATCAAGCTTTATCGGCTTTTGCTTATTTAGACCTTAAGCCCTATTTATTAATCCAAGTTATCCGACTAAATAGATAAGCCCATAAATATTAGGGAAAAGTCTAAAAAAACCAACAAACTATCTGTTTTTGGATGATTAAGTTGTTAAACTATTTTTTTGATTGATAAAACCCTTAAACTTTTTAAAATTGGTTAAATACATTCTTATAGCCTGTAAAAACATATTAATGTGATAAAAATTTGGGAATAGTCTAAAAAACCTCAACAAACAATTATATTTTTACGATGTATTCTCGAAACTCATTTTACAAAGAAATAAAAGAAAAGAGAGGGAAAGCTGAGTTAAATGAAAATACCCGTGTTCTCAAAATGTAAAAAAGAAAGAAAGGACAAGAAAGAGAAAGAAAATAAGACTATGTTTTCTTTCAAAACTTTCCTCTCAAATGTGGGAGGAAAATGGAAGAAAGGAAATGAAAGTAAAAAGAAATAAATTAAAATTATTTAAAATATTAATAAAATTACAAAACTATCTAATATTTTATTCTAAATTATATTATTTTAAAGGGCATATTAGTAAAAATGTCATTTTTTCTTTCCTTTCTCTTTTCTTCAGAAACATTGAAAATTATTTTCTTTCTTTTTCTTTCCTTTATCTTCTCTTGAGAAACATGAAAATTGTTTTCTTTCCTTCTTTAATTCACTTTCAAGAACAAAAAAAAAAGACCTTTTCCTCTCCTCTGTTTTCCTTTACCTTTTTTCCATTCATTTCTTTTCCTTTTTTTTTCTCTTCAAATTCGAGAACACAACCTTAATGATTAAGTCTATGATTTTTTTAAGGGAAAATTGCATCAAAATGGAACCAACTTTCATGTAATTCCTATTTTGGGAAACCAACTCTCAAAGTTATCATTTTAGGACCTGAACCAAACTTTTCGTTTATTTAAGGGACTGGTTTACCTGATAACTTGTTCATGCTGACATGTCACCGGTTAATGCCAACTAATATAACATGTCATATTTTAATTTTAAATAATAATTAGATAGAAACTCATTAGTTAAAAAAATTTATTCATCAGATATCCCTTTTCACATATTTTGATCAAATAAAACACTAATATATTCACAAAAAAGAATGAAACCCGCCGCCCTCTAATTTCTTTGCAACTCCGGCCGGCGTCTTTTTCATCATTCGTCGGTCCTTCTTCCCTCCCTCCCGCTCCATCGTTTCTCCCCCTTTCTTCTCATCGCTCAATGTTTTCCTCTGGCATCGCTGTCATTACCCTCCCGAAGAAACCAAAACCCCATCACCGGAGGAACCGATGATCATACCGTAAAGGGACCGTAACTATTTTATCGTTCATCCGTCTCCATCGATTTAACTTACCGCCATTTCATAACCCATCAGCCATCAGGCCATCACCACCTTCGTCCAGTTCCTATTTCACAACCTAACAACCTACCTGCAACTCCCTTTTTTTCAATCTATAAACCCAATATTGGAGGGATCTATCCATGTTTTAAATTTTGACTCAAAAATTGCAGGAATTAAAATGGATGCCTGTTTTTGTGATTTTTATTCTGGGAAGTTAGAGGGAGGTCGGAGATGCACAGATGGTCATTTGGGGAAGAAGAATGGAGGGTGGGTTTTTTTATGCCTGGACATATGTATTAATTTAGGGTTTAATTTGTTTTTTAATTTGGAGAAGAAGAATGGAGGGTGGGTTTTATTAATTTGTTTTTCTATTCAGTAAACATCACATATGGTCATTTTGGGGAAGAAGATGAGGTGGCATTTTTATATTCCATGTAATATTTTTTTTAAATAATAAATTTGCCACATCAGTTGAGGTAACCGGTTACCTATTAAACTGGTCAAGGAGACCTTTAAATAAATGAAAAGTTTGGTTCAGACCCTAAAATGATAACTTTAAAAGTTCGTTCCCTAAAATAGGAATCAGATGAAAGTTGGTTCCATTTTAATGCAATTTTTCCTTTTTTCAACAAGTAAATCAATGATTTTGTTCCTAAACCTTTTTGCGAAAAAATTATTGAACTTTTTTTGAAAAAATAAATCGGGACAAAATCATGAACAAAAATTATACAATTAATCTAAGAGATTACAAAGTATAATGAACCAATTAAATATAAAATAAACTATACCATTTCTATTAGTAATTATGGAAATAACAAAAATTTATGACTAAAACATAAAAGATACACACAAGAATTTTTTGCATACAAAAATCCAGTTAATGAACTCAAGAATATTCATACATAAATAATTAAATTAATGAATTTAATTTTATGCTTGAAGCATAAATTTTATATACTTTGGAACTAATATTGGAAATGCATTAATTTTCCGTTGTTTAAACTAATTCATTGTACTTGTTGTCAGTGAGAGTAATTAACAGTATATATTTTTTTTTCATGATTTTGCTCAGAAAAAAGGTTCCGGATTTATTTATTCATAATTAAGTTCATGATTTTGTTTATTTAAAAAAAGTTTGAGATTTATTTGTTCAAAAAAATTTCAAAATATATTTGGTAAAAAGATTTAAAAAACAATAGAGATTTATTTGTTATAAAAATAAGGATTTAATCATTCAAAATCAGATAATTTGTTGGGTTTTCTAGACCTTTTTTAAGTTTTTGTCATATTAACCTGTATTTACGAGTTACAAGGATCTATTTAGGCTATGTTTGGCAAACTAGCTGATGACTGATAAGCTAGCTGATAGCTTATAAGCTAGCTGGTGACTTATAAGCTAACTGGTAGCTGATAAGCTAGCTGATGAACAAATTATGTTTGACAAAAACTATCTGATAATCATTTAAATGACTAAAAAAGACATCTTGAAAAAAATAATAATTAATATTAATGAGGGTATAATCGGAAAAGATGACAAAAAGCTCCTCATAAGCTACTCAAAGTAGCTTATCAATAGGCTAGCTTATAAGTCAGCTTATGTGCATCCAAACATATACACTGAAAATAAGCTAGCTTATTTTTGCCAAACAATGCCTTAACCGGTTTTAGAAAGTTTAAAAGTTTTATCATTAAAAAAAATAGTTTAAGGACTTAATAATTCAAGATCAGATAGTTGTTGAGTTTTATAGACTTTTCCCTAATTATTATCTAAACTCCACTACTTTAAAGAAAATCACTTTAATTAATTAATCACATGGATCTAGTCAATTTTTCCATTTTATTTCTTAGACATTATTTCGACTCACTTAGCTAAATAATTTTGAAATAAATATTTACTCATTTTGGTTGAATAATATATATCACATATATTATGTAACTGATGTCTTTATTGCTCTTTGTGTGTGACCATATAGGTTCATATGTAATCACTAATATAGATAATACCGAAAACCCTAAATTGATCTAAAAACCACGACAAATGCATAAAAACATTTTTTTATATGCACCAATGCTTCTATAATTACATATGCATTAGTGCATATGCACAAATATGTTACAAATTACCAGTATGTATTATTGCATGTCATTTAGATGGAGGGCCCTCAGGGTGTTTTTCAGTTTTCTTTTTTTAACATTTTTTCTTGAACCTGACCATATATATATGGGCGGGTTCAAATGAGAACTCAAATTTGGTTGTGAGCGTGAGAACAAATGAAAGCGCGACACGTGTCATATTCAGACTGAATAATCAAAGACATATTCAAACCGAATAAAACCGAATATAGTAATTATTCAGTCTGGATAATGCTTATTCAGTCTTTGATTATTCAGCCTGAATAATCTACATTCAGACACTTGTCACGCTCTTACTTGTCCTCACGTTCACAATCAAATTTGAGTTTGCATTTGAACTTTCCCCTCTCTCTCTCTCTCTTATATATATATATATAATGGATTACTTGCATTTCACCGTTACAATGGATTGAATTATTGAAAACGCACTGATGAGAGCCTTCTTAGGTGAAAATTTTCTTAGTTAATAGAAACCAAAGGAAATCATCCGGGAGCAAAAACAGAATTGAAAATCGAGTAAACTAATATCGTGCTATGGCCAAAAAACAAAATTAAAATCCAACATGGAGCAAAAACAAAACTAAAAATCGAGAAAACTTAAATCATACTAGGACAAAAACAAACATAAATGGTACTTGGAGCCAAACAAAGAAAATCGTGATGGAAAGCAAGAATACGATGTTGTCGTGTGAGGGAAATCGAAAAGAAAGAAAGGAGTGGGGGGGGGGGGGATGAAAACTTTTGATATTAAAATTTCTCAATTGATTAAAAATTTTGATTAGTCTTTTTTGGAAAATTTCACAAATACTCAATGAATTTTTTTATTTTCAATGAATAAATAATTTTTAACTTTTCCATTTTAAATAATTAAATCCGAACATGGCTTTTTTTATAAACAAACCAATTAACTATTAAAATTTGTTATATATCATTATAACGCAATTTTTTTTATAAAGTTGAGAAAACCTAAATCAATTTTACTGCTCACAAACCCTATGCCATTCAAATCAGTCACACTCAACAACGACGCTCCCCTTCGCCATCACTTCAGTTTTCCATTTTTGTGAGGTTTCCACTGAACCTCCTTATATATATGACATATAAATTTATCGTCATAAATTTATCGTGATAAGTAATGCCTTAAAAAACGACATGGTATCAACATGACTCCTATGGCTTAAAGCTTGGTCCTGTCCTTACACCATGTCACAACATTTAGAACCTTGATTACAACCTCTAACATTTGTTACAAACAAAGGGTAAATAGATACAACTGATGTAATAATCCCGATTAGAATATAATTAAAGAGAAATAAAACAATAAAAATATAGTTTTCATCACCAACTTATTGCCAAATCCATCACGAATATGTAGTTGTTTATCATAAATTAAGCAATTATTTCACCAATTTCGTTCACATGACCACAAGTTGTTCATATTGTTTTTGTTTTTGTAAAAACATAATGTTACACTAGCCATTAGCCAACAGACATGTCTATGGTAGACGGGTATACGACTAAAAATTGGTTTGGTGTTGTTAGCCATTTGTGGAAATAAGCAATAAATGATGAAATGGACTCTATTATGGGTAACGGTACTTGATAATTGACTGATTTTCCCATGGGAGCAAAATCCATAGGTTCTACATGGGTATTCAAAAGGAAGATGCACCCAGATGGTTCAATTCCGACTTTTAAAGCTAAATTGGTGGCTAAAGGGTATAGACAGGAAAAGAGAGTCGATTATTTTGACATTTATGCTCCAACTCTAGAATTAGTTATATTCGAACTCTTATAGCAATTTCAGCCATAAAAGGACTATACATCCATCAAATGGATGTGAAAACATCCTTTTAGAATGGCTATTTAAACGAAGAGGTGAAGGGTTTGTGGTACCTAGACAAGAGAACAAAGTGTGTAGACTTGTTAAATCTCTATACAGGTTAAAACAAGCCCCTAAACAGTGGCACGAAAGATTTGATACGAGTATCACTTCTTTCAGGATCCGACAGATAAATTTACTTAAAAGGCACGAGAGGATCCAATGTGGTAATATGTCTTTATGTAGATGATATGTTGATCATCGAAACCGAGAAGGTATCCTTGAAACTAATGGCTACCTATCCTCGAACTTTAAGATGAAATATCTTGGAGAAGTAGATACCATCCTTGGGATAAAAGTCAAAAGGTCAGCATCTCAAATCTCTCAATATCAATCCAACTACATAGAGAAGATACTGACCAAGTTTCAACATTTGAACATAAAGGAGTTTAATACTCCATTTGATTCAAGTGTGACACTAGATAAAAAAAACTCTGGTAGAGTAGTAGCTTAACTAGAGTATGCTAGTGTAATCAGATGCATGATGTATGCGATACATTGCACCAAACCGAATATTGCCTTTGTTATGAGTATATTTAGCCAATATACTAGAAATCCAGGTCTAGATCACTACAAAGATATCAGTAGAGTAATGAGTTACTTGAAAAGAACTAGTGATCTAGAGTTAGTATATTCATCGTGGATATCCCACATGGACACTGAGATGACATGGAAACCTAGTAAATTGTGTCATTTCATCTTATTCAGATCAAAAAGTTACATATTGCTATAATTGATAATTTTTTGAAGTACAATACTTTAATAAAAAATTGAAAGTATATTACCATAGTAAGAAAAAAAAAACGAAAATACAATGTTACAATAAGAAGATTTATGAAAGTTGATTGTTATTTTCGTGCACTTAGTTTTTAAATTTATGTATTAAAATATATATTGTAATAATGTTCGATTATTGTTATTCTCTATCAATAAGATCATAATTAAAAATGTCAATATATAATTATGTTTATGATGACGATAACGATTACGACATCAACAGTAATAACAAGAATAAAAGCACATCAAATACAAAATTTTGAATGATATAAAATACAAAATAATTCATTTATGAAGACAAAACGTGCCAAAAGAATTTCAACTTGAATATTATAGAAAAAATTAAATATAAAAGGTGACAAAAAAGTTTAGCCAAAATTTTAATGTGCACTATAACAAAATTAGTTTCACATAATTCTTAATATATCTAAGCACTCTAATAAAACATTTTATAAAATTTAAGTTTATAGAATTAAACCAAAAAATATTATATCTAAAACTGTTGCAATAAGTTTATAGGATGTTTTTAGAAATTTTAACAAGTTTTTAGAACATTTTAGAAATAAATTGTTGTATTAGTTATTTTATGCAACACTACTTGAAAAAGTGTGCTATAACATAAGTTCATATAAAAAGAAGAGTTTGTTAGTCCCCAAAGAGAGATGGCTAACTAAGAGAGGGTTTTGTAGAAGGGGGGGTTGAATATAAAACACACAGAATATACTCTTTTTAAATTTTTTTAATATAAATATTAAAAATTTACACACAGATAGTTTGATGCGGAAAAGAACAGGCAGACTATTCTATCAAACTAAACACACAGATAACAGTAATTAACTATTACACTAAGCAAGTTAAAACATACTGTTATAGCACACGCCTTTGCCACGATCAAACAAATAATCACTACGAAGATTTGTTGAAAGCGTGAGATTTGCGGGAAGGACTTCATCTCCTTTTATAGTGTCCATGCATGGGATGCAAGTGGACGGTATCAAGGTTTCATTAATTTGGAAGATTATCTGATGGACAAAGGAAGAGACCACTTCCTTTGTACTAGAATAATGGATGAACCATTCCTTGTAGCACGTAATGTCAGATAACTTTATCTTCTTTTCTTCATGCTCTGTGAAGTCCCATCAAGCCTTTTAGCTAAAAGACAAATATTCCTTTTATAAGAATAAAAGAGAATGTCTTTAATTAAGGCTTGGTGCCCAAGTTCTTGCTGGCTCACGTGTCTTGCAATTGATGTGAGTCAAGAACTTATCTCTTTGAAATTGCTAAGTGATACATCTCATTATGTATCACATCGGTGGATACCTTATAAGAATGCCGGAGTTGATAAGTGTACACTTTGCTTGATAACTTCTTCTTTCACTAAGTGACAAAAGTGTATACCCTTGTGAGTTGATATCACGACCTTAGAAAATATACTCGCAATTTCGGTGACCAAGATCATAGTGTCGGTGACCATGACATCAAACTTGATGACCTCATCTTATTTGATGTCCTTAGTACTTTTGATGACTTTTGAGTGTACCATCGGTGACCCACTATATTGGTGACCCAATCTTGACTTGGCAAGATGGTCTGAATATTGAAGTTGGTTGATACATCCAAAATTCCACTTTTTGATGTACAACCCCTTGATTGAATAGTCTTTGACTCTTCAATACTTGAAGCATATTTCGGACCTTCAAAAGAACTGTAAAAATTCATTCATATAAAGGAAGGTGGTTCATCACCAAATCATCGGTGACCCAACAATCTCCCCTATTTGATGATGATACTGTAGGTTAGAAAAGAATTCTTTTTGACCACTTTCTATTTTTCTTTTGGGTTCTTTTGACTCGATTTTTTTTTTTTTTTTAATTTTTTTTTTTTTTTTTTTTTTAACCGAGTATGTACAGTATGGAGTATAAACTGAATAAAAGAATAAGTATAAGTTTAAATATGTGCAAAGCTTGTAAAAATATTAACAAGAGATGGGATGGAAGAAAAGTATGAACTTTTATTAATCAACACCTAGGATTGATCAGAGTACATGATTAATAAAGTTCATACTGTACTATACGTACGCAAGATCATGGATCCGAGGGTTCTCTTCGTTTAAGTTCATCCAGGATCATTCTTGTGATGCCATGGTCTTCAATGGGAGGCACTCCAAGAATAGCGAGAGAGAAAGGAGAGTTTGTGAGCCCTTGGGATGTCGGATGCTGCGAAGAAACCGATGTTTCCAAAGATGTCTTCAAAGAAACCCCCAAGCTCGGAGTAGTCGGCATGGTTTGCTCCGGTAAGCAATAGAGGTAGGAATGGAAAGATCTATACCCGAAGCATTTATCTGGATGCCCCTTTCATGAAGCATAACAAAATGTCCCTTCTTCTTGTTTTTAGGAGCAGTGATGACCTCTCCTTTAAGACCTTGTTGAATGAAGTACATTTGTTGTGCCTCAAGGTATGTCACAAGAATATTATTCTCCTTTTGGATGTTGAGCATCTTGATGAAGAGTTTTACGAGAATATTAAGTACCCGGCTCCTTGTACTTGCTTTTGCTCTTGGAGATGCATTTACCAACTTCCATCCACTCGATCATTCCAAGAACTTCCACCATTCACCTTCATATACTTTTGATAAAGTATCGGCTCTCTTAAGGGTGATAAGTAACTTGGGAGAATTCTTGGTTGGAGGTTGGATGGTGGCACTAATAATCTTGGAATCATCCTTCCTGTTCTTCAATCTTCTTTTAAACCACTCTACTTCCTTTGCCTTCTTGGCCTCATCAACCGATTTTGCAGCTTTAGATTTCTTCTTTATATTTTCAAGCTCATCTTTTTGAGCTTGAATTGCATCGGTGACTTTGGCATGTACAGCTTCATCATGAGCTAGCTTGAGTACATTAGTCTGATCATACTCAAGCTGAGCCCTTATAGCTTCCTCTCTTTCAGCCTCAGAGAGAATTACCCCAAGAGGATCGGTGAGTGCTGGGGCAGACTGAAGTCTGAGAGTGTCTGCATGAGGATCTCTCATCCTTTTCTTTTTCTTTCTTTCTTCTTCCTGTTCTTCAAAAGAAAGAGGCTTCTTTCCTTTGGCTTTTTCTTTTCTTTTCTTCTCTTCTTCAGTTTCAAGGGGTTGAGCATTGACACTCTCCCCCTCAACAGCTGCTCCAGATAACTCGGTGACCACGTGAGGAGTCACCTTGGTGACCGTGGCCACCACGTCGGCGGCTGGTGTGGTATCGGCGGCCACATCGGTGGCTGGTTGAGTGGTGTCGGCGGCTGGCATGCTGACGTCGGCGGCTGGCATGCTGACGTCGGCGGCTTTGGCTGCTGTTGTAGAGGTCTTCACATTTTTCTCCCCCTCAGTGGTTGAACCCTTGAAACCCACTGAAGAGAGAAACTCCTTAATCCTCTCCATATCAGAGCAGAGACCCCCAAGTTTCTTCTCTACCCTTTGAAGGACAAACCTGTCAGTATCCTGGAAGAAAGAATCACCAATATCAAGTTCAACCGTTGGAGAAGAGGTTGGAACTTTATCAATCTTGGTGTGTAGACTTGAGAGAGACTCCATTATTGCCTGTTGATTTGCAATAAGAGTAGAGATATCGGTGGCTTGCTGAGAAGAGGTGCTTCTAAGATTCTGAATAGATGAAAGCACAGAAGCTTGACTTGAAGAGAATCCTTGCTGAAGATCAAGGATATCCAAATGCAGAAGATCTAAACATGTCATTAGAGTTGGGTGACTCACCGACAACTCCTCTATGTTAGATCTGAGAGATGAGGAAAGGGAATCCATTCTTTCCTTTTCCTTAGTTGCATGGTCTTCTAAAGCCTCCACCCTTTTGATGGTATCACTAGTAAAGGTGGTGAAAGCCTGAAGAAGGTCATTCCCTTGCTTTGAAGACATGGGAGCAGAAGGATGAGGCTTTGGTGGTTGATCATTATTATCATCATCACTGGAAGAATAATCCACCAAACTCGTAGATTTTCTTGGGGGGATTTAGGAGATGAGGGGAGACACTCTTAGGAGAGTGTCTTTGAGGGGATTCCTCAGTAATGGGTTCCTCCACACCCTTGTCATGTACGGGAGACGTACCTATCCAAGGAGTAGTGTCGGACATCAGAAAATCAGTAAAGAGGGTTGCTCCATCAAATGCACCTGGTTGTGGTGCATTCTCACGTGGAGTGTGGACATGGAGCTGAGAGAGCTCTAGGGGTGAAGAAGAGGTACCTTGGATGGGAGACTCCAAGTCATCTTCATCAACTAAGGAGAAAGTTGATGAAGGAATAAGAGGGGTGTCCCTTTGTACAACCATGTCCTTTTGAGAGGGCATGGAGGAGCTGGGAGTAGCTAAGTGTTCCTTGGGTTTTGTGAGGATATTTTCAACACCTACTGGCTTTTGGGAGCCAGTAGATGGATCATGTGCTTTAACCCTTTGGGTTCCCTTAGACTTCTTTGAGGAAGTCTTTGGGGGGCTTTTAGAGTTTCTCCGCTTATGGGATTTGGATGCTTGGGTGGAAGCCAAAGGCTCTTTTGGCTTCGTAGCATCGGTGGGTGCGGAGGTAGATGTGCCCGACGCTTTGGATCTCTTAAGAGATTTGGGCACACCAGTGACTCTAGGTACAGAGGGGGTAGAAGACATACCTGAAGTTCTCTGAAGACGCGGTTCATTTTCTCCCCAAGTAAGAGTTGCATTTCTTGCAAACTCAACCATAGAAGGTCTGAGAGGGTTGTCTGATGCTAAGACAGCCTTTTTCATGATCTGGTTACCCACTTGGTGGAGAGGGAGATCATATACTATATCATCTCTTTTCTCTAATTTATCTGCCAACTTTGCATGAATAATAAGAGAGAAAAGTCGCTGAAATGGTACCACGAGGACGTCGGAGGGTAGAGAACGAGGAGATCATTTCATTAAAGAAATAGGCGGCATAATCTATTTTTCTTTGAAAAATAAGAGCATGTGCCCGGCTCGATTACTGAGAAGGTGGCGATCCGGACCACTGTCTTCTTGCTCAGGCACAGAATCAGATGAGCAAAGAAGAAGTTCCAAATACTTCCCATGTTTTTGCGCAATAAAGTACCTGGACCCTTTGACTTTGATCCCTTCTTCTCTTCCAAGTAGTTCATCACATCAACCACCATTTGATGTTCATTACCAAGAGGGAATGGTTCATAAGAATCATAGATAGGAAGCTTGAGAATGCTTCTAACATCTTCCACATTGAAGATCACATCATGTTCATCATTACTTAGAACAGATGCAAGAATTTGATCCGAAGAGGCATCAAATGTGCAAGTCAACCAAAAGTTTCCAAGAAGAAACTTACTCATTTTGGGCTTTGCTGTCAGAGCATATTGTAGAGGGCATCTCTGAAGAAACCAACAAACATCATTGTACTTTGGATGGGCATTGTCAACTCCTATTCTTCCAAAGTAGTTGCATGCAGGGAAGGAGAGAGATCCAAAAGTGATTGTTTGTTCTTCACCAATTCTTGAAGGAGAAGCCATTGAAGAAGAAAATGAAGTTGCAGGTTGCAGGTTTGAAGTTCTTGCTTTTGAAGGTGATGAGAAGATGGGTGCGAGAAAGGTGGTGAAGTAGTGGGATAGGTGGTTATATATGAGAGGGAAAATTCAACTTTCAAAATTAATGATTACTTTTGGTGATTGAAAGGTCAGAATTCTAAGGGTTTAGGGTTGAATTCGGCGCATGGTCTGACATTGATGATGTCATTAGGGATAAGAACAAATAACTTTGCTTATCAAGAGTGGTAAGTCAAGAGTTATCTTTTTAAGGGTTAAGAAGGTGAAGGGTTTGTAATGGTTACCTTGGAGAGAGACGTCGGTGGCTTGTATGAGAGAGAGACGTCGGTGGATTGACTGAGAGAGAGGAGTCAATCGTCGGTGGCTAAGTTTTTAGGGAAAACGTCGGTGGCTTTGTGTGTGAGATAGGCAAACGTCGGTGGCTAGATGCGACCGTCGGTGGCTCAATCAAGGGTGCAACGTCGGTGGCTCGAATCACAGTGCAACGTCGGTGGACTGAGAGTGACGTAAGAGAGAGAGAGACGTCGGAAAGAGGGATGGTTTCGGTGACTGGGGGTGCCGTCGGCGGCTCGTCGGTGGGCACACAGCCACCGTCGGCGGCTCGTCGGTGGGTGATCTCGGTGGATAGCGACGGTAACCGTCGGTGGGTTCGGTGGTGAAGAGGTGGTTGTCGTCGGCGGCTCGTCGGTGGGCACACAGACACCGTCGGCGGCTCGTCGGTGGATGGTTATATGGTTTTAGGGTTAGGGTTTGAGAGAACTTTTAGAGAGAGAGAGAGTAACCGTCGGTGACATAGTCACCGACATTAGGTATATATATATATATTTTATTTTTATTTTATATAAATATATTAATATAATATAATATATAATATAATATATTTTTTTTTTTTTTTTGTTTTTATATTATAAATATATAAATATAGTATAATATATAATTTTAAAATATAATATATCTATAAAATATACATATAATATATATATAAAACATATACCATATATAAGTTATAAATATATAAATGTATATAATAACATACATTATATATAAATATAAAATATATTAGTCTATGTTTATCATACCTAACTCACAGATGAGAAACTTGAACCTTGCTTCATCAAGGGGCTTTGTGAACAGATCAGCTAGTTGATAATCGGTGGGGATGAAATGAAGTTCCACATCACCTTTAGAGACATGATCTCTTATAAAGTGATACCTAATATCAATGTGCTTTGATCTTGAATGAAGCACAGGGTTGTTGGCAATGGCTATTGCACTTGAGTTGTCACACATTATTGGGATCTTTGAGAAAATCTGATTGTAATCACACAAGTGATTTTTCATCCACAATATTTGTGCACAACAACTTCCAGCAGCCACATATTCTGCTTCGGCAGTAGAGGTAGATACCGAATGTTGTTTCTTACTTGACCAGCTCACAAGCTTTCCACCAAGTAACTGACAACTTCCAGTCGTACTTTTTCTGTCTATTTTTGAACCTGCAAAATCAGAATCAGAGTACCCGATGAGATCGAAACCTGAGTCTTTGGGATACCAAAGACCCAGATTTATGGTACCTTTCAGATACCTGAAAATCCTTTTCACTGACTAGGTGTGATTCTTTAGGATTTGCTTGGTATCGGGCACATAGACAAGTAGCAAACATAATGTCGAGTCTACTTGCAGGTTAGATAGAGAAGGGATCCTATCATGGCTCTATAATTTGTAATATTTACGAAATGCCATCGGGATCGTAAAAGAGTTTAAGAGGAGGAGCCATAGGAGTTTTCATGGTAGAGCAAGTATCAAATTGAAACTTCTTCAGAAGATCTTTAATGTATTTACTTTGATTTATGAAAATACCTTCTGAAGATTGTTTTACTTGCAAACCAAGAAAGAAAGTTAACTCTCCCATCATGCTCATTTCATATTCCTTTTGCATGAGGGAGCTAAACTCATCACACAAGGATTCATCGGTGGCTCCAAAAATAATATCATCTACATAGATTTGAACAAGAATGATATTACCTTGTGATTTCTTGAAGAAGAGAGTGTTGTCAATCTTGCCTCGTATGTACTTATTTCTAAGTAGATATTACGAGAGAGTGTCATACTGTGCACGTGGAGCTTGCTTCGGTCCATATAGAGCTTTATCCACCTATATACATGATATGGATGGATCGGATCTTCAAACCCGGAGGTTGCTTCACATACACTTCTTCGGCTAATTCACCATTCAGAAGGCACTTTTGACATCCATTTGGAATACCCGAAAATTCTTGTAAGTTTGCATGGGCAAGAAATATTCGGATAGCTTCCAATACGGCAACAGAGCAAAGGTTTCATCATAATCAATTCCTTCCTCTTGCCGATATCCTTGAGCAACCAACCTTGCCTTGTTCCTTATGACAGTTCCTTCTTCGTCCATCTTATTTCGAAACACCCATTTTGTTCCAATAATTGTTTTGTTGGATGGACGAGGAACTAATTTCCAGACTTTGTTTCTCTCAAATTGTGAGAGCTCTTCTTGCATGGCAATTACCCAGCTTGGATCAGCTAGGGCTTCATTTATCAGCTTAGGCTCAAGAATGGAAACAAAGTTGACATATAAGCACAGATTGCTTATGCCTCTTCTGGTTTTTACACCAACTTGTGGATCACCTATGATTTGATCTATTGGATGATCCATGGTCCACTTTAGTGCAGGAGGTAAGGAGGGAGGTAGAGAAGAGGATGAGGTAGGAATTTGGGATGGTGAAGAAAGGTTTAAGGGAGATATAGTGTTTTGGTGGGTAAGGTCTTCTAAAGAGTTAGTTTCAGGAGGTGGAGAAGAAAGAGAAGGTTCAGAAGGTGAGGTGGTGTTTATGGGAGGCTGAGAAGAGTTGCTATCTGGAGGATTGGTTTGAGAGGAGGATGGAATTTCACCAACACATGAATTTATCCATAGGTTTAATTCTTCTTCATCACAAGATAATGAAGAAGTTTCAAACTCATCAAACTTTACATGCATGGATTCATCTATGCATTGTCTTCTTAGATTGAAGATTCTAAAGGCTCTTGAGGAGAGAGAATAGCCCATGAAAATTCCATCATCAGACTTTGGATCAAACTTTCCAAGTTGTTCCCTGTCATTTAGCATGTGACAAGCACGACGAAACACATGGAAGAAGTCAACTGCAGGTTTTCTACCATGGAAAACTTCATACGGGGTCTTGACATGCCTTTTGACTATGATAGACCTATTTTGAGTAAAGCATGCAGTGTTAACTGCTTCTGCCCAAAAATAGGTTGGCAACTTGGATTCACTCAGCATAGACCTTGCAGCTTCACATAGTGTTCTATTCTTTCTCTCAACAACACCATTTTGCTGAGGAGTGCGTACGGCAGAGAAGTTCTGAGAGATTCCTTTTAGGTCAAAGAAATCTTCCAGAGCAGCATTCTTGAATTCAGTGCCATTATCACTTCTGAAGGACTTCACCAGTTTACCATTCAAATTTTCAATTTTTCTTGTAAACCTGATGATTTCTTCAGCAGCATCACTCTTGTGTTTCAGAAAGAACACCCAAGTATATCTAGAGAATTCATCGACGATTACTAGCATATACTTCTTACCACCCGCATCGGGTGTACTGACCGGACCGCATAGATCCATGTGAAGCATTTGAAGAGGTTGAGAGATAGAAGAGCATTGTTTTGTTTTAAAGGAAGTTTTGGTGAGTTTTCCTTTTTCACATGCCCCACACAGCTTTTCTTTTTCAAAAGCTATTTTTGGCATTCCAACAACCAGCTCTTTGTTGGAGAGTTTGTTCAAGGTTTTAAAGTTTAGATGAGAGAACCTTTTATGCCACAACCAACTTTGTTTGGCTAGTTCTTGAGAAAGGAGACACACGCCTTCTCCTATTGCACTTTCCTTCATGTTGATTATGTACACGTCATTCGGTCGGGTTCCCGCTAGTACAATCTTGTTACGTACGTCAAAGACCAAACATACACATAGGCCGGAACATGACTTTATAGCCCAAATCACATATTTGGCTTATGCTTAGAAGATTGTACATCAGCCCTTCAACATGAGCTACTCTGGAGAAAGTGATGGTTCCATTTGAAATGGTACCATATCCTTTGGTGACCCCTTTTCCATTTCCTCCAAAGGAAACAGTGGGTCCCTTTTCTTTTGAGAAGTTAGAGAGAAGAAGTTTGTTTCCGGTCATGTGTCTTGAACATCCACTATCCATGTACCATATATGATCTTTATTTGGTACCTGCACCCAGAAACAAATTTAGACTTTTGGTACCCATTTTGAGGTGGGTCCTTTGGGATTAGAAGGCATTTTAGATTTGCAAGGAGCCAAGTCTATTGGGCAATTTTTAGCAAGGTGAAGAGTGTTGCCACAGTTATAGCACTTCTTTAAAGGAAAGACCTTTTTGAAATCCTTATCATCTAAACTTTGGACAGAGGTTGAGGAATGAGAAGAAGAGGGATGTCCAACACCTGGTCTTGGTCCAAGAATACCTTTACCAGGATTTCTTGATTTCTTCAAGTTTACTGACCGAGGAATAAAGTCAGTAGCTATTTGAGATTTCCTTTTAGATGAAAATTTTGGTTTAGAAAAATTTTTCTTTTGAGGAGAAAATCTTTTTGAAGAAGGATACTCAGCAACTTCAGAAGGCTGCTCCTGGGAGTATCTTGACTCATGAAGACTTAAGGAATTTAAAAGTCTTTGAATAGGTTTGGGAGAAGAAGAAGAGCTTGGAAGAGTTGAAACCATTGAAGACTCAGAAGAGATTTCTTTAGCTTTAACAAAGACTCCAAACTTTTTGGAACCAGATTCTACTTTGAGCATGTCAAGTAGATCTATAGAGTGAACGGAGGTAGAATCCTCAGATGAGTAACCGAAGAGAGCATCATCGTCATCGGAAAAGAATCCAGCAGGAAAACCTTGACACTCAGAAGAAGAAGGGAGTGGAAGGTCAAGAGGTTGAGGAATATCTTTTCCATAACCAAGGCCAGACTTATCCTTGCTGGTGATTTGATCTTGAAGGATCCTTTCTAGATTCTTAGAGGATTTAGTCCATTTAGACAGAACCTCTTGTTCTTTTTCAAGTGTAGAAGAAATCTTTGATTTTTCCTTAGAAAGGCTGTCGTTTAAATACCGAAGGTTTTCCAGATCAGCTTTCATTTTGTCAAAATCTTTTAGTTTTGAAAAGCAAGAGAGGAGTTGATCATTTAGACATTTTATATGCATATCAGCCTTTTTCTTTTGAATCTTTAAGTCACAGAAGTCAACAGTTAAAGAGTCAAAGGCATCAGCCTTTTGATCATCAGAGAGAAAGGTAAAAGGATGTACCTGAGGTTTTGTCCCTGAAGTGGATCCCTCAGCAGATACAAGAGTGGTGTAGAGTGATTTCTCCATGTCTTCTATCTCATCAATTTTGGCCATGAGGCACTTAGTGACATACTCACTCTCACTCTCAGAGGTTTGCTCATCTTCCCAGCAATGAGCCTCAGCAACTAAGGTTTTATTTTTACCTTGGTTTCTCTCCTTTTCTCTCTTGTATTTTGCTTTGTATTTCTTGTACCTTGAGGTTTCTTTTGATTCAGAGTTTTCCTTAGAGGATTGGCTATTTCTCTCTTCATGCTTCCTAGAAGCTGATTTTGAGAAGTCATGGCCATAAGAAGAAGAAGGTTTAGAAGAAGAAGCTTTTGATCTGCATTCAGAAGCAAAATGACCTTTCTTTCCACAATTGAAGCATTCTTCATTTGCTTTATCAGAAGAGGATTTTTGAGAAAAAGATTTTCTATTAAATTTGGAGCGGTTTGAAGAAAATCTTTTGTTCTTAAGGTTTCCAGCAAGCATTGCCATACTATCAGAAAGTATGTCAATGGCTGATTCTCCTCCTTCATCATCAGCAGCACTATAGTATGCATCTGACAGATGAGAAGAGTCTTCCTTAATATCTTTTTCAGAATTAGAAGAAGGATAGGTGATTCTAGGAATACAAGAAGAAGGTTTTGAATCACCTATCAAAGCAATAGAGGAGGATTTAATATCCTTTATAAGAGACTTTCTCTGATTCTTAGTTTGTTCATAGTGAAGAAGAGTTCCATAGAGAGCAGTTAAAGGCATTATTTCTAAGTCCTTGGTTTGCTTGATGCAAGTACAGATAGTTTCCCGAAATGCGGAAGACAATCCATAAACTTGCAGAGAACTTCTTCATTATCATAAACTCGTCCAAGAGCTTTGAGATCGTTAAGAAGACAGTTAAAACGATTAAAGTAGGTAGAAAGAGATTCTCCCTTTTCATGGGAGAAGAGTTCATACTTTCTAACAAGACAGATCCTGTTAGATTTCTTCACTTCTTTGGTGCCTTCATATAAGACACTCAAAGTATCCCACATCTCTTTAGCGGTGGGAAGGTTAAGAAGAGAATGATACACATCATCGGGGAAGGAGACGACAAGAAGAGCGATTTGACTTTAGTATCTAAAGCAACTAGGCGTTTATCATCTTCACTAAATTTGTTAGAAGGTTTAATGATATATCTACCAGTTTTCTCACTTCTTTCGTCATCTGACTCTATGTCCTTTCCTTCAGCGTCCTTTTGAGGGCCAAAGCGAGCCCATATTTTAGGAATAATAGGTCCCTCACTGAGAATGTTGGGATACTGCAATCTATCCCTTCCAAGAATAATAACATGCGATTTTTCCATAACCCAAAGTTGTTTGGGTTGAATCTTGGGGGTTTAGCCAAAGATCCTAAATCATATGTATTATTGGAAGAGGTCTGCAAGGTACCATCAACATTTGAGGTAGTAGCCATCACGGATACGGTTTATGAGATTAAACCAATCGCTGCGATACCAATTGTTAGTCCCCAAAGAGAGATGGCTAACTAAGAGAGGGTTTTGTAGAAGGGGGGTTGAATATAAAACACACAGAATATACTCTTTTTAAATTTTTTTAATATAAATATTAAAAATTTACACACAGATAGTTTGATGCGGAAAAGAACAGGCAGACTATTCTATCAAACTAAACACACAGATAACAGTAATTAACTATTACACTAAGCAAGTTAAAACATACTGTTATAGCACACAGCTTTGCCACAATCAAACAAATAATCACTCGAAGATTTGTTGAAAGCGTGAGATTTACGGGAAGGACTTCATCTCCTTTTATAGTGTCCATGCATGGGATGCAAGTGGACGGTATCCAAGGTTTCATTAGTTTGGAAGATTATACGATGGACAAAGGAAGAGACCACTTCCTTTGTACTAGAATAATGGATGAACCATTCCTTGTAGCACGTAATGTCAGATAACTTTATCTTCTTTTCTTCATGCTCTGTGAAGTCCCATCAAGCCTTTTAGCTAAAAGACAAATATTCCTTTTATAAGAATAAAAGAGAATGTCTTTAATTAAGGCTTGGTGCCCAAGTTCTTGCTGGCTCACGTGTCTTGCAATTGATGTGAGTCAAGAACTTATCTCTTTGAAATTGCTAAGTGATACATCTCATTATGTATCACATCGGTGGATACCTTATAAGGCTGGAGTTGATAAGTGTACACTTTGCTTGATAACTTCTTCTTTCACTAAGTGACAAAAGTGTATACCCTTGTGAGTTGATATCACAGCCTTAGAAAATATACCTGCAATTTCGGTGACCAAGATCATAGTGTCGGTGACCATGACATCAAACTTGATGACCTCATCTTATTTGATGTCCTTAGTACTTTTGATGACTTTTGAGTGTACCATCGGTGACCCACTATATTGGTGACCCAATCTTGACTTGGCAAGATGGTCTGAATATTGAAGTTGGTTGATACATCCAAAATTCCACTTTTTGATGTACAACCCCTTGATTGAATAGTCTTTGACTCTTCAATACTTGAAGCATATTTCAGACCTTCAAAAGAACCTGTAAAAATTCATTCATATAAAGGAAGGTGGTTCATCACCAAATCATCGGTGACCCAACAGAGTTCATAAAACATTTCTCAAAATTGTTATATGCGAGCCAAAAAGAAGAGGGTATTGGAATTGGAAGTATACTTGCTCTCAACAGGGCTCTGTTGTTTAAATGGATTTGGTGGTTTTAGGAAGACAGAAACGCGGTATGGGTAATTGGTTAATCTCTTAACAAATATACTACGCCGTTGCCAGAATAAGGTTAAGTTAATCTCTTAACAAAGTTTAGAGGCATCTTAGCAACGAAGATGTTATAGAACTTTGCCTATATGACCAAGAGGTGGTGCCGCATCAAATGAAGAGTAGTGGTTTCTCTTCTAATAAGTCATGAAACAGGGTTTAGCGCATGACCATATTCGCGCTCTGTGACAAATTAAGGATGTTAGATGATGTGTGTAAGTAAGCCGGAATGATTACAAGATTCAAGGTTTAAATCCTAAGGATACCATTGAATTGATCACTTCTTCCATAAAATCGGGTTTAGTCTTAGTGACAAAACCATGACTTTGTCTACTATGAATGTTAGAAAACTTTCCAACCTGGTGGAGGATTGATGAAAATTGTAGGTTGGAGGTTTTCCTCCATCCCACATTGGTAGAAAAGTGGAAAAGAGAGGGTCTTATAATGCTTTACCTTCTATTAGGCGTTGACCTAGTTTATGGGCTCATGGTAGGGGTTATGGATAGAAGGCCCAATGCACACGCGGAGGATAGAAGGTCTAATGCTCACTTTGCACTTCACACGTCACAGAGGAGCTTCACCCCTAGCTCCCGAGATTCTTTTCGTAGAAAGTTTTGGAGAGAATATTATAATCACTAAATAATTAAGTAATTATCTTTAGTATCAACGGATTAAATTTCGGGTTTTTAATTAATTAAAGTAATCATTTTTAAACTTGTTAAAAACGTGTTTAATGCAAGGAGAGATTCGGTTGGAGACTTAAACCATCCCTATCTTCTCCAATTATTGGGGAGAGAGATGAGGATAATGGGGCTTAATCCCAGTATAAATATCGGGTTTAACCTCTCCCTTAAACACACGAAATTTGCATCCTTTCTATAACAACCACAATCTTAAAATAAATATAATTCATGTCATTACTCTAAAGTAGCAATTACAAAGGTAAAGAGGTCCCAAAATTTAACTTGATCTCAAGAGTTTACAGAGAAATAAATAGCGCCCTCACTTCTAACCTCCACGCTCAAATCTTCCCCTTGCCCTTATTAGAGCTCTCAACTATATGCTTTCCTGAAAAAGTTTTTAGTTTTATAAAAAAGAGGGTTAGACCATAACTCCCGCATATTCACACTTTGGAATAAAATTACCTGTTGCAACTGTAAAATACACTTAATAGTCACTCACACTTGTTGATCGGGCTCACACTTGCCCATTGGATAAGGGCATATAAAATGAATTCGTATCCCTTGGTCGGGTACACACTTCCCCTCAAATGATTTAAGTACAAGTAAACATTTATTTGATTAATTAAACACGAGAAGGGAACTCACATGAATGTCAAGCTTAGAGTGATCGTCTCTAACTATAATCACACAAACCAAACACCTGAATTAGATCAATTAAACTACAATTTATTGACCTAATTATACTCTCAAATATCCCATTATTAAACCTCTAAGGCTAGGACACCACTTAACCCCCAATTGTCCCGTTAAAACAAAAACTCAAAATCGATAAAAAGTAACTCACACGGCTTCTCGCGCGACTTAGGCCACGGGAAAGGTCGCGGGACTACTGAGTTCCCTGCACCTTCCTGCTCGAACATCAAAACCCCAAAATCACCATTTCCACCATTTTCACTCCACAAATGACATGAGCTTGTCCCAAACTCATATAAATTGATCCTTATAATTAAGAAACTTATTTAAACCATTGATTCCATGGATTAACACACACATGGATGAACATGAAATCATCCAGGTTTTGATTGATTACATTTCCAAAATGAAATGGGATGACATGAAATATGAAGACTATAATACCCACACATTTCCTATTTGTTGGTTTGAGTGTTTCAACCCCATATTGTCATTACCAAACAATAGAATACAAACCATAAATACCTGTACGGTTCTAATAGAGAAGAGAACATGAAGAAAATGATGTTTTATACCTGAAATTGATGATCGATCTTTCACTCTTCTTGAATTTATTCACTTCTCCTCTCTTCTCACCTCCAAATCGCACCTTAACACATACACACACACACACATACACACACTCAATTTTCAGCCGACATAACCAAATAAGAAGCGTTTCCAACCCTTAATGACCCCCATTTACACCTTCAGCCCCTGTGGATTGGAAGTTAAGTCCTATCTCTACTTCCTTTGATAATTTATTACATTTAACAAGATTCCAGGTTATTACACTTTCTCTCAACTTTTCTACTTCTTTGTGCTACTACCTACTGCCACCTTGTGCATCGTCCTTGCCATTGGTACGTGCTCATTGTTGTAGACATACGTAACCTTGAGTCTGCCTCAAATCCTGGTGCTTTGTGACCGTTAACTGAACCTATAAAAGGGTTGTATAAAACCTTTAAGGACAGGTTCATACCGTGCAAAATTTGTGTTTCCGAAGATACAAACAGGTTAGTTTTATTTTTCTGGACCACATTTAATTTTTGTTCACATCGTGTACAAACTCTGCTTCTACCCCTTTCTACCACTTTGCTTCTGCTCCTTTCTACTATTGATTCTATCGCGGAGGATAGATTCAAACTCATGTGGAATATTGGTTTGGATTCGATTCCGAACATAAATTCACCATCTCGTTTAATATAAAGCTTTGAACTTTACCAGTTCAGGTTCAAGGAGGGTGATCGAGGGGACCCAGACTTTAGATCTCTTCTCTATGGCGGGAGGTCTCTTTCATATCAAGGATATTGGTTTACATTCTGTTTATAAAGGCTTAAACTTTATTTATAAAAGTTTAATCTTTTATGTTTCTGATTATTATTATTTTCAACAGTTGGGATCGTGTGAGAAGAAGAGGTAAATTGAGAAGCGTAAGAAAGGATCTGAATCAGTATATCACTTTTAATCTCACGCCTACCCATGAATTGCCTTCCTTACGAGACTTGATCCGGTGTATCTCATTAGTGTTGATCTTCAATTAAGATTGATCCAAGGGTCTTGGACCTTCTTATACTTCTCACCGGAACCCAACCCATCATCATATGTATAGGAACATCCCATGTTTTAATTTTAAGGGCTCTTTTGTACATTAATCTAGTGAGATTCCACATGTTCCCACATGAAATCAATACCATGTTCTGCCACTCTAGGGACTCAACACTCTGGAGCTGTGTGTATCTGTGTAGCCCCATCTCGACACTTTAGACAATGTGCTTGTGTAGGAGGCGTGCTAGCTAGAGTTTGATATCAGCTAGACTTAAAACCACTTTTCCTCAATATATGGTAGGAACACCCTTTCTCTCTCCTTAACATCATTGTTGGAGAGTTATATGACGGGGTTTGAAACATCCTTACAAGGTTTATAGGACACCACCCTTTTGTAAACATCCTAATATACCGCTTTATAGTACTTAATTTATACAACAAAAAATAAAACTTCCTATCTAAATGCACTGTAATAAGTTAACAAGACGCTTTTGGACGGCTAACAATTTTTTAAGTTACTTTTAATATAAAACCTCACATTATCAATTTTATAGGACAATTTTGAGAAAACGTCTTAAAAAATAGCTAATACGATGTTTTTTTTAAAAAAAATATTCTAAAAAACTTGATACTACGCCATAAGACGTCATATAAACTAATTACAACGCATTTAACGCTTTATTATTTGTGCCTATAAATTATGTTTTATAAAACGGTTTGTTAAGATGCTTACAAAAAATTATTGTCCTATAACCTAATTTTGTTGCAGTGGATTCTTATATGTATATCGTTACGTCCTTAGTGAAACCTTCAATTCAACACTCTCATTTTATGTATCTTATTTGCACAACTACTCCAAGGGTTGCATTACGGTGAGAAGGGAAGTTATGTTGAGAAGTATAAAAAGAGATCTTCGCCCTTAGATCAATACTAATCGAATGTCAACACTAATTAATGAGGTGCATCAAGATGCACCGGATCAATTTCCTTCTAAAACGCAATTCATAGATGAGCATTAGATTAAAAGTGATCAATGATTCAGATCTCTTACGCTTCTCACCTTAACTTTTCTTCTCACACTACTCTAATTCGTCAATTAGTTAAAATTCAAAATACAAAAAAAAAAAAAAATTCGAAAGAATTCAAAATACAATTTTAAAACTTTTTATCATTACTTTCTTTCCCAGCTAGAAACGTGCCAACATCCAGACCTCCCAATCTTATTAATGGATGGTTTGAGTTATTATCATCCATCAAATATCAAAAACATTCATGCCACCTTTCTCCACTTACTACAGTATTCCTTTAGTTGACCATTGAAATTTAGATAGTGCCAACTCTTAATTGCTACGGGTGGTATATGAATCATTTACTTAGCTACTGCTCGTGGAAATAAAAAATTAGATGCAGTGGTTAAATGCGATATCTGCTAAAAGTCACATCCCATACATGTCACAACAAAATTAAATTTATAAGACGTTAAAAATGTATAGTTTTTTTTATAGGTTATTTTATAAGACCAAATGATAAAATGTTTTTATAACAATTTTTGACGTCTTAACAAGTTTTTTTAGGACATGTTTAATATGAATTGTTGTTGTATTAACTATTTGTACGAGTTATTTGAGAAATCTTCTATGGACAAATCTTTTGTCAGACATTCTTTTTGAAATAATATCATACATGAAAATTAATATGGCATTTTTTTTTTCAAAAATGTAGTTAAAACTTGTTAACGTTCAAAAACATCTTGTAAATTTTACTGTAACACTTTAAGATATGACGTTTTATTATTTGATATCAATATATCCATTAATTATGACTCTAAACATTTTTTACGTCTTATAACCAGATTTTGTTGTAATGACATATATAGCCGCCGGTGTCCATAAAAAGTCTAAGAACTGTAACTCCCATAGTACGACTATCACTCTCATCAACATGTTTGTACAAGATTGCCAACTCTGTTACGTTGTGAAGTTTTATGGTTGAAATGTTTTAATAGTGGTGAATAGTAAAGTGGAATATGTCTAGATATTTATCAGAGTTTATCTATCTATATATGCTTTGAATGTAGAAATATGTTGTTTTTAAAGGATATTATTGTTGTTATTCTTTGGTTGCAACCAGGGAGGGTTTAGTGCATGAGTGTAGTCACTGCACCTTCAATTAATGTTTGTAGTTAATATAGAATTTTAAAGTTTTTAGTATAACTAGAAATTTATTAATGTAATGTAGTGTAATACTATTTTATTTTATATATCTCGATTTTATTTATGAATTTGGTATTTGAGACAGTTTCATACGAGAACGCTAACTATTTACGAGAATACGACAAACATTTTTCATATACAAAATTATATGTGATTTTGCACTAACTGCAGCGGACGACTTTCGGGGCAACTTAAGTCGCATGAAAAAGTCGTCCGGATCATATATGATTTTGTACATAATTTTTTTTTCTTAAATTTAATTACACAAATGATTGGCTGAGGATTGTCCTCGTATTTTCTTAAATTGTTACTGTTATCGCATAAACGTCTCTCTTTGGTATTTTGTATTTGAACATTTTATCATTTGACCATGAGTTCGTTTTTAGTCCTTGTGATTTGTTGAAAATCTTTATATTCGATTAGAATACCTGATCTAAACTTTTTATAATATCTTGTAAATATCATAAATTAAAAAGCATTCACACCCTAAAAATTTAACTTTTAGTCAATTTTGTTAATTTTACCCCTTTTTCTTACACTTTATGGCTAGTGTTGATTGTAATGTTTATCAAACAAAAATAATTTCAATGGTTAATAGAACAAAAATTCAGTCATGCAATCAAATATTATATTTGAGAGCAACAACAGTTAGTTTGATATTAAACCTTTCTTAAGCTATCTGATAATTTTTTAGAAAGAAAAAAGTGTCAACTCTATTGTTAAGAGCCAAAACAGATAAAAAAGAAGAAGTTATAGCTTTACAAAATGATATAATACCTGAACAAAATCATTCATCAATCATAAATAAAAGCTGTTTTGATTATTGTGATTTAATTAACAACTTTTGTGATAAAATGATCATAGAAAAAAAAATTGATTGATGATCTGTTAATTATTTGGTACATATTGATGATTAATTTGTATTATATAATTTAATCAAATTATGCATAGAGATCATAAAAATTTATAGAGTTATCAAATATAAGATGATATTTGCTTACCACTTTAACGAGTTTAATGGTCTCGCGACTTATTTACTCAATTATATAAGAGTGTTTTTTTATGGTTTAATTTATTATGCCTCTAAGGAAACATGACTAAACGAAATAAGTCACGACCTCTCCCTTATTTCATTAACACATCTCAAACAAAATAATACCAGAAATATCCTAGAGATAATCCAACCTTCTGCCTTTGCCTCTTTCAACCCATTGGTCTCCCGTTCATCAAACAAATAAACTTATCCCTACATACAACTTTACCTATATAGGATCGACAACTAACACCTATTATTATAAACGTGTATTAAAAATAATTAGAAAATTATGATTTGATGGCATGTCATGATATTTTTTTCCTAGTGATCAACCAACCTTTTCTAGATGATTATACTTTTCACCATAATAATATAAAATGAGCAACAAAAGATCAATAGTCCAACTTATATAAAGACAAGATGTGTCGAGAATTGCAATGATTATATCATATCATTTTTATTAAATCAACATAAATCTTAATTATTATTGAAAGGCAATATAAGCAGAGTTTAAACAAGAGATGTGCACGATGTAAAACCAAAAAAATAAAAACCAAAGTCCCATAATAAAACCAAGGACTGAGCCAGAACACCCAAACAATCGCATAACAACGAACCACAACCACCCAAGGAGTATAGCCCCACAACTCAAAAAAATAAAATAGACAAAATAGATGCCAGAGAAAGAAAGAAATGTGTTAGCCCAATCTTTGATTTGTAAAAGTATTGTAAAAGAAATTTAAAGTTTTCTAAGTGTTACCTCTCTATCTCAACATTCGAGAGGTACTTCAAGAGCTAGAGCTAAACTATTTAGAAACCCAGACTATCTCTGAAGTCATCTCTCTACACTTAACACTTGCTGATGTTTTGAGGAGTGAAGATTTGAAGCTCAAACCGTTCCCGACTAAAAGTTTGTTAGATACCTTTACACGTTGATGCTCATCATTGGAGGGTGTCTTGACTTTCTTCTTTAAGGCCTATAAATAGATCTTCATTAATTCTCCTTATAAATAGCATGTATTTTTATTGTTCCCCTTGTTGCCCCCCCTCAACTATTGGTATCTCTGACTGAGATAACTTTGGATGTACATAGTCAGAGATCTGACTAGCCGAGTCAGAGATATAACTTGGTTGATCCAAAGTCTTGTTTGTTCAGAGATAACGTCACTAGGTAACTCTAAGGAAGAATCAACATTGACTTCAACAGGTCCATATATATTTCAACCAGTTGATTTTGGTTCTTCTGGAGTAGGAACATTTGTTTTGAATCTGATTATCTGAAATATAACCCAAAGAATCATTAAACAAGTTTTGAAACAATAAATTGAGTTCTGAATCACTAGAATTTTTATAAGTGAGTTTAGAAGTCTTAGTATGTGTTTGTGCAGGTTCTGAACAAATATATTCAGAAGCTAATTTTTTAAGTTTGACACCTGAAATACTTTGTCCAAAAGTCTAAATGATTTTATCGTCAAATGTTACATTGATTCTTCCAATGATAATCTTTCTTCTTCTATTATAAACTCTGTAGGCCTTTGAGGTTGATGAAATATCCAATTAATATACCATCGTCTACCTTTTTGTCAAAATTTTCAAGATTATCTTTGTCGATATTAGGCTTTCTCTTATTAATAATTTCATGAGTTTTATTAAGTCGCCTATTGATGACGGATCTGTTTTTGAGTGAAACATGCAGTGGAGATGGATTAAACTCATAAGAATGTTGGTAAGTCTGAATAAGCTAGCATTGTTCTAGAAGCTACAACAAGTGTTTTGTTCATTCTTTCAACTGCTCCATTTTGTCGAGGAGTTCTAACATATGAGAAATTATGAGAAGTACACATAAACTAAGATAGTCTGCAAGATCTCGTTTATGAATTTTGTACCATTGTCACTTCTTAATTTTTTAACTGGAAGTTGCAGATACACCTGTATTTTCTTGATAAAAGAATTATCACCTTCAAGCATCAAAAGTTTGACCTCAAAAAGTTCCACCCATGTGTATCTTGAATACTCATCCACCATAACCAAGATATATTTCTTACCATTGATGCTTTGAACTCTCATTAGACCATGCAAATCCATATGCAAGAGCTCAAATGGAGATTTGCAAGAAGACTCCAATTTAGCTTTATGAGAACTTATCTTTATTATGCATATTTCACAAGTTGCTCTCAATGAGTCTTTCTCAAATATCAATATTGGCAGACCTTTAACAAGACCTGTTTGATGATCATTGATTATCTGAATAATTGAGTGACTTCTTATCCACTTAGTAGCGGAGGGAGAGGTAGATAGGATGAGGAGGCACTACCATTGTTAGTCAGATCGGTAGATTTGACTTCCACTATGGTTGATGCTTTAATTTGACTTTCAGGTTTCGTGCGAATGGAATTGTTGAGGATTCAATAAAGTTTATAGGTACAACATCAATAGGAATCATATGTGTACTAGAAGTTTTACTCTTATTGATATTTGCTTCATTTGAATCTTCAGCATTAGGAAATCGAGCATCTAATGGCTCAGGGTTAAGGTTAAGAAGGAACTTTGATGGATTCTATGTTTTAAAAATAATGTGAGAAAACCTATTTATTTAATTCAGATTCATAGAATGTGTTTGTAGAAGTGGAGGGAGTATAGTTTATTTCATCAAATCGGGCATCAATAAGTCTAATCAATACCATAACGACCATTATATATCGGTAAGCTTTTGAGACCAAATAATATCCGAGATAAACTTCTTCGTCGGACTTCCAATTAAATTTCCTTCCATGGAAAAGTTCATAGACTATTTTTTTGTAGTTTTTTACAATGATGGGCCTATTTTAGGTAAAGCATGTAGTACTGACAGTTTTTGCCCCGATTATCATGGATGTTGTAGTTTCACATCCTAAATAAAATCCAAGATAACATGCCTCGATTATCATGGGTGTTGTAGCTTCATATAGTATCTGGTTTTTTCTCCACAACATCAATTTCTTCGGCATCATTATTTTTAGACTGAAAGAAAATACCAAGTTGTATCTAGAATATTCAAAAACAATCCTCAATCTATACCACTTTCCTCTAAATTTTGGACGTCGACCGGACTACACAGATCCGTATCAAGCATATGTAGAGGAATGGTAATCGAACAACACATCTTGGAATTGAAGTTTGCTTTGGTCTGTTTTTCTTTTTCATAAGTTGTCCCTTATGTATGATAGAAGCGGTGCTTCTAGGCCCCTTAATATAATAGGATTGAAAGAATGCAATCATGCTTAGATAGATGACATATGATATCGTAATTTGTTATTTATTCAATCTATTTAGAGATTAAGAAACTAAAAACTCAACTTAACAAGAATGACACAAACCATGTTTCAAGTTCAATCTGGACATCTAGGTCAAAGGGGACATGTTTACATTGTGATGATTATGATAGTTAATAATTGGTTGAATCATTTAATTCTTGTCACTTTGGTAGTAACACCGCTCATTTTTAATAAATGAATATAGATTCATTATTATTGCCCACATGACTAGAACCCAAAGGATTGCATAGTATGAAATTTTGAATAAAGAATTAATTGACTAATGTGTTGATTAGGCTAAAGTAACTAGATTATAAAAAGATTTTGTGAAAAAGGGAAGCTTCAACAATTTGATGCTACAAAGTGTTGCTACAACCTAGTATATGATGATATACATGCTACACAACCTCGATAAAGTTGTATTTATTATAAAAGAATGGCCCATGGGCCTAATAATGGGATACTCACGACATTGGCTACGATTTTAGGTTTCTAGGGTTCCCTAGTATTTGTATATAAAGATAGGCTTTAAGGGATCCTCAATAGAATTTTTAGAGGAAACCCTACCATCCTAATATTTGCCTCTTCCCTTTCTTCTAAAACGTTAGTTCTTGTAGGGTATTCAAGAATTAAAAGAAAAACCCTACTAAATCTCTTTCTTTTAAAGTGTCGACTAACATCATATTGGATTTTAAGAGTTCCTACAATTTGATGGTGATTCAAGTCCCCGTATGGATATTGTTGGAGGTTGAGAACATAAAGTTTGTATCTTTTTAATTCATCATCACAAAGATTCAGTCTTTTAAAAGTACACTTTTTTCACTTGATCTATCTCATTTTTAAATGGATCCTTAGTTTCGTTTACGTTTAACTTTTATGTGCTTGGGATGTCGTAACCCAACACTGCCATAATAAGAATGTTCACTGATTCATCATCCCAAACAATTTTCTTGATATCATCCTTACTCCACCTATCTCTGGCTTGTAGGTATATCACCTTCAGCTGATAACCCCATTGGAACGTAAGGGTTATCTTCAATGGTAATCATTATGTTTATATCAACACTAAGGATAAGTATGATGATTGTTGTTTACCAACTATAGAAATTGTCCCTTGAGAGTGTAGAGGGTTTTCCCAAAGATCTCATTTTATATTAATGTTAGCCATCACAGATCTTGGTTATGGTGTAATCAAACTATTTTGACACCAATTATTGGTCCCCGAAGGGTTAATAATGATAACATAACACATTAGAAAGGGGTTAATGTGGTATTTTCAAAGTTCAATAATAATTTTTCTTATTAACTCATTTCTTTACAGGCTAATAAAATGTTATGGAAAATAAACATAAAATCAACCTGTACTTAAATACATACAACAGTTTCTACACAATGACAAATGATAATCCTAAGTCAGACAATAATTGTCTCCATTCAACGAAGAATAAAGTTCTACCCAATTAGTATCATAGTCATTTGGACTTAGAGTGACCAACTTCATTAATTTTGAAAGCTTGCAAGATGAACTTCTTGCAGTTGGTAATTGGCAGTCATTTTGTCTCTTTTTCGACATTGATCTCGTAGTCATCTTCTAGTATTAATACTTAAAGAGTTAGAAGGAATCGACCAATGCAAGATAGCAAATATTTTACAAAAGATTAGGAAATCATCCTATAAAGATATTGTTACCGTCTTCATCATATCATATTTTCATATTCCCTCCACTAAGTCCAAGTCGTCTACAATGTATTAAATGCAAGTTTTCCACATAGAGAGCTACATCATATTAAATGCATGCCTTGCCTTATTAAATACTTCTGAAAATGTAACCTTCTTAAATGAATTTATCGGTTGACGTCTTGTCTTGGAATGCAAATGAGTAGTGTACAAGACAATGTACTTTTGTTCTTTTCCTCTCCTTAAATGAGACAAAAGTCATCCGCTGATAGGACGTCGGTACTAGGGATATCACCTAACCAACTGCCTAATTGTCAATTGCAGTGACAATTCTTTAACATCTACTAATGTTATAAATTAGTGTGAGTATATCGATTATTATACTTCCTAATAATATTTTTACCATTGGTTCACCACTTATGCAATGATCATGGATTGGATAACCAACTGATACAGATTGGAACTTGAGACTTTCATCTGATGATAACTCTTTCATTTGATCATCAATGTGAGAAACTAACAACTTCACTCTCAATTTATAAGCTTCATCTGTCAGTGACAAATCATCAGCGGTAAGGTCAACTAATGAGACAAAGTCAATCATAACACAACTAAAGAAAAATATGAAAAAAGAATGGGATTTCCTCTCACGCGGGATATAGGACGGCCCCTTATTCCCTAGTCGGCTTTTTTCTACCTTTTAAAGTGTTTTAACAATGTTTGTCTATCATCAAATCATCAATCGAAGTATGGCTCAACAAAATTATGAAAATTTACATGAATGTTTACATGATTTTCTTTTTGAGCATGAGTTTGGCGGTAAAAAACTAAAATAGACTCATGTAGGGTTTTCTGTAACGTATTAATAAGCTATACCCATGTTGCGGATTGTTTCATGCCATTAATAAACTCGAACACTCAAGAAATCGGAGCCTTGCGAGCTACCAAACTGTTATACCTTGCGTCGAAGAGAAAAGTCATTCTTTGATAAATGATCACTATAAGTCAGACTCAATAAAATTTGATCAGTCCCTTTTTCTATCGTTAAGATGAAGAACTGAAGAAATAATTCTCTTCTTACATATGGGGTTTTACTATCTATTACCATATAGTAGATTGAGAAAAGTGTACTACAATCACAGTACAAGCAAAAAAATTGGACAAAAGAAAATTATAACATGAAGAAAAATGGTCATCCCATTAAAGTATTGTCGTATAATTGTACCAAGGATATATATGTACCAAAATACCATTTCAATAAAAGAAATCAATTTTTTAATAATGCTTATTAATAGTTGAATTAGAGTTAACCAATACTTATTAAAAGGTTCTTCAAAGTTTCTTTTATTTTGCAGTTTTTCCTTAATTTCTTTTCATTTTATATACTGCATGCACATGTACATAAGTTACCATGTGTCTTTCAATTTCTCGATTGCATGAACATGCAAACAAGTCATCGTATTTATCGTCTTTCAATTTCTCGGTTGCAAACACATGTGAATGCGTTATCACACTCAACGTCTTTCAAGTTCTCAACTACATGCACAAGTGAATAAATCATTGCATTCACTATCTTTCAATTTATTGGTTGTCTGCACAAGTGAATAAGCCAACATATTCACTGTCTATTAATTTATGTGTTGCATGCACATGTGAACGAGCCACTGTATTCACGGTCTTTCAATTTATAGATTGCATACACATATGCATAAAACCTAGAAACATATATTCTTAAAGATGAATAATTGAATCCAACATCAATATATCCTGCAAACTCATGAGATTACCCTTATACTCCATTAATCTACTTAAAGATCAAAACTTCCATGCTTGAGACAGAGAAAGAGAAAGAAGTAAAAACAAACAAGGGTTTTCGTTTGTTTACCTTGGGAGAAAGAGAGAGAAAAAGAACCAACTCTTTCAGCTTGAGAGAGAAGGAAAATGAGGGGGTATGCTTCTTGATTGTTATATTCATGATATAAAAGAGCTTATTGGTCAATTATGTTCATGTGTATTTCAACATCTTCCATGCGAGGAAGGAGGGAGGGGGGAAAGAGTGAGGGGGGGGGGGGAGAGAGATTGTAATTTGGTTAATATGGGGCTATGTTTTAAGAGATAATGAAGAAGATGCATGAATATAAGGGTTTCCAAAAAGGAGATATATTTTATTGATGTACCAAATTTACCCCTTGATGAAAACCCTTATTTAACTTTGCTCAACCTTCCATTTATTTAGATGTATGTCACTGTCATAATAACCCTGGTTTTTTTATCCAACATTTGTTATAGTAGAAAACCGAAATAATTAGTTATGATAGGCATGAAGGAGCTAAATGGAATATGTTCTTCTTATACATATGTTTATAAAAAAGCACTTACCTGATAGAGTTGTTGAAGGATGTGAATAGACAAGATTCAGTTCAGATACCGTACAAATAAAAAAAATCAAATTTCTTTTCATTTATTTGTATTTTCTTTTATATTCCATTTTTACTTTTTTTAGTCCAAAAAGTTTTTCTTATTTAAGTGTTCTCTCGTTTTTGTGTGTATATATAGAGAGAGACTCCTTCACATGTAAGTCATATGAAGGTCACAAACTTACAAACCAAGGCCATTTGAGTCTTTTTATCAAATTGGAATAATTTAGATTTTTTTTTAAATTATTAATTCCATAAATGTCTTATTTGGTTACCAGGGGTTTAATCAAATAAAAACCATAAAAAAGTTACAAACTCGTAAAAACCGATATAAAAATAATTTTTTTCATTATTTTTGTTATCAAATGCTAGGATTTAAGATATTATTTCACATATATTTGTTTCATAAGATGAAATTTTCACACGTATTTGTTTCACCATGTGAATCTTTTTGATGCATATTTTTTGTTTCACTAGGTGAATCAATTTTTTTTCACATGTAATTATATTTATAAGGTGAACACAAATATATATGTGAAACAATATCTTAAATTATAGGTTTTGATAAAAAAAAATCATGAAAAAAATATTTTTATATCGGTTTTTACGAGTTTGTAACATTTTTGTGGTTTTTATTTGATTATCGTCTTTGGTTACCATGTGTAACCAATTCCGTATTTTTAGGAAAATTTCATATTCTTCTTAAAAATTATTAATTCCTTAATATATAAACAATTCGAAACCGTTAATAACTGTAATACAAAAACAATTTATAATCAATCATAATCATATACAAAAATTCATCAGTTTTTCATGTATGAAACAATATGAAAAAATCGTATACCAAAATTATAAATATAGAAAAAATATCAAATTTTCCTATATGAAACCATATACAAGGATGATCCATATATGAAAACTTCACATACAAGAATGACACATATACAAAATCACATATATGGTTTCTACTAGTTTGTAGGATTCATCCGGTTTGTAAATGAACCAACATCTATATATATATATATATATATATATATATAGAGAGAGAGAGAGAGAGAGAGAGGGAGGTTCATACGAAAACCTCAAACATTTAAAGAAACACGAGGACGATTCTCAGCCAATCAATAATTAACAAGATTAATTAAAATAATATTGTATTAAATATAATAGAAAAGGGCATTAAGGTCTTTATGTTACACGATCTAATTATGGATAAATCTCTATTTGCTAAAAATATGGAATTTCAATTCCATCCCAAAACATATCCACCATTTTCTCAATATTGTTCATATACACTTCCACCATTATAGATTTCCACCGGAAAATATTTCCACCATTTTTGTCAAGATATTCTTTATATACACCGAAAAATACTTACTGTGAATCTGTGATTGAAAAGATTTGAACCAGTAGTTATATACAACAAAGAACAACATTCCGCAGCTAAATAATATAAACACTGAATCAAACACCATCACACCATTATCATAAAATAGTTAATCGTGATTGTACATCGTTTCTTGTTCTCTTCGTTTTTGGCTGAAGCACCCTTTTGGGTTTAATTCTGCATTCTTCGTCAGCGATACAATCATCGGATCGACATCTCTTTGTCGTTTGGTGCCTGTCACCTGCATAATTTTATATAAATCACATGTAATTGATAAACAGTAAAATTTAAAAGCATCATATCCAGATGAGCATTATACTGAAATCACCTGTGATCAACCTATATTGTTATATTACATAAGGCACTTGTTGGTGATTTTAGTGTCACCGGTCCATTTATGTGATTGGAAATAACATGATGTCTATATGGGTTTTATACTATGATCTAATTCAAGTTAGGTGGTGCGGAGTGCACGCTTGTTATAAGACGAGTATGAACCTGGTAACGACTGAATACAACAAGGTTCGACTGGAACCCAGTCAAGCTCGACTGGTTCCATTCGAACTCTGTGGATTGGTGTTGGCATCCTTCGGAATACCTCGACCGCCGCAGAGCGCCGAGTCTATATTGATGTCCTCTGGAATACTCGACTGGGCCAGTCGAGTTGGTCGGGCTGTAATTGGATTTGGAGTATAAGTGGGAAATGGGTCCCTGAAGGGTCCCTAAAACTTCTGAGGGGTCCCTGAAAGCCTGAAGGGTCCCTGAACTTCTGAAGGGTCCCAGAACTTCTGAAGGGTCCCTGAAGGGAGAGGTCCCTGAAACTTCTGAGAGGTCCCTGAAACTTCTGAGGGGTCCCTGAAAGTCTGAAGGGTCCCTGAACTTCTGAAAGGTCCTTGAAGGGAGAGGTCCCTGAAACTTATGAAGTATCCCTGAAACGGTTACTGTGCATTAAATGTGCGCTTTTTGAAAGAAGCATTAGATTTGTGTAACTGACCACTATTCCTAAATTTCAGCCATGATTATTATTTCAGTTACGTTATTTTGAGTATAAATAAGAATTTATACTCATGAGTTTAAGAAGAATGATAGACGGTTTTTAGACACGGTTTTTGAACAATACTCCCATATACTCTCCAGAAAATTGCTCTCGTTTTTGTGCCTAAGAACGAAAGTGTTTTGAGTCTTATCCTAGGTTGAATTTCGTGAAACCCAGGCATAGGGTCGAAATATCAATTCGGAAAGTGTCTCACACGATTCTCAATTTAATCCGGTGATCGATTACCCTTGTTTGCCTACACGGTTCCAACAATCGAGTTGATAGTTGGGACAATCCTCCAACAATCGAATTGATAGTTTGTGATGTCGATCATGGCTGAATCTGTGAAAGAGATGACTTCGAAGTTCGGAAAGCTGGAGAAGTTTGAAGGGGCTGACTTTAGACGTTGGCAGAAAAAGATGCATTTTCTGTTAACGACTCTGAAAGTGGTGTACGTGTTGAGTACTCCCATTCTAGAAATCATGGAGAACGAGACGTTGGAGCAGACCCGGAGGAGAGGTAATTGGGAGAATGATGACTATATCTGTAGAGGTCATATTCTAAACGGTATGTGTGATTCCCTCTTTGATATCTACCAAAGTGCTGAAAGTGCGAAGGAGTTATGGGATTCCCTTGAGTCAAAATATATCGCTGAAGATGCTTCTAGTAAGAAGTTCTTGGTGAGCGATTTTAATAATTATAAAATGGGTTACTCAAGGCCCGTAATGGAACAGTATCATGAGATACTTCGCATTTTGGGTCAATTCACTTTACACAAAATGAACATGGATGAGTCCATTGCTGTGTCGAGTGTGATTGACAAACTTCCTCCCTCTTGGAAGGATTTCAAGCACAATTTGAAATATCAAAAGGAGGAACTGTCGTTGGTTCAACTTGGGAGTCACTTGCGCATCGAAGAATCTCTTCGGGTGCAAGAAAATGACAAATCTAAATCCAATGTTGCATCCGGACAGCCCTCTGTTAATATGATTGAAGAGATTAAACCAAACTCCAATAATCAAGGAAAAGGCAAGAAACGAAAGTTTGATGGACCCAATAAATCCTTCAAGAAGAAGAAGGATTTGGTATGTTGGAGATGCAACAAAGTGGGCCATACCAAACGTGATTGCCGGGTTAAGTTGAATAACAACGGTGCTGGAACAAGTGGAGCCGGGTCTAAAGACCAAGCTCAAGTGAAAGGAGGTCAGTTTTTGACTAACTTTGATAATAAATCTGAAAGTATTTATTATGTTTCACTTATTCCGGAGTCTTTCTATGTACAGGATGATGATTGTGCATGATGGGTGGACTCGGGGGCGACGTGCCATGTTTGTAAAAATCAACGCTGGTTCGAGAAATTGACACCTGTTGAAGATGGATCTGTACTAAATATGGGGAACGAGTCGACCGCACCGATTTGTGGATTTGGAGTAGTTAATTTAGAGTTTACTTCTGGAAATCATGTTAGGTTGTCTGATGTTTTGTTTGTTCCTAAAATTCGAAAGAATTTAGTTAGCGGTGGTAGATTGAATTGTTTAGGGTATAGACAAGTTTATGATTCGGATAGATATATTCTATCTCGATATGGTAAATTTTTTGGTTTTGGATAATATTTTAATAAAATGTTTCGTTTGAATGTTATATCCAAAGTTTTCAATTCTGAAAATTCTGCATTTATATTGTCATCGTCTTCGTCTAAAATTCACGACTCAATGGTTTGGCATGCTAGACTGGGTCATGTGAATTTTAGAAGAATGCATGAAATGTCAAAGGATGGTCTTATTCCAGCCTTTGATATTCATACGGAAACATGTAAAACATGTATGCTTACGAAAGTCACAAAATTTCTTTCCGACTGTCGAAAGAAAGTCAGCTGTTTTGGAACTTATACATAGTGATTTATGTGACTTTCATTCTACTCCTTCGTTGGGTAATAAGAAGTATGTTGTCACATTTATTGATGACAACACTCGGTTTTGTTATGTGTACTTGTTACATGCCAAAGATGAAGCTTTGGAAAAATTCAAAATATACAAAACCGATGTTGAACTACAATTGGGTGGTTCAGTTGAACGTCTCCGAACTGATCGGGGAGGGGAATATATGGACCCTGAATACTTCCAATCAGTTGGTATAGTCCATGAGACTACGGCTCCGTACACACCTCAACAAAATGGGGTTTCCGAACGGAAAAATCGAGTTTTAAAAGAAATGGTAAACTCGATGCTCTCATACTCGGGATTGAGTGAGGGATTTTGGGGAGAGGCTATGTTGACTACTGTTATGTTTTGAATAGAGTTCCAAACAAACGGAACAAAACAACCCCATATGAACTTTGGTTCAAGAAAACTCCGAATTTGAGTTATTTTCGAATTTGGGGTTGTCGGGCGGTTGTGAAGCTACCCGAACCCAAAAAAAAGACTTTGGGTGAACGTGGAATTGATTGCATATTCATTGGATATGCAGCAAATTCCAATACATATAGGTTCTACGTAATAGAATCTAGTGATTCGGTATCGAAAAATACCGTTATCGATTCGCGGGATGCGATTTTCGATGAGATGCGTTTTTCATCTATCCAAAGGCCTAAGGATCTGATTCCCAGCACTAATGAAGTGCAAAATCCAGAAAGTATGGATGGTGTTTCAACCCCAGAAACGCAGCAGATCCGGAGAAGCAAAAGAGGCCGAATCGCCAAAAATTTCGGCGATGATTTTCAACTTTATTTGGTTGAAGGTTCGAGAGATGAACTTGGGCTTAAATACTCTTATTGTTATAGTATTGAAGATGACCCAAAGACCTTCCAAGAAGCGATGGAATCTCGAGATGTGTCATTTTGGAAAGAAGCAATTGATGACGAAATGTCATCGATTCTTGAGAATAACACTTGGGTGTTATCTGATTTGCCTCTAGGTTCTAAACCACTTGGATGCAAATGGATCTTCAAAAGGAAGATGAAAGTTTATGGGACAATTGATAAATTCAATGCCCGGTTAGTCATTCAAGGGTTTCGACAAAAACCCGGTATTGACTATTTCGATACGTATGCTCCGGTAGCTCGTATTTCAACTATTAGGTTGTTGGTTGCCTTGGCTGCAATTCACAACCTGGTTATCCATCAAATGGATGTTAAAACAGCCTTCTTGAATGGTGATCTTCATGAAGAAGTTTACATGAAACAACCGGAAGGGTTTGTTATGCCCGGAAACGAGCATAAGGTGTGTAAACTTGTGAAATCATTGTATGGGCTGAAACAAGCACCCAAACAGTGGCATCAAAAGTTTGATGAGGTTATTTTATCATGTGGTTTTTCTCTAAACCAAAGTGATAAGTGTGTTTATAGCAGATTTGATGCTAAAGGTGCGGGTGTTATCATCTGTTTGTATGTGGATGACATGCTGATTTTTGGAACTGATCAAAATCAGGTAGATGAAACTAAAAAGTTGTTATCATCTAATTTTTCCATGAAAGATATGGGGGAGGCTGATGTACTTCTTGGTATTAGAATTAAGCGGGTTAACAAAGGGATTGTTATGACACAGTCACACTATGTTGAGAAAATTCTCAAAAAGTTCAATTATAATGATTGTTCTCCCGTGAGCACTCTTATGGATCCTAGTGTGAAATTAATGCCAAATACGGGCACTTCTATTTCACAACTAGAATACTCTAAGGCTATTGGTAGCTTGATGTATGCCATGACAAGTACAAGACCGGACATAGCTTATGTCGTGGGACGGTTGAGTCGGTATACTAGTAATCCGAACACTCAACATTGGCAAGCGGTTCAAAGAGTATTTAAATATCTCAAGGGTACCATGGATTATAGTTTGAGTTATTTGGGATATCCTTCGGTGTTAGAAGGATACTCAGATGCAAGTTGGATATCCAATATGGAGGATCACTCTTCGACGAGTGGTTGGGTATTTTTGCTTGGAGGTGGTGCGATTTCGTGGGCATCAAAGAAGCAAAGTTGTATTACAAACTCAACAATGGAATCTGAGTTTGTGGGTTTAGCCGCTGCCGGTAAAGAGGCAGAATGGTTAAAGAATCTTGTTTATGAGATTCCATTGTGGTTGAAGCCGATTGCACCTATTTCTATCCATTGTGATAGTGCAGCCACTTTGGCTAAGGCTTATAGCCAAGTGTATAATGGCAAGTCTAGACACTTGGGTGTTAGACATAGTATGATTAGAGAATTAATCATGAATGGTGTAATCTCTGTTGAGTTTGTTAGATCGCAACAAAATTTGGCGGATCATCTGACCAAGGGTTTGGCAAGAGACTTAGTGCACAAGTCTGCCATTGGGATGGGATTAAAGTCCTTATAAATCTATAATGGTGAGACGCCCAATTCCCCTCTAATATGACATTAGGGGCTGAATTCAATGAGGAAATCTCACACTTATAAGATTGGAACACATGATAAATCATCCCAGGTATGTGTTCGGTACTACAGTAAGTAGGTTGAAGTTTATCTTCTTAATAATTCCTTTGAAAAAGTGTATTTGTAGGTGCACGAAGTAAAGGAATTACCTACGTGATCGTGAAGTGTAGCCGCATTTCAGAAGGTTGGGGACTTGGCCTTTATACGATCATGAGAGGATTAGGACACTCGGCTTTATAATTGTGTCACATTTATTTTCTTGACGAGTAGGTGAAACTTGTATGTATTTTATCTTTAGGTATTCAAATGAGTTGATGGGTTCAATCCTTGGGACACCTTGATTCTCGAATATTTAAAATGTGTAAAATACTAAGATGGAAATTCAATCGATTCGACATTTTCATTTATGTGCAAGTTTGGTGTTGTTTATTATTAAAATGTTATTTCATGGGTCACACTAAAATGGGGGAGGATTGTTGGTGATTTTAGTGTCACCGGTCCATTTATGTGATTGGAAATAACATGATGTCTATATGGGTTTTATACTATGATCTAATTCAAGTTAGGTGGTGCGGAGTGCACGCTTGTTATAAGGCGAGTATGAACCCGGTAACGACTGAATACAACAAGGTTCGACTGGAACCCAGTCAAGCTCGACTGGTTCCATTCGAACTCTGTGGATTGGTGTTGGCATCCTCTGGAATACTCGACTGGGCCAGTAGAGCCAGTCGAGTCTATATTGATGTCCTCTGGAATACTCGACTGGGCCAGTCGAGCGCCAGTCGAGTTGGTCGGGCTGTAATTGGATTTGGAGTATAAGTGGGAAATGGGTCCCTGAAGGGTCCCTGAAACTTCTGAGGGGTCCCTGAAAGTCTGAAGGGTCCCTGAACTTCTGAAGGGTCCCTGAAGGGAGAGGTCCCTGAAACTTCTGAGAGGTCCCTGAAACTTCTGAGGGGTCCCTGAAAGTCTGAAGGGTCCCTGAACTTCTGAAAGGTCCTTGAAGGGAGAGGTCCCTGAAACTTATGAAGTATCCCTGAAACGGTTACTGTGCATTAAATGTGCAGTTTTTGAGCAGTTACTAGATTTGTGTAACTGACCACTACTCCTAAATTTCAGTCATGATTATTATTTCAGTTACGTTATTTTGAGTATAAATAAGAATTTATACTCATGAGTTTAAGAAGAATGATAGACGGTTTTTAGACACGGTTTTTGAATAATACTCCCATATACTCTCCAGAAAATTGGTCTCGTTTTTGTGCCTAAGAACGAAAGTGTTTTGAGTCTTATCCTAGGTTGAATTTCGTGAAACCCAGGCATAGGGTCGAAATATCAATTCGGAATGTGTCTCACACGATTCTCAATTTAATCCGCTGATCGATTACCCTTGTTTGCCTACACGGTTCCAACAATCGAGTTGATAGTTGGGACAATCCTCCAACAATCGAATTGATAGTTTGTGATGTCGATCATGGCTGAATCTGTGAAAGAGATGACTTCGAAGTTCGGAAAGATGGAGAAGTTTGAAGGGGCTGACTTTAGACGTTGGCAGAAAAAGATGCATTTTCTGTTAACGACTCTGAAAGTGGTGTACGTGTTGAGTACTCCCATTCTAGAAATCATGGAGAACGAGACGTTGGAGCAGACCCGGAGGAGAGGTAATTGGGAGAATGATGACTATATCTGTAGAGGTCATATTCTAAACGGTATGTGTGATTCCCTCTTTGATATCTACCAAAGTGCTGAAAGTGCGAAGGAGTTATGGGATTCCCTTGAGTCAAAATATATCGCTGAAGATGCTTCTAGTAAGAAGTTCTTGGTGAGCGATTTTAATAATTATAAAATGGGTTACTCAAGGCCCGTAATGGAACAGTATCATGAGATACTTCGCATTTTGGGTCAATTCACTTTACACAAAATGAACATGGATGAGTCCATTGCTGTGTCGAGTGTGATTGACAAACTTCCTCCCTCTTGGAAGGATTTCAAGCACAATTTGAAATATCAAAAGGAGGAACTGTCGTTGGTTCAACTTGGGAGTCACTTGCGCATCGAAGAATCTCTTCGGGTGCAAGAAAATGACAAATCTAAATCCAATGTTGCATCCGGACAGCCCTCTGTTAATATGGTTGAAGAGAAGAAACCAAACTCCAATAATCAAGGAAAAGGCAAGAAACGAAAGTTTGATGGACCCAATAAATCCTTCAAGAAGAAGAAGGATTTGCTATGTTGGAGATGCAACAAAGTGGGCCATACCAAACGTGATTGCCGGGTTAAGTTGAATAACAACGGTGCTGGAACAAGTGGAGCCGGGTCTAAAGACCAAGCTCAAGTGAAAGGAGGTCAGTTTTTGACTAACTTTGATAATAAATCTGAAAGTATTTATTATGTTTCACTTATTCCGGAGTCTTTCTATGTACAGGATGATGATTGTGCATGATGGGTGGACTCGGGGGCGACGTGCCATGTTTGTAAAAATCAACGCTGGTTCGAGAAATTGACACCGGTTGAAGATGGATCTGTACTAAATATGGGGAACGAGTCGACCGCACCGATTTGTGGATTTGGAGTAGTTAATTTAGAGTTTACTTCTGGAAATCATGTTAGGTTGTCTGATGTTTTGTTTGTTCCTAAAATTCGAAAGAATTTAGTTAGCGGTGGTAGATTGAATTGTTTAGGGTATAGACAAGTTTATGATTCGGATAGATATATTCTATCTCGATATGGTAAATTTGTTGGTTTTGGATATTATTTTAATAAAATGTTTCGTTTGAATGTTATATCCAAAGTTTTCAATTCTGAAAATTCTGCATTTATATTGTCATCGTCTTCGTCTAAAATTCACGACTCAATGGTTTGGCATGCTAGACTGGGTCATGTGAATTTTAGAAGAATGCATGAAATGTCAAAGGATGGTCTTATTCCAGCCTTTGATATTCATACGGAAACATGTAAAACATGTATGCTTACGAAAGTCACAAAATGTACTTTCCGACTGTCGAAAGAAAGTCAGCTGTTTTGGAACTTATACATAGTGATTTATGTGACTTTCATTCTACTCCTTCGTTGGGTAATAAGAAGTATGTTGTCACATTTATTGATGACAACACTCGGTTTTGTTATGTGTACTTGTTACATGCCAAAGATGAAGCTTTGGAAAAATTCAAAATATACAAAACCGAGGTTGAACTACAATTGGGTGGTTCAGTTGAACGTCTCTGAACTGATAGGGGAGGGGAATATATGGACCCTGAATACTTCCAATCAGTTGGTATAGTCCATGAGACTACGGCTCCGTACACACCTCAACAAAAGGGGGTTTCCGAACGGAAAAATCGAGTTTTATAAGAAATGGTAAACTCGATCCTCTCATACTCGGGATTGAGTGAGGGATTTTGGGGAGAGGCTATGTTGACAGCCTGTTATGTTTTGAATAGAGTTCCAAACAAACGGAACAAAACAACCCCATATGAACTTTGGTTCAAGAAAACTCCGAATTTGAGTTATTTTCGAATTTGGGGTTGTCGGGCGGTTGTGAAGCTACCCGAACCCAAAAAAAAGACTTTGGGTGAACGTGGAATTGATTGCATATTCATTGGATATGCAGCAAATTCCAATACATATAGGTTCTACGTAATAGAATCTAGTGATTCGGTATCGAAAAATACCGTTATCGATTCGCGGGATGCGATTTTCGATGAGATGCGTTTTTCATCTATCCAAAGGCCTAAGGATCTGATTCCCAGCACTAATGAAGTGCAAAATCCAGAAAGTATGGATGGTGTTTCAACCTCAGAAACGCAGCAGATCCGGAGAAGCAAAAGAGGCCGAATCGCCAAAAATTTCGGCGATGATTTTCAACTTTATTTGGTTGAAGGTTCGAGAGATGAACTTGGGCTTAAATACTCTTATTGTTATAGTATTGAAGATGACCCAAAGACCTTCCAAGAAGCGATGGAATCTCGAGATGTGTCATTTTGGAAAGAAGCAATTGATGACGAAATGTCATCGATTCTTGAGAATAACACTTGGGTGTTATCTGATTTGCCTCTAGGTTCTAAACCACTTGGATGCAAATGGATCTTCAAAAGGAAGATGAAAGTTTATGGGACAATTGATAAATTCAATGCCCGGTTAGTCATTCAAGGGTTTCGACAAAAACCCGGTATTGACTATTTCGATACGTATGCTCCGGTAGCTCGTATTTCAACTATTAGGTTGTTGGTTGCCTTGGCTGCAATTCACAACCTGGTTATCCATCAAATGGATGTTAAAACAGCCTTCTTGAATGGTGATCTTCATGAAGAAGTTTACATGAAACAACCGGAAGGGTTTGTTATGCCCGGAAACGAGCATAAGGTGTGTAAACTTGTGAAATCATTGTATGGGCTGAAACAAGCACCCAAACAGTGGCATCAAAAGTTTGATGAGGTTATTTTATCATGTGGTTTTTCTCTAAACCAAAGTGATAAGTGTGTTTATAGCAGATTTGATGCTAAAGGTGCGGGTGTTATCATCTGTTTGTATGTGGATGACATGCTGATTTTTGGAACTGATCAAAATCAGGTAGATGAAACTAAAAAGTTGTTATCATCTAATTTTTCCATGAAAGATATGGGGGAGGCTGATGTACTTCTTGGTATTAGAATTAAGCGGGTTAACAAAGGGATTGTTATGACACAGTCACACTATGTTGAGAAAATTCTCAAAAAGTTCAATTATAATGATTGTTCTCCCGTGAGCACTCTTATGGATCCTAGTGTGAAATTAATGCCAAATACGGGCACTTCTATTTCACAACTAGAATACTCTAAGGCTATTGGTAGCTTGATGTATGCCATGACAAGTACAAGACCGGACATAGCTTATGTCGTGGGACGGTTGAGTCGGTATACTAGTAATCCGAACACTCAACATTGGCAAGCGGTTCAAAGAGTATTTAAATATCTCAAGGGTACCATGGATTATAGTTTGAGTTATTTGGGATATCCTTCGGTGTTAGAAGGATACTCAGATGCAAGTTGGATATCCAATATGGAGGATCACTCTTCGACGAGTGGTTGGGTATTTTTGCTTGGAGGTGGTGCGATTTCGTGGGCATCAAAGAAGCAAAGTTGTATTACAAACTCAACAATGGAATCTGAGTTTGTGGGTTTAGCCGCTGCCGGTAAAGAGGCAGAATGGTTAAAGAATCTTGTTTATGAGATTCCATTGTGGTTGAAGCCGATTGCACCTATTTCTATCCATTGTGATAGTGCAGCCACTTTGGCTAAGGCTTATAGCCAAGTGTATAATGGCAAGTCTAGACACTTGGGTGTTAGACATAGTATGATTAGAGAATTAATCATGAATGGTGTAATCTCTGTTGAGTTTGTTAGATCGCAACAAAATTTGGCGGATCATCTGACCAAGGGTTTGGCAAGAGACTTAGTGCACAAGTCTGCCATTGGGATGGGATTAAAGTCCTTATAAATCTATAATGGTGAGACGCCCAATTCCCCTCTAATATGACATTAGGGGCTGAATTCAATGAGGAAATCTCACACTTATAAGATTGGAACACATGATAAATCATCCCAGGTATGTGTTCGGTACTACAGTAAGTAGGTTGAAGTTTATCTTCTTAATAATTCCTTTGAAAAAGTGTATTTGTAGGTGCACGAAGTAAAGGAATTACCTACGTGATCGTGAAGTGTAGCCGCATTTCAGAAGGTTGGGGACTTGGCCTTTATACGATCATGAGAGGATTAGGACACTCGGCTTTATAATTGTGTCACATTTATTTTCTTGACGAGTAGGTGAAACTTGTATGTATTTTATCTTTAGGTATTCAAATGAGTTGATGGGTTCAATCCTTGGGACACCTTGATTCTCGAATATTTAAAATGTGTAAAATACTAAGATGGAAATTCAATCGATTCGACATTTTCATTTATGTGCAAGTTTGGTGTTGTTTATTATTAAAATGTTATTTCATGGGTCACACTAAAATGGGGGAGGATTGTTGGTGATTTTAGTGTCACCGGTCCATTTATGTGATTGGAAATAACATGATGTCTATATGGGTTTTATACTATGATCTAATTCAAGTTAGGTGGTGCGGAGTGCACGCTTGTTATAAGGCGAGTATGAACCCGGTAACGACTGAATACAACAAGGTTCGACTGGAACCACGTCAAGCTCGACTGGTTCCATTCGAACTCTGTGGATTGGTGTTGGCATCCTCTGGAATACTCGACTGGGCCAGTAGAGCCAGTCGAGTCTATATTGATGTCCTCTGGAATACTCGACTGGGCCAGTCGAGCGCCAGTCGAGTTGGTCGGGCTGTAATTGGATTTGGAGTATAAGTGGGAAATGGGTCCCTGAAGGGTCCCTGAAACTTCTGAGGGGTCCCTGAAAGTCTGAAGGGTCCCTGAACTTCTGAAGGGTCCCTGAAGGGAGAGGTCCCTGAAACTTCTGAGAGGTCCCTGAAACTTCTGAGGGGTCCCTGAAAGTCTGAAGGGTCCCTGAACTTCTGAAAGGTCCTTGAAGGGAGAGGTCCCTGAAACTTATGAAGTATCCCTGAAACGGTTACTGTGCATTAAATGTGCAGTTTTTGAGCAGTTACTAGATTTGTGTAACTGACCACTACTCCTAAATTTCAGCCATGATTATTATTTCAGTTACGTTATTTTGAGTATAAATAAGAATTTATACTCATGAGTTTAAGAAGAATGATAGACGGTTTTTAGACACGGTTTTTGACCAATACTCTCATATATTCTCCAGAAAATTGCTCTCGTTTTTGTGCCTAAGAACGAAAGTGTTTTGAGTCTTATCCTAGGTTGAATTTCGTGAAACCCAGGCATAGGGTCGAAATATCAATTCGGAAAGTGTCTCACACGATTCTCAATTTAATCCGGTGATCGATTACCCTTGTTTGCCTACACGGTTCCAACAATCGAGTTGATAGTTGGGACAATCCTCCAACAGCACTTATATACAAAAATCACATATAATCCTACACATAGTTATATGAATCACTTATGATAACAATCATATTATATTTAATACACCATACTCAACCTACCGTTCACCAGAAAACACATGTGATCCACATATACTTTTATATTACATAAAGACACTTATATACAAAAATCACATGTAATCCTAGACGTTGTTATATGAATCAATTATGATAACCATCATATTATATTTCATACACCATACACTTATGATTCAACATTCAAATTTATGCTTCTTACTCGTGGGGTTTGTTCTTCAACATATTGAGAATCGAAATCACACCGGTTGACAATATAACATATTCATTACATATGTACTAAACTTTGAAGATGAAAATGCAATGTGTATTTGATTTTATTGAAAATATAATGGCCGTATTTTTTTTCCTTGAGAATATGCAGTTGCCATGTTTAGAGATGATAGGGAGAATCATTCCCTATTTAATAGGGATAATCATTCCTTATAATCCGCATGCATATTTTACACGAATTCAAATGGAAAATCAATACCAATTTTACCCTTGAGGCAATTAAAGACTTGTTTGAAATATCCAATTTTGACTGCATATTTACAACTAATGCCATCAGTCATATAAACCCTTGATCAAATCCAATCAAAGCCTGAGATTATTCCCTTCATTTTCTTAAACATATAGTGTTCTCGTTTGAACCTGCCCATATATATATATATATATTTGAAGTGTATTGAGATCATAAAACTATAGAATATTTAAATAATACAATTAATAATGAATATCTAAAATAGAGAATCTGTTGGAGTTGATTGTAATTTATTTTGAAGATTTTATTTTTTAGTTCTTTATTTTAAAGATCTTATAGAGAACATGTTGGAGATGCTTTTAAATTAATGTATGATGCGAAAGACAAAGGTGTAGTGGAGTGGGTTTATTTTTTATCCTTTTTTTACCATAGTAATAAAGGAAACCTCCATAGTATAATATAATGGTTAAAAGCAATCATTTATATTCTACTTTATTTTCATTATCAATCTCATTTTTATTCCTTAAAATGAATCAAACGCTCCCTTAATATCAACCAAATTGTAAACAAATTGCAAATAATAGTTTTCTATATCTACATACATTTTATTATGTTTAGATACAGGGTCTTCCCAATCGTTTTGGAGTCCCTGTACATATTTTGAACACTTAACAATCTGAACAAGTGAATTTAAACCTAAAAATATAACAATTTGAACCTAAACAATTTGAACAATTAATTAACAATCTAAAACACTACATGAACCTAAACCTTAGAATTTTAACATGTTGAAAAGTCTTCTAGAACTCAAATTACTTTGGATGAAAATTGTAACCGATGTTCTTATCACAATTTTGATTAGTTTATTATTTAAAACTGAAAAGGGAGGATGAACCACTTCTAGAGATGTCGTTGCATCCAATTAGGAGTTAGAATTCTAGAAATTGAAAATTATAAACTATTGCTACTGTGATAGCAATCAACGTGAGAAAGCAAAAAAAACTTAACATAATGGATTTACTTCACATGCTGCTACGATGGATGTTGTCCCGCACCTGCACTCCTTCTCTACTTTCAGAATTCAGTCATCAAATTAATTTTTAGTGATACTTTGATAGCAATGGTTGGATATTGAATTGTTGATGACAATTGATAAGGAAAAAACCTCTAAACCAATCATATTATGATGATGTATTTAGGCCCGAGACCCAGTTTTCTTAGATTTTGAAAATTAAAATAAGAGAACTAAAAGGAATAGCTTAAAATCAAACTATTGTCATTGAGTATCTACGTAGACATTTTTTTTGAGTCATTTGGGAATTTTAATCGTTGAATGAATCGGGAATAGAATTAAGAAGAAGATCGAAGAGTCTCTGTTTTAATCGACATATTTAGATAAACGATTAAGGGGAATGCTTATGGTGAGTTATAAGACAATGCCCTAAATAAATGTAAAAATTGGGTCGTAAAATTTTGGGAGGCCTATTTTGAAACTCATATTTAACACCCCAAGGGACGGCGTGTTCAGATATATTTTTAAATGAAATATAATGAAATTGAATTGATTTTTGATTTTCTTGAACTACAAGTTAATACACACACGTTCTCGGGGTATCCGGGATCCATTCGGGTACCCGACTAATCCCTGTCGATCAAGACCTACCACTAAGTGGCAAGCCATGGTCTGGATATCGTCACATGCTCTCTGTAGGGTTCGAGCGCAAGTAGTCAAGGATATCATCTACTGACCCCCTAAAATATTACCTTACCACTAGGCTACACATGCTTTGGTGAATTGATTTTTGATTTTGATCGCAAATATTCAAAACCACATATCTTCATATAGATAACTATTGAGTTAGTGTTTGTCTTGCAAATTGAAGTCAAATCATGATTATTATTTGTCGTTTTACCCTTTTTATACACACAACAAATGTGGATATTTTTAAATAAGGTGTAGTAGTTTAGCATACATATAAGGTTGTTCATATCAAAACCAACCATGGAAACTGCCTACCAAGGTTCATGAACCTAATGCACCCACTCCCCCACCTCAACAGAAAAGAACATTCCTAGCCTCCAATTTTATATTATTTGTAATTAATTTAAATAATGAATCATTTACTTAATTAACATACTATTGGATGATTAATCATTTAGTCAATTAACATACTATTTGATGATGGAACCACGTAAATGTTAAATTTTATCTTCCAATAAATATGGCATTTAAAAGAAGTGGTCATAAATAATGAGAATATATATAAAACATTTATAAAAATCCTTTTTAACATAAATATAATCTATAGAATCAAGTCAAAGTCTAGTCCATATGTGATTTTAACATGCCCACTCTAACAAATGTTATGTAGGTAAATAAGTCCCAAAGTAATGATTTACTTTGGGGTTGCTTATAAATATTTAGAGTCTTTTACTGGTTAACTGAATATTTATTGTCTCTTCTATAGATGCTTACCGGTTAATAGACGAGGGTACTTACTGGTAATCTAACTGTGCGTTTTTTTAACGTGGAATCTCGCCCTATAAATATAGGTGGTGACTCATACTTAATTGGCGCTTATTAGATAAAAGTCACTATTACTTTGTTATTTTGAAGATGGTGACTTTTATCACATGAGATATGTGAAACCTATGGAAACTATGTCTATAATACAATGAGAGAGGGGTGAAATTTTATGAGATTACTTTTTAAAACAACTCTTAATGAAAGAATGAGATTTGAAGATATTTATCATTTAATTTATTCTATTCTATCCAATTCTTTTTTGACAAATGATAAGGAGATGTTTACCAAATGTTTATCCACTTATATACTTATATTATCATCCTGAATGAATATTGTAACAACTAAGAATTTTACCCGGTAAGAACGGTAAGAACAAAGGCAATGATCGATAGTTTTAACCGGTAAGTGAGAGCGACGTACCTTACCACGGATAGTGTTTACCTGGTAAATTATTGCATATGATATCATTTTGTTAGAATAAAATCTTAACCGATAAATAAGAGATAGTGCAAATGTTTTTTGGAAAGGTGTCCTAGACAATGCCTGGACTAATCCCAACAATTTATGACTGCAATACATCAGCCCTGATAAACTCAATGGCCTCAATTGTTGTGTATGCCTAGATTCGACCCTGGAGAGATGGGATATTCCACCACATCCCTAGGACCTCAACCAGTACGCCAAACCTTTACGATTGATAATGTTAAATTTTATCAGTAAACACTTACCCGGATAAGTTTTTGTAAACGGCCATAAATATGATTATCAACAAACTATTCTGTCATATCCCGATACCAAACAAACCGTTAAAAAACAATAGTATGATTATGTTTCATAAAACACCATACCCCAATGAGACTTGGAAGACCACCAAAGGGGTTTGGATTCTATAAATACCAAATCAAATCCAACCTCTTCTTTCACAGACTGCAACTTCATTCCTCCTCAGTCTGACTCAATAATACTGAAAACAAACAAACTATGCCTTCATCATCTTCTTCTTCTTCTTCTTCTACACCTGCAACTGGGTCAGTTGCCATCATCTCCAAATGCACAGTTTATCCTGATAAAAACTCCATAACCAAATCCTTAAAGCTCTCTGTTTCTGATCTCCCTATGCTCTCTTGCCAATACATCCAAAAGGGTGTTTTGCTATCCCAACCTCCCATGCCTTCCAATCACCTCATTTCCCTCCTCAAACTCTCCCTCTCTAAAACCCTTTCCCACTTCTCCGCCATCGCCGGCCGCCTCTCCACCGACTCCCACGGCCACGTCCACATCATCTGCAACGATTCCGGCGTCGAATTCATCCATGCCACCGCAACCCACCACCGCACCGATCAAATTCTACTCCCTAATTCCGATGTTCACCCATGCTTTAAAACTTTCTTCGCGTTTGATAAGACGTTGAGTTACGCCGGCCACCACCAACCCATCGCCGCCGTGCAAGTGACGGAGCTCGCCGATGGGGTTTTTATTGGGTGCACCGTCAATCACGCGGTGGTCGACGGGACGTCGTTTTGGAACTTTTTCAATACGTTTGCTGAGATCTCGAAAGGAGTCAAGAAAGTAACGAATTCGCCGGATTTCAGCCGGGAAAATGTTTTTATTTCTCCGGTGGTCCTCCCGCTTCCCGCCGGTGGACCTTCGGCGACGTTCTCCGGCGACGAACCGGTGAGGGAAAGGATCATTCATTTCAGCAAAGAAGCGATTTTGAAGATGAAATTCAGAGTGAACAATCCGCTATGGAATCATCCCCAAAATTCAGATTCGAATAATGAATCAGAGATTTACGGGAAGGCAAGTAACGACGTTAACGGAAAAGTTAACGGCGCGTTAAAGCCCCCTAAAAGCGAAATTTCGTCCTTCCAGTCTTTGTGTGCCCAACTGTGGCGTGCCGTCACGCGCGCGCGTAAGTTTCCCGAAACGAAAACGACAACGTTTAGGATGGCGGTGAACTGCAGACACAGGCTAGACCCAAAGGTGGACCCTCACTATTTCGGTAACTTGATCCAGAGCATCCCGACCGTTGCTTCAGTTGGGGACCTGCTGTCACATGATTTGTCGTGGGCAGCCAATCAGCTCCACCAGAATGTAGTGGCGCATGATAACGCTATTGTGCGCCGGGGTGTGAAGGATTGGGAGAACAATCCGAAACTATTCCCATTGGGGAATTTTGATGGTGCCATGATCACCATGGGAAGCTCTCCGAGGTTCCCTATGTATAATAATGATTTCGGGTGGGGGCGGCCGTTGGCGGTTCGTAGCGGCAAGGCTAATAAATTTGACGGAAAGATTTCGGCTTTTCCGGGAAGGGATGGTGATGGAAGTGTTGATCTTGAGGTGGTTTTAGCTCCGGAAACTATGGCCGCTCTTGAACTTGACCAAGAATTTATGCAATACGTGTCTTAAAGGGTTGTTTTTTGTTTTTTTTATTGAGTTTCATTAAACATTTTGCTGTCGATTGATTTCTCTTAGCATATGATTGTATAAATATTCGATAAGTAATAACGATTACAAACGAGTGATTGAAATTTTTTTAGTAATCGAACTTGGTTTTCTGGTATAAGGAAATTTTAATCCAATGAGAACCACAAAAAAGTTAAAAAATGTGATCGTGTGTTTTTCACGTTATGAAAAAATACACGTGAAACAGGAAAGCATATATCTAGTCTATCCATATATATATATATATGTATATATAGAGAGAGGAAATCATGTGGTTGTTACAAATTAATTAATTGAGATATTTATGGAAATGGAAATGAAAATGATGAAAGTTCATTTATTATGATTCAGATATTTATTATTTTGATCAACGTTTTATAGTAGGAAAAACTCGAGATATTTATAAAATCATGTATTCATTAGATTAAATTAACGGCTGAGATTGATTTGTATAGTTTCTAAGAATCTGTTGGATTGTATAATAAATTACCTATATATATATATATATATGTGTGTGTGTGTGTGTGTGTATATATCAGAAAAAGTTTTTATTTGTTTTTTAAGTTATGTAGAACGATGATTGGTATCATACAAGATATTAAAGAGTGCAAACGGATCGAGTCGAAAAAGGTAGGCCATCTTAGGGGATAGGATTTATGGATAAGAAGAATGTCCGTAGCTTACATTCTATAACAGAATGGAAACTGTATAACCAGACTTAAACGTGTAATATAAACCCTTAGTTTCAGATTTGTCTAGTATATCTCGGGAGATCCATTATATGGATGAACAATAAAAATTTACTATTTTTATTTAGACAAATTACATGAAAATATAACATAATTTGTCTTGATTCACATGTTGAGTAACATACTTTAAAAGTTCTATTTTAATTATTTTTGGGTTCAGGTCGAGATTATTTTTGTAATCTTTGTAAATATTATCAAGAGCAAATTACATTAAAAAGAAAAGTAATTTATTTGAATATTTATTTTGAAAAATATGGTTTTAAACTTTTAATAGCTATTTTGGTGTATATCAAAATAAGAAGTTTTAATAAAAGAATTTCAAAAATATTTTCTGTCTACCAATTTATAATACATATTTTTTGTTCATAAATATTTTCTTTTCCAAATAAAAGACATTGTTCCTTTAATTGCATCAAATGTATAGTATAAAATGTAGTTTTTGAAAAAAAAAGTCCTAAATAGAAATCTATACAGGATAGTCATTGCTAGTTTGGCACAACTAGTAAGTGGGCAAGCTTTGTGCTCCCTAGTCCCTCCTCCCCAACTCATGGCCCAAACAATATAAAAATATATTAAAATTGGGCCCACTTCCCGCTTCCGCTTCGACCCCTTCTCCTGCTTGCCTACTCGCTCGCATCTGGTGTCGTACTCCCCGCTCCCTGCTCCCATTCCCCCACTCCATTGCTTCGGAACTTGGCGCTCCCTAGCCTCTCTGCTCCAACATAACTTTTACAATATGCTTTATCAGAGGTAATCAAGTAATAAAGCAATATAATTTAGCATTATATACTATATGATTATATTCATGAATATTTATCATCTATGTATATATATATTAGACTTTTAATTAATGATTAGTTTATTAACTAGTAACTAGTAACTAGTTGATGTTGTTACAAACACCCGTAGTGAATATTATGTTGAGATATTGTAATTTGTTTTGAAATTTCAATAGCATATGTGTGTTAAACTTGGACCATATCAACTTCATAAATCAATGTACCCTTTTCAGTAGAGTTCCTCACACAGTTTTCAAGAAGTTTGGTTTAAGAATTTTTTATGGTTACGATGCTCCATTTTTCTTTCAATATTGGTTTTTATGGTAACCTTCACGGTGTTTTTGCTGTGAAGGTTCGGATTTTATTTATCTTTACAGTGATTCGTTGTGAAGTTTTAAGTGTAAAAATATGGTATTATAGGTCTCACAAAAACAGACTGGTCTCACGTGAAACCAACCCCTTGAAGTATAATATAAAATTTTGAATTATATGTGTGTATTATGAGTAAACAATTCAATAATAGTTTAGAAGTTGAGTAATGACTAATGAGGAGTATGATGCTTTCTCCTTATCATTATAACTCTATATTTTAACTAGAATATATTATTTAAATTCACATGTAATTCAATAAAATTTTGTATTATTGACTAAATATTTGAGATGCTTTTTAATTAAAAAAATAAGAAAACTGTGAACTAATTTTAATTAATCATCAATACAAGACAAAAAAATAGAGTAAAATAGGTTTTAAAAGTTATGTAGTATATACAAATAAATATCTTCTAAATTTTAAAATCTCTTAATAATGGCATTAATAGATTACAATTCTATTATATAACCAATCATAATTATTAAGTAATGATTTATTGTTATTTTATTTTAATTTTAAATTACCACTAAAGTAGAACATCTCCTAATTTCCATAGGTATAATCAATTTTAGAAAGCTAAATTTAAAATGCAACTGTTACAGACATTCAGATTCATATATAGAGACGATCATCTGTTAATCAAATAAATTAACTTAAATCAAAATATGTGTAACTTGGTGGTAAGGTAATATTCTAGGGGATTAATTGATGGTATTCCTGACTATCCGGGTTTGAACCCCACGGTGTGCATGTGGCGATATCCAGATCATGGGTCTGCCACTTAGTAGTACCCTTAATTGGGTTGGACCGTGGTAGACTGGGATTAGTCGGGTGGCACCATTAAGTGTAAGTCCGGATACCTTAAGAAAGTGTGTGCGTGTGTGTTAGTTGCCTTTCAAAAAAAAAATTAACTTAATAACTTTATTAAACTATCTAAAGAGTTCATTTTTTTTATTAATGGTTATGGTTAAATGAGAAGGTATAATTTAATAAAAATAAACAAATTAAATGATATTAAATAAAGGATTTTTTTTAAACAAATTATTATTATTTCTAGATGATAATCAATAATAATATTTAAATGATATTTTATTTTTGAAAAATATTTAATATTTTTGTTTAAAGGTAAAACTAGAAGGTTCATAAGTGTAACCATAAAATGAAATGTTGATTTTTGTTTAAAATTTATAGTTGAATCCAGATAATCAAAGTTTATAGTTAAAAACAAAAAAGCGAAACAATGAATTTTATTTAAATTTTATAGATGAAAAATATCGATTTTGGTTCAAAGTTCATGTATGAATTCTGGTTGTTCCAAAATTTTACCAAGGTTCATAAGTGAAACCTGAAAATGAATAGGATAATTAAAAAAGTTTAAACAACTTGAATAGATGAAACAATTAAATGAATGCGATAGTTAAGGAATATAATAATTAAGCAAATGAGATATTTAAGAAACAGTGCTATCCATATATGAAAAAGACAAAAATGCTCTTTTTAACCAAGTTTGTACTATTTCTCTAGTTAACAAAAAAAGGGCCCTAACCACAAGACTTGTGGCGTACTGGTTAAGGCTTGTGGGGGATGAAGCTAGATAACCCATCTATCCAGGTTCGAATCCAGGCGAAAACAACTTGTGGCCACTTGGGAATTATCTAAGGGCTGCATGCTTTAGCAGTATTAAAATTGTCAGGGATTATTCTAGGCAAATGCCAAGAATACCCTTAAAAAAAGGGCCCTCTCTAAAGGTTACAAACTAATGAAAACCAATATAAAAATAATTTTTTTCATAATTTTTTTCATCAAATTTTATGATTTAAGATATTGTTTCTGTTTTATAATGTGAAAGTTTCACGTGCATTTGTTTCAGCATATGAATATTTGTTTCATAATGTAAAAGTGAACCAACTTTTTTTTCATATGTAATTTTTTCATAATGTGAGCACAAACATATGTAAAACGATATCTTAAATTATAGTTTTTAATTAAAAAAATCATGAAAACGATTATTTTATATTGATTTTCACGAGTTTGTAACATTGAGAGAGTTTGTATTTGAAGATGCCTCTCTCTCTCTTTATATATATATATATAGGTATAGGATCGTGTGAAAAGAATAGTTAATATGAGAAACGTAAAAAGGGATCTGGACTATTGATCACTTTTAATCTCAAATCTACCAATGAATTGCGGTTCATACGAGGGTTGATCCGGTGCATCACGGTGCATCTTATCTCGATGTATCTCATCCTAATGTGCATCTAAGGGTGTGGAAATCTCTTCTTACGTTTCTCACATTAACTCTCCTCACCGAAACCCAACCCTATATATATATATATAATTAAGAGAGAGAAAGTGAGAGAGAGAGAGAGAGTCATATTCAAACGAGAACGGTACCTAAATAAAAGAATAAGAAAATGACCGAATCACATCTGAGTTTACACTAATATCACATTCAAAATCACATGTGATTCACGACTTTGCCTTGTGACCTGAAGTTGCGGCCAAAGTCGCCCACACACTTTCTTTTTCCCATTAATGTAATATCACATGTGTTTTGCACATGATTTAACCGTTTTGTATTCTCTTAGTTAGTATTCTCGTTTGATCTTCCCTAATCTAATGAGACTCGGTAGTTTGTGATAACCGTGAGATCTATTGTGAGCCAATCACTAAAATAATTAAGGATGTTTCTTAAATAAGTTGAACAGGGTAATTTAAAATTTTTGTTTATTACAACACATCAAAATATTTAACTAATTTTTTTGAGAGAGAAATATGTAATTAATTTTTATTAGATCTAATATAATCACCCATATGACGACTAACCAAACCCAAACCCAAACCCTCCTCAAACACCCTAAATATGACGCCTTAACCACATTCTTAGAAACCAAGATTGCAACTCCCATGAACTATATCATAATGCATATTTTCAAAATGTATTAAGTGATAGTTATTTTATGAAGTGTATTATGTATTTTTGTTATTTTCATTGTTTTATGAAGTGTATTACAATGTACATTTTCATTGCTTTACAAAGAGTATCACATTATGCATCTTTTATTTATCTCGGGTATCATAGTCATTATCGTTTGTATGTATCTTGTTTTAACAGAGTTGATATTTTTAGTTATCACATTGTGTATCTTGTGTATGTCTGAGAGAAGAGAGGAGATTTCTAAAATATCTAAAATGCTCTTTAATTAAATTATAAGTCAAAGTTACCAAAATTATTAATTTTATAATTTAGAATTTGATTTGTGGTTGATATTTGATCTCACGGTTATCACAAATTACTGAGTTCTCCCATGAATGAGTCCCTCATAAAGTCACAGTGGGTATCGTTTGTATGTATTTTTTTAACAGTGTTAATGTTTTTTAGGTATCATAGTATGTATCTTGTATTCACATGACTCCACCCACCAACAATTTTTCGATGTTTTCATTGCTTTATAGGAGGTATCACAATGTGTATCTAGTGTTCATATGGTGTTCGTCGGAATAAATTCGCCAGAAAGAGAAGAGATAAGATTTCTAAAATACCTAAAATACCCTTTAATTAAAATTTAAAGTTAAAATTATCAAAATTATTAATTTCCTAATTTATGCTTTGATTTGTGGTTGAGATTAGATCTTACAATTATCACAAATTATTTAATTCTCCCTTGAATGACCCCTATATATTTAGGGTAATTCGAGGAAAAATTGATTAGTTTGTAGAAACTTTAAGAACAAAGAACCAATATTAACCACAAATCAATGGTTAAATTAGGAAACTTATAATTTGGTAACCACAAATCAATACTAACCACTACCCCCTCCGTCTATAGTCCATTGTGATACAATTATGTGATACATACTGTGATACCAATTTGATACCCTCAGTGTGGTACACAAATACATATAAGATGCATTGTGATAACCATTGTGATACCCTATTTTACCAATTTACCCTTTATGTTATTTTAGTAAATAACATTAATTATTTAAAATGATTGATACACATTAGTTTTTATAGTTTCCACAAACTAACCAGTTCTTATTAGATTACGCACCTATATATCTATATATATATATATATGTGTGTGTGTGTGTTTGTGTGTGTTTGTGTGAGGTCAAATAATTAACCATTAGTCATTTAGTTGTAGAAATCACACTAGTTTCAATTTGCAGTTCAAACTCATCAAATAACAACAAGCTACATGACTTATAACTCATGGGCGTCAAATAAAACAAATAACATGCACTTTCCAAACATTTACCCGATACAAGACCCAATGCTTAAATAGTTAGTTAAACAACTCATTAAATATGTAAAACTTCATAAAAGCAATTAGACGCCAAAAGGAGGACAATTTATTACATGCAAAACAATTTCACAAAGTAACTTGAAACTCACATTGCTAGATTTTAGCTAATTCTAGTACCCCAAACTCTTCCCTCCATTGATGAAGATTTCATCATCTTCAGGTCATCTGCAACAAAGATCTAGAGTTTCTAGACCAACCATTCCATTTGAGTCCTACAACCTTTCATTTTCATGACAAGCTCATCTTATTAGATCTAAAGCTAACCAAAATCACTTTTAAGAGTGTTAGGGTAAAAAGATGGAGTGAAAAAGAAATCATACCTTAAATCCCCCAAGTATCACCCACAAGAAACTTGGAATCACCAAGTGGAAACCCCTCCAAAAGTACTCCATCATGCTTCAAAGTGATAAAGATACATCAAATCAAATCAAAGATAACAATCCTTGATTTGATCATTTACATTAATGTTGTAATATCTTCTTTTGTTTATAATTATTTTGTCAATATTTTTCATTAATTAGTATTAATTAGGTTGATTTATTTTCTTCTCAATGAGATGTAAATGTGTATATAAATAGGCTCCATGGTTGTTTAATAAAATTCAACAAGTCTTTTTCTTTTATATGGTATCAGAGCCTCGATCAAATTTTCTTTCTTTTCAACCAATTTCTCATCATGGCAAGCAATGGCAACACGATTCCTAACTCATATGAACCTTCAAAACCCTTTGTTCTAATTAACTTCTCCAGCGTCATCAAACTTTCTCCTACCAACTATATATCTTGGAAATCTCAAATCCAAGCTATTCTCTTTGGCCATGACCTACTCAATTTCGTTGATGGCTCCCACCCTTGCCCACCCGAAACCATCACAAAAGACACCACCATTGAATCCAACCCGGCTTACCATACTTGGCAACGCCAAGACAAACTCATCTTTGGGAGCCTTCTCGGTACCCTCTCCCCTACCATTGTGCCTCTCGTCGCTCACGCCACCACCACTCACGATGCTTGGACCACCCTCGCTACCACCTACGCCAACCCCTCTCGTGGTCACCTTCTCCAAATTAAAGACCGGTTGGACACCCTCTCTAAAACCAACCAAACCATCACCGAATACATGCAATCTATCAAAGCATGTACCGATGAACTATCTATCATGGGTAAACCCATGGACAATGAAGACATCATTTCCAAAGTTCTCAAAGGCCTTGATTATGATTCTTACAAACCCATCATTGACGCAACCCGTGCTCGTGAACAAACCTTTCTTATAACCTTTGAAGCCCTTCATGAGAAACTTATTAACCATGAAATTACTCTCAAGAATCAAACCCAACCATCTTCATTTCCCTCTTCCGTTCATGTTGCCACCTATCGTCCTAGTCAAAATCGTTCCTACTCTCGCAACACCACCAACCCCGACCTCCTTCCCACCCCAAACACCACCAACAACAACCGCACCTCAAAACCTTATCTCCGTAAGTGTCAATGGTGCCGTCATGTAGGTCATGTCGTTTCTCAATGCCCCACCTTCAAACAACTTTTCCCTCACATAGTTTTTCCCACATCTCCCGTCGGTCCAAACCCAACCCGATTCTCTCGCCCCACCACTCGCCTCACTCCTCAAGCTAATGTCGCTACCTTTGCCAATCCCTCTTCATCTTCATGGCTCATGGATAGCGGCGCTACTCACCATGTCACAAATGATTTGGCCAACTTGGCTTTACATGCCCCTTATGAAGGTTCCGATGATCTCATCATTGGTGATGGCTCCTCTTTACCGATTTCTCATATTGGTTCTTTCTCTATCCCTACCTCTCATAAATTATTTAAATTCTCTAATGTTTTATTTGTACCATCTATATCTCGAAACATTCTCTCTATTTCTCAATTTTGCTTGGAAAATAATGCTTTTGTCCAATTCTCACCTACTTCTTTTTGTATTAAGGATCGATCAACGGGACTCACTCTCCTCCAAGGGCCAATTAGAGGGGGCATCTATGGATGGAGTCACTCACCCCCTCTCGTTCACTCAAGCATGGTCATTCCTCCCACCAATTGGCATCACCGTTTAGGCCACCCCTCTATTGATATTATTAAAACCCTAGGAAGTCAAGTACCATTAAATTTTTCTTCATTTCAATCTACTTGTAATGCTTGCAATATTAATAAAAGTCACAAACTACCCTTCTCCAAGTCTACTCTTACCTCGACCGCTCCGTTAGAACTAATATTTACGGACGTTTGGACGGCTCCCATTCTTTCTTATGACAATTTTAAATACTATGTCATTTTTGTTGATCACTTTACAAAATATATTTGGTTATACCCCCTCAAACAAAAATCGGACACCGCTTCCACCTTTCAACGCTTCCGTGCTTTAGTTGAAAAATTCTTCAATCGTCCCATTATTCAATTATTTTCCGACAATGGTGGGGAATATCTCAAACTTACTCCTAATCTCTTAACTAATGGCATCTCTCATCTCACCTCCCCACCCCATACACCCGAACATAATGGGTACGCCGAAAGATGACACCGTCATATCGTTGAAACGGGCCTCACGCTTTTATCACACGCCAACCTCCCTCTTAATTTTTGGCCCCATGCTTTTACAACCGCGACATATCTAATTAATCGTCTTCCTACTCCTACTCTCCACAATTTATCTCCCTACCTCAAACTCTTCAATACCACCCCTAATTACACCAAACTTCGAAGCTTTGGTTGTCTTTGTTATCCATGGTTAAAACCATACAACTCCCACAAAATGCAACCTAAGTCCACCCCTTGTATATTTGTTGGTTACTCTCCTACTCAAAGTGCCTATTATTGTCTCGATCCACGCACCAACAAAGTTTACACTTCTCGGCATGTCAAATTTATTGAGTCACAATTTCCCTATTCTACTATGTGCTCCACACCACCCTCCTCTCCTATATAAATGCTCATGAGTGGTGCACCCTTTCTCTACCTCTTATTTGCAATAATAATGTCGTCTCAATCAACCAACCAACACCACCTTCTAGCATTCTCTCACCTACTTTAGCTAATACTCCTCCCTCACCCTCACCCTCACCCTCACCCTCACCCTCATCCATCAAATCAAATCCTAAATACCTTAATCATGTCTCTCTCCCTCCTCCTCATGCACCTACAAGTGCCACACAAGCTCTTAAAGACCCAACATGGCGTCAAGCCATGCAACTTGAATTTGATGCCCTTACCCGTAACAACACATGACACCTTGTTCCTCCTCATGCTTCTCAAAATGTCATTGGTTGTAAATGGGTATTTCGCATAAAATATAATCCAGATGGCTCCATTGAACGATGCAAAGCCCGACTTGTTGCAAAGGGCTTTCACCAACGCCCGGGAATTGACTACTATGAAACTTTTAGCCCCGTCATAAAGCCTACCACCATCCGTCTAATTCTATCCTTAGCCGTTAGTCGAGGATGGTCCCTCCGCCAACTTGACATAAACAATGCCTTTCTACAAGGAACACTTAATGAACATGTTTACATGTCCCAACCCACCGGATTTGTTGATAAAGAGAATTCTATGTATGTTTGCAAACTTAACAAAGCTATTTATGGCCTTAAACAAGCCCCAAGAGCTTGGTATATCGAACTCAAAACCTTTCTCATCTCTTCCGGTTTTCGAAACTCCATCTCCGATCCATCTCTCTTTTTATACCAACATGGTGAGGCCACCATTTATCTCTTAGTCTACGTTGATGACATTATTGTCACCGGTCCATCTCCATCCCACCTAACAAAATTCATTAACACTCTAGCCGCTCGTTTTTCTCTTAAAGACCTTGGTCCCCTCTCCTATTTTCTTGGTGTTGAAGTCGTCCCAAATACCCTTGGCCTTTTTCTCAATCAAACTAAATACCTTCATGACCTCCTAGTAAAGTATAACATGCATGACTCCAAATCTGTATCTACCCCCATAGCTCTAAATCCTCCTCTCACATCTTCTACAACCTCACCCATTCCGAACCATACAGATTATCGAGCTATCCTTGGCAGCTTACAATACCTATCATTCACCCGACCTGATATTGCCTGTGCTGTCAATAAACTCTCACAATATATGCATTGTCCTTCTAATGATCATTGGCTTGCTCTCAAGCGTTTACTACGGTACCTAAACGGTACCTCACACTATGGTCTTCAACTTTACAGTCATTCTCCTCTACGACTCCATGCTTTTACAGATGCAGATTGGGCTCGAGACACAGATAACTACATTTCTACCACCGGCTACTTAGTCTACCTAGGTCGCAATCCAGTTTCATGGAGCTCCAAGAAGCAACGTGCCTTAGCTCGTTCCTCAACTGAAGTAGAGTTTCGAGCAATTGCTGACACAACGGGCGAAGTACTTTGGTTGCGCTCTTTGCTCACCGAGCTTGGTATTACACTAACACATCAACCGGCCATTTATTGTGATAATCTTGGTGCCACTCACTACTCTGCCAATCCTGTTTTTCACTCCCGCATGAAACACCTTGCATTGGCCTTCCATTTTGTTCGTGAACAAGTCCAACTCGGCACTCTCCGAGTTCAACATATTCCTGGTGACGACCAACTCGCAGATGCTCTCACGAAACCATTACCAAAAGCACGTTTTTATGCACTATTTGCCAAGATTGGACTTCCCCAACGGACGTCCATCTTGCGGGGGCGTGATAAAGATACATCAAATCAAATCAAAGATAACAATCCTTGATTTGATCATTTACATTAATGTTGTAATATCTTCTTTTGTTTATAATTATTTTGTCAATATTTTTCATTAATTAGTATTAATTAGGTTGATTTATTTCCTTCTCAATGAGATGTAAATGTGTATATAAATAGGCTCCATGGTTGTTTAATAAAATTCAACAAGTCTTTTTCTTTTATACAAAGATGCTCCTAAAACCACAAAAATTCCCTAAAATCAAAGAACGATAACGCGTAGATGTGCGGCGCGTTTTAGGTCACCATGCCTCCTCGTGCCACCGATCGGTTAGTGGCTTGGGAGCCTAGTCATGCGACTTAGGCTGCCCGGTTCATCACCCAACATTTTTCCATGTGCCGACACCAACTTTGACGCTTTTAATTTTGATTGAGCAACACACCGAAGTTAAATATTGTAGCCAAACATCAACTATTTCCAATTTGACATTGAAGTCCACTCGATAAATCCTAAAATTTCTTTTAATAAAGACATGAGTGTTACATTCATCGCCTATAGTATTTACGCTTTTGATTGTGATTGTGATTGACCTTCAAAAAGCACATTTGATGAAATCACCTCAATCTTTGACCTTTATAGAAATCAACATAGGACTCAAACTTCTACCTTAGACTTCTACACACAATAATGTAAGACTCGTCCCGAACCAGTGACTTATCCACAAATCACTGAAGAACTCGAGCTAACTTGTGAAGTTATGGTGATGATGAGGGAATACTATTTTAACATCTTATTGACACATCAACAATTGCACTTGTATGGGCTAAAAAAGCTCTTGTGACCTGGTATGACATTCAAGCCCAAGGTTTACCTTAATAATTTCACTCAATCTATCTTGATAACATTCTATTCCTTTGAAATTTTATGGACGTTATTGTCTTCGGTTCAACAAATAAATGATATGTGTGAAAAAATTTCAAAACTCGTGAGATGAAAATGATTATAGAATTAACTTTTCTTCCTTGGTTTACAAGTTAATCAATCTCCATTCTAGTGTTGAAGAGGAAGTAGTGGACTTAGACACTGACTCCAATTCTAACACCGAAGACAATTCCACTCAGTTAATGTCGAATGCTGGAAGCTTGCCAATGGGTTGTCTTGTCTTATTGAACAGACAAAAAAAACAACTAGTACACAAACACAACTGAAAAGCCTATTGACAAAAAAGACAATGGACATGTGAAGTGAAAACCTTGTCCTCTTTCTTAAGATATAAATACTAGTCCCTTTGCTAAAAGAGAAAACCCCTACAATAGAGCATTTAAAGCAATTATCTACATGCAAAAGATTATCAACTCAAAAGTGATATACAAATATTTCACAAGTTCTTCAACACTTTTTGTTTAGAAACTTAATAGGTGGAGACGTGGAGTGATGAAAGATTGTTAGAATGAATTGGAATAAATTTGTGAACGTAGTAGAATTTGTTTAAGTATTTAATCGCTTTTCAATTTTCTGTTTTATTTTGCATCATATAAAGTTTAAAGTTAATAATAAATACATGGGTTGGATCTATGTGAGATCAACATGTTTTTGTGAGACCCGCGAGACTATTTTTTTACATTTAAGACTTAACAGTAAACCACTATGAATATAAAAAAATCTGAATCTTCATAGCAAAAATATTATAAAGGTTATCGTTACAGTGTTTTACTGTAAAATTTTAAAGATAAAAAATGATATCACAAATTTCTCAAAAAAAAAATACAAAGTCATAAACATATATTATTAATTTGAAAATATTGTATTCTATTACCTTCTATTTTTTAAATATGTTATTTTCTATTTATCCGGGACAACAAAAGCATTCACGTTTTAAAACATTCAAAAATAAAAGTATATATTTTATTTTTAGTTGACCATTCCAATTTCATCAGATTCCGGCGGATTCTGACAAACCAAACTTTCTCAAGGTGTTTTGAAATAATTTGAGTAAATTACTTTTTTCGTCCTATTGTTTGTTAAAAATTATGATTTTCGTTCTTGTGGTTTAGAATGTTGAGTTTTTTTCCCTATAGTTTGTAATTTATTTATTTTCATTTCAAAACTAATTCTTATTTTTTAAGTATAATGAATCAAAATAGAAAATAATTGTAAACAAAAAAAAACAAAAATAATAATAAATTATAAATTTTAAGAACGAAAATAATAATAATCTATAAACTATAAAAATGAATATTTAAAATCATAAAAGCAAAAATAATAAGTTTTAATAAACCACATACACGAAAAACATAATAATTAAGTTTGCATCATTTTCAAATATATCATTAACCTTTTTTTATTTTTAATAACGCGGTTTCCATTTAACGTCAACTTTGACCATCTTGATCTTGACTCTTGAGTCTTTCCAATAAGGATTTCCACGTGAGTCAATTGCTAAGTGTTACTTTTATCACATGTCTATTCTTACACTTTAAAAACAAATTTAGTTTTTAAATGAAAAAAACAAGTAAAAGACATAACGAGGAAATAACATTATTTTTAAAATATAATTTTGATAAAAATAATTATACGGAATTTTAACCGGTCCCATGTTGAATCCATCTTTAAAAACACTGATTTAAACATTATTGTTTAAATGTCGTGATTCATAATTATTTTAAGTTTTAACCCAATGTATCGGTATAAAATATTTGGTTTGTCTCAATTTGACTAAGTTAATCAAGTTATAAACAAAAACAAATAGCAAAAGTATAAATCAATCCCGATTATATCTAACATTAATACATAAATAATTTTTCGAACGTTTATTATATAGCTTTAGTGGGATTTGTTGTAGCACAACCTCATTAGAAATACCGAACTATTAATAATTTCTTTGATACTTTTTCTCTTTCCATAATTAATTAAATGTCATAATTTATGAGAAATATTTGGTTAGTCTGAATTTGACTAATTTAATTAATTTACGAACAAAACAGATAGAAAGGTAGAAATCCATCTTTATGTATTTAACATTATATATGAATGCATCCGTACTTCTATTGGGATTTGTTTGTAGCACAATCTTATTAGACATACGTCGAATTTGAATCAATAATTTCATTGATATCAATTTTTCATACTTACTATTTAAATGTCGTGATTCATGAATACTTGGATTTTATTCAAATACATCGGGATACAATGTTTGGTTAGTCTGAATTTGACTAATCGACTTAGAAACAAAACAGATAAAAAAGTACAAATCAATCCCTGTTTTATTTAATATTACATAAACAGTTTCTAAACAGTTATAGATGGCACTAGTGTTCTAGTGGGATTTGTTTAAAGTGCATTCACACTATGATGATTAAAAAGAGAATTTACATCCTTACTAGATTGTGTTTAATTTAAGGCATCAATATCACGATCTCATGATATCTACAATTAGGGGCGGACCTTCAGTGGTTCATATGTGGCACGGCCCACCGTATTATATCTTCATCGAAAGTAATTTTTTTAGATTTATTAGCAATATAATTGTATCGTTTTAGGAGTGCTATTAAATAATTTAAAACTGAACTTATAACACAAATAGAGCAGCTGGCGTTCCTTTTTCGAATTGAATTAAAACTTCTTATAGAGATGGTTTCAGGCTTGATCTCAGAATGATCCTAATAATTAATTTTTTTGGGTAGCAACTGTATATAACATTTAATAACATACTAACTACTTTATTAATTTCGTACTTAAATAACATTTAATAAACACTCTATTAGTTTTATATTTAATCATTAACTTTCCCAAAAGTATTTTTAATTTGCTTTTAGTTATTAAAAAACCGTCAATATCAAATACTAAATACCAGAAAAACTTTTGAAATCAACAAAAAAAAGGGAAAAGATCCCTCGAAACCGATAAAAAGCTTAAAAATCCCATAAAGAACTCTTGAAATCAACCAAAAAAACGGAAAAAGTTCCTTGAAATCGAATAAAAAATTTATAAATTCCTCAAAATCAAGCAAAAAACTTTAAAAATCTCTCGAAAAGGTAGAAATAGGTTAAAAACACATTGAAAAATATTGACCGTTACTAAAAATGTAAAGGCAAGTCAATAGAAACCGTATTTTTATAATTATTTTTTGTCTATGTTGTATGGTACCACTTTATCAAAAAAAAATCTAGGTCCGTCCCTGTCTACAGTTTTTTCACGAGAATAGACAAAGATCGAACAGATTTTATGTAACACCCTAATTCTAAAGCAACAGGATGGTCCAATAATCTATAAATCAACTTAAAATTATAGTGGAAGTTATTGATACCCATGATTTTAAACTTTCAAAAAACTCACGAATTTGTTTTTCATATACATGTGACGGGTTCAATACAATAAAGTGGAGTTTTCATGACGTCAAAAAAATTTAAATGTCTTAATAGACTGTTTTGTAGGAGTTAAGTTTATTGGAGCAACTATTTAACGTCATAAGTAAAAGCATTGCAATAAGTTTATAAGACGTCTTTTTGGCATTTAAGACACTTTTCTAAATAAGTCGTCCTGTTATTTTTTTAATGAAAATATTTGATAACATGTCCAATAGAAAGATGTATTCATAGGACATTTCTCAAAAGTGTCATTTGAAAAACTAATTCGGCATTTTATATCATAAAAACCCTGTAAATTATATGTCCAAAAACACTCTCTAAACTTATCACAATACTTTTAAATTGGACATACAGTTGTTTAGTCCTATTCCAATAAACCTAAGTCCTATAAAATTATCTATTAGAACACTTGAATATTTTCGACATTTTATTTTGTTATAGTATTCTATTTTGTTATAGTGGTGGTTACATTTTATCTTTTTAATAGTTTGTTTCGAACAAAAGGTGGTCTAGATTATACTGTTTGATATTGCAGGGCTGTCACTAGCAGGCCCCCATTAAATATGGGCCCAAATCTTTCTTAGTGTATAGTATTAGTTAAAAAAAGTAGTATGTAAAAGACACGCTTTTTAAGTATATTATAGGACCCAAAACAAATTCAATATTATATTAAAATGCTAAAACATGTATTAATTAATTATATTAGATAAATATGTATAAAAAGTTAAGTGATTATTTATTTTATAATATTGCTTACTGTTTCTTTAAGTTTTTTATATAATTAATGTAAGTCTAAAACTATTTGCCTAGAAAACTGATGTGTTTTATATTTATTAACCGCAAGCGTATGGATGTGTAGCATACGGGTCGATCACGAGGAGGCAATGAACTAAACATAGACTTATTCTAGACTATGGCCTAGCTACGGGAAATCATTGATATTTTGATTTTTATTGAAAAATGCTAAAAAGAATGACGAGACGTAAAAAGAAATGCTAACGATGATCAAGTAATGTCGTTCTCGGGTTTCAATTATGGTGAGTATTTGTTGTTTAAATACTTTGACCCTCTTTCGAGGTGAGAAAGCCTTTCTAAAACAAACTCGCACATACTTTCGTAGGATGCAAATATTGAAAAAGAAACATTTAGATAAACGAATTTTTTCTCATCCTACGTCCCTAACTATTTGCATGTTAGGACCGTAGTCATTAATCAATTTGGTCTAAGTCGAGAATCAAACTTTCGTTCATATTCTCAACTAAACAAATTGACCAAACACTAGATTGAAATCAATTAATCACAGAGCAACTTTCGTTGGTTGAAATCAACTTGATGTGTTTTAAATTTATAACCGCAAGCGTACAGATTGTGCAGCATACGGGTCGATCATAGGGAGGTGACGGTCTAACACTAACAACTTAATGATTATGGCCTAGTTATGTGGATTATCAATTGGTGATTCAAATGATGATTTTATTGAAATAGAATAAAAGGAATAACAAGACTGGAAAATAAAAGCTAACGAAGATCGGGTAATGTCCTTCTCGGATTTCAGCAATGGTAAGTATTTGTTGTTTAAAATACTTTAACCCTCTTTCGAAGTGAGAAAACCTTTCTAAAACAAACCTGTCGCACCTACTTTCGTAGGAAACAAATATTGAAAAAGAAACATTTAGGTAAAACCAAATGTTTTCTCATCCTATGTGCCTAACTATTTGCATGTTAGGATCATAGTCATTAATCAGTTTGGTCTGAATTAAAAATCAAACTTTCATCCATGTTTCCAATTAAACAAATTAACCAAACACTAAATTGAAACCAATTAACCACAGAGCAACTTTCGTTGGTTGAAATCAATCGACTAAAATCTAGCCTTCGTTTTAAATCAACTGCTCAATCCCAAAACTTTTATCCAAGACAATAAGACTCAATCAAACGAAAGATAGACTACATTACAAAATGTAAAACATAAATCGCTCCTGAATCAAATCTCCATTATAACTTAGAAATACCTGGAGGGGGTAAAGTTGGCGTAGACCCCAGCTTAGAGTAACTGCTCGAAAAGGCCATGTAATGAAAAAAGAAGGATTAATCTAAGAAAACTAAACGAATCGATCCAATGAGTGTCACTCTACAAGGATCAATCCTTAACCTAAGAAAGCGATAAAATAGATTGAGAACAATGCATAAAATAAATAAGGAAAAATGAAGAATACTTAAAAGGATGAACAAATTCAATAATTAAAAAGATAGAGAAAAGAGATATAATACAATGGTTGTAAGATGAAGATTCATAAAACTCCATCTTCATCTTCAATCCATAAAAGTGTAGTTTCTTCATGATAAAAATCAATAAAGAACTCACATAGAAAATAACATAAACTAAATTTAAATCTAAAACCATAGATCCATTGGAGAAGAAGAAGAATAATAAACCCTAATCTAAAAGATGAAAAAAAAGAAGAGAGAAAATTGGGAGGAGGCTACTCCCCAGAAAATAATCGGCCTCCCTTCGAAAAGAAACCCTAAAGATGTTTAAATAGGCAGATCAAAAAAAGCCCAATGAAAAAGCCCAAAAAAATGGCCCAGACGATTTTCATGGTCATGAAAGATTTCTCATGCCCATGAAAATGTAGCAGAAACTTAGTCTTCAAATTTCGGCTTTTTCCTCCAACAAACACTTCATCTTCATTGACATAAATCCCTTCTTTCATCGCTTCCTTGGCCATGCCTTTCAATCATTCCAATACGTCTATCGTGTCGCCTTCAACTTCTCGTATAATCTGCACAAAAGTATACCGAAAGCGTAAAAACTACTCCAAAAACTACTCCAACCGTGAATGAAGAGAAAAAGAGAAGAAAACGATAAAAATGCATGAGACGACTAAACTAAATACAAAAATGTGTAAAATAAGTAACTAAAATGTATGGAATCAAGTGCATAAAATGCATTTAACAAAAACCTTGATATATTCTCCATCATTCATCTCCCTTACTCTTTTGATTATTTCATCCGCATGAATTCTATTTTTATATTAGAATAAAGTAGATTTTTTTGTTATTAACTAAAAAAATTCCTACCTATTGAATTTTTTTTACCAACCATATGAAATGTTCAAAATTATACCTATATTTTTCAATTTCGAAACTACCATTGTTTTTCATTACGCTATTGACTTTTTATTAAATTATATTTAACGCATGAATCTTAAGTACTCTCTTATCCATAAAACCATGATAAGATCTCAAGCTATAACCAATATGGGCATTTGATTATAAGATTGGTTTTGAAAAAGTTAGTTTTAATCCTAAAACTGTAAAATGGTGATGAAAAGCATTAACATGGGTGAGATGAAAACCCAACTGATTTACATAGAGTTTACTCCAAATAGTCAATATTGTGACCACAAATGATGTCAATCTATATATTAAATGTATACGTATAATAGGATGTTTCTATAGTATAACGGATTGGTGATGTAATGAAAAATAATGATATGGTATATTATTATTTATTTAGAAATACTTATGGACTGATATTGCGTCTAGGAATGCTCAAACTTTTTGATAGGATTATTCTAATTAACGTTATTTCTGATAATAAAAATAATATAATGAAGATTTTTTTCCGTACTTATTGAGGGCTCTCTTTCATATCTCATTCAGGGTCTATAAAATGTTAGGAACGGATTTGGGTGAATATGGAATGGATTTAATAGAAAACCAATGGTAGATGCACTATGATATGCAATGCGATGATATTATGCTTTAGTAAAAGGGTGTGCATAGTTTTTTTTAAACTTTTATGAGAAGACGAATCCCCAAAAACTCGTGATAGTTGCATACTTACGGGCTCTAATGATCACAACAACTATAAGGGATGGGAAATATGTCACAACGGTAAACAATATATATATATATATATATATATATAGAGAGAGAGAGAGAGAGAGAGGAAAGTTCAAATGTGAACTCATTTTTGGTTGTGAACGTGAGGACGAATCTCAGCCACTTATTCGGTCAATAAAGGCGCTTTGACGCAGTTCCCCTCCTTTAATAATCTCCACCCTCCCATGAATCGCGTCAATCCTCCGTGATCGTGTCCACCATAACCGAAGATGTGTGGCTGAGATTCGTCCTCACGTTCACAACCAAAAATGAGTTCACATTTGAACCTAACCCTATATATGTAATATATATATATATATATATATATTTTATGGTATTCGATCCCAACCGCTACATAAACAAAAAATTAGGTAACAAGAAGTAAATTTGCAAAGAAACATCTATCAACTACATGGTAAAAGAAATAAAATTACCAATATAACATCCAATGAATACATAATAATAGTGTTTAAAAATATACTAACAACAATGCTATAACATATCTACCACTATATCACCCCCTTCCTACAACCAAATCAATAAATATATCACAATTGCAATTACACTTGAGGAACAAACAAACCACCATGAATGCTAGCCCAAACTCAACTTCCAAACATAACATTTTTCTGACTCTTATCTTCAATGCCATATGGAATCAGTTGAGGTGCGTACATACTGCTAGCCAGACACCCACAGTTAACAAAAAAAATAATAACAAACACGAAGATCTTCACTATCCATATTGTACAAAGTTGCAAACAGTCTTGGGGCCAGCCGAGTCTTTATAGATTAGGTGGCGCTGTTATCTTCCGACACGTGTCATTAGGAAGAAAACAGCTAGCCAGCCATCGCAACGGTTTCAATAGTTCTTCTCTTTTCTTTCTCCAAAACCATATTGCAGCATTATACTGTTGGTTTCTAATTACCCGTGTGGCTGCCCGCCAATCGTACTTCTCCATCTCCCCTCGGGCAGCCTGCCCGATTTTTTCACGTAGCCCTGTGTCGTGTAATAATGGGACCAGTTTGTTTAAGCAGTCGTCAAGATCTCCGGGTGTGAAAAGGTATCCGGTTTTGCCGTCTTGATCTGGAGGGATAATATCCGGTATACCGCCAGCACGTGCAGCTACCACGGGGATACCTGATGACATGGCCTCGAGAACAACTTGGCCGAGTGTTTCGGATTCTGAAGGCATTAGAAATATATCTCCGCTAGCAAACGCTTGAGATAATTCCTCACCTTGTAACATCCCTGTGAAAACTGCTGGCATGCCTTCGAATAGTTTTTCAAGATCCTCCCTGCCAAATATAAATTTTTGTAATTTTGTGGGTAAAATGCATCAAAATGCAACAAAGTTTGGTTTAGCTCCTCATATTTAGGGCCGTTTATCAAGCGCTTATGTTATATATATATATATATAGGGCCAGGTTCAGGGGAAAAAGTAAAAAAAAACTGAAGAACACCTTGGGAGCTCTTCATATGGATGGTATGCACAAATGTATAATGGTAATTTGCAACATGCATTTGTGCATGTGCACTAATGCATACATATGCACTGGTGCATAGGAAAAAAACCAGCTTCATTCGCTTGTATGCATTTGTGCATACCGTCTGGATGGAGGGCTCCCAGAGTGTTCTTCAGTTTTCTCTCTTTTTAGCGTTTTCCCCTGAACCTCCCTCCCTCCCTCTCTCTCTCTCTATATATATATGTATATATATAGAGTTCATGTGGATATACCTGTATGGACCATCTCCAACTAATGCTATTCTTGCTTCTGGGATCTTTTCCATGACACTGCGCAAATAATAAATCAATGAGCACTTAAAGAAATCTACATCGTTTTATTTATTTTAAAGTTTTTTCAATGTTAAATTACCTATTTACCCGTTATCATTATTACAGTTAATTTCATTTATTTAGATCTATATAAGATTTCATATGTGCAAGAATATAGATGGATGCATGACATGTGAATTCCGAGATTCGAAAATTGTAAAAAATGAGGATAGATGGTGAGTTTATTTATGTGTATATGTTTTGTACATATACAAATCTATCAACCAAAATGAAATAAAAGAAGTTATTTTGTTACTTATAAATAAAATATCCAATATGAAAATACGGGCAACATGTACGATTTTACCTTTTAAGGAAATCTAAACTTTTCTCGACTCCAATACGACCAACATGTACGATCAGCGGCTGATCAGGTTCACCATTGCTGTTTATAACACAAATAGATGCAATGAAATCACAAAGGAGATGAACATTGTTGTGAACATCTTCTCTAACCATCGTACTTTTTTTTGTTTCAAATGAACCCCACACTTGCAAAAACTCAATAATATATAACAATATAGTTTGCAATTATGAGCAGTTTTGTAGAAAATGTGACAAGTGTTATAATTGTTTTTATGGATTTTTGCATTTTTTGCAAGAATGATAGTTGGTTCTTAATGGAAACCACATACCTTAGTCTAACTCGCATTTCTTGAGATTTAAATTTTGGATGGAAACTATCTGAATCGACACCCTTATTCCATAGACGGATTTTATTAGCTGAAAAAAGCAAAGCAAATAACATTTTATTTCATTCATAATGATAACTATTCTGCCAGAATATATTATGACACATATGGGATATTTAAGAGAACAACCTTCTCACGTTCTCATAGATTTTAAAGCATTCTATTCATCTTTATAATAACAACAATTTTATTTTTTTACCCTTTTTTTACGTAATTTCTAGCAAAAAATATGGTTACCTGCTGCAACTTTGGCATCTCTGAGATCCTCTGCAATAGCGGCTGATGGCACCAATGTAAGATCGGCGGCTCTGTGAAGAAACTCTTGACCAAATAATAAAAATAGCGTCATTTCTAACCTCAAAATTCCTAAATATGGAAAGACAAGAGTTGAAAGGAAGAATCGTCACATACTTATAACTAACCACATTGGCTGAACGAGCCAGCTATAGGTGTATCTTGGTATGTATCTGCATTAAAAGTACACCATTTTTTTGTTGAAGAACCAAATATGTGTATGCACGTAAATGTAATATAGATATCTCATTTTGATGCTTTCCCTTCTCTTTCAATCTTAAGTATTATAGATATGACACTAGGATGTAGCACATATATTAATATTTGGCTCAGATATTTTACTTACACGGGCACGTGTGTATGGTAGGACATCACTATGGGTACAGACAACATTTTTGCAATTGCAAGCGCTCCAAAAACCTAATAATTGATGGTAAAAGGGTTAGTAAAGCTAAACCAGCTACATGTTCAAAGAAAAGCATGTGCATGTGTATGTGTGTGTATATATAGATATATAGAGGGAAGCATGTGTATGTGTCGTGCTCGTGTTCAAAGAAAAGCATGTGTATGTGTCGTGCTCTCACTTGTCCTTGAGTTCTCATTTGAACCCGCCCCTAGATAGGGGGAAACCTAAAAAAAACTGAAGAACACCTTGGGAGCCCTTCATCTAGCCGGTATGCATAAATGCATACAAGTGATTGGAGCTGTTTTTTTCTATGCACCAGTGCACATATATATATATAGACTTTGGTTCATTTACAAACTGGATGAAGGGTACATATATATATATATATGCATTAGTGCATATGCACAAATGCATGTTACAAATTACCGGTATGCATTTGTCCATACCGTCCAGATGGAGGGGTCCCAGGGTGTTCTTCAGTTTTATCTTTTTTTGGCGTTTTCCCCTAAACCTGACCCTATATATATATCTATATATCTATATATATATATCTATATATATATATATATATATATATATAGAGAGAGAGAGAGAGAGAATGTACCATAATGCCAGGAGAGGAGGCATGGATGATGTCTGGCTTGAATTGTTTAACCTCACTGATAATTCTAGGGCTTAGGGCAAGGGAAAGTGGCACCTTCTGATACCACGGGAAAGGGAAGCTGCAGAAAGAACAAATAAATCATTTACACATTTAACATCATAAGATTTAAGTCTTGTTTAAGCAATGAAAAAGGAATCTAAAAAGCAATGAACCTTCTTGAGCCAACCAATATTGCTCCATGAAATTCTTCAGGTACCCCTTCATGAGTTGTTATAACCATCACCTAGTACAACACAAAAGTAACCCAAGTATATCAATTGCATATGCTTTTTAGCAAAGAAAGTATTCACATTTCTGACTCCTAAATCCATCTCCATCATTTCATGCAAGTCAATTAGATATACGTCAACATCAACAAAGATAATATATCTACATTTGTAACACAAATCCGTGAATGAAGGCTTGTTTATCCCACTTAATATAAATACCCAATGAGGTCATAGTGAATCACATAAGCATAGATTACCAAGAAAAGTGAACGGATCCAAGCCATGGAAGCTCAACAAAGAATGTATAAGGTATTATTAATAAAACAACTGAAAGACATCAATGTGTATATATAGTGTATAATATAACAAACGTACCTCATCCCCCATCTCGCGCAAATATTTGATGAAGTTTTGGAACCGGTTCTTGTATCCTGACACGTACCTGCAACAGAGATCAAATAGCAGCAAATGAACCTTGATCAATTTGGTTTTAAGAGGTGATTATGCAAGTACGTACTAATATGTTCTTTTTAAGTACTAACAATTCACTTTTTAACTAAATGACCTTATGGATGTAGAAAGATGTGCTATTATGTGTGTGAAATTTGATTAAAAGGGATTATTATAAACCGAAACTTATCGAGTGTGCTTTTTAAGGTCAAAGATGCAAATATTGCTTAAAAAGTTGAAATACCAAAAGGGGTTCCTTTGAATAGAGAGAATAAGAAACTAAAAGGCTCTTTGCATTTGCATTTGCAAGGATAATATGGTAATTAGGTAATTCGGTAGAGTGACCACCTACATAACATATATGTTCTGTTACATCCCCTTTATACTGCCTATGTTACAAAAAAGCAAACATCTGAAAATGGGATGAACGGATTACAAGAGCCGGTTTTGACCAAAAGAGAAATTTATATTGGTTACGGTTCAGAGTCTTATACTACCACCGTTAAACACAAGAAAATCATGTAAATAGCATACCATTCAAATACCAATCTTATGCCATTAAAACATACATGTTATTCTTGGTGATAACCAATCACTTGAATCAGTGAATGGCAAAAAGATTGTAATTACAAATTGAAACTACCTTCCACCTAGCAAAAACCCACCATTTTATGTGATGAAAAGCATCAAAATCACAATATATTAAAGGAATTATTGGCAAGAACATATAAGAGATTTCTTGTCCACTAACTCAATGATCAAATCACACGACATTAAATGTAAAGCAGTTGACTTTCTACCCTCAAAAATGAAGAAAAATCAAAAACAAATTGCAAGAAGTATTCATCAGCAACAACAAACAGGTGCATTATTGTACACTATTTGTAAGAACAAATTCAAATCTTATGAATCTAACAAGAACAGAATAGAAGTATGCTAATCATTGTAAAGCAAAATGGAAGGAGTCAAAAGTAATAATAAATCAAAAGAAAGACTCACGCAAAGGGAGAAGGCTCAACAAAGAGAGCAATACGCCTAGGTTTCGTAGTAATCTCAGATTCAACCTGAAAAGGAGGACCCTCTTCTTCATCTTTTCTCAACTCCTCAATTGTCATTTCTTTCTTGCTCCAAAAACCCAAAAAGATTCCTTATATATGGGAGTCTTTAGAGTAGTAAAGATTATGGTGTTTGTTCTAAAACAAGAAAATCTTGAAAGTAGCAGTAAGCACAGATGCAGATGCAGAGGCAAAGGAGGGAAGAGAGAAGAGATGGTGAATTATAGTGAATAAAACCTGTTGGCATTATGATTAATATATATATATATATGGTGACTTGTAAGCAAGTAGAAAAGTAGGGGATTTTTTTAATTTGGGGGAAAAAAAAGAGAGAATAATTTAGTCGATTGGGGGAATCGTAGGGGAAGAGTATTAGAAATGGATTATGGATATTCGATGATGAAAAATTGGAATCATCTTAAGCATATGCCAATTGAGATGAAGGATGATGAATGAATACTCTGGCAGGGTGGGGTCTCTTGATTGCTGCTGACAGTGATGTTTGCAAGCTCAACCTCACATTGATCACCCTATATTATTTTTTTTCTTCATCTTAATTAACACATGGTTCATAAACAAAACCATTATCAAGTTAAATTTAAAAAGAAATTGACTGAATCATGCATCTGAATGAATACATGTGATTGTCGATTTTGAACTGAATATTTTTTATTAAATTATTCACAAAATCAAACCTACTCTCCTCTCCCTACCAAACCCCAAGACGACATGTGAAAATGCGTGCCTTCAAGGAACATTTTATGAAACAAAAACCTGAAGTCAGCATCTATATAAGAAAGCACAATACAATAGAACTAAATACCGTATGGGTTTCAATTTTCAAGGACGAATTGTGAGAAAGGAGGAGTAACTAGGGTTTGGCGGAGAAGGGAACAAAGCAGGCGCTGATAACAGGGGAAATGGAGTTGGTATACCAAGTGTTCGACGAAATGTCTCAGATAGATATTCAGAAAAAATGCTAAAATCCATAAAACATAGCATCTTCACGAACAAGGTGTAGTAGAATAGTAGATGTTGAAAGACAGTCGACAAGACTTCCAAAGGGAATTAGAGGCAGGGGTAGGACTGGAATTTTGAAATATAGTAGGGATAAATTTGTACTTAATAATAAAAACATCAAAATTATTATAAAATAACGGATTTCAGAGAGAGAATATGAGGGTCAAAAGTTTTAATTTTATTCCATATGAATACATATTTATATTCATAAATGAATTAGTCTACAAGAATCATAATACTTATCTAATACATATATTTACCAATAATAAAGGGATTGACATCCATTCCATATTTATCTATTTCCATAACACTCAACCTTGGATGTCGATTAAGAGTACTATGTCTCATTAAAACCTTACTAAGTAAAACCAGTGGAAAAAAACTTAGTGAAGGAAAAAGAGTACATAGTCACTTCAAATACGCTTGGGGTTGTTGCCTCATTAAAACCCTTGTTAGGAAACCTAATTGGGACAAAACCATGATCAAGGGAAAAAGAGTGCAACGCGTATTTTCTCCCCCTGATAATTACATCACTTGAGTTCTTTAAGTCGGTGCATCCCAATTCCATGGACCAGTCTTTGAAACGTTGAGTTCGGAAGAGACTTGGTGAACAAATCAGCTAGGTTCTCACATGAACGAACTTGTTAAACACTGATGTCGCCGCTTATCTGCAAATCATGTGTGAAGAAGAATTTTGGAAGTATATGCTTTGTTCTGTCTCCTTTAATGTATCATTCCTTGAGTTGAGCAATACATGTTGCATTATCTTCATATAAGACTGTTGGTAACTCTTTATCTGAAATAATACCGCAGGATCCTCGAACATGTTGTATTACATTTCTCAACCAAACACATTCCCTACTAGCTTCGTGGATGGCTAAGATCTCGGCATGATTCGACGAAGTAGCTGTTATGGTATGTTTCGTGGAGCGCCATGAAATCGTTGTTCCACCAATAGTGAATACATATCCGGTTTGCGATCGACCAGTATGGGGCTCTGATAGATATCCGACATCTGCAAAACCAATTAAACGTGTCGTTGATTGGTTAGTAAAGTATAGACCCATATCTTTGGTACCTTGGAGGTATCGAAATATTTTCTTTACTCCATTCTAGTGCCTCTTTGTTGGACACAAGTTATATCTCGCTAATAGATTCAAAGAAAAAGACATGTCTGGTCTTGTATGACCTGCGAGAAACATTAGTGCCCCAATCGCACTTAGATATGGTACTTCAGGACCAAGAATATCTTCATTATTTGTTGGAGGTCGAAAAGGGTCTTTCTCAACATCAAGTGACCTCACAACCATAGGTGTGCTCATTGGATGTGATTTATCTATATAAAACCTTTTCAACACCTTTTCTATATAAGTTTCTTGATGCACAAGAACTCCATCTTTAAGATGCTTTTTCAAATATTCCATTGCCCGAGGAAGCTCACCGGAAGTTCCTATTATATGTAAATCATCTACATACACGAAAATTATGACAAACTCGGGTCCAGATTTCTTTATAAAGATACATGGGCAAATCGAATCATTCTTTTAACCTTCTTTCAGCAAATATTCGCTAAGGCGATTGTACCACATACGCCTGACTGTTTCAAACCACATAATGATTTATTTTATTTAATCGAGCAATGTTCTCGAGAACTTACTTTGCATGATTCAGGCAGTTTCAATCCTTCAGGGAGTTTCATGTAAATATCAGTGTCAAGTGACCCATATAAATAAGTTGTCACAACATCCATTAAACGTATATCAATACCTTCTTGTATTACCAGACTTATAAGGTATCGGAAAGTAGTTGCATCCACCACGGGAGAATAAGTCTCCTCATAATCAATTCCGGGTCTTTGTGTGCGACTAGTCGTGCTTTATATCTCACAATTTCATTTTCTCATTACGTTTTCTTATGAAGACCCATTTATATCCAACGAGTTTTATACCCTCGGATGTACGGACAACAGGTCCAAAAACTTCCCGTTTCATTAGTGAGTTCAATTTTGCCTGCATTGCATCTTTCCAGTTTGGCCAATCCTTTCTGTGCATGCGCTCATTGACAGACTTTAGTTCTTGATCCTCCTCATTTTCCATCACATTTAGCGCTATATTATATGCAAAGATATATTCGACTTCGGTTGTATTTCGATTCCATATTTGTCTAGACATGATATAATTTTTTGAGATCTCTTCATTTTCAGGTACCTGAGGTTCTTCTGGAACCATCATGTCTAGTGTCTCATCAGGAGACTCATCTGGCGTTTCTCTTACCTCGTTTTGACCATCTTGGTTATTAGAATAGTAGATGTTGAAAGACAGTCGACAAGACTTCCGAAGGGAATTAGAGAGGCAGGGGTAGGACTGGAATTTTGAAATATAGCAGGGATAAATTTGTACTTAATAATAAAAACATCAAAATATGATAAATAACACTATTTAATATCACTAAAAAACACCATATCTAACCCTAATTCGTACAATTTGGTGAATACTGAATAGTATCTCATTAATCTCGAATCTCGATGATATACAATTTATTATCGTAGAATCAGGCTCTATTATGTGGCCGGGTCGGACGAATGCCAAGACTCACAGGGCCAAATTTTTCGGATATATTATATAGAGATGGCCAAAAACCGGGCTCGGACCGGGTCGCGCCTCAATCGGTCCTGGGCCTCAACAGTAATTTTCATACCTGCCTTTTGTAACCGGTCTAGGTCCCGTTCCTAACAATTTCAAGCCGGCTCGTTTAGTGTGTTATCGTAACCGGTCACGAAAACCAGTCCCCGTCCCGGGCTCAGACCGGGCCTTCAATAAAAAAAAATATTTTAATTCTTTTATAAAAATATTAATTTTATTTATTAATTTTATATATTATATATGTAATCGGGTCACTCAAATACACCTTAAAACACGTTTTATTGTAGTTTTATAATTGATTTTCAAACAAATACACTTAAAAAATACGTTTATTATAATTTTATAATTGATCTTCATTCAAATACATTTAAAAAATATGTTTTATTATAAATTGTAATTATTTTTCAATCAAATACACTTAGATAGTTAGAAACACATAAAAATACATATAAAAATATATATAAAAATACATTTTTTTATAAAAATTGGGCCAGGCCTTAACCGGTCCCATAACCGGTCCCGTAACCGTGTCTCGGGCTAGGCCGGGCCGTCGAAACTCTCCAAAAGTGTAATCGGTCTCATATTTCAGGCCTATAACCGGTCCCGGATCTCAATCGGATTCGGTCCCGGGCCAGCCGGGCCCAAACGGCCATCTCTAATATTATATAGTATATGACAATAGTTTTAAAAAAATCAAAAAATAAAAGAGAATTTTTTTATTATTATTAATATAATTCAAAAATAATTTAGCATTATATTAAGGGCCCGAATATATATTCATTAATTACATTGGAGAAAACAAATATGTAAAAAAAAAATTAAATGGTTGTTCATTTTGTAGTATTGTTTACTGTTTCTCTAAATCTTTTACATACTACTAAAATCTAAAACTACACTCCTATAAAATATTGATATATTCTTCATCATCCATCTCCAACCGACTCTTATTATTATTTCATCCGCATAAAATTTATTATTGGATTGGAATATAGTAATTTCTTGTTATTAATTGTATTGTAACCTTTGCCCTCCTATAAGGTCAGGGTTTCAAACCTCACCAAATGTGAGGAATGTGTGTAAGTTTATTTGTTGCATTTGTCGTAATACTATATACTTAAAAAACTAAGAAAACTCATATCTTTTGATAAAAAAAATATCAACCATAATGACACAATCTAAATTATATCTATATTTAGGATTTCAAAACTACCTTTGTTTTTCCATACATTATTGACTCACTATTAAGACCTTAAACTAAATCATTATTTAAAAATGTGTTACTCTGTATAGTCAACATTGTGACTCCAAATGATGTTAATCTATATGTTAAAGTTATATGTTATGTACTGACCCAAGCCCATTAATAAAATATGTTCTAGAAAGAGGTAGTTCTAGTATTGTTTAGCATAGACTCCTAGATTGAGTTAATGGGTAGGGAGTAATCGGGAATGAAAGATCATCCAGAAAATTGTCGATCACTTTGTTTAGGAGAGACTAGTCTCTCGAATGCTAGATATTCCCAAATTAATTTCCATTTAATCGTACAATTGATTCCTTCCTTTGATAATGTTGTTACTCTTTTGATAATGTTGTACAACAGCATAGAATATTTTTTGTATAACTTCTTCATTGGATCATATTATGTTAGTTGCTCATGACTTCTGAGGTGCTTGGTTGGGAGCAACTAGGGGCGGAGCCATACTTCTTTTCTAGGGGGTGCCTAGAAAAATGTAAGAAAAATCACGATTTCTAGATTATGAAACCCTTTTAAGTATATATATTTTAATAAATACTTGTCCTAAAAGTAGTGGTAAAATAAGAGTTGAAAAACATGAGTGACCTAAATAACATAACTACATTTATATTTATACAAAAAATATAAAATGTGTATAGACAATCATTTAAATAAGAAAAACTCTTTGAAAATACATGAAATTTTATCTTAATGGGAAAGGGGTAAATCTTAATTTTGAATTCACCGTGGTCTCTAGCTGTAAATTTTAGATGTTTATTAGGTGAGTCCAATATTAGAAAGACTCAATTAAAATGTAGAATTTGGATGTTTATTAACTGAGTCCAAAATTAAGGAGCCCAACTAAAATAAAAGCACATGGTATAGTCGTCCTAATGTGGTATAGTCGTCCTAATGTGGTTCCATGAGCCTACATGGCACCACGGGAAAAACTAGGGACATCTTGGAGCTTCCACTAGCTTCGCCAAACATGTTGAACTCCAGGAATTCGTCTCTAGCTTTTGATCGCCTTTTCTTTGGTCCATGCCTCCAATTACAATATAATTTAAAAGAAGCCAGGCTATCATAACCTATTCTATTAGAATTTCAAAAAACCGCAAAACGACATGCAAGTTGCAACAATTAAAATTACAACACGTCGTTAAAATACATTTTAATTTACCAAAACAAGTAAACAACCACGGGTCTTAGGTAATACCATGTCCATAATTTTTTTTATATAAACATACATGAACATGATCATAATAAATAAGCATACATTTACGACCATAAAGTGAATGAGCACAAAATCAAACGTAACAAGGTGTCAAGCATGACCTTCACCACGTCCCAATGGGTCATGGAATTTTGGACAACTCTTAACCATCCCCTAATCACAATTCACAATTGTACCACCATTCTAAAGGGCATAAGTGTGTTAATGTGGCTCTGATATCACTTTTGAGTTTTCTAAACATGCTAGCAATCATATAAAAGCATAAAGTTCTAATCTTTATGTGTAAAAACATTTTGAAACATAAAGGTTACAACTTTATTTAGTTATAAATTAGTGAATACATAATAATCAAAACTTTATTAACCTAGAGGCATGAAAAATCAAACTTGATCATAATGTAAGGATGTATAAACATAAAGTTACAAACATTATGTACAAACAACATGTTTACATGCATGAAAACATAAAAGAAACATATTATTACATAAAGTTACAAACATTATACAATAAGATGTCTAACCCTATTAGTGGATCCAAAAACATAAAACCAAAGAGATTTGGAAAAGTATATCCTAAAAAAAGGTAAAATGTTGAATCTTGATCCCTGCATCCAAAGAAGGATTCCTCCTTAGACATACACCCTTGATTCCAAGCTTCAATCTAGTGCTAGCTTAGAAATTCCACTTGATCTTGTATGTATCTTTCCCAATAATCAATAGAGTTTCAAACTTTATTGATTTTTCTTACTCAAACTCAAAGAACAAAATTAGTGTTATGGACCCCTAATTTTGGCACCTAAGAAGAGATAGGGGAGAGAGCGGTCTAGGTCTAGGGTTTATAATTTGTGAGAAAAAAGAAGCTTAAGTACTCTCATCATCATGGGCTGACGACTTTTATCATAAATTAGTATTTAGTTTAATTAATTACAAATTAGACGAGTTAACTGGTTTAATCAGGATAGTTCCGACGGATTTCCGGCGAAATTATAATCCGTCGGAAACTTATTACCATTTTATTAATTTATTTTTATTAACTTAGTGTTCCGACGGACATTTGTGATTGTTGACTTTTGTTGAATCCGTCGGAAAATTTCCGACGACCAAATCCGTCGGAAACTGTCTGTCGGAACTGGCCATTTGTTTAGTAGTGTAAAGGTCTTCTATTTAGATTATTATGGGTCTTTTAATAACCAAAAGAACTTATTACAAATCTATAGAATGCAATTAATTAATTAGTTTTATAACAATAAAATTGCATAACCGCAAAAGCTCCTTAGTTATCACAATTACAGTTTTAAATATACATGCTAATTATCATTCTACTAGAATAATATATATATATATATATATATAATTGTAAACATATAATTATTCATTTATATATATATATGTATTATAAACACCTGGATATTTGTAACACGCTATAACTTTTGGAAGTTATTTTGGAACTAAGAGAAGTAGAAGGACTAGAGTTGTTAAACATTTAAAAAATGGTTCGAGGGTTGGACATTAACTCAAAGTGAGAGGGTTTGTTTGGCCAAATCACCAAGGATTTGAAATTTGAAATCAAAATCCGGTCACCAATAGTTGAAGCCACATTTGGCATTCATTTTGGCCTTGTTTTGAACGGAATTTAAGTGCAAACGGTTCGCCAATAAGGGAAGAAAAATCCTCTGGATTTGCATGAAATGATCGAGAAATGAAAAATAAATTGAGATAGAGAGAACTAGGGCTCGTTCAAGTAGAAAGCATCGATATGGTATTTGGAAGCGAGCAAATAACGTGTAAGCCTACTCTAATTCAAGCGAATTTCACATTTTCTTGCTATCGTGCTAACATGAATGCATGATGTTATGACTCTGGAAATTATATGAAGTGAGTTATTTAAATTATGAAGCATAAATGGATGATGTTAAATTGAAGATATAATAGAAGTTCTTAAAACCCTCAGAGGTGTGTGCTAGGGACAAAAGGCTAAAAAGATGAATATCCTTTAAGTGAGGCGACTTTGGCAAGTCAATGGTACCGATTTTGTTGTCTGAACAAATGAGTAGCAAGAACCAGTATTGCTTTGTGTAGTCACTTTGTGAGTTTGTTATGTGAGTACATAAGTTCATTGATTGTAAGATGTAAAACTTAAATGTGTTATGTGTGATGCTTTAATTGTGAGAAGATTGCTTATTTCTATGTTATGTCATGATCAATGTTATTATTGAATTTTGGGATCATTGAGCTACTTAGCTGACTAATATCACACATCTCATGAAGAAGAACTTCAGGAATAGATAAAGTCAAAGGCCGAGTCTTGCATTAGTCTAGATGACAATGTATTATTTAAATTCTCATGTTGAGTGTATGAATAGCATTAAGTATGTTGTACTAGTATACTTGAAGACCGTTGTAGACTATGGTTGTATTTACCATTAAGACAAATTAAGAAAGTATGTGAAATCAATTGTTGCTCCTTGAGAGTTGCGTAAGATGTCATTTCCCTCTAAGGAGCGTTTAGAGATGTGTAACAAGTATCATATCTATTCCTATTTTTTTAAACAATTAAAAAATGAAGAAACCTTAACATCCAGACATGGAGAAACACATAACTTAGGTAGATTATTAGGTTTTCTATATATTTTGTTCGGTTTATTTAATTCTGAACTTTCTCCGAACTATCCCATAACTAGTTTATGAATTAGAACATGATTTTAAATCTAACTCAATATCACTTTGGTTTCATTTATTTTCTTCTTTTTGATGAAATTCTTTTAGGAAGAAAATGGAAGTTCAATTTCACTTTATGATTTTTGTGATATCTAGACGTAAACAAGCTAAACCGGGTCGAGTAGTGAGTTATTCGAGCTCAACTCGAAAAAATAATACCAGACTCGAGCTCGAATAATCTTTTCAAAGTACGACTCGAACTCTAATATTTTTTATATTAGCGAATTCAAGCTCGATGCTCGTTGACGGACTCGAACTCACTGTTGCTTACCTCGTTTATTAGCTCCAAGCCTCCAACTCGATAACTTTATATTTTTATTGAAAATTTTATAAAAATATGAGCATGTTAACTCAAAAAATTATATGCTCAAACAGCTCGGATCGACCCGACCGACTCATCGAGTTTCCGAACGAGTACCGACTCATCGTGTTTTTGGACGAGTACTGACTCGTCGGGTTTTCGATCGAGTCTAGTTGAACAGTGGTATTATGAAGCTCGAATTGGTATCTACCTATTCTCATAAATGGATGGGCTTTAGGCTTTCACATACATGGGCTACACATTTGGGCTGGGTCCATATCTTTGAAAGGGAAGCTTTTCAATTTGCACCGTTTGGGCCTTGGGTCAAACCTATTATCGTTTTTATTTGTATTATAAGTATATAATATATTACTGAGCGTCAATTTATGAATAGAAAAACATATAAATGCTTTAATAATATTCTACTTTCAGATGATATATTTGCTTAAACGATCAATAAACTATTTTTATTTTGCATGTATAGAGAAACGTCTCTTTTGTGGATTAATATGCATTTTGAAGTTGCAAGAATCCGTTTGGAAATATGCATTCAGTATATAATTCTAAAAACCTTTTTATTTAAATTTAATATATTTTCATGTGACCTTTATTCTTTATCATTGGAAGTTAATTTACTCACATAATATTAAAATAGAATTCAATTTCGATTCTGAAATTGAACTTTTAATCATGTTTCATACTTCTTTTGTTAATGACCCCTTTACACACACACACACACGTGTGTATATATATATATATATATATGATTTTGTATGTAAATCATATGTAATTTTGTACATGAAAAATTTCATTTACAAAATGATTGACTGGGTCTTGTCATCGCATTCTCGTAAATTATTACCGCCCTCGTAAATTGGTACTTGTTTTGTTGGATAAATTCTCAGTTATGGAAGTTATTTACATGCTGCAAAACATTGAGATGTTATAGATTTAGACTTAATACTTGGTGATTGATTGATATATGAGTATTATATATTGTCTTTTGTTGAGTTTTGGGTCTTTACAAGGTTCAAGGAAAAAGCTTAAAAAACAAACTGAGGAACAACCTGGTAGCCCTCCATCTTGACGATATACATACAAACGATTGAAGCTGTTTTTTTTTCTATATATGCACGAGTGCATGTTATAACTTACCAGTATGCATGTGCATACCGTCTAGATGGATGGTTCTCAGGGTGTTTTTTAGTTTTCCATTTTTTTAAAGATTTTTCTCCAAAATCTGATCCTAGTTTTTTAAATTTTATGTTTTTGGTTTTCTAATCCACGATATTGATTTAAATGATTATCTTATCAATACTTTAAAATTATTGGTATATATGATGTTGTTTCGGGGTTCTTAGCAAGTTGAAGATTCGTGTAAAAAAAGGGTTAAGATGAGAAGGATAACAAGAGATTTGAACGCTTGTTCACTTTTAATTCTATACGTGATTACCATGAATGCGTTTTAGAATGGAATTGATCTGGTACATCTCGAGACACCTATTAGTGTTGACATTCAATTAAGACTGATCCAATGGTGAAGATTTTTTCTATATTCCTCACCATAATTTTCTTTTCCTCACCAGATTGAGCAAATGCTAAAACTAGGTCCATTCTGGATATTTCATAGTCTTGGCTGAGATGTAAAAAATGTATTTTGACAAGTATGAAAAATAATCTTTAATATATTGTTTTTATTATCAGACAGAGTACTAAATACAAGAAATATTTATAATTTATATGAAACCGTTTTTTCGAGTATCATTACGCATAAAATCAATCAATAATAGTGGTTTTCTAAATTAATAGTATCTATCTTATCTTTTTTCACATAACACCGTTAATCTGGTCCACACAAAAAAACATCCAATTATAGATATATCTTTAATTAATATATAGATTGACAACATTTGTGTTACAATTTTAACTACTCCGAGTAACTGTATTCTATGTGAATCAATATAAATCAGTTGGATTTCCGTCTTATCTCATGTTAATGTTCTTAAATCACTATTTTAAACTTTTAGGGTCTAACAAGTTTTTTTTGAACCATCCATTTGAATATCAAAAGTCTATATATGTTGGCTTTAACTTGAGACTTATTCTTGTTTTTTATAGATAGGGGAGTACTAAATATTCATGGACATAATATTAGATAATAAAAAGTCAATAATATATGAGAAATAAAGGAGAGTTTTGAAATCTTAAATATAAATATAAAATATAAATACAAGTATAAGTTGGATCGTCACATATGGTTAATAATTTGTTTTCTAAAAGTTAGAAGTTTTCTTAGTTAATAACAAGAAACCTACTTTATTCTTATATAAAAAGAGAACTCATACATATTAAATAATCAAGAGAGTTGGTGGGAAATGACTAATGGAGAAGATTATCAAGGGTTTAAAGATAATTAAATAGTTTTGGACTTTAATTGATACCATATAAAAAAAACCCTAGGGAAACAACAAGCAACACCATAAATAAATAAATGATCAATTAACTTTTTACGTATTTTTTCTGTAACATATATAATTAACATGTTTCAGTTGTTAATATAAACTAAATTATTTTCGGGTCTTGATTTATACTATAATTAAAGCGACCAAACGTGTCGTATAAACTTATCACAACACTGTTAGATAGAACACGCAAGTGTTTAATTCTATAAACTAATGTCCGACATAATAATCTATTAGAATAATTAAACACTATTGATATCTTATAAGCTCGATTTTGTTTTAATGTTTTCTTTTAGGTCATTTTATTACGTTGTCATATGGTTATAGACTAGCTTTTACCGACTAATTTATCAGCAAACTATTTAGTATTTAACTCATTAATCAACAGTTAACTTATCAACTAATTTAACCAAAATCCGATCCATCCATTTGGAATCTATATTTAATTTTTTGATCGAGTATATATATCAAGTTGTTTAAAAGAAAAAGAAAAAAAAACCCATGGGAGATATCTTATGGACGTAGTGGACGAGAATCCACTTAGCAAACAATGGAATCCTGTGTTGACTACTTCCAATGGAGTTTCTTTCTGGATTCCTTAATGTCTGCCACCACTTCTACAAACCATTCGTGCAAACTGCATAAAACCTGCAACTTTTCCAAAAGGGAAATCCTTTGTACTTTTCCATTTCCATCAACTCTTCTTCTACTTATCTTTATCATCCCTTTTCACATGTGAATCCAAATAAACCTCACACACTTTAATTAGGGTTTAATTTGAGGAGGGTGTGATGCATACTATATACGTTATTGAACGAAAGACTTTTTTTTTACGGATTTTTTCTTGAGAAATTTATTGTTAAAGGGTGATTTTTCACAAAATCGTCATAAAAAGTGGTAGATAAACTGTTGGTGGGTAATTCATTAGTGACAGATTATCAAGGATTCTCTGGTGATCCATTAGTATTTTCTCGAAAAACATCGGATTCTACTGAACCATTGGTTTTTTTTGGATAATCTATCGCCCGTTGGTAATCACCACGAAAATATCCGTGGATGATTTATTTGGAAAGGTGTCCTAGACTCTGCCTTGACTAATTCCGACAAATTATTACCGCAAGACATTAGTCCTGAAAAACCCAATGACCACAATTGTTGTGTATGTCTGGATTCGAAGCCTGTACAGAAGGATATTCCACCACATCCCCAGGACCTCAACCACTACACCACAACCCTTGTGGTTTCTCTGGATGAATTTCGTTGGTAAAAGTCATTTGTTTTGTATAGTAGTGATAGATTTTTTTGTTACTTCAAGGACGAGTATGAACCATGAAAAACTCTTGAGATTTGAATCGGAATAAGAGGCCGGGGTGTTAAAGAAAAACTAAAAAACATAGAAAATGACTTGAATTAAATCGAAAAAACTGGATATTTACGAGTCCATTTGGGCTTTGATTCATAGATATAGGTTCGGACCTCATTAGAACCATAGGTGCTTAATCATTTAAAAACCCATGAAATTGTGATAATATTAATTTTGAACTTATGTACCGTGTGTTATTTCATATGATTGTTTTTTCTATCTAGGCATAGTATTTAATGTATTCATTAACATATATTTGTTTCATATATTTTTTATTTTATATGTAATCATTTCACAATTTGAAACTTTTTACATGTAACTTTTGTTTCAGAAACATGCCAAAAAGGTTCACATTGTGAACCGAGTACACGTGAAACAATCAAATTGTGAAACAAATATATGTTATCGATATTCTAAATCCTAGTCTTAGATGAAACAAAATCATATGAAATAACACATAATGCACAAGTTCTCAAAGTTATCACACAATTTCATGGTTTCTCAAAAGAAGGTCCCCCTAGAACCATATATATATATATGTGTGTGTGTGTGTGTGTGTGTGTGCATGTAGAGAGAGAGAAGGAAGGTTCAAGGAAAAAAACACTAAAAGAAAAGAAAACTGAAAAACATCCTGGAAGCCCTCCATCCAGACGGTATGCACTAATGCATACAAACGTTTTTTTCTTTCTATGCACCAATGTTTCTATATAATTACATATGCATTAGTGCATATGCATAAATGCATGTTACCAATTACCGATATGCATTAGCGCATACCGTCAAGATGGAGGGCTCCCAAGATGTTATTCAATTTTTTTTTTGGCATGTTCCCTGAACCTAACCCTCGGGTTCAAAGTCGCCCAGGTCCCTTGAACACCCCGTTAATATAAAATCATTAATGATTTTGTACCGTTCTCTTATTTCTTTAAATAGGTTTCATTTCCGTATGAACCTCCCCTATATATATATATATATATATATATGGGGTGGTATCCGTTGCAAACTATTCAATATTTGCAAACTTGCAAACTCACCATTATCCAATAGAAATAAGCCACGTGGATAATATTGTTTTAATATATTTTTTAATTTTTTTAATAGTTTATTAATTCATTGTGGGTATCATCGTCATTTTATAATTTAACCAATTTTTAATTAATATTTATTAATTTCCTGCCATGAACACACTTTCCGACGACTTCGTCTTATCCGGCGAGTTTTCCGACAAGTTTCGCCATTCATGAATGCACTTTCGTAATTCGTGAATACACTTTCACCATTCGTGAACACTTTCAACATTCATGAATATCCACTTGGTGTTTTATTATTGTGTTCACTACGAGTTTGCACAGTTTGCAAAAATCGATTAGTTTGCAACGAATACCACCTCGTACATATATATATAATATATAAATATATATATATATAGAGAGAGAGAGAGAGAGAAAAGTTCAAATGCGAACTCAAACTTGGTTGTGAACACAGAGGCGGATACAGAAATTTTGGTAATGGGGGTCGGAGTTTAAGTAGCGTAATTTAAAAAATAATATATTTAAATTAGATAAAAGAGCATATAAAAATGAGTCATTACTACCGTTTCATGATGTTAAAGATTTGAGCTTTTAACGAGATACTCGAGCTCAAGCTTGAGTTGATCTTGAATAAAGTAACTCGTTTAACTTGATGACTTGAGCTTTGTAATATTAATCGATGTTCAATTCAACTCATTTCAAAACTCGATTAAAATTTTGAATCGAGTCAAGCCACTTGAACATACCTATTTTTGAGCAAAAAATATTAATTTTCATAAATCATAATCCTAAAACATAAAAACTATCGAGTTCTAGTGAATAAATAAGTTAATCCTTGAGTTAGAGCCATAATGAGCTTAAATTTTCGTTATAATGTATATATATATAACTCAAACTTGATAAATGAGCACCAAGCTCAAGCTTAAACATTGTTAAAAAAAATACGAGCTCGAGCCCTATGTTGAATAAGTTATTTGAGCTCGATCTTTGTATTAATTTTTCGAGCGAAGGTTGAATAATCTGCTACTTGAATCGACTCAATTCTGTGACAATAGCAATTAACAAAAAGTCAACAGATAGACGTCAACTAACAAATCCTAACACTAACATTTAAAAATAAACAAAAAACAAGTTAAATAATACTCAAAAAATAACTACAAGCCTTAAGAATAAAAAAAACAAAAACAAAACAATTCTCTTGATAACTTAAAATGGGGCTTCATAATTTTGAAAGGTCAAACCTTTTGGGGGTCAAAATAACACATATATTTGTAAAGGTAAAATTAACAATATAAAAAACAATATATTTGAATAGTTTATGGGGGTCATTTGACCCCCAACAACCAACGTACATCCGCCTCTGTGTAAATATGAGGACAAATGAAAGCACGATATGTGTCATATTCAGACTGAATAATAAAGAAAAATATTCATATTGAATATAGTATTATTATTCATTTTGAATGATACTACATTCAATCTAAATGTTTTCTTCATTATTCAGTCTAAATATGACACCTGTTGTGTTTTCATTTGTCCTCACGTTCACAACCAAATTTAAGTTCTTATTTGAACCTGCTCTATATATATGTAATATATATATATATTACATTTATTATAATTAAATATATTATTTTTAATATTAAATATTTTATATTATTCATTAACCTAAAGTTAAAATTCTTTTTTTTAGTGTTTTGGTGATATGAAGTTGTGAAGATGTCGATCTCAATCAAATATCAAACATACATTTTTAAATAATTACATTTATTTTAATTTGTAGAGTTTATTTTTATCTAGCTGTTGTGTGATCGATTTAAATGCTATATTTTGTTGTCTTATTTTTGTTTGGTTCGGTTCAACCTATTGTTTGATTCCAGTTTATGCACCAAGGTATCCACCTCATGTTGTTTGTTTTACATTTTTGCTACTAACCGATCCGTGAACGTCGCTAATCAAAACAAATCTAGAAAATTCATCGAGAAGATGCCGAAAATAACAAACATAGTAAAAACCAAAAATGAAAAAATAGGTTAATTTTAAAGTGACATGCAAGTGGTTTTATGCAACAACCAAGTGCTTTTTTTTTACTTTCTTTTGTTACCAAAAACATTGAGAGAGAGACCCTATAAAACAAATTACTTTCACATATAAAAATTCATCCAGGGAAATTTCTTTTGGGTGATTATCACGGATCATCCAGGAAATAGTAATGGTTTCGATAAAATTCGATGTTTTCAAGAAAATACCAACGAATTACCCAGGAATTTCATGGGTAATCTGTCACTGATTTTATTTACCCACCAGCAAATTAACCACCAATTTTTGTGATGGTTTTGTAACAAATTACCCTTCAGCGACGGATTTCTCAGGGAAATGGTCGTAGGTGAAAGTTTTCTATTTTAGTAGTGAGAGATATGAATCTACAACCTATAATCAGTGGTGGATCCAGGATTTTTGTCCACTGGGGTCCCATTAAGGTAGACTAAATGCACGTAAAGTCACCCGACGTGTTTCAGGAATTTTCTTTTAAGTTTTTTAGTTGATTTCAAGGGATTTTATTAGTGTTTTTGTCGATTTTGAAAGATTTTCTTAGTGTTTTTGTTGGTTTCGAAGGATTTTTTTCGGGGTTTTTTTTTTATTTTAAGATATTTTTATAGTGTTTTTGTCAATCGCTGACAAAAGGGGGTCCCTTAGAAAATTTTACTGGAAGACATAAGGACAAATTTAGTATTTTTGATATTTTTTAACCTATATAATTTTTTTTAACAATTCATTAGGGTCCTTGACCCCCTTTTCCATAATGCACCCGCCCTTGCCTATAATGTAACATGCAAGGACACATAGTAAGTTGCAACCTTTAAGGCCACTAATACGTTTTCCATTAGGACGGGAGGATAGAGCGGGTACCTATAAGTCTCTAAATGCATGATAATTAATAGTGGCAATCAAATCAATTTTTCCTTTTCTTTTTTGAAAGAAAACCCGATGCGTTTCATATAATATATATATATATGATGTTTTATTGGTTTTTTATAATAAAAATGTAAGCCAAGTTTATGTTGTGTCAACAAAGACATAGTACTATATATAAGTGTAATGTATTGTAAAAGAATTGAGTTATATTATTGATGATGAATAAAATGTATAAAGTGAAGAAAATTAGCTAAAATAGAAACCAGTAAGATGAGATTCGGGGCCTAGCACTACAAAACATTAGGCTTTTTCGATGGAAAAGATCGTCAGTAAAGCCATATGGATGAATTACCGACGGATTACTGATGTCACAAAGCCCGGCCTGTTATCGATGGGATTGTAATTACCGACGGATCCGTTTCACCGGTAATCCGCCTTGATTAAGACATAATTATATTGACGGGTTAAATCAAAGACAGATGTATCTACTGTTAATCAGTCATTGATTTGATTAATTAAATAGATTTTTAATTAAATGACCGATAGATTTTTATTTTTTAATTAAAGAGGTGAAAAGGGAAAGATTGATGTATTCTTATTAATATATCTTTTAGTGAACACAATCAATTTACATCATGTATAAAAAAATGTTATAATTTTTTTGAGCAAGAAAGTATTTAAGTGAATGTAAAATATTATATAGTTGGACATATTGTAATTAAATAGAATATATTTTCTTTCTCCTATTTTCTTAACATATATACTTCCGGAAACTTTACTTTTAGGATAATTATATAACTTTGTGAACAACAAATGAACATATCATATCTACAAGGTGAAGGATCGTGTAAAAGAAGAGTTAAGATGAGAAGTAGAAGAAAAGATCTGAATTCTTGATAATTTTTAATCTCATGTCCAATCATAAATTGCAATTTAGAAGGGAGTTGATCCGATATACCTCGTTATTGTTGACATTATTTAGGATGGATCCAAAGGTGAAGATTTCTTATGTTTTCCATCATAACTTCTTTTTTACCGGAACTCAACTCTACAAATAAAAAGTTCTTCGACGTTAATTGTTATAACTGTTATTTTTTGTTAAACTTTTTTTTGACATGTCTTGTGGTAGACATCAAAATAGGTTTCCGAAAAATAGAAACTACAAGAGCATTCCAATATAGCACAATTGGTATTTTAAATTAAATTAGCTTTCACTACTAAATAGATTATTTGTGTCTACTAATTTTGTTTAAGAAATCCGTCGGTAAAGGGTGATTAGTCGTAAAACCGTCATAAAAGTTGGTGGTAATTTAAATCATTGAAAAATTATCCAGGTATTTTTTATGTGATCCGTTGGTATTTTGTAGAAAAACTTCGGATTCTACAAAACCATTGATATTTTCTTGGTAATCTGTGAGTAATCACCGACTTAAATTTCTCTAGATGATTATTGTGCGTACAAAACATTTTTAGTGTTTTTTTCCCTCTAATCAAACTAAATGGAAGAAAGAGAGAAATTATTTTGTGCCATATTATTTAATATTTTAATAGTATAATTAATGTTGAAAATTTAAGTGTAAATTGTTGGAGTTGGATGTAATCTTTTTCTTTTCGTGGAGATTTTGGGTTTTGTTTCAATATTTTGGAAATTTGAGTATAAACTGTTGTAGATGCTTTAACAAAATACGCTCTATTTTGATACAATATTCATACCACAGTATACAATTTTTAAGTATAAAGTAAACCGGACTGATGCCAAATATATTCAAATAAGGATTTGATATCAAAATAAGGTATATAATCAAAAGTTTTGAAAATACGATGTATAAAAAATCATATCAAAGTAAGTTTTATTTTGTACAATTTATGTTTTATTTTGAAACACAATTGTTTCCCATAACATGTATATCTTCTACTTTCAAACATTACTCGTTATTTTCTTATACACAACAATCAACCTCTTGATTTAAACCAAATATTGAGGTGGTCCTGATAACGAGATTTGACAGGTAATCTAGCCCAACCTACAGACGACTACCAAAATCATCGGTTCTCAACCATAATAATTACAACTTATTAGGACAAACGAGTCACATTAAATGACCAAATTGACCCAAATAAATTGAATTGAACTCAACACTTTATTGATCATTTATGTCCCACCCTAAGAACATCATGTGACAGACAGGTTAGGTACACAATGGCTAGCTATGTGCCCGACTTAATAGTCTGGAGCACAATCTCCAAATGAATTGCAACTCTCACACTTTGCAGACTCAAACATTAGTTTTCCTTTACATATATACTACTTGGGAACCATCTGTGCTATGACAACATCGTGCCACTAAAAAAGTGGGTATAACCACCTTGAAAAAAAATATCCCCCTCCCCCTATTTTTTTAATTATAAATCAACAAAATAAAACCAAATTGGAACGAAACAAATTCCACAAATTTAACATTCATATTGATAAACTTTTTTATCCGTTTTTCATGTTTTTCCGGTTCACATTTTGGGGTTCTCCACAGAAACACATATATACTTGGGATTAAATGAGAAAAAATATTTTCTGTGAGAAGTGTGAGAAATGGTGAAGACACACTTATATTGTATGAATGTTACGTTGTGCTTTGTGCTAGATGATGAAGGGGACACGACCTGAATGTTTATGTTCATCTATTTTGTGGACGCGGTCACAATTTACACCAGAGACTAGGGTGCTCATCCAAACCGACAAACCGCACAAACCGTCCACATCGCACCGTAAAGCGTGGTTTAAAACTTTCACGGCGCGGCTTGTCGTTTGTATTTTAAACCGCACCATGTGGTACGGTATGTGGTTTTGTGATATCAAACCGCTGTTTAAACGGCACCCCACCGCATATTTTGTATATTTTTTAATTTTACATATAACATAATATATAAAATGATTTATTATTTATGTAATATTTTTGGATTTTTTATTTTGATCTATGAGTTCGAACCAATATGACAATTGACTATATATATCAATAAATTAGTTGGATATGTCACAACTCACACGTCCTATTTTTAATCATGCAATATTTATTTGAGAATCAGATGTATTAAAACTATTTATTTTTTGGACTAAGGTCACTTTATCATTGATTTATGTATTTTTTTTAAACTTATAATTATTGGATTCAGTCATAAAGTACGATACGTACAAACTGTATAAACCGTGCCGTGCCGCATCACATTTTGGGATGCAATTTAAGGTTTATGCAAGTTGTGGTTTGGAAAAATGCTCAAACTAGTTATGCAGTGTGGTTTGCAGTTTGACCTTAAACCACAGCAAAGCAAAAGGCGAACACCCCCTACCAAAGACGGACCTAGGAAAATTTTGAAATGGTTACACCATATGACTATATGAAATGTAGTTATTGATATATTTTTTTTATAAAATCATCATTGGTATTTTGGTTAATTTCTTGTTTTTCATATCTGATTAGGTTATGTGTTCGAATCTTTCATTCTAGGTTATGTGTCGCGCTCTCATTTGTCCTCACGTTCACAACCAAATTTGAGTTCTCATTTGAACTTTCTTCTATATAATATATGTATATATAAGGTTAGATTCAAGGGAAAACGACAAAAAAAACTAAAGACACCCTGAGAGCCCTCCATATAGACGGTATGCACTAATGCATACTGGTAATTTGTAACAAGCATTTGTGTATATGCACTAATGCATATGTAATAATAGAAGCGTTGGTGCATAGAAAAAAAAACGCTTATATGCATTCAGTGGCGGATCCAAGAATTTTGTCCACTGGGTTCCCATTAAGGTAGACTAAAGGCGCGTAAAGTCAACCGACGTGTTTCGGGAAAATTTTTCAAGTTTTTTAGTTGATTTCAAAGAATTTTCTTAGTGTTTTTGTCGATTTTAAAAGATTTTCTTAGTGTTTTTGTGGATTTCGAAAGATTTTTTCGATTTTTATACTGATTTCAAGAGACCTTTTTAGTGTTTTTGTCAATTGCGGGCAAGATGGGGTCCCTTCAATTTTTTTACTGGGGGGACGATAGGCTAAATTAAGTCTTTTTTTGATATTTTTACCCTATATAATATTTTTTTAACATTCAGTGGGGTCCTTGGACCCCCCTTTTTTCTACATTGAGTCCGCCACTATATGCAGTAGTGCATACTATATTCGGATGGGGGGCTCCTAGAGTGTTTTCTTCGGTTGGGACCCCCGATAAGGGAACCCTAGGAGAGCCGCCGCCTCCAACTACCGTCCATGTATATATATGTGTATATATAGAGAGGGAGGTTCATTTACAAACTGGACCAATCGTACAAACTCGTACAAACCAAGTTAAAATAATTTTTTCATGATTTTTTTAATCAAATGTTATGATTTAAGATGTTATTACACATATGTATGTTTCATAATGTAAAAGTTTCACAAGTATTTGTTTTCATAAGTTAAAAGTTTCACATGCAATTGTTTCATAATATATTTTTTTTATGTATTTTTTCATATGTAATTTTTTTTCACAAGATGAAACAAACGTATATATAATAACATCTTAAATCATAACATTTGATGAAAAAAATCATGAAAAAATTATTTTTAACTTAGTTTGTAAATGAACCAACACACACACACACACACACACACACACATATATATATATATGAATGTAGGGACGGGGTTCAAATGAAAACCGAGTTTTTCTTGCGAATGTGAGGACAAAGAAGAGCTCGATATGTATTATCGGCCTCCAAGGGTTATTCATACTGAATGGATCATGGTTGTGTGTTTATTAAAATTGAATATTGTGTTATTCATACTGAATGTTGTATCGTATGAACTTCACCTTCGTTATTCATACAGAATGTCATTTCGTTATTCATATTGAAGGCTTTTCGTTATTGATACTGAATTCCCTTCGTTATTCATACTGAATGCGGACGCCGATGACACATGTCACCAGGGACGGACCCAGAAATTTTTTCAAATGGTTGCACCGTTTAACTATAACAAAAAATGTCGAGATATTTTTCACAACATTATGATTGGTCTATTGGTTAGTTCATTGTCAAATCTTTTATTATACATTTTTTTAGAAACATAATAAATTTGAAATTCAAAGCAAAAAACTAAAAAAAATGACACTAGCAGGATTTGAACTTGGGTCTTGGGCGTAGAAAAACCTTGCAAACCAACTCTGCCAAGAAATACTTATGTCCATATAGTAGTTTTAAGATATATATGGTGGCACACTGTAAAACAATACGGTTGTACATTTCACAAACCTAATTTTTTTACATTTCGTCGGAGAAATAATATGGTGGCCCGTGCCACCGTGGGGGTATACTACAGGTCCACTCCTGCATGTCACGCTCTCATTTGTCCCCACGTTTACAATAAAAAATAAGTCCGTATTTGAATTTTTTTTATAAATATATATATGTATATGTATATGTATATGTTATATGTATGCATTATGCAATAAGTTGTCTAAACCTTTATATGATAAAATATAAAATGTCCCTACGGTCACTAATTTCCCAAAGTTTTTTCCAAACGACAAACAGAACAAGACGACTCCTCGTGGGTCTGTTCCGTAGTGAGAGCACGTGACTAACGTCACACGTGGCAGCCCATGAGTAGCCATAAGGCATTATATGCACGTGACCCTCAAACGTCTCTCCATTTTCTTTTAACTATTTTCCGCTGAGACCGATCCAAGAATTTTTCCGAGCCGATGTACATTTAAGATAAATTAAAGAGTCGTAATTCTACGGTTGAAGCAAGGGGGTTGTCAGATCAATTTGACCCAGTAGAAAGTTAATTGTCAATAAGGAATAAAATACATGTTTTTTTTTTATGTAATTGACGTTGATTTTTCGAGAAAGAAGCAAATTTATGTCTTATGTTGGATGTGTATGAAGCCGAATTCCATCATTACAAGCGACTTGTTTAGTTTTATAGTTGATTTCATAAAATTTTCTAAGTTTTAGGATTTTGCCGACTTCCATCATTCTGCTTCTCCTCATCTTTTTTTCCCAGGTTTCTATTTTATTTTTCTTCAGAACATACCTACAATTTAAAGTAAATAAGATAAATCAATAATGAAATTAAATTTAGGACAATTATATAAATGGATTGTAACATATAATATGCTCTGAAAATACAAAACGAATGAGACGATAAACGATTGCTGTGTCGTGATTGAAAAACAAAAATAAGAACATAGAACCATTGTTTAGATATATAAGTTTTACTATTAATGTTTAAAGTTTAGTCTCCTTAGTTTTAAAGTATTGCTATTAAAATTTCATAAGAGGAAAGCTCTCATTCTTAACAAATTTTTTACCTTTTATCTAGCTCTTAAATTTTTCATAAGAGGAAACATTTAAGAGCTAGATAAAAGGTTAAACATTTGTTAAAAATGAGAACTCACCTGCTTCAAACTTTTATCATTCATTTGGTTCACAAATACTTAATAACACCCTCATAATTAAGAGAATGTATTTAAAGACGTTTTTTTGGCTCTAGTGATAATCGAATGAGTATGTCCTTGTTTGCGGTGGTATATATTTGATTAATTATCATATAAAATAAATTTTTACATGCAATGACCAAACTAATATAAAATCAAAAACCCCATTTGGGTATGGCACACGTACCATAAACATTTTATTTCAAGCTAATAATTTTTATTTACTCATGTATGTATGTATATATATATAGGGTTAGGTTCAAATGTGAACTCAATTTTGGCTGTGAACGTGAGAACGAATCTCAGCCACACATCTTCGGTTATGGTGGACGCGATCACGAGGATTGACGCGATTCATGGGAGGGTGGAGATTATTAAAGAAGGGGAACCAGGTCAAAACCGTCTTTATTGACCGGATAAGTGGCTGAGATTCGTCCTCACGTTTACAACCAAAAATGAGTTCACATTTGAACTTTCCTCTATATATATATATATATATGTGTGTGTGTGTTAGAGTCTTACATTGGATAGACTTGGACCATTGTTCTTGTATATATGTTGGAACCTCTCATTTCTCCTCAATGGCTCTTTTGAAGATTCATCTAGGGGTTCCATATATCCTAATATAGTATCAGAGCCAAGGTTTATCATCTGGGACATCTTTGCCCTGGACTCAGCTGTCCTTGTATATATGTTGGAACAATGGAACCTCCCCTTTTTCCTCAAGGACTCTTTTGGAAATTCGTCTAGGGGTTCCACATATCCTAATAATATATATATGCTATAAGAAAATAATAACACTTCCGGAATTGATCACTTTATAGTGTAGATTATGTGTAGATCAATATACTTTCTTTTATTGAAAGAACGGTACCGGTAATGTTCGGTTTCAATCTCATTTTAGTACTGATCAAAATGTTGAAAATGTCATTTAAAACACTTAATAGGATAAGTGGTTATAAATGATGGATATCGTCGACGGTTTGAACCAATAAATTTGAAATACTAATTTATTGTTTTCTACTATCTCGAGTTAAGTTAAAGTAATTTTAAATATTGAATTGTATTGGTGTAAATGGCATCAAAGCTAAAGTGATTTATGTGGCGCAACTTATTTTTGTCATCTACATGCGTATTTGCGGTGTGATTTGGTGCGGTTTAAGGTCAAACCGCAAGCTGTACTGCATAAGCCTTAAATCGCACCGTAAAATGCAGTGCAGTGCGGTGCGGTTTATGAAGTTTGTACCTATCGCATTTTATGTTTACAATTCAATAATTATATATTTAAAATACATTACAAAATCAACGATAAAGCGACCGTAGTTGAAAAAAATGAGTTTCAATATATCTGATTCCCAAATACATATTGCATACTTAAAAATAGTATAAGAAATAAAAAATAAACTTTAAATTAAATTGGAAGTGTGAGTTGTAATGTGACCAACTAGTTTATTAATATCGTCAATTATAATATTGGATCAAAGTCAAAGTCCAAAACACAAAATTCAAAAATAATAATGTGTTCTATATGTATATATGTGTTATATAAATAAATTTAAAAAAAATACAAAATATGCGGTGCGGTGCGGTTTGAACCGCAGTTTGATAACTCAAAACCGCAAACCGCACTGCATAGTGCGGTTTAGTAAAAATACAAACCGCATCGCGAAAGTTCTAAAACCGTGTTTTATAGTGTAGTGCAGTGCAGTATGGGCGGTTTAGATAAACACCCCTAGTCATCAATGAGCGAGAATGTGGTAATGGACGGAGGAGGCATGGTGGTGGGTGGCCGGAGGAGGCGTAGCGGTGACAGATAACCACTAGCCAAATCCTTAAAGGTATTTTAATTTTATAGAGATAAAATAATAAATAAAATATGCAAGAAAGTCGTATAAAATAATATATAAATCCGTTACATCTATTTAAAGAATACATAATAAATACACAAAGTGTTGTCATTCACCATAATTGGTATCCATTTTCTTGATATTTTTCTTCCAATAAAAGCCCTCAAGTAAACCAACCACTTTAATACAATGAAATAATGGGTATTTTAGTTTTTTTTTATTAACCTGGATATCTAACCCGCTATGCGAGCTGGCTAATTTTAGGGCGACTACCTGCTTCGCGGGTAATCCGGAGTCACCGCAATTGAACCTCCGTGGTCACAAGAAGATTTTTTTACCGTTTCCTGGATTTAAACCTGGGACCTTCTGGTACTGTTGACCTTTGGAGTCCAAACTCAAACCATTGAGGCACCAACCTTGTGATTTGTGGGTATTTTAGTCTTGTTACATGTTTTAAGGGTTTTGAACCATGTAGTGGCTCTGGGTCCTAATTGCCAAAAGGAAAGAGGGTGGATGGAGCCCTTACACAGCTAAGCAATAATCATGAGAGCCCTTTGGGTTGAACACATTGTAGGGTAACCATACATTCAATCCATAAATTCCATTATCCTTTATAATCTAAATGGGTCCCTCAAAGTGGGAAATATGCAAATAAATTCAATGAGTCTCCACCAATATAATGTCTTAACATCCATGCTATATTTTTGACAATGCCTTCCCTCTCATTCTTTGACCATAAGAGTTACAAGATGGGGGTCACCATTTGTGGATAATATTGTACTTTTACTCTATGGATAGTAACCGAGTCTTTTAAAGGGGTGTTTGGGATTGCTTATAAAAACAACTTATTGACTTATTACAGTGTGATATCGGTAATAAGTTCTTTTAATTATTAGGATTGAGAAAAAAAGAAGGAGCTTATACCGGTTCTACACTGGTGATAAGGAGTTTTTATTAAGTTAAATTAACCCTCCTGACTTATCAAAACTTCTTATGACTTTTAACCTTTTTTAGCCTATGTAAATGTATAAGAAATCACAAACATTCTTAAGAAATCACAAACATTCTTAAAAAATAACTTATTTCAGTGTGGTACCACCATAAGCTAATCCAAACACTTTTTATAAAACTACGATTTGTCACTGCATAAGTCAATAAACACTTTTTATAAAAGTTGTTGTTTTAAATAAGCAATCCGAACACCCCCTAAATCAAGGAATTACAAGTCTAAAGCTCGATATCATAAGTTGTATGTATTTGCATAAAACTTGAATTTGCAAGAGTAAAAAAAGGGTATTTTAGGACGTTCAACCATTTTTGACGTCTTGATAGAATAGTTAACTGGATTTTGAAGTTTATATACCCAATAACCGAGCATCCTTAAATAGATAGAATGAAGGTAGATAACATGATATATCTTATCGACGAAATTGAGCAACCTAATTTGACACAAAATGTAAATTATCTTGTTAGCTTCTTAGAGAATCCACAATGGAGATTATTGATGAGGTTCTTCTTAGGGTTTTAACAAGAACCTTCACTGTGGACATAAGTTTTTGTTCAGTCAGATGTTCTTATATTGGAACCCATGTCTTTGAACAAGAACCCGAGTTTTTCCATACTTTTTTTTTCTGTTATTATTTTATTTATTATTTTTAACAATTTTATTTAATAAACATATAAAATATATAAGTTAAAATTGATACAAAAAAATACAAAATAATTCATTTAATTTTGATTTATCTTCGTTTCTTGTAAATTTTACATAAGTTTTTAATCATCTTATTATATTATTAACTCTGCTCCGACTTGGTTGGACATATTTGGTCGAATCAAGATTACGGGTGATCTATATTAATATTTGCTATTTAGTGTTACTAAGTTAATTGTTTTTCAAATATGTTAACAATATATATATATATATATATAGAGAGAGAGAGAGAGGCGGGTTAATACGAGAACACTAACTATTTACGAGAATACGAGAAACTTTTTTCGTGTACAAAATCATATGTGATTTTGCACTAACGGATAGCGGACGACTTATGGGGCCACTTAAGTCGCATGGAAAGGCGCCCGGATCATATATGATTTTGTACATGAAAAAAAATTCATGTACAAATGATTGACTGAGAATTGTCCTCATATTTTCTTAAATTATTATCCTCCCCGCATGAACTCCTCTCTCTCTCTCTCTCTATATATATATATATATATATATATATATATTAACAAATTAAAATTAATATGGAAAATTGAAAATAAATCAATTATATTTAAAAATATAAATTATTTTATAATATATACAAATATTAAATTTATTATAATAATTTATTTAATATTTTAAAAATTAAAAATAAGGAAAGTGAGGTTTTTGTAAAAACCTCAATTGTAAAGTTTTATAGAGGTTCTTACTTTGTTGATGTGACATGAGAAAAATATGGTAACTGGGGTTTTTGAAGGTTCCACTACTGTGGATACTCTTATAAGACAAATTTAAAAATGGTCATATATAAGGTAAGTTTTATAACAGACTAATAAGATATTTTTCAAAAGTTTCATACAAAAAGGGTAATAGGATGATTTACTATTGAGTCTTCTTAGGTTGTTCAACATCTTAGCTAAAAAAATTTAGGTCGTGTCACTTCGTCTTAACAACTTAACCTAGCACCATGATATATGATGCAATTGAAGGTTTTGTGAGCTTAAAAGTCCTATTAAGTAATCTATTAGGTCGCCTAATGACACTAGACGTCCTAAAAGAAAAAATTTGTTGTAGTTATTGTCTTTATCTTAAAAAACCGAAAGTGATGATCCTAAGGAACCTGTTTAATTATTAGGTCATGTGTGTATTTGTTATAACAGTTGTGTAAATCAAATCAAGATGCCATATGCAATTAGTGCTCCTTAACATCGTTCTTGAGATCAAACGTTTTATGATAAATTCGGTTCTTGAGTGTGATGTAAATTATTTAAATGGCTGTAAACATCTATATCAGATTTCTGTCTTTTATTCAACGTACGCAATATTCTTGGGCCCCTTGATTGAGCAAGACTATGAATTTCATGGACATGCCCAGATAAGTCATATATATGATATTGAGATCATTTATATAAATAGTCTACTCTTAGAATTAAATGAATAAATATTGAATTATTAAAAGAGTGACATATTGTTGGTCCCGTAGGGAATATAACAATGACTAAATGTACGATGTTCGTAGAATGTAAGGAGGTTGAATACAACACATAAATTTTCAAAAAAATCAACTTTATTGATCGATGTAGATTTAATTAAATAACTACAGATTAATTGTTTTGTAGAAGAAGATAACGAAAACCTTATCTAGCTTAAAACGATCCAAGATCATCATGACTAAGAATCTCACACTAAAAACAAATAGATTGCTCCCTTGATTTTCACACAAATAGCAAGACTGAAATCTCATACATAAGCTTAAACCTAGTATTTATACCTATTGCGTTAAATGTGATGTATGAGCCTTGTACATGTGTCACAACTTGATTGGCTTTAATAGACACGCTTGTTGTTTAGTGTTGTGTTCAATCACACAACTTTGACATTTATGTTTCTTTAGTCTTGATCTTTCACGTTAACACAATTTTAACACTTAGTGGTATAGTGTATTTAACGTGAACATTCTTTTCAAATATATAGACACCTATACTAAGGAATGTAAGCGTTTAACTTTAAGTAGAAAATCTTGTAAGTGAATTTATGGTATCATGATCAACATAATGATGAAGAATCCATACTTCCCATCGGGAGTTTAATGTGATTCTCTAAGGCAAAAGTATGGGTAGACATTAAGTGACCACACACACACACACACACGCACACACACGCACACACACGCACACAGAGAGAGAGAGAGAGAGAGATTTATGATGATGTAAAAACCGATTTGGTGAGAATGGTAGGAATAGATCTCACAATTGATCATATTTGGTCCAAAATTTATAACTATTTTTCACATTTTACATGGGAGGGTATTTTTGTCTTTAGGCAATACAACAAAATAGGGATTATAGAACGCTAAAAATGTCTAAATGTCTCGATAAACTGTTTTAGAGTACAAAACAATAAAGTGTTATATTTAAAAATGTTGCAATGAGTTCATATGATGCTTTTCCGCGCCTAACAAGTTTTTTAGGAAATTTTTTAAACAAATGTTGTATTAACTATTTCTAGAATACTATTCGGGAAAAAATTTCATATACACTACAAAACATAACACTTTCACCGACGAAAAAAATTCATTGCTAAATTGGGATTTGTCGGTGAAAGTCTGTCAGATAAGATATCGTGAGTAAAAGACAATATCGATGGATCAATGACAGTGACAATCACCTACAAATCACCGAACATTTTAATTCACCGATGGATCCTATTTGGGTAAAAAAAACCATAACCTCTATTGACGTGGAAATATCCTCAACGAGGTTTTTACCACCATGCAACCGTCGATATGTACGCAACGAGGATATCAAGGACATACTATTTATAACAGTCGAAACCTTAGACAAATTATCTTCATCAACCAACTCTGATATTTTTTTATCCTTGACTGATTTAACGCTTATTTATCTTCGACAACCGTTATCTTTATCATTTATTGCAGGTCTTGAAGATTTATTACCAAGAATATACAATCAACGTTGATAGATAAGAAAATATCAACCAATTACCGTTTATTTGATTATTTGATTGTTGGATATTCCGAGATTCTTACCCGGTAAGAACAATTATCCTTTTATAGATAATTTTGAAGTTTTTGTTTGGTTTTCTGAAATTGCAATACGCTTCTTCAATAGCGTTAGAATATAATTTTAAGTGCACTGAAATATTTATGTTCATCGATACTTTTGATTTTACATCATACCCTTTTACCATTTGTGTTCTAAAGAAATGGTGTTCTAAAGGGCTCTTCATGGGAGATCTAGGTATTCTATGATAACTATGAGATCCCATGTCATCCATAGAATAAAGTGATCAATGGTCCAAATTAAAAAGAGAAAAATTAATAAGTTACCTAAATTAATGATATCTCATTAAAAAGATATCATATATAGTAATTTGACATTTTATTCATGTTGATTTATTTTGGACGGGTTCTAATAATCAAGGTACCAAATCAAAAAGAATACCAAAGCTCAAATGCATAAAATATTCTTCAAATATTATATCAAAGCAAAATCAAGAATCTTTAGTAAGCAATACAATTTTCTTGGTCAGATAGCATTCAAAATCAGAGGAACTCTTCATAAACCTTAAGACTTTTTGAAGAGTTTTGTATGAGTATGGCATACAATGGTTTTTGTTTAATGTGGTACATGTACAAATTTAACTGTATCTTCAAAATCAACTTGGAACCACAACAAATTAATTCAATAAAGTAACCTATATTTGTTCAACTAAGGTAATATGTGGTACACTTTAGCCAGAAGGTGGTTTAGTTAGCTTAATTAGTATAACTATAAACCACATGATTATATTAAACAACGTATTTAACAAAAAAAAATACACCACACATAATCATAAAAAATGTATCACACATCTTCAACAGGAATCAAAGGATCGTAGGGGGAATTCCAGTATCAAAATCGTCTGGATCATGTCATGTTTGAACATCCATGACAATTTCTACCTGATCATCGTTCACTACTAAAAAGTTGAGTATTTTCAACGGAAATTAATTTTCAACGGAAAATGTCGTTGAAAATTTTCTACGAATTTTAAAGAATTATTGACAGAATATAAATTTTCTACGAGTTTTCAACGAATTTCTGTTGAAAATCTCTCACAAACATATATGCATTTTCAACCAAAAAAATTTCAACGGAATGTCTCGTCAAAAAGTTTTTGGTTGAAAATGCATTTTGTGAGAGATTTTCAACGGAAATTTGTTGAAAATTCATAGAAAATTCATAGAAAATTTATGTTTTGTCAATAATCCCTTTTAAATTCATAGAAAATTTTCAACGAAATTTTCCGTTGAAAATTTTCGTTGGAAATACTCAATTTTCTAGTAGTGGTTGATGTACGACGATTCAATAACATGTTTCTTGCCTTTGTCCATTTTGAATCGTTGTTATGTTTACTGTGCTCCTTTAACGTGTATCGATGAAGATCGAGTTCTGGAGAACCGACGCTTATTTCGGAATATAATCATATGAATAATGAATGATTCATGAAATCATTGAAAAAAATACAATTGATTTTGAATTTAGTTTGTTACAGACAATTTAGGAAACAAATCAATCTCAAATAAATCTTATTTGAAACTGTCAACATAATATTAAAATAATTAATTATTAAAATTGGCAAATTACTAGGATATCCTTTTGTATTAATTATATAAATCTAATAATTATATTAAATTGATTGGCTATAATTAAATCTCATAGTTATCATAGAATAAAGGGTTCTCATTTAATTAAGCCTCTTGTGTTCTAAACAAAGTTTATATATTTTAAAGTTGCTGAGGGAAAATATCTGGATAAACCTTACAACACGGTGTACGAGAGAATTTCATCCTTGTAGCATTCCAAAGTGATCTTTCCATCTTTTTGTTGATGGTTTTCATGAATTCATGCTATGATTTTGTGAGTCTGTCCTTAATTTTGTGAATTAAAGATCTTTGTGTGTTTGTTTGTGTTAGTGATTCTAGTGTCATCGATTCATTTATGTGTAATTGGAAATAATACAAGTATTAAAAACGGTTTCCATATTGTGTTTCAATACAAGTTAGGAGGTACAAAGTGTTTATTATAAGCACGGTTCAAAAAAGCACGCCGCAACGGCCTCCATGGCGCGCCGTGGCTTAAGGCTTGTGGTTCACGCCACGTTATGCTTGTGGCACGCCATGATCTAATGCACGGTTTTTACAACGCAATATTTGATTTTTCTTACTCTTTTTAATGTTTTATTTGTTAGTTTCTAATGTATAACCTAATTTGAATCACTTAATATCATTGACTTATTAGGTAATAGTATAAAATATATGTTTATATGTCTAATAATTTATATGATATAACGATTTGCCGGCATAAGTCACACCTTCAAAACGCTACGGCTCCTAAGGATTGAGGTTTGACCTCGCCGCCATGCCACACCTCACGCTATTTTGAACATTGATTATAAGGCAAGTATGAACTTGGAAAAGAATAAATGGCAGGGATCAAGGGGCCGCACCCCCTTGCGGGGTCCAAGGGGTAGAGCCCCTGGCGGTTGTCTGTATGACTTGACTAGAACTCTGCATGGTCTGACCAGAGGCGCTGATTATGTTCTTTCGAGACTTAAAAGTTTCTGGAAAATGGACAAAGACTATGCATGTATGGACCAAAGCTCTAGTTAGTCTTCTATGATCTCTCTTCTGGTCTCTTGTAAGTAGAGCTCTAGGCGTTCACGTCCAGAACTCTAAGAGCGGTTATTGTGCATTAAGTGTGCAAGAGCAGTGACTAGAATGAAAATTCTGCCATGATTGTCATTTCAGTTATTTACTTATCTGAGTATAAATACGGATTTATACTTACGTTTTGAACAATCCTCTTGTACTTTGCAAAAAATTGCTCTCGTTTTTGTGCCTAATTTCGTGAGTGTTTTTGAGTCTTATCCCATATTGAATTTCGTGAACCCAGACATAGGGTTGAAATATCAATTCGGAAAGTGACATAACACAATTCTCAAGTAATTCGGCATCTGATCGATGAACCCTTTTCCCAAACTCTCTAACAGTTTGATCATAAAATTTTATTATTTCTCTAACATGTCATGTTATTTCTTTTCTTTTACTTTACTCACATACCGCTATAGGGTAATGAAAGTCAAAAAACATTAAATAAAAATAACAAACTATAAATTTGAATCCAGTAATAACTTTAAAAAATTAAAATTTAGTGTAAAAAAAGAAAAGAAAAGATGAACAATTTGTTCAAAGTCAGAGTTGAGTTGTCGCCTCATATATTCATACAAACGTTGAAATATAGCGCAGAATAACTTAATAAATAATAATTGTTAAAAAGTTTAGCGTACATTAAGTGTTAATCTCGTTTAGGAATGACAAACAAACAAGTAATTGTAGAAGGGAGGTTGAATACAATTATACACAATATTTTCAACTTTTTAAATTGTTATTGATATGAATATCAAAGAACTACACTTACAAAACAAGATTGTTGCGGAAAAGAACAGATAAAATCTATTCTAAAATCTAACACTTAGAAAACAAGAATACAACTTAAATCACAAAGGTGTGTTATGTTACTGGTTGAAAGCTGCCGATTTTAGCTAGCACTAGAATATCTCTTGCTGAAAGCGTAACCTTGCATGCGAGGTCGTCTTCTCCTTTTATAGTTCCTTTGTGCAATAAATGTATGGGACCACTTATCAAAATATCATAAGATAGCAGAGTTGACTTTGAACAAAAAGGAGAAGTCTTTTTCATCGTACACACTTATCAAGATATCATAAGTTTCATAAAATAAAAACTCGTCGAGCTAGTTGTTGAATCTGTAAAGGTCGGTGTTTCATTCTTATAAAAATAGTTAAGTAGTTGTATGTAATTTTGAATTTATCATTTCACCAACAATGTTGTGGTTGCTATATTAAGAAAATTAATATTTATTTGTTTTTTATTTTTTTCTATTATGTACATTTGATACTTCTCCTGATTTTAAATCCTGGCTCCGCCCCTGCATATATATACTATATAAGTGATGAACATGTTTGAATTGGGTACGCTGCAATTGGTTAGGAGACCTTCAGTTGCACAACATATAAATCACCTACATTTTTTTAAATGTGTTGTGGTTAGAAAAATATATAGTTCCCCTCGACTCTATAAGGGTTTGTGATCTTACGTTTTTTTAACTTCCAAACAGAGCTCAAGACACATCGTCCATTTTCTCATTGCTTCTTCGTAGGGGCGTAGTTGCTATTTTACTTTTAAATTTATGGTTCAAAAGACGAATATAATGACTGTTACCACTGTTGCCATTCTTTCCAACCGATGATATATTAGCAAAATAAAATAAAAAACATAATATTTGTTATAGTTTTGTGCTAAGATAATAACATAAAATTGAATACAATCCCATAGATTTATAATATAAAACATATAAACTAAGACACAAATTAAAAGTTTGGATAATCATTTATCGATTATAAAAATTCAAGTGATAATTATAAAATAGTATAAAAATAAATACATATACTTATTATTATTATATTAGATGTGTTTGATGTCTTTTTAGTATGTGCTTAGAGTTGAGTGTTTTTGTGTTTTAAGGGAACCACCATTTTTAGTGTATTTTTTTAGTGATTGGGTTGAAGATGCCCTAAGTTCTCTACTATAGGTGAATATTATGTTTATTTTTCATATATTATGTACCAATCAATTATAATTTATATGTAAAAATGTATACCATGTAACAACAACTATACTGGCATCAACTTAATTGTTACCAATAATTTTTGGTTGATGCATGTTGGTACGATTTTGTACCAAAGACACAAAAGTTGAAGCTATAACTTTATTTATATTGACATTTTTACCAACAAATCTAAATCCATTAAAATTGTCTAGCATTCAAATAACATCTCAATATGTGTTGTACCATTCATCACTACTTATACAAACATTCAAATAATCATCCTATAATACAAGAATTTACTAATAGTATAATAAATGTGGTCGTTGGCGAACGACAATGGGTCGTGGAGGTATGGACTTATTATTAAGATTGTTAGGGTTACACGAATGAATTCAATCAAGTGCTATATATCCACCAGCTTTATGACTTAATAAAATTAAAAATAAGATAATAAATTTTTAAAAAATCTAAATATGTTGTATTACTGATTAAACTTTAACTAATTAATAATTAAAAAAAGTTGACACGGTACACTACCACCATGGTACACGACTTCTAATACCATGTATCAACCAGGTTTAGATGGTTAGTACTGTATACCAATCAATTACATTGGTATCAACTAAACCGATACGGATGATATGGAAATTAATTAATTTGTCTTGGTATAAATTTGACACGTCGATTTTTTATATTTCGCCGCATTACAACATGTACACAATTAGTTATTTATAAAATTGATAAAGGAAAATGTTGATGGGTCAACATGACCAACCCAAATCTTAATCATTTTGAGTTTTACTACAAATTATTCGTGTAAATCTAAACTTATTTAATTTAATATCCTATCATCCGGTTGACTTGGTCTATTTTCCCATATGTACTACTAGGCAGGTTGGAGCCCGAGGAGGGCAGGGCACCCCTGAAATTTAAATCTTTTTTGATATAGATATAATTTAATAAATTATCTTACAATATCATTTAATTTAACTTAATATACAAACAGTCTTTTAGATCTAGACTTGTTCATGGGCGGGACGACCCGTTAGGCCCGTCCTGTCCAGCCCATTAGAAAAGCGGGCTTGGACGACCATTTTCGAAAAAATGGGCGGGCCCGGACTGACTTGTTGAAATTAATGAGCGGGCACGGATGATGCAAAAATATATATGGGCAGCCCGCCCGTCCCGTTAATATATTTATAATAACTAATTTTTGTAATTAAAAATTTATAAATAAAATTGAGAATTCTTGATAGTTATCAATTCTCACTTAATTATGACTAATGTTAATAACTCCTTTTAAAATCTAAAAAGTAAAAACACCATTACCTCAATAGTCAATTGATCATTTCCTTATTATCTCATTTAGTTATTTCATTTATCTATACTTCATATTTTGCAAAATATTTTTTTTTTCTAAATTATATACATTGTTATTTATCCACGCTTAATTTTAAGTTGGAAATATTGTTGTGTAGTTTGAATTGTTTACATTAACTTGTGATCTTATATAAATTTATTTTCGTATAAATATAAAAAGATTTTTAGGCCCATTAGCCCGTGGGCAAGCCCGGCCCGTTTATTGGGCGGGTAAGGGCAAGTTTTCAAGACCGTAAAAGAGGGCTTGAGTTTGCTATATTAGGCCCGTTGGACAAAAAAACTAACTTAGGCCCGGCCCGGGCCCGCCCCAAGCCCGCAAATGATCACCTCTACTTAGATCAATTGGCTAACGTGTCTTATATATAGGGAGGTGGATCTGGGTTCTAATCACCTCCAATGCATTTTAATATAAAATATTTTTAATTTAATTTATAATTGGACCTTCTTACTTTGGACTCATCTAATCTTATTTCTTAATTGGGTCTTCTAAAAGCCTAAAACTCACCAAGGCACTAACCAAATAATCGTAATATCATATTTACCTCCCAAAATCTGATTTTTACCCTAGCCGTACGTCGTCAAAATCAGAATCCAATCATATTTACCTCTCTAAACTGAATTTTGCCTTTGAATTCTTGACGCAAGCCACACGTCCCAAACCACCGTGATCGACTGATTGGAGCTCCCTGGACGGCTGGACCACCGCAACTCCTCCTCTTTGGCACACTCTTCTCCTTCTCGGCTCACTTCTTGATTCTCACAGGTGAGGTCTCTAGGTTAGGACTTAGGGTTTTGATTTTTTGTTTACATCTTTTGGTTTTTGTTTACATGGTTTTGTTTTTCCATCAAGATATTAGATACTTGAATCAAATTTGAGAGTTCTTGGTTTTGTTTTTCCATCAAGATATTTGTTACTTATATTGAAAATGACGTTTTTACCAAGGTTGATAACGAAGATATCATAGATAGGTTTCAGAAAATGAAAACTTGACGAGATCATTGTTGATTTTGTAAAGGTCTGAATATTTATGAATATAATATCATTATTTTTTTATTTATATTTTACCTTGTGCTCCTCCTAATGAAAGTTACTGGCTCCGCTCTGTGTTGGGATATTGGACGGTTTATGGCATTCCTAAAATTCATACAAATTATGGTGGATTGGAATTAAAAATCTCAACCCAACCTTTATGGGTTAGGTGGGGTTGGGAGCTTAGTAGTTATATTAATTTAACGAATGAAATATTTTATAACATTTAAGTTTATAGGATTAAATTATAGAATGTCTTAACTGAAAGTGTTATAATATATAGGTTTATAGAATGTTTTGGGCATTTCAACAAGATTTTTACGATTTTTTTAAGTTTAGTGTTGTATTACCTATTTTATAGAACATTTAGAAAAGTGTCTTATAAACTCAATTTTTTAAGACACGTGTGTTCTTACGATAATTTTTCAAATAATATCGTATAAAATCACTAATATAACATTTTATTTTATAAAAACAAAAACACCCAAGTATTTAGATAGATTTAATCCAGTAATAACAAAAAACAAAAACACCCAAAAACATATTACATAGATATTATTAAACTTTTAGATAGATTTATCAACCAAGTATTTTTAATAAGTTGGGTTGAACGTTTGCCTTTTTAAAGAACCCTAGCCCTATTTATTGTTGCATACAAATGTACGACCTCAAATATTTTAACTTTTTATATATTTAAAAAAAATACAATGGAGGGTTGGAAGAAGTGTGAATCATGCAAGTTGCCTGTTGCCATATATAGCATGTGAAAGTACATACAATTTGCCCACTTTCAATTTCTGTACTTAATTAAATAAATAACGTTTTTATTAAAATATATTAAAGTTTATATGCTTCAAAACCGTTTGAATTTAAATAATAATATAAATATAAACAATATATCAAAAGCAAGAATAAAAGGAGATTCTTGAGGATTCAGACACAAATTTTATCGATGCAACATATTTTTAAATAAATTAAAAAATTAAAATTAAAAATTAAAATTTATAAAACAAATTATAGGGAAAATTATTATTATAACCATTTCAGAAAATTGTATATCCAAAATAACCAAGATCTCTCCTAAATTGCCAAAATAACCAAAAATTTTAATAAAGCATTTAGTATTCATATAACACACAAATTCTATTTAGTATGATACGAAATAATTTTTAGTTTGTATTTTTTTTTATCAAAACACACAAAGGATACGAAATGAAAGGAAGTAAGATACGAAATGAACTAAAATTGCAACATACACATGTATTTCGTATTACATGACAACACACACACATACGAAATGCATTCTAAAAAACAGGACTCCTTTGTAAATTTACAGTTTAAGTTCCTATTATTAATTAGTTGATTACTTTAGGTCCCTTAATTTTTAATTTTTCGTTTTACACCCTTATTACATTAACATACATAATTGTATATCAATTAAAATACATTAAAAAATATGTTTTTATTTTAACAAGTTACACCATTATAATCATCTCGTCAATACATTCGAAATGAGCCTAATATTGAATATTTTTTGATTTACCACAAATTAAATAAATTAATAAAATGTACCACAAATTAAATACATAAATATAGAAGTATAAATTGTAGTACATATAATATATAATAATATAATTAAATCAAAAAATATTCAATGTTGGGCTCATTTCGAAAATGTTGACGAGACAATTATAATGGTGTAACTTGTTAAAATAAAAACGTATTTTTAAATGTATTTTAATTGATATACAATTATGTATATTGATGTCATAAGTGTGTAAAACGAAAAATTAAAAAGTAAGAGACATAAAGTAAATCAACTAATTAATAATAAGGGCTTAAACTGTAAATTTACAAAGGGGTGTGTTTCTTAGAATGCATTTCATATGTGTGTGTTGTCTCATGTAATACGAAATACATGTGTGTGTGTTGCAATTTCATTTTGTATCTTACTTCCTTCCATTTCGTATCCTTTGTGTGTTTTGATAAAAAAATACGAAATAAAAATGATTTCGTATTATACTAGATGGAATTTGTGTCTTATATGAAATCACTTTTGATTTCATATCATACTAAATGTTTTATTGAAAATTTTGATTATTTTGATAAATTGAAAGAGATTTTGGTTATTTTAGGTATACAATTTTCTGAAATAGTTATAATAATAATTTTTCCTTTTTAATATATGATTTGACCATGATATATCGGTGCGTACCAACTTGGACCACCAACTAAAATATGAGCAAACTATAAACTTGATCTATGTAGTTTGTTAAAAATAATATTTTTTATGTTTATAGTTTTAAAATTAGAAAATGGTCATCGTGATTTATAAAAGTGTTCAGATTTAATCATTGTCTTAACAAAATTTTGTTAAATGAAAGATATTTTCGTTTTTAATCGATTTTTTTTGTCTTTTTTACTCAATTAAAAACCATAGGGACCAAAAATCAGAAAATTGATCGAGCAAAGACAAAAAAATTGATAAAAAGACTAAAATCCTCTTATTTAAAATAATATTTTAACGATCGATAAAGAAATGAATCAAATCTGAATAATTTCAAAACTACAAAATAAAAATGTTACCTTTAATAAACAATAAGGAATTTGTAGCTTACTGATCAAATATTTATTATCTTTTTCGATTAAAAAAAAAAGTCAAAACCCATAGAATGTAATGTTGTATCATATTATCAGATTTTTTTAAAAATATTTAACATAAATCTATGAGTAAATTACATATTTTGTCCATGCGGTTATGTGAAAATTATGGATTGGATTTCCCAAGTGAACTAATTACAAGTGTGTTATTATGGTTTCAATTTTGTTAGAGATTGGGTTCCTGTTTATAACTCTATTAAATTTAGTTCTACTAACTTTGGAGTATTTTAGTCATATTACTTATATCTTTAATATGTTTTTCTTTGTCGTACAACTTTGAATGCATCATGTATAAGCATATTGAATAAAAGAAAAAAAATACAGCTTCCTTTTTTGGTCATCTTCTCCGACCACTATACCATCTCCGGCGACAAATGTTTCCCACTAAATAATACAATATTTGATATAGTACCCTGGATCATCCCATAATCTTTATCATAAGCTAGAAATTGAAATAAATGTATAAATTCAATCCTTGAGATGTGAAAGTTGTAAGCTTTATCATATCCCAGATTCAAAAACACCCTATTTCTATCAAAATCAAACAAAATATTACAAGCGAAAAAAGAGAAAATCCTAGATATTGTTGAAAGAAGTTAAAAAATAAAGATCCAGAAGATAAGTTGACTTGGTAAAAAGCTCACTTTTTGTTGTTGTTTGATTATTCCAATTTCTTGATCTTGCTAGCCTTAAACAACATAAAATAGAAAACCCATAAATCTTTCTTCCAAGATTTGTGAAATTTGTTCAGAAATTTGAGGCTTGTGAAAAACACAGAAAGGAGTCGAATTAGAAGGGGGAGTAAAAGGTATTTCAGAGAACACAATGTCGTATTACCTCCGGGTTTTTGTATTCAACGAACTAAAAGCGAATGGTTTGGGATCTATCATAAATCAATGGCATTGTTGCTTTTTACAGTAAAAAAGTATTTGATTTATTCATCAAAATCAATACACCAAAAACCTAAATCGATGATTTGCTTTTTTCATGTGGTTCGTTTTCTTCCTCCAAACTCAATGCTTGTTCGAAACTTGATGAACACTCCAAACTCGACGAAGCTAGATGAAATATTGATATGCTTCTAGTGTTGTAACACTTCTTATCATTTAAAATATAGAAGTTCATTTGGTTTTTTTAATGTAAAAAGTTTAAAGATTTAATTTGTTAGATTTCAAAAAGCCCAAATATTTATTTATTTAAAAAAGTCAAGAAACTTGTGTACGTTTGGTTGTAGAAAATTTTCTTTTTTTTTAGGAAAATTTTCCACAAAAAATGAAAATTTGGAAAACCCGTTTAGTTCGTTCAGTTTTCAAAAAAAATCCAAGAAAACGAAAATTCTTATTTTCTAAATTACATCCACTTTAGAAAACTACTTTTATCACTTTTCTAATTTTTTGTTTTCTAAATAGTTTTCTACATACACACACACACACACTTTCACACACACACACACACACACACGCGGGCACATTTTCGCACACACTTTCATACACACACACACACATACTTTCACTTTCACACACACATGTAACACCCCGCCTTACCACGACACAATATTGTCCGTTTTGCCCTACTAACTCACGGCTTTGTTTCTGGCGACCTGGTGAGGACTTCCCAGAGGGTCACCCATCCTGGTACTACTCCCACCCAAGCACGCTTAACCACAGAGTTCCAAGAACCTGCCTTGCGTGTGGCCCCAAAACGCGTTGTATTTAGGAAGGCCAAGGTTTACTTATGAACCCAGCATCACTCCTGTCCACGGCCGATATGGGATCTGCCTAAGGTGTTACAAACACCCTCCCTTAGGGACTCATCGTCCTCGATGAGGTTTGCCCCATATCCCGAACGGCACAGGAGCGGCTCTGATACCATTTGTAACACCCCGCCTTACCACGACACAATATTGTCCGCTTTGCCCTACCGACTCACGGCTTTGTTTCTGGCGACATGCTGAGGACTTCCCAGGGGGTCACCCATCCCGGTACTACTCCCACCCAAGCATGCTTAACCACAGAGTTCCAAGAACCTGCCTTGCGTGTGGCCCCAAAACGCGTTGTGTTTAGGAAGGCCAAGGTTTACTTATGAACCCAACATCACTCCTGTCCACGGCCGATATGGGATCTGCCTAAGGTGTTACAACACACACGCACACTTTCACTTTCACTTTTACTTTCACACACACACACACATTCACTTTCACACACACACTTTCACTTTCACACACACATTCAGTTTCACACACACACATTCACTTTCACACACATACACACACACTTTTACTTTCACACACACACAAACACTTTCACACATACACACACACACTTTCACTTTCACACACGCACTTTTTAATTTGAAAAAAAATAGAAAATGATAGAAAATGCACAACCAAACGCGTTTTCTAGTTTTCTAAAAACGAAAAATGAAAACTCCACCATTTCAACTAAACGCGTTTTCTAAATTTTTAATAGAAAACTGAGAATAAAAACTCAGCTCCATTTTCTGAAAACGTTTTCTATAAAAATGAAAACAGTCTTCTGCAACTAAACGCACCCTTAACCACTCAAATTATGCTAGTTCGTTAGTATTTTTGATTTTCTTAAACTTTTTTCCTCACAAAAACAACTTTAAAACTTTTATCTTGAACACAATTTTAAAAGTAAAATGTTTTAGAAATTGATTTCTTAAACCAAAACTAAATTCAAAATTAATTTTATTTTGATGCTAATTTTCTGTCTTCAGACTCGTAAAACTTTCCAAAAATACCCATAATCTTTTCTAAAACCGAAAATCGAGATACTGAAAAGTCAAAATCGATCTAGGAAATTTTCTTGAAGTTGGTAAACTAAAGTTTGACTACGTTTAGATGATGGATTCGTTAACGGTTAAACAAAAGGGTTGCGTATTGCCGGCTTTGGTTGTGGAAATCATGACGGCGTCAGCACCGCCGTCGTCCACGGTGTCGGAACATTTGAGGCGGAGGAGACGGCCACTAATGTTTAAATAAATAAAACTGTTTTTTCAGAATTTAATATTTTTATGTATTTGTTTTTTCTTCATTTATTTAAATATATGTTTTTTTTTGGGATTTTTCTGCAAATCTATCTTGGTCTTCCAAAAATTATAGTAAAATGCGATCTTGTTGTTGGGTGAATCTTTGATTAAAAAGAAAATTTTGGATCGAAATCAAGGTGTGAAATAGAAGTATGATTTAGGGATCATTTAATTACCAAATCTTAATGATTAAGTGTTTATTAGCAATAGTCATTATTTTTAATTAGTAACATGCATAGCCCTCAAAATAAATTGTTGGTAAGCGTCTATCACTGGATAAACACTGACAGGGTAAGAGCTACTACCCTCACTTACCGGGTATAACTGATTTTGGAACTTGTCTTCCTTTTACCGGATAAGAGTTTTTGTCATTGCTATGCTCACTTGGTTAGGTAAGAGATCCGGCAAACAATTACCCGTTAAGCGTTTGGTAATAACCCCCTTAGACCATAAATCTGTATTTGTGGCTTTACTTGATTATATGGTGCTTCAAAGGATGGCACAATATCTTTTATTAGACTCGAGTCATAAGTTAATGATTGCGACTAGAACTTGTTGCTTTCTATCGTTTGGTAGGCGGGCTTTTACAAATTTTTTAACATTGATTATGTTGCACTATTAGGAAAAGCACTTTTACGGATTGAAATTTCCGCCGCTGATTCACTGGTGGATTACTGGAGAATCCGAGAAAGTTGAACTTTAGTCGGATCTATTGAATTTCGTCATTAATCAGGCCGTCGGTAATTTTAATTATTATTTTTTAATCCAACCGACTAAAGGAAAGAAATTAAGTAATTAATATCTTTTCGTTTATTTTTCTAAATCTAAAAAGTACACGCATTTGGTGAATTACTAGCATATTTTTAAAGATTATAATTAATTATTGGCGGATTACGAACGGCTAAACTAACAAAAAAAAGCCTTTGGAATCGGTTTATATTGACCAATCAAGATTGCTAGAATCTTGAAGAGAGAAGAGAGGGGGGGGGGGAGGGTTATAATTGAATTATGTTCTTTTAAAAACTGTTGATAATTTGCCAGTAATGTTAATATGATTTTTTTGGATCTTTTAAATTACCGACATATTTTAAACAGTAACTTGATTATTTAAAATCGATCGGTAATTGCCGGTAATTTTAATATGATTTTTTATGTTTTAATCTTTATATTTACCAACAATTAAACTAATAAAATGAGTTTTTATTGACCGATCAAGATTGCTAGAATCTTGAAAAAGAGGGGAAAACTTTCAGAATTAAAATATGTTCTTTTAAAATCTGTCGGTAATTCGTTAGTAATTTTAGTATGATTTTTTAGATTTTTTGAATTACCGACGAATTTTAATTATTTAAAATCCATTGGTAATTCACATATTTTAATTAAGAAATCTCTCTCTCTATATGTATGTATATATAAGTGAATAAACATCAGTTTCAAAGATCATACATAGATAAAAAAAGAGTTTAAAAAAGCATGTTTTAACTTTCTTCAAATACTCCAGTTCATCAGCTAATCAACTATTGTGCCAATGCAACTTTAGTTTTCTTAATCGAATATATGTTGAGAATTGATTTAGTTTATTTTCGTGTGGATCAAAGAGAGAATACATCTGTTATCTGAGAGAGATATTTATAGGTTGTTGATCATCGAGGTCTGTTGGTGATTAGTGCCATCAATCATTCTAATGTGATTGTGATTTACTTGAGATCGACTGACGATAAGGCAAACATAAGAGAGTGAGGAGGTGCAGGGAGTTCAGGTGAAAATCATAAAAAAATGTTGAGAAAGTGATCAGAGGCTTTGAACTCCTAATGGACTCGTTGCTTCTGACTCTAGATTAGTTGTAATGGCTCTCAAATCTTAACGGTTAATGACTGTAACTGTCGTGCAATTATGTCTTAATAGTTTTAATGATAACCGTCAATCTGTCATATAAATATGTATACGAGAATCTGAGTTTATATAAGGACTCTATTTTACCGCCTTTAAGGTTAGAGTCTTCATTTGGATTATCCCACTATGAAATTCATGATACCCACGACAATAAGGGTCGAATTATTATATTCGGAAAGCATACTTTTCATGATCCAACTAAGTATCTATTCCACATGTCATCTCCAATCCCCAATTCCTAACATGATCTACCTTTGTTTTACGCATTTATCTTTTGTTTTGTAAAGATAATTTTTTTTAATAAAAGATTATTAAAACTTAGAAGAACATTGTATTCACCTCCTTCTACTGTGTTATTGCCATATTGTTTGACCTAAACAACCAACCAATAATTTTGTTTTCATAACAATGCGAGTTTGGTATACTAAATTTTGAATTGTAGTTCAATTTTGGTTATCCCACATTGATCAGATTAAACTTTTGATAGAGAGTTGTATATATGAAAGGTGGATGATGCCTTTAAAAACTAAGAGATTCGGTTTGCTAATTTTGTCACTAAGCCTTCAATTGGATTAAAGAGTCACTTTTTATCATCAACAATCAATATAAATATATAAAAGAGGATACAAGAAATTGACACAACACAATTTATAATTTAGCATTATAAAATCTTGAATTATGGTTCAATTTTCTGATGCCTAATTGATGAAGAATTAAACTTTGGATGATAAAGTTATGTATATGAACGGTGGATGATGCATTTGAAAACTAAAATATTCCACTCTCACCTTCCAATTTGGATTAATGTATTATTTTTATCAATATAGATGTATAAAAAGAGGATACAAGGAACTGACAAAGAACAATACAGTTTTAGTTTATAAGAGCATCTCCATCAGATTCTTCAAAATGGAGACTTTGCGGGTTTTTTCTCCAACGTATTTTCCAAAATATTCTCCGAAATGGAGAAAGTAGGAGAGAGGGGGGGGGGGGTATGTGTATGAAATTCTCCAAAACAACGTGACTAATCCTGAGGCCAGAACCACGGCTTAGTTTAGCGTGTTGTGGACCCAGGCGACCTTCCACACGACCTTTGTCATAGTAAAGGTCATTTATACCCCATGAATTTCACATAAGTCCAATTTTTGGTGTTTTCATTTTGGCTCTATCTTCTTCATTTCTTATATGATTTTGGTGGGTTTTGAGGCTAGAAGCTCTCCCGAGGAGATCAATAAGATTAAGTTTCTTGGTGATTTGAGGTTCTTAGGAGCTGAAAGGTAATATATATATATATATATATGTGTGTGTGTGTGCGTATATATATATATCCATTTTAAAGATAATTTTTGGTCCTCTGCACCCTTAACCCTCATTTCTTCTTTTGTGTTTATTTGTGGAAGATTGGGAGTAAACGAGTGTTCTTGACAGTTTTACCTCATTGATTTGGTATGTAGCTTGAGGATCTCAAGTATTCATCAAAAAAGGAAGCTTAAGATTTGTTATGGAGCCTAGATTTAGGACAAATCTAACAAGTTGAGTTCAGGTTGTTTTGAAAAATTGTATACACGTCAAAATGAACTAATTTTGCGTATTTAACATATTTTCATAGATTTACGACAAATGTAATGGGAATTTGTGATTATTCGATCATTGAGCATATTTGTGTTGACATCTTCGGGAAACAAGCATAAATAAATCTTCTAGTTGTTTTGCTTGAAATTTATGGATCGAGTATTTGTTATCTTTTGGCATTAGGGCTCTTTTGCCTTTGTAAAACCTAAAAACACTTAAATTTTACTTTTAGAGCATTTGAAAGATGTAAATCATTAAGAATGATATTATTTATCATTTGTATTCTTCGATGAGGTAAAAGTTATATTTACACTTTTAGGGCATCTAGACCCCTAAACCATGGGAATGTTTTACAAAGAAACCGATGAGATGTTTTAGAATGATATTTACATAGTTATAATGACTTAAATGTTATTTTAAATAAGGAATTGGCAAGGTTCTAAATGGCGTGAGGCGTGGCGTGGCGGCTAATACGTATAATATATATATATATATATGGGGTATAATCTTTTGAGAACCTCATATTTTGTGAGGACTTGAGAACCCTTCTAAACCACTCATTTTAGATAATTATCTATTTTGTTAAATAAATATGAAAAGGTAAATTAGACATTTATATTATTTGACAACTCATAATAATAAATATAAAATCTAAATATATAATGTTTTTAATTAGCCTCACCCTTAATTGTAGGAGCCAATTAAGTTAATTAGGTATTTCAAATTATGACATCCTTTTCTTCTTCACGTAGCTGCCGACGACCACCAATACACCACCCTAACAATCGAGTTATCCTCTTCGAAACCACCACCACCACCACCACCACCACAGGTTACGACTTCGTCGGAACACCACTACAAGATGCTCTCTTTATAGATGTCTTTGATTACGGCTACAACCGAGACCTCTTCGTCGAAAAAACAACCACCAACGACGATTTATTCCGACAACGAATACACATCCTCTATTCAGTGTGGAGAAGAAAGGGGCTGGAGGAGACGGAAGGGGATGGAGGTTTTGGCCGGTGGAATGAAAAGGCTGGAGAAAGCTTGCAGCCATGGCAGATTCATCCTATTTGTTCGATTCATTACAGACCTGAGCCTCACATTCCAATTTTTATGGGTGTTCACAATGTGTTCAACGATGTTCACAATATGCACACTATCCATTATTCATTATAAATTGTAGTGTTCACGGTGGTCTCTCTCATCTGCATGTTCACAAGAAAAATGCACAATGTGAACAAAAAAGTTGGGATGGAGGTTTTGTGCACACTGTGTTCACAAATATTAAGGATGAAGGTTTTGTACAACTGTGTTCACAAAAATTGAGGATGGATGTATTGTGCACACCGTGTTCATAAAAAATTGGGGATAGAGTTTGCAGACGAAGAAGAGGAGATGAGAGAGAATAGAGAGGGGACCGAGAAAGAGGGGGAGGAGAGAGGAGAGATTAAATTTTCAAATACCAAAAATACCCTTTATTTATTTTTGTAATTTAAAATTGCTAAATTTAATAACTTCCTAATTAAATTAGAATGATTGGCTAAGAATTGACCTCACGGTTATTACAATCTATAGGGTTCTCAAAAGAAGGCCCCTCATATATATATATATATATATATATATATATATGGTTGTGTTCCGGTGATAAGGAAATTATGGTGAGAAGGGTAAGAAGGGATCCCTACCCTTTGATCAATCATAATTGAAGATTGACACTAATGAGATACATCGATATGTGTTGGATCAATTCCCTTCTAAAACGCAATTCATGGGTGGACATGAGATTAAAAGTGATCAAGGGTGGATATCCCTTCTTACATTTCTCACATTAACTCTACTTCTCACATGATCTCGTGCATATATATATATATACACACACACACACACACATATACAGACACATCTTCAAATACAAACCAATCAAATGTTACAAACTATACAAACTCGTACAAATCAATATAAAAAATATTTTTCATAATGATTTTTTTCATCAAATGCTATGATTTAAGATATTATTCCACATATGTATGCTTCACCTTGTAAAAGTTTCACATGTATTTGTTTTCATAAGTTGAAAGTTTTTCATAAAAAAGTTTTTCATATATTTTTTTATGAAAAAGTTTCATATGTATTTGTTTCATAATGTAAAAGTTTCACATGTATTTTTTGCACATGGTGAAACAAACATATGTGTAATAATATCTTAAATCATGGGATTTGATGAAAAAAAATCATGAAAAAAATTATTTTTTATATTGATTTATACGAGTTTGTATAGTTTGTAACATTTGACTAGTTTGTATTTGAAGATGCCTCCGTACATACATACATACATATATACATATATATATATATGTGTGTGTGTGTGTGTATGTGTGTATGTGTGTGTATGTGTTTATGTCCATGTTTTGAACAATGATGTTTAAGTATTTGACCTGTAAAAACTGTAACTTATATTTACATTTACCCCAATTCAAGTTTTTGAAATTGCAAATTTTCTACCATGTCTTATAATGCCATATCACTTGTAAAACCATAACTTAAAAAAAAATTGTAGCGCCATGGCGGGCCGTAACGAGCTCCACGTATTATCTCGACGCCAAGGGGGTTAACGTGGCGGCAAGGCTGCGCCTCGGCGCGATGGCGGCACCAAGGTGCATTTTTTTAGAACATTGGGAATTGGTGATTAAAGAGAACTCTATTGGTTTTATTGTTTTATATTTATGAGATAAGCTACTTTAACTCAATATACTTTTTCTTATTGACATCGTTACTAAAATGAAAGACTTTTAGCTACGAACATTTCCCTAGGAAATCTGTCGCTATAGGGTGATTTGTCAAAAAAAAAACATCACAAAAGTTGGTGACTAAATTGTTGGTGCGTAAATCAAATCAGTGACAGATTACCCAAGAAATTTCTTCGGTAATCCGTTGGTATTTTCTTGAAAATGTTGGATTTTACAGGAACCATTAGTATTTCACTGAAGAAAATTTTTCTGGAAGATTTTTGTGGGTGAAAGTTATTTGTTTTGTAGTGCATGTATAATAGGTCTTAGTAGGATTCGAGTGGCATCTGAAGCTTTGTAGGGATTCAGGGAGGATGACTTTGGAGGCGTCATCTAGTTTTGAAGATAGCAAATTTAGCGGTTTAGTAATACCTAGCTTTTTCTAATTATGTTTGGGAATTAAATAGTCCCGTTGACTGCCCTTTTACTAAGCAAGTGTGGAGGGAGGCTAAACGTTGGGAGCTAGTCGATATGCAGGCAAATGCGGCAAGTGATTTCCCAGAATCTTTTTTCTCCATTTTGAACTATTGCCCCGAGTATACAAGTGCCAAAGTCTTTATGATATTGTAGGGTTCGTGGAGAAGGAGGAATGACTTGCTTTGGAACAATAAAGCTAGAACATATGCCAATACCATTTCGATGCTCTAGACGTGTAAGGAGACTAGTCGAAAGAAAAAAATGTTGCAGACTTCAACAAACTCACACGAAAGGTTGAGTTCGTATACACGTTGGCACGAGCCTCCTTTGTGAAATGTAACACCGGTGCAACAACCTTCGATGACAGTACCGCTATTGGCATTGCTTCTATTTTTCCAGATGACAGCGAGAGCTTTATGGCTTCTCGAACATATATTCTTGGAGGGATGCCACTGGTCAAGGATTATGAGGCCCTTGCAATTCTTGGGGCAGTGTATTGGGCAGTCGAACCCGGCTTTCAGCGTGTTATTTTTTAGTCTGATACCCAACAAGTCGAGAAAGCTATTAACTCACTCGATGAAGAAAAAGAACAACAAATCTACTACTTGTGAGTAGTTTAATGGCTTGCTTAAATTCAAATTTTTGTATTCAGTATGACAAAATTGAGTTTATAGGATGTCTAAATTGTTTAAGTGTGCTAATAAAGTGCGTTATAGGACTTTAATTTATACGAACAAACATACCTAAAAGTGTTACAATAATTTTATAGTACGATTTTGGGCTTCGTAAAAAAATTTAGGACACTTTAAAAAAAAATAAAGTATCATATTAATTACTTTATAGAATGCTTAACATTATCTGAAGAATTGTCGTATAAACACCTTGGTCCTATGAGAAGATGGGTTTATAGGACATTTCTAGAAAGTGTCATATAAAATAGTTAATACGATCCTTTAATTTTAAAAGGATCCTAAAAAACTTATTACGACACTCAAAACCGTGCTACAAACTTATTCTAACACTCTTAGGTAAGACGCTTTATTTTTTAGTCATATTTATGAACTTAGACGAGCTTTTTTTGTAGCAAAATGCAAAATAGGTAAATTAATGTATTTAATTATAGCATGTTTATGTTTTCATTCTGGAAAACTGTTTTTTTTAAATTATCGTGATATAGTTATATGAATTATTAAAATGAAACAAACTTTGACCTAATTTTTTGTTGAAAATTAACTTTTAAAATTATTATTAAAGGATGTAAAACAACTTTTTATTTATTTAAATTTGTCGTTTATCTTTTAACAACTAATTGGTTATCTGAAAATGACGTGGTAAAAAAAGTAAATTATAGCTATCTTATATAAATAATTATTATAAAAGTTTCAAATTATAGAACAAAAAAATAGGTGAACGTACATACTATAATTTCATGAGTAAAAAAATAAACATATAATAACTTTGTATATAAGAAAACAATAACTTATGTATTATTTTTATAATTATACTTTTTCCTTCAAGATGTTTTATTGTATACACTATGATAAAGTCCTTAAATACATATTCTAAAAAATAAGAATAAAATAAAAATACTTTCAATTTTAATACAATTTCCTAGTTAAAATTATATAAAAACGTACTTTAGTACTCTTTGAGAGCAAGTAAAAGAATATTATGTACAATAATTAGTTGCATATAATATTGGGACCTTAAAGAATTAAAGATGGTCGATTTCATGGGTCCATATATACCACCACAGGTTAAGCTCTATTATTTGATTGGGACTGATTCGCAATTCTTTTGTTCAACCAAAGCTTTCAAATGGAAGATGGGTGACGAATCTAGTTATCTTTATTATTGAAACTTGGATCACATCAAAATGTTTAAAAAAGGTCGAATCAAAATTGAATCATGAACTAAACTGAATTGAATTTAAAAGGAGGTCAATCATGCATGTACCCTGCTCTTGGATTGTTGGTTAAATATCATACACTTTCTTGAATCATAAAGTTAGTTTAATAATTAAAAACGATTGCGATTTGTATTAACAAATGATGCATAACAATATTTGCTCGAGTAATGAAGATGAATATATAACACACGATGTAATAAATAATCAAAGAATAACACAAATACATACTCACGAATGTAACGTGGTTCCACCACTAGAAGGATGATGTATGTCGACAATCATAAAGAGCTATCGACGTAATTCTCATCATTGTGATGAAAAAAAGCTTAAACACCATGTATATATAAATATAAGAGCAAGTTTAAACGAAAATACCACCATATAATGAAAACACAAGAACATCCATATCCCATATGATATTGATACACTTATCATATTTGTAACAGAGACATTGTTCACCTTTGACTGACCTAGGTCCCAAGCCAAGTTGCCTGCACACCACCACTTCCGCTCGACGGCTCGAGTGTATTATCATAGTGATATAGGTGTTCTCGTATTTTTGTAAAATGATGGTATTCTCGTTTGAACCCACCCAGATATATATACTATATATATGTATATATATATTGGCAGGTTCAAATGAGAACTCAAATTTAGTTGCGAATATGAGGATAAATGAGAGCGTGATACGTGTCCTATTTAGTCTGAATAACAAAAGGAAATATTAAGATGAATGTTGTGTTATTCACTCTGAATGATATGTTATTCACTATGAATGCTTGTTATTTATACTGAATAATGTATGAACTTCATATGTATTATTCACTCTGAATGCCATTCGTTATTCAGACTAAATAGGACACATGTCACGCTCTCCTTTGTCCTCATGTTTGCAACCAAATTTAAGTTTGTATTTGAACTTTTTCTCTCTCTCTCTCTCTCTCTCTCTATATATATATATATATAAGACACATCTTAAAAAACAAACCAGTTAAAGGTTACAAACTCGTACAAACCAATATAAAATTAAAAATAAATTTTTTCATGATTTTTTTTATCAAATGCTACGATTTAAGATGTTATTATGTATATATATATATGTGGGTTCATACAAGAATAATACATATTTAAAAGAAATGGTCGAATCACATGTGTTTTTACACTAACATCACGTACAAAATCACATGTGATTCACGTGTAACACTCTCAAATTCGGAAAGAGCAACTAATTTAAATTTTTCCCAAGTACAACACATAAAGGGTAAAGCCCTTTTCTAATAATCAACACTTAAATTAACTGAAAAAACAAACCTAGATTTAACATCAACAATAGGTAAACCAAGTCTTACGTCAAGACTATGTCAAGGTTGGGAGTTACTAAAACCTGATAACAGTGGCTATCTCCAAGTGCGGAAGATGTAATCAAAAGCTAGATCTTTCTCGTGTCTAAATCTAGCACTAGATCATCATAATGTCACTAGTACCAACAATAACAAGGACCAGATGCACACACCGACAAATAAAAACGGTGAGACTTACGCCTAGTGAGTTCAAACAGTTTTCACCATAATTTTAAAAATATAAAACCGAAAAACTGTTGATTTAAATGACAACTTTGCAAAGGAATATGTTTATCGCAAAGATAACATCTTTCAAAAACCCATCATTTTCTTGATGAAAACTCGTTAATCAAAAATAGCCAATTATATGAAACAAAGTATCCAATTCTCACACGACCAAGAATAAAGTTATAAAACATTAAAAACGGGAAACATAGCTTTAATCAAGTCTTATAATCAACTAACCCAAGCTTACCCTTGGAAATGTATACAACATCCGAAGATGACGGGGAACACCCGATTTACCATTCATTGTGACGGAACACATAAGTAAGTAAATAAACAATGTTATAGAAGCATTACTTATTGATAAGCTTACATTGACATCAACTCAATCTAGTCAATATTCAAATGAGATAGTAAGCTTATTGATAAATGCACATTGACATCAATCCAATCCACTTTACAGTCAAATGAGATAGTATGCTCGTAGATAAATACACATTGACATTAACCTAATCCAGTCTATAGTCAAATGAGATAATAAACTCATAGATAAATGCACATTGACATCAACATCAACTCAATCCAGTCTATAGTCAAATGAGCATTTGTACTATATGTGCAAATCAAAATCGTGAACGAGATAAATGCATATTTATAAAAAGAAACCAACTACTATACCTATGGAACCATTGCATTCTAGCAATAAAATTACACACTACTAGAAAATTGAGCATTTTCAACGGAAAATGTCGTTGAAAATTTTCTACGAATTTTCAACGAATTTCCGTTGAAAATCTCTCACAAACATATATGCATTTTCAACCAAAAAAAATTCAACGAAATGTCTCGTCAAAAAGTTTTTGGTTGAAAATGCATTTCATGAGAGATTTTCAACGGAAATTCATTGAAAATTCGTAGAAAATTTATGTTTTGTCAATAATCCCTCTAAAATTCGTAGAAAAAATTTCAAAGACATTTTCCGTTAAAAAATTTCGTCGAAAATACTCAATTTTCTAGTAATGACATGACTCTAACTGAATGACCAACATACTCAAAACATGTAATTTTCAAATGAATATGCCATACATACATATAACTCTAAAAACTTGACATAGAGCATTCAAAAACAGACAAGTGTCCTCAAGGCTCGTTAAAGTTAAAATAAGCCAAAAGCTCAACAACCCAAAATGCACTTATCACCAAATAGTATTCATTTAAAGGATAAAACTTTAATTGAACCCACACTTATGGTTTCTCTATGAAAATGTCCAAACACCCAAAATGTAAGCATTTTACATTATTTATAAAACCAAATATGCAAAACTCACCAAATAACTCACACATTTGCTAATAGCAAGTAAAATATGTTAATACTTCAAAATGAACATTTTTGGCATGTACATAATTTTCACAAAGAAACTTGAACCGACTTTGCTAAGTTAGATTAAGCCTAGGTTCCAAATCCATCTTTAGTTTCCACTTTTGGAGACTTGAGATGCATTAGCTAGAGTTCCAGATTCTATGGTGCAAACCTTCTGAAAAACACTTCATTCAACTTCTATGAACTCCAAAATCATCAAACAACCTTTAATCATCTTTGTAGGTTTCTTAATTCCCCAGATGACTTTCAACACAACTTGTCTTCATCCCAAGACAACCAAGACCTTTGATTTAAAGTCACAAACATTCAATAATGGAGAGACGCCGAATGGCTCACTAAAACAAAGCTAGACCATCAAACAGTTAATCGTAAAAACATGTGTGTTGCATCACGCGACCTTGCCATCCAGCTATAGGGTCGCCCACACATTTTTGGTAGCTAGTTAATGTAAAATCACATGTGATTTTGTACGTAATTTAGCCATTTTTCTTATTTTTTTTTCTTAAATATGTATCATTCTCGTATAAACCACCCTACATATATACACACTCGATCCAAAAGAATCTCAAAGCAAACTAAACCTAAAATCAAGGATTTAATTTCATGTTTAACTCACAACACAAATCTTGCTTCATGAATAGGGGAGGGGGCACAATCGTGCAAAACACCACAAAAACATTTTGTTGCATCCATGAAATGTTTCATCCATCTGGACAACATCTACACATTACGGACATCCATGGTTTTCCCTTTGCAGACGTCCCTAGCTTTCCCTTAGAGCATCTACAAGCCATCCAAATTTTGTTTCATTTTTTTCAACATGGTTTTAGATTAAAAAATTCAAAGAACCGTAATATTTGGTTTAGTACATCAATTATAATCCGGTTAGACAAACCAAACCATTTATATAAATTATATAGGCATGTATGTATGTAGTTGGGTTCCGATAGAAATTTGAAAATCATAAGGAACCATATAGGAATATTCTGGCGTTCATGAAGGGGCACGCATACGCGTGCATGCAATGGAAATAGAATGAGGGACAGTTCTATCAATAGGCCACTACATCAGTATCGTTTGTTGACATGTGTCTAGGTGTATTAAGAAATGTTACTATGTGTTAAGGTGTGTCACTAAGTGTTAATAAGTGTCACTATGTATTAAGTTGTGTTATAGTTGTGTTAAGATTGTAATTTATGATGCGTTAAAGTTTACATGTTAATACATGTATGTTAATGTATGCTTTTATGTATTAAGGTGCGTTAATATATGCAGTAATGTGTGTCAGGATTGCGGTAAGATGCTAATCTACATTCAGGAATGTTCAGGGTGGTTATGGTATGTTAATGAATATTAATGTTGAATATTTTATATATATTACCGTATTTCATGGTGTTAACCTATGTACGTTAAGCTATGTGTCTGGCCCAAATCTTAGCCATCCAAGCTCCACTTATTACCAAAATGTCATGAGTCCATCACACTCTCAGACCTAGTACAAGATCTCATCCAAGGGCAATGGAGGGTCTTACCGCTATTACGAAGAAAAAAGTTCCTACCTAATCCTGATTCTATTTATATATTATATATGGGGTGAGATCCAGTCAGAACCCTAAAAAGGGAACCGATAAACCATGAAAAACAGATGAAAAAATATACATCAATATGGAAAATAAATAAAAATATCCTTTCTTAGTTTGATTTCTCTTTCTCCAATTTTGATTATATTTCATTGTTTTGCAATTAAAAGTAGAGAGTGTTTTTTCTAATCTTAAAAAAATGTGGTTGCAACCACTTTTTCCACTTTTTACTGGCTTAGAATTTCACACAATTGTTATAACTTGGGTCTAGTCATAATCCTTATGGGCTCAAGTCTTAGACATCTCCTTCTCAGGTTATTCCATTTTTTGCTTGAATCCAGTTTTTGCCATGGTTCGCTAGGAGCTCTTCTTGCACAACAAAATTCCTAAGATGCTTTTGTCTACTTTTAAGGCGGGAGACTGTCTTCGGCCAATGAGTAGTAGATCGCTTAAGCGCAGCTGAAAGAGTCTACCAGGTTATCATCCTCGCCAGGTCCTATTCATATAAAGACCATTTCATCCATTAATTCTCTATCCTCAAACATACCCCTTGCTTCCCAAGATAGGATTTTTGGTTGTAAATCAATGTGAGTAGCCCTACTTTCCCCATCAGATATGTTAGATCATATCAATTTAACGGTTTGAGTAGGTTCTTGGGTTATTTTGAGTTCTCTCTATACATTTCTCATCTCTCTCTCTCTCTCTCTCACTCGGGGTTAAAACGATAACAATAACCAAATAAGAGAACACGAGAACGGTCCAATCATGTGATTTTACACTAGAATCATGTGTAAAATCTAACGTGATTTGCACGACCTCGACCAGAGATCCCAAGCGAAGTACCCCGCACAACATAGCCTTGACCGTGTTCCATAGTTGCATGTGATTTCAGTGCAAAATCACATATGATTTGCTCATTCTTGGGTTCTATTATTTTAAATTCCAATTATTGGATTTAGAAATCACATAGGGTAGTTTGTATTTCACATGCCACCATCTGCCTAGCAGAGTTGGTCAGGAGGTTGTTATCACATGCAGGAGGTCTCGAGTTCGAGCCTCCCCGTGGGGGTTTTCCTTCTGGGGCATTAAAGGAGTGCTTGTGAAAATGCATGTTTGTGAGAAATTTTCAACGGAAGTTCGTTGAAAATTCGTAGAAAATTTATGTTCTGTCAATAATCCCTCTAAAATTCGTAGAAAATTTTCAAAAACGTTTTCCGTTGAAAATTTCCGTTGAAATTAAAATACTCAATTTTCTAGTAGTGATTTTATAGAACAATAGAAAACAAAATCTATAATTTCTTTATTTTAAATAATTTGTCAGAAATGTTCTAAGGAATTTTCTCAAATTAAAAGTGAAATTTAAAAAATAAAACATTTACTTTTAAAAATACTAGTAATGTATCCGTGTGAGATGTCGCATGAAGTCGAAAACCTAAAACGACAATCTTGTTTCATGAAGTCGAAAATCTAATGTATCCGTGCGAGATACTAATTTTATAGTTTGTTGTGATTTTAAATTGTAAATCAAATGATATATAAAAAAACCAAATGTGTGTTATATAATAAAATCACATATTAATGGACGAATCAGGAAAGCTTAAGACTGTTCTCACCATTGTTGTAAATAAACGAAAAAAAGTCAAAGAAGAAACAAAAAGAAAAGAAAGGACGGGTGCTTACATATGGTTTAAGTTGTGTGTACTATGTTCAATTCTTGTATTTTTGATTTATAGGTCTAACATAAGAGAATACTGATTTCTTTAAAACCTTGTTGCTCAAAATCGAAAGATAAAATGAGAATCACCATTGTTGAGAAAAATGAAATAAGGAACATGAAAGTATGGTGTTATGAAAAGCACATACATTGACTGTTGATCAAGAAAAGAGGGATATATTGAAAAAAAAACAACATAATTAGTTTTTCAAGTGCTCCCAAGGTTTGAAGAGAATCCTAGTTCCTTGAGATTCATCAAAAGAAGGGGTACTGATCTTCCATTACTTCTTGTGGATGAGAAAAAACATGTGACTCGGGGGATGGATGTTTGATAAGGAACGCAAGGATAAAAAGGTTTGGTGAGAGAAGAGGAATTTGTTCGGAAAGTGGTGGATGAGAGGATTTTGTCCGGAACATGGTGAAGGAGATGAAAGGGCAGTTCAATCTTAAGATATGCACATTTAAAGATTCAATATAACCATAATTGATGCATCATACATGTAATAACCCAAATCTTTGATTTAGTGGTCTTTGGCTTTAGCTAATTTTGGTTTGCTTTATGAAGGCCTAGGGGCCAAATATGAATTTCTAGGGCTTAAGTGAGAGGGGTCTCCCTCCTTTCATCTCATTTGCAAGAACCATCCAAGGTGTAGTGTGTGTGTGTTCTCTTTGTGAAAACGTAGGAGGGGGAAGAAGTAAAGAAGGAACTCAACTGATTTTTGGGGGAAAGTTTAATGAAGAACCATCAATTTCAGGTATGGATTCATCTTCCTAATTAGAATCTCCTATCTTCTTTATTTGGGGTTGATGTAGGTTATTCTAGGGTTCCAAACCCATTGTGTTAGTTTAAAATGTGGAAAGGGTTGGATGATTTAAGTATTGATCATTTAGCTCTTACCCATTTTGTTAGGAAATGCTTGAGTTCATCAGCAGTGTTTTCTCCTTATTGGATTGAGTTCTTAATTTCAACTCCATTGATGATAGTCCAAGGTTATGATTGGGAAATTAAAGGTTTAATCTTCTAATCTTGGTTAGTTATGGTTTAGAGTTGATTAAAGATATTATCCTATCATTTAAATAAGTTGTTGGGGGCTTAGAAACCAAGTTTCATAGGCAAAAGTGGAGTGTTGGGTGTTGATTTGTGCATCAGAGATGAAAAAAGCTTGACAACAGCTAACGTGGGTTACCAACTGGGTTATGGTGGGCTAACCCACGTCACAATCAACGTCGAGCACTGTTTGGCTCACGTGGGATACCAAGTGAGTTACCGTGGGCTAACCCACGGCACAACCCACGCTGGGCACTGTTTGGCACACCTTCGACCATTTCGTTTTTCGTCTCGAGCCAAGGATTGGACCGTTGATCTAGGGGATTATCTTAGGATTTAAATAGAATACTTTTGAGGACATTGCATTGGGTTAAACCCGTTTTGTCTTGGTGAAATTAGGCTTTCGGTTTGGAAATTGTGATCGTTTTGGCTTGGAAGTAAGTGAGGCATCATCAGGTGAGTTCCCTTGACTAACTAGATTTTTGTCAAAGGTTTTATCTACTGCACTGATTATGGTATTCTAAATTGGAAGCATGCTAAATGTTTTATATTTGTTTCGGTTTATATAAATGTTGGATGTTGATTTGGCCTAAATATCGCGATATGCCTACTGGAACGGACATGTACATAGATGAGTAGTGTACCTCAAGATAGTGCAGATCTGTTGGGAGTTATATTTCGTACATCTCGATTTCGTTTTTGGGTGTACGTTGGATAGGTACCCTTCTTGGGACCATTTAGTGTATCCACATGTGCAATTGTGCGGAACACGAACTTTATGTCACATGTGGAATTGTGTGACGAGCTTTTGACTTTTCTTCGATCCTTGTACATGGTCCCATGTTTAAATTACTTGGCTTCCGTACTTTTAAACTTATCTCTCTTGGATTTAAGTATTTTATCTGCGGTTTATTTGAGAATTCACTAGACCTTGTGGTCTAGCCCTCACTTTTCAAAACTAAAACCGTTTTCAGGTTGAGGCTTAGTAGAGAGTACTTCGAAGGGAAAAGGCAAGATTTGAGCCGGTCTTATTGATGGATCAGACGCCGTAGAGACTTCCTTTAGTTAATAATTCTCAGCTGTGGACCCTTTTACTTTTATTCCGTTGCAAAACTATGAGATGTAATAGATTTTGTTTACTCTTGGCATCTTGATTATTTATTTATGATTGATAGTTGATTATGGAGTTTGGGTCTTTACAATAAAGGAGTATAGATAACCATTTAAGGTCTTTTATAATACAGTATAGATTCGTATGTATCTATGATATTCTATCATTATAAAATCCAAAAACACACAATAATGAACTTATTTTGAAGGTATTGACGAAATGATTATAATGATATTTGTAATAAAAAAGACAAATTTTTAATGTATTTTAGTTAATACGTGGTTATGTATTTTTGTTATGAGAAAGGTGTAAAATAAAAAAATGAAAACATAAGGGATATAAGACATATTATGAGTAAATTAAAAAAAATCAATATTGAACTCATATTGAAGATATTGACAAGAAATTATAGTATTGGCAAGAAATTTATAATGATATAATTTGTAAAAAAAGATAGACGTATTTTTTAATGCATTTTAGTTCATATATCATAATTTATTTTAGGGAATTTAATTATTATAACCATTTTTCAGAAACTTTTTACCCAAATAACCATTTTCTCTTTAAATTTACCAAAATAACCAGAACTTACTCGAAATACATACCGAAATACATAAGGATCGAAGGTCTTTTAATTCTGATTGAAACCTACTCTAAATGGACCAAACCTACTCGAGAATATCAAAACCTACTCGAAATCATGCCCAATTCGAGTAAATTTAATAGTTTTCGAGTAAGTTTCAATTTTGAAATATATTTCGAGTAAACATATATCGAGTAGGTTTTGATTTCTTTATAATATTTCGAGTAAACATATATTGAGTAGGTTTTGATATATATCGAGTAAACAATAGAGTAAGTTTCAAAATTTCTTTATATATATATCGAGTAAGTTTCAATATTTCTTTATATATATATCGAGTAAGTTTCAAAAAATATATATATCGAGTAAGTTTCATATTTCGAGTAAACAAAATATTAATTTCTTTATAATATTGAAATTTCGAGTAGGTTTTGATAACCATTTACTCGATATGTTCAAATTTCGAGTAGATTTTGATATTTTCGAGTAGGTTTCAATCACCTTCGATCATTATGTATTTTGAGTAAGTTCTGGTCATTTTGGTAAATTTTGAAAGAAAATGGTTATTTAGGTAAAAAGTTTCTGAAAAATGGTTATAATAATTAAATTCCCTTTATTTTAATATGACAATGATGTAAAACAAAAAAAATAAAAAAGTAAGAGATGTAAAGTAAATTCAATAACTAATTAATTATAAGGTAATCTAAAAATTAGTTATACCTCTATTTTGAGATTGTATATCATGATTAATTAGTTATACCTATTAATTAGAGGGGGTGACTTTCGATGAGAAAAAAAATTATGATGAGAAACGTAAGAAGAGATCTTCATCCTTGGATCAATCCCAATTGAATGTAAACACTACTGAGGTGCAACAGATAATTCTCTTCTAAAACGTAATTTATGGGTGAACATGAGATTAAAAGTGATCAATGGTTCAGATCTCTTCTTACATTTTTCACGATAACGTTCCTTCTCACGCAATTCTTCGTTTTTTTAAGTATATAATATTTATATACGACAAATAGAACAAATAAACTCATACACCTTCCTCACCTTTGGTGAGGTTTGAACCTCGACCTCCTAGAAGGCCAAAGACTCCATACCGCTAGGTCAAAAACCCTTTGGTCACGATTCTTCGTCTTAATTAGAGGGTTGGGTTCCGGTGAAAATGAAAGTTAAGGTGAAAAACGTAAGAATGAATCTCCACCATTGAATGCACATTAGAATGAGATGCACCGAGAAGAGATACACCGGATGAATGCCCATATCAAGCACGATTCATAGATGAGTTTGAGATTAAATATGATCAAGGGTCCAGATCCCTCTTTACGTTTCACACCTTAACTTTCAGGCCTTGTTTGTTTTTTCATTTTAAGCTCTTAATCACCACTTATTTCTGATTCGTTTGGACGTTTCATAACCATTGCACAACTAAAATCAGACTTCAGACTTTAACATCTCTTAAAAAACAAACGTCACCTCATTCTCACCAGAACCCAATTGTCTAATTAAGACGAAAAATCATGTGAGAAGGGAAGTTATTTTTTTTCAAAAATTGATCACTTTAATCTCATAAGATAACTCTTCTTCTTACACGTAATTAGATACACTTACTTTAAAGTAATAGTTAATGATGGATGGTTTAAAAAGATAATCTTTTAAGCCAAAAATCTGGAGCCGTTAAGAGCGGTTTATGATTGTCTATCGAGTAAAGAAAGAAGCAATATCCAGCGATGCCATCCACTTACAATGACCCTTCCTCAAAACCCTCCTTTCTCTCTCCTCTCATCTCTATCTATGATCCAATCGGTAAAATGGTATACAGTGAATCCGACTACTTTTCTCACTCAATAAAATAATCAAAAGTTCCAAGTTAATATCCCCCTAGAAAAGGGAGAAATTGGTTTCTATATATGTCTACCTTTAATCCCATCAAAAAGCCCCTTCATTTTCTTCTCTCTCTCTCTCTCTCTCTCTCTCTCTCTCTCTCTCTCTCTCTCTCTCTCTCTCTCTCTCTCTCTCTCTCTCTCTCTCTCTCTCTCTCTCTCTCTCCCTCTCTTACTACTTTCTTTTTGAGTAGCTGCCTAAGTGTTTGTATAAATGTCTGAGTGAGCTGCAGCTTCTTCAATTATTTCTTGACAGCACTTAAAACATCCCCACCTCTTTTTTCTCTCTCTAATATATCTAGTTCATATACAAACATTCATATACATACAATCCAAAAGGTCATAAATCAAGTGGATTTGTACCTTCTAAGATCTGGGGTTTGGAGATGGAGACTTGATAAGGTAGGGAAAAAAAACGGTTTATTTTGTTTTTACTTTTTTTTTTCAATTATAAAATAATAATCTTTTTTGATTTCTGGATCTGGGAATTCATGGGGTTTTGTTAAATTCTCATTTTTGTTTTGTGTTGACAGATCTGTTTAGAAAAAAGGAGTTTCTTTTTTATATACCGAAAATCGAAGAAAATGTCGGGTCAGAAGCAAGCAGAGGACTCGATAATTTCATCAAATTTCAATGAGAATGAACATGAAGGTGGAGGTGGAAAAGAAGAAGGCAAAGAAGAAGAAGATCACTCAGTTTTCTCCATGAAAAATGCTTTGTGGCATGGAGGATCTTCTTGGGATGCTTGGTTTAGTTGTTCTTCAAATCAAGTAATTAACAAAAATCATTAAATTAATAAATTAAATCCTTCCTTAATTTCCACAAAAAAAGAAAGAAAAAAAAGACAAAATCTTGAATGTACAAGTCTTTATGCAGGTTGCACAAGTGCTGTTAACACTTCCATACTCTTTCTCTCAACTGGGTATGGTCTCAGGGATTGTCCTCCAAATTTTCTATGGCATTCTTGGCAGCTGGACTGCTTATCTCATCAGTGTTCTTTACATTGAGTACAGAAGCAGAAAAGAAAAAGAAGGTGTCAACTTTAAAAACCATGTCATCCAGGTTCATTTCTTAACTTTTCTTTTCATAATTTTCTTCAATTTATATATATATATATATATATATATAAAACCCCATAAATTTGATCTCTTTTCCTCTTAAAAAAATCTCAGTGGTTTGAAGTTCTTGATGGCTTATTGGGACCTTACTGGAAAGCAATAGGACTAGCTTTCAACTGCACTTTTCTTCTGTTTGGCTCTGTCATACAACTCATAGCCTGTGCAAGGTTTGTTTTTGACCCAAAATATGAAATGGGTTTTTGGCTCAAATTAAAATCACACAAAAATTGACACTTTTTTTGTTTTGTGTAAAAATGACAGTAATATATACTACATAAATGACCATTTGGACAAAAGGACATGGACATACATATTTGGAGCATGCTGTGCAACCACTGTGTTCATCCCATCTTTCCACAACTACAGAATTTGGTCTTTTCTTGGCCTTGGGATGACCACTTACACTGCTTGGTATATGGCCATTGCAGCTTTAATCCATGGCCAGGTATTGCACACATACTATATTTAGAAAGAAAAATCAAGATTTCAGAACCAGATCTCATATGGGTTCTTTCTTAAAATGGAAAGTGTTTACATGTTACCATGATATAATTGCAGGTTGATGGGGTTCAACACTCTGGTCCCAAAAAGCTTGTGTTGTATTTCACCGGAGCCACCAATATATTATACACCTTCGGTGGACATGCTGTCACTGTGTAAGTCTACTGCTTTAAGCAGTTGTACATTTTGCATTAATAAGTGTACATTATTCTGGGATGATACTATAATAATTAAATTATAAAGCTTCTGGTTTTTTTAAATGTGGAAACTTTTGTGAAAAGATACTCTTTTCTTCCTTCTTCTACGCGGCTTCTCTTTGCAGCTTTTGCCGGCCATCTTGGTTTATGAAACTTGAAAAGACTGTATAAAAGGTTCAGTCTGTAGATGGATATTTAGTAATAAATTAATGTGTTCTTGTGGACTTCTATTTTAGTATTTTTTTTTCTTTTTCTTCTTCTTCTTTTTTCTTTTTCTAAAATATATTTTAATTGTATTCTTATAAAAAATAAAATATGTTTTGAGTTTGTTGTCAAGTTGATAAATTAAACAATTTGTTTTAGATCGAAAAGATTTGAGTTTGAGTTGTTGATAGTATCGTCTTTTGTTGTGGGTTATGTCGATCTTTTAATAAAGAGGGGAACATGGAGTGGGTGATGGACTTGCCATCCCGATTCGGATGTTTATAAGGTTATTTCAGTCATTTACCATGTAGCAGGATCCAATGCCCATGCTCCAAAATCCTTCATGATCTCTTTGAATCATTAGATTTTCTTGTTTTATGTTTTCTATGAAAACAATAAATATTTATCAATAATGTTGTTTTAGATTTTTTTTTTATAAAAATTATAATGTTACGAGAAGGTTCCGGTGCTTGTATTTTAAACTACATACATATACAACGTGCGTATCTGTATAACGTTTAAATGTTAATTGCTTTTTTGTTTCTTAAATTGCGATATTACGTGAAAATTGATTTTGGTTATGATTACAGGGAGATTATGCACGCAATGTGGAAACCTCGAAAATTCAAGTATATTTACCTAATTGCCACTCTTTATGTTTTCACACTGACTCTACCGTCAGCTTCCGCTGTATATTGGGCCTTCGGCGACGAGCTTCTTAACCACTCGAATGCCTTCTCTCTCCTTCCCAAAACCCGTTGGCGTGATGCCGCCGTCATTTTAATGCTCATTCATCAGGTCAAACTACTATCTAGTTTCATCGATTATCATATTGAAATAAAATATAATGTTCTCAAATTCCCTATCCTCTAATTACTTGCAGACACGTCATTATTTTATTTAATAACGATTTATTTAATTCATATTTTCATTCTTTCGTCTTAATACATTAAAGATGTGACTTCAAATGATTGATGAAAAGAGAATTTGGAGACAACTGATTTTAATTAATCAAATTGTCATTATGCATTAATAGTTGTATGTCGTAGATTTAAACCATTGTTTTGGAAAATGGATTTTTGTTGTATTATATGATACGAGATTGTGTCGATTCAAATACCATATTCTACATTATCACAATGTATAATATGGTATTGCATCCAGTGGCGGACCCTCAGTGGGGTCCAGTGCCACCACAATTTTTTTTGGCGTTAGTGTAATTTTTTTATGGTCTTAACGACGCCACCGTTTTCTTTTCATTCTGTGCACACTGCCACCACTTCAAAAAAAATCTGGGTCCGCCTCTAATACATTGTGTTCAAACTTGTATGTGTATGTACAAATATATTTCATGGACTGCGACCAACATATATTTTTTAATGAACTTGGAGCAGTTTATTACATTTGGATTTGCATGCACACCATTGTATTTCGTGTGGGAGAAGGTGATCGGTATGCACGACACAAAGAGTATATGTTTACGGGCTCTAGCAAGGCTACCGGTTGTGGTACCAATTTGGTTCTTGGCTATCATCTTCCCCTTTTTCGGACCCATTAATTCTGCCGTCGGTGCGCTCTTGGTCAGTTTCACGGTCTACATCATCCCGTCTCTTGCCCATATGCTCACATATAGAACGGCTGCAGCTCGTCAGGTAAAAATTTTAAATTACTAAAATTATGTTTATCTGATCATGCATTGATTGACTTTAAAAGCCATCAATGCATGAGATACATAATTCATAAATTAGTCTATTTATGGTAGGTATATAGGAATTATTCTGTGAGACATTTTATTGCTTGTGCTTACTTTCATTAGTGACATTTTCGTAATTATCTAACTATGAAAAGGGTAGAATGGTCAATGCAAATAAAGTAGCAATGGTAGTATAGTTTCTTTGTTGCCCACATGCTTTTCTTTAGTAACCAATATTCCGATAGAGACTCCGAACTTTTGTGATTATATCAGTTATATAATTTTCCGTTAAAATTTTAGTAAAATAGTAAAACCAAAATTTTCAATCTATGCATTATCATAACAAATATTTACATCTCAATCATTATTGGATGATCAAAAAAGATAAACCCCCTTTTTTGGTCAAAATCACTGTCCTAAAAATTAAAAATCGATAGTCTTAGAGTTTTTCCACCAGTGATTAGCAGTTCGAGTCCTTTCAAGACCATTTCAGATTGATCCGACTTTCATCTGTAGTGTCTCATAGGATCGACTGAAAAGGCATACATATTGATCTAAATACCTACAATTATCTAATAATTAATGATTGACTTTTATACATATAATAAAGAATTTATATTATTAGGAGGGAGTTTATATAGTACATACAGGGTGCATAAGGGTACAATTGCATTTAAGGGTAGATTTGGAAATATTGATGGAGTAGGACTAGATAGGTAGCAAGTCCCTTTCAATTTAGTTATATGCTACAGTCTAACTGTAGTATTATGTCTCAGATGAGCTGGCCAAGTGTTGACTACTTAAATGTTAAAAACAGTCCCTCAAGAGTTCCTTAATATCAAAATCAGTCCCTCAACTAAACTTGAATAACAAAAACAGTCCCTCAATGTTACTTGCACTCAAATTCTAATGAAATTTTACATCATCCTCAATTACTGTTTGCAGAATGCGGCAGAGAAACCTCCTCGCTTCTTACCGAGCTGGGCATGTATGTACGTATTGAACATGTTTGTTGTTGTTTGGGTTCTCGTTGTCGGGTTTGGGTTTGGTGGATGGGCCAGCGTGACCAACTTTGTCAGACAAGTAGATACATTCGGTTTATTTGCCAAGTGCTACCAGTGTAAGCCTACAGGACCACCTTTGCAGCACCACTGAGTTGACCCTGGAACTGAAGTAACTTGCTTTTTCTCGAACCATACCTTGTATTGTACATGGGAGCATCAAATATTTCCCTACATGTGATGTGTGTTGGCTTGCTTTGTTTATCTCTCCCTATTTTTGATTTTGGGTTTATATTTTTTATAATCTTTTTTCTATAATTTTTAAAAAGTTTGGTAGATTTAAGATAGTGTGTTGAATTGTAATGATTCCTTTGCTACAAAGCATAGGCTCATTTAAAACCATATATGCTTAGTACTTTATTCCACCTTTGTTGGATAGCTATCAATTGAATATATCAAGGTGCTTCTTCCTAGCAATGTCATGATTACTTCCCATGTTTCCAAAGTTTTTTATATATATATATATATATAATATAATATAATATAAGAAGGGGGAGGCTAATGGCACCCCTAAGGTGTGCTTATGGCACCCCTAAGGGTGAATGTCATCCTCATACAAATGCATTAAATTTCGTGTACACCTATAAAATGCATTATATTCCGTGTCCATCCCTATACTAAGGGTGCCATTAGCACTCCCCTATATTTCTTAAGATCGAAAACTATGAGAACCAATAATCATTTGTTATTTTATATAGTGAAGTAATGTATATGAAAATCAAAAATTGTTTTATAATTTGATTATTTTTAATGTATATATTTTTAGTTTCTGTATTTTTATATGTATTGTTTCATAATCACATAATTATTGTCATATGATTATGCTATTTTATATGGTATTTATGACGAATAATTTTGAATAATAACTGTTGTTTTATCATGAATATCTATCATGATATTCATTATTAATATTTATTATCACGCTATTCTTCATGATGAATATCTCGTAAATGTCCGGAACATGTAACACACTATCTTTTTTTCCCTTAGTTCATAATGGAACTTAAGTTTGCAATTGAATCTCTCCTTATATTTATATATGTATATATATTAATATATATATATATAGAGAGAGAGAGAGAGAGTTGGGTTAATACGAGAATATGTGATTTTTGCGACTCATGTTGCGGCCACATCGTCCGCACACACTTGCATTGACCATTAATACAAAATCACATGTGATTTGGTTGTTTTCATGTTCTCTTATTTAGTTACAGTTCACATTTGAAACTCCTTCATATTATATATACTATATATACTATATATATATATATATGCATGTATATATATAAAGAGAGAGAGAGACCATTTTCCATGAGTCTACATAAAAGGTTTGAGATATGCTTCCTATTAAGGTCTAGTGTTATTCATGTAAATGTTCGATTTTTTTATACAAAAGTTTGGTTTTTTGCTGTAAAGATTCAACGAGATAAAAAAAAACTTATCTAAGGCTTGCAAGATGGTCTCACAAAAATTGAACCGTCTTGCATATATAATCCCAATTCCATATAATTAAGTATACATTTTTTTCACTTCATATCATCATATGCACCAAAACCGCGTTGTAAACTATCAATAATTTCTCTATAAAACGGAATTTATTGAACTATTGATCAATTATTGAACCTCCGAGGTGCAAACTCGAACCAAGTTGGAAAGCATTGTTCGGTTAAAGGATTCTGGGTCTTTGTGAACACAGTTCGGTTTGGTTGGTTAGTTTGATTCGAACCAAACCGGACCGAAAATATGAGGATATTGGAGATTGAGGGAGACCAGGATAATAAATGCGATATGGGTGTTGAAGTTGAAGGGAAAAAGTCAGATGTTGACCTTTTTAATTTTGACCTGGATTTGATTGTGGAGCCAATCTGGTCACATGGGTGCACGTTTCATCATCTCTCTGTCACGTGCCATGCCTTTACTCTCCTTCAATTCACTTCCAATCTGTTCTATTCTATTCTATCTATATGTGAACTCAAATCATCACTTTCTTTCAATTATTTTTTCAAGTGTCCAAATTTGTATGTATCATAAACTAAAGGGTGGGTTAATGGTTTACAGGATTGTTTTTGAAAGATTTGGATTTCACAAAGGAATTTAAATTGGAATAGATTTAAAATCCTTTTATGTGTTTGGTTTGTAAAACATGAACTTTAATACAATGACATAACTTGTGTTTTTATACTGGTTTCAAGAAATATAAAAGCACACAAGCAGATGTATCATTTAGACTCTTAAAAATTTCGATATTTTTTACTATTACAATAAAAAAATTATTTTCTATACATACATTTTATTACTTTAACCCCAAAAAGCAAATATGTTTTACCCATATCTAATTTCATTGGACCAATTCAACAAAAATATTGGTTCTTATGTACTATAATATAAAGTATTTATATTAAACTTTTAAAAACTATTTTTATTTATTAAATATCATTTATTAACGTATATTATTTAAAATTTAAAATTACAAGTTAATTAAATATAAGTACAACTTATTAAATCTCAATGTTTACATTCATGTAACTAACTGCATGTTAAGTTGTTGAGCTTTTGCTCGTTTTTGACTAAAACGAGTCTTGGGGGATACTTGTCCGACTTAAATTGCTCTCTTTTGAGCTTTAGAAATTATATGCATTTATAGAATATCTATTTATAAAATTTTACATGTTTTGAGTGTGTTAATCATTCTTTGTTGGAGTCATGTAATTTAGACTGTAATACAATTGATCCATATGCATACGAGACAATTTAATGGTATATATAAGGGATGAGATCCTCAAGTCGTAACATGGAAATATGCATTGTGATTATTTTGTAATTTGTAAGTTATCGAGTTTCACTTGGGTTTCCTTTTTGTTTTATTGGGAATATGCATTTGATTATTATGTAATTTCCAATTCATCCCTTACTGTAGCTTGGAAATTGAGTTTTCGATCACAATTAACTAAATGACTGGTTTTGGTTAATGTCAATGGTTTTATACCTAAAGTGATATAGCTAATATCATTGATGTAATTTCCAAGTGTACGAGCTTTCGATCACAATTGACTAGATGATTAGTTGTGGTTAATGTCAATGGTTGTATACCTAAAGAGATGTAGTTAACAACATTGACTTGTGGCTTACTTATGTGTCCATCACAACGAATGGTAAATTGGGTCTCTCCCGTCATTTTATGATAATTTATGTCTTTCCAAGGGTAAGCGTGAATTAGTTATTTATAAGACCTAACTAACGCTATGTTTCCTGATTTTAATGTTCATAGCTTTATTCTTGGTTGTGTGAATTTGAGTTTTGACTTCATGATAAATGAGTGTTTTGGTTAAAGATATTATATCACGAAAATAGTGGGTCTCGGGAAAGATGTATTTTCATACTTAATACTTTTCATTTTGGAAATTATGATTCAAATAGCATTTTTCCAGTTTATCGTTTTATATTAATGAAGAAAACTCTTGAGCTCACTAGGTGTTCAGCCTAACCTTTTTATTTTTTGGCATGTGCGTCAGCCATCAGGTACTTGTTGAGGTTTAGTAGTAGCTATCGGTGTAAAAAAGCCAAATTCAAAAAATCCTGGCCGAAACACTATTCAAAAAATTGGGGCCGAGTCAAACTGGATTCGGATTCGGGCCATATTCCGGAGTTGAAACCCTGACCCGTTTAACTATGTAGTCCAAACCGGGCCCCAATCGGATTTAAAAAAAAATGTTTTTTTTACAATTTTATATTTTAAAGATATCTCCTTGGGTCACTCAAATACACTTTAAAAATACGTTTATTATAACTCATATTTAGTAACAAACTAACATCTTTGCAAAATTACATTTAGTTATTAAAAAAATTAAAAATTACAAGTCATCACTAAGCATTGGAATCGTATGGTTGTATGACATTAGGAAGTCCGGTTGTTGTAATTCTTCTAATAGCCTCATTATCATCAAGGTCGTCAATGTCTAACTCGTCGTCATCCTCATATTGTGTGGTTGTTTTAGCTGCAACTGTTGTTTTACATCATTGCTTTGGTATGAACATCAATACAGTTCTATCAAAGCAAGAAGTCTTATAAGTAACATGCTTATTATTACCGATTGTTGTCGATATCAGTATTGTCCGACATACTTACTCCCATTGCGATTTCATTTTCCTCCAAGTTTATTTTTGTGGGCTCCATCTCGTCTTCTAATGATGTGAGGTGTTGTTGTCTTTCCATGCTATCCAAGTAGTCCTTCAAGCATACGCAACACTCCACGGACTTTGGGGTTAGTCTTGACCGACGTACTGTTATAATCCTACCACTAAGAGAAAACACGGACTCTCAAGCTACGATAGTAACTTGGATTGTTAGTATACTTAGGGTCATGTGTGCCAAAATCGGGAATTGAGCTTGCTTATTTTTCCAAAAATCTAATATATGAAAACTTTCTAAATTTACGTTATCATTTTGATTCTCAAAACGAGTATGCAAGTATATATTTAGTCGCTTAAATTGTTATCAAATCTACTTTTTTTGTTTGATTCAGTAAAACATCATTCATTAAGTTGTTCAATATATTTACCCTATTTTGGCCATGGCCACTAGAACTAGAACTAGAATCGGGACCCAAAAAATTCATACTTGAATAAGTTTGTTGTTGCCTTGCTCCCCTATATTTTAAGTTATATAAATCAAATAAATCTTCAAAATATCAGATAACAAATATCGGATAAAATTGTTGTTGCATTTTTAAAATCGCCCAAAATATCGTATAATCCTTGAAAAGTCACTCAATCATACTCCATATTAGAATTTCGCGGACAATGAATATTATAAAATTGTTGTAAATAATTTTTTTGTTTTAACATATTTTCAATCATAAAATAAGTCGAATTCGATCGAACGGGCATGTCAAAATTCGCTCCTAAAGACCTAAAACCAATGTCTTTGCAAAATCTAAGATACGCTTGTTGATTTTTTTTTGACCCTTTATGTAAATTTACGGTAACATAAGTCTAAACTTGTCCATTACGGGTTTGCATGTAGTTAAACCGTCTTGAAGAACAACGTGTATGAAATAATTTTCCGTTTAAAATAGGAAGCAAAGCCAACTTCAGCTTATCCACACATCGTTTATTATTACTAGCGTTATCAAATGAAATGCTAATGAGTTTTTCATAAGTATTATAAAAAATGAGATTTTCTTAATAATAGGTAATCACCCGAATGTGGCACACCAAACGATTTAAACGTGATTACACGTTTGAATGATTGCCACGTTTGGGGATCAATCCAATGTGCCGTTATGCAAATATAAGAAACCGTCAATCTGTGTCGTGAGGTCCATACATCACACGCTAAAGAAATTGTTTTGCAAACTCCAAAACATTTGGGTCATTTCAGTTTTTGCCGTTTTCCACATTTTAATTGCGTCGCTTTTAAGAGTAGTGCGACTTACCTTTGTGTAGCATGGTTGTAGAAATATTTGGATCATCTTTGTAATGTAAAGGTTATCGAAATGAAAACGACAACACAGTTTGAATGACACGGTGTGTCATCATTTTGCGGCTTAATTGGGCATTGTACGACCATATTTGATCTTGATTGTCAAGTTTTGGATCGTCTCACGCCTTCAGCATTAGGCACGCTTTTTTGGTGTGCCGCCTTAGTATTGAATTTCCTTCCGTCCCAAGAAGAGCTCCACATATTTGCATTGTGCCTTTTTTTTTCTCCTGTTAGCTAGTAAAACCATATGGTAGGAATTCCAAATTTCGGATTTCCTACCATGGTCGGTAATAATTTTCACGATCGTTTCATTGGATGCATCATGTGAGGAGATGACCATCGTGATTCTTGAGAATAATAAGTAAATAATAACAAAAATAAAGAGAGAAAGCGATGAGAATTAGGAGTAGATGTTATAAACCGAAATCGAAAACGAGTCGAAAACACGAATTATAGGGAGATTTGTGATCGTTTTTTGCTTTGTGAACGTTTTTTCTTGGCGTCTAAACTCATACAACACAATACTTATTTATAGTGTTTTGGGGGTTTAAAATACAAAAAAAGGTCATATTCTCGATTCTAACAGCTCTCTAACGGTCAAAAATTAAAAAGAAAAACAATAATTTTTCCGGGTCGAGCCGAAAATAAGTTCCAAACCGGGGGTTGGGGCGGACCGGGCCAAGAAAAACGGCTATATTCGTAACCAGTTAGGGCCCACGGGTTGTGATCCGGGCCTGATCGAATTTGGGTCGGGTCAGGCCTTGATCGGATTCGGGCTCGGGCTTTTGTTGGATTTGAGCCGGACCGGGCCTATTTTTACATCTCTAACCACTATGATACCCATTGTGTTATCCAATGTGATACTAACTATGATACCCAAAATACATACAACAACATCGGTAAAGCAACACTACCTGATACTTTGTGTTATACTTTGTAAAAAAGAAAAAATACATTGTGATACACACTGTGATATCATTGAGAAATGATGTGACTTGTGAAAAACGGCCGGCCACAATTTTTTGGAGATTCAAATTAGAAATAGATTCATCTATAGAGTTTTATCATTTGTCAATTTTTACCAATTTAATCTTTATGTTATTTTAGTAAATAACATTAGTTATTTAAAATAATTGATCTACATTAGTTCTTACAATCACCACAAGCTATCTAGTTTCCATTTGATTAGACCCCTATATATATATATGATCGTCAAAGGGGTGTTCTTTTGAGAACTTTCCATTTTGTAAGATACATGAGATCAATTTTAGACCATAAAAAACTAGTTAAAAGATATAATCTATAATAAACTTAAAAAACTTCTCCCTTTCCCTCTTTTCTCTCATATTTTTCATTCTTATCTCCTCTTTTATTTCTTCATTCCCCTCTCTATAACATATACACACAAAATTGAATACGCACACAAGTTGAATACATTGTTAATACTTATATTAGAAATATTATTACACTTTGTGAATATATCGGGAACACACTCTACATCTACGAGATCTACTATAACTTGTGCATGTATTGTGAATACCAAGTAAATCAAGAAATCTACATCTAAATCTACCATTTCTGAATACAATGTGAATCTTGTGAACAGTAAAAAAATTCTTAACGTTGTTTACATTGTGTTTACTTCTGTACATTTAATTGTGTATGTGTATGTTCTGGATAGAGGAGAGGAGAGGAGACAGAGAGAGAGGGGGAGAGAGAGAGAATAAGATATATGTATTGAATTTGCTAAAAATACACTAATTTTTATTTAATAAATAACAATAATTATCTTAAATTAGTGACCAAGATTGAATCTTATAGATCTTGAAACATTCGAAGTTCTCAAAGATTAAACCATTGATGTCAATAAATGGAGTCCACATTATTTCAATTATATTAGTAGGTAGCTAGGGTTGTAGCGAATGGATTGTGGTCCAAGTAATAATTAGTGATGACTAAAGAATAGAATGATCTCTTAGATCATGTACTTACCTTGATTAGATGATATGATTAAAAACTGATCATACTCTATTGTTTCAACCAATTAAACAAAGAATATAATACAACTATTGTTCGTATTTCCACAACTAAACTCTCTATCATAATGAATTACATCTAGGGCTAAATATTTATAGCTATTATGTGAAACTCAAAAGCTAACACGAAGTAACCATCTTTAAATACAAGATTTAGCTTATTAATCGGTCAAAAAAAATGTTTTTAATAACATTAATCAAAACAAAAAAACTTTGTAACTTCAAAAACACGTTGCAACTGTTTTATCTAAAATAAACAAACTAATAAATAAAAAATTTACATTTAATCCTAGATTTAAAATAAAATTAATTATTTATTAAAAATTTCAATATGTTTAATACCATAACAAAAATTTAGACATTCATTGGTACTTTTGTTGTTTTCATTGGGAATGGGAAGCAAACAAAGAAAAAAACTAATCCACTGTTACGTTTAGGAAATCTATTGGAAACCAAATTCATTTAAAAGAACTTCAAGATTTTTATTCTTTTATTATATATAATAAAATCTTATGAAGATATACTAATTCAACAATTCGGCCGCCTTTTGTATTTGAGCCTTACTTAGTATGTACTGTGTAGTGTAGGGATGAGCATACGGACCGAAATTTCAAAACCGAACCGGTTTCGTATCGAACCGGTATCGGTATCGGTATCGAATATCATTACCGGTTCGGTATTCGGTACCAAGATTTTTCATACTCGGGATTCGGTACTTTCGGTACCGATACTGGTACTAGTCCCGGTAAATCCCGAACCGAACCGGGGAATTTAAAAAGTCATTTTTTTATTAAAATTGGTAACAAACTCTTTCCTTTTTTTTATAGAAAATCCTCCTAAATATATTACAATTTTCGGTTCTTGTATTTTCCACTCAAATACCGATTTTTTCTTGCAATTCTTCATATTTCGGTTATTTCAATTCTCCAAAATCGGTTCCGTAATTTATCCAAAACCCGGTTCTTGCACAATCGGCTCCTCCAATCCGGTTTCCGCTCAAGTGATTTTGGTTTTTGTTATTGTGTTTAATGGTCAACGGTGAAAAACGGTTGTCGTCCCAAAAAATGGTACCAAACGGTTCTAGTCCCGAAAATCTCGGTACCGAACTGGTACCGGTACCGGTACCGAATTTCTCTTATCGGTTCGGTATTCGGTATTGATTTTTTCCACTCTCGGTTTTGGTACTACCCGGTTTCGGTACCGGACCGGTACCGAGCTCATCCCTAGTGTAGTGGATCAATATGGAGTTAATGGGCCATACTTTTGGGCTATTAGACACTTTGGACCAAACTTTTCCACTTGTTGGGCCATAACAATTTGTCTATTATACCCCTCAAAACATTTTAGGCTTTATTTTAACTAGATAAGTTCGACTATTGATCTATATTTTCGAAAGAACCCCTCTGTAAGATTGTCTTAGGTGCGATTTTATATATGATCGTCGGTCCAGAGTTGGTGAAAAATGCTGCAGAAGACACAGTTTCTGATTACATAATGTAGGAAATAGCATGATACTTTCCGTTACACACATTGATCATTTCAATCTAGGTTACCTAATTATATACCGTGAATAAACAAAAAATGTTATTTATTCAACGGTTGCTTGGAGCTAAATCATGTTCCCTTAGATTCTTACTAGTTTATTTGTTAAGGACCTAATGCAAATTTTTCGGGTTGGGTTAGACCTAATTATAGATATGTTTACTCCTTTTGGACATCTACTTCCATCCTTTTCACTTAAAAAAGGCCATCTATTTGGCATACAAGATTGGGTCATCATTCCAATTTCATTCTCGCCTTACATAGTTTGTCTAATAATCAAATAATAACCCAAAAAGAATCGATTGGAGGTAGAAAATAATTACATTAAAATTTAACTAAATTTAATTTAATTATAAAATAGAAATTAATCATAGTTACAAAATACAATAAGAACATTAAGGGCGCGTTTGGTTTGCGGGATTGGATTGGATTTCAAGGGATTTGGATTTTAAATCCAATCCAGTCCTGTGTTTGGTTTGTCGGATTACCCAGATTTAAAATCCTAGGATTCAATTGAAATCCCACAAACATAGGATTTTGAAATCCTTAGCGGATGCTCGGGATTTCACGGGATTTCATAGAGTTTGTATGAAATAATGTTTTAAAAATGTTAAAAACATTTGTTTTTGTTTTGTAATAATTAATTAATAAAAATATAATTTAATTATTTTTATAATATTTTATATTTTTATATAAATTATTTATAAATAATAGAAATCCAATTCCATTCCAAATCCTGTAAACCAAACACACCTATGATTTTCAAATCCATTCCAATCCAAATCCAAATCCAAATCCTTCCATAAAATCCAAATCCCTAAAAAACAATCCCGCAAACCAAATGGACTCTAAAAAATCATATCAAATGGTTTACATTTAGAGTTTTTGTGTTCCACTCTTGTTGATCCTTAAAAAAGCTTCGATATGCTATATTGTCCCCTCGGTTTTCTGGTGATGTTTTGTGGTGGCACAAATCGAATTACAAGGATGCCTTAAAGTCGTTATTTTTTCCCATTATATAGGGATCATTAATAGCACAAATAAAATACTAGCTTCTGCTAGTAACACTTGTAATATTAGCATAACTAAATCCTACTTTATCTCATAGTTTCACTATACTTGAACTTGTTTGTGACACTTGGGATCGCTCCCCTATTTTATATTGACATGGACTTTGATAATTAATTATGTTATCGATGATTTTATTCGTTTCAATTTAAGGAGATTTAAAATTAAGTTGTTTGTTAGCAATTGCTTATAACTTTTTTGACGATCTAAATATGTTAAGAATATAATCTTAGATTCAATCTTGAATTGAACAATTTTCTTAAATAGTTGGTATAATTATTATTGAATTATGATGTCATAGGAATTTTACTTAAACTAATTACAAAGACTTTAGTGGTTAAAGATATGTGAAAAAAGCTTAGGATTAGAGTAAACTACGATTTTCGTCCTTGTGGTATGGTGTTTATAACGATTTTCGTCCATGTGATTTAAAAATTGCTTTTTTCGTCCCTGTGGTTTGTATTTTATTTCGTTTTTTGTCCTTCAGACTAACTTTATTAAAAAAACTCAGTTAAATTAAGTGTATTATTGGCTTTTCCTTGTTTTATTTTTTTCTATATTTTTTAATGAAATTATATATATTATTATTATATTATATTCTTACCCACTCTTCTCTCTTTATCTCTCCCAACCTCCTCCCATCACAGTGACCAGTGACCATCCACCTGCACTCATCTTCTTCCTTTCTTAACCTTATTCATAAAGTCCATTGATTGTCTTCAATTTCTTTATTTTCATTCAAACAGAAAAAGTAAAACTTCATGTAATAAAAACAAAATTTCAAGAAGCAGGAGTGTTGAAATATATTAGATGTTTTGTCAATCTTGACTGGGCAAGTTCTAACTTGTATTTTGTTGTTTTATGGACTAAGGTGAAATGTTCCAGAATTACAAGGGATTAAAATGACAATTTCGTAAAGTTGGAGATTGAATGAACCGTGAAGGGTTGCTACCAACAACTTGCAGTTCTACAAGGGTTGCGGAGCATTTCTAGCATAGTTGAGGGATTATTCAATAATTGTTGAATAATATATAGTTCTTTTATTTTTAGTTATTTTTGGTATTATGTTCATAAGAGGTATCCTGAGTCATAGGGTTTCTAAATTTTTTAGGGTTCTTTAGATTTGGGTTTTATCTTCAATATTCAATTGTAGATTTGTTCTTAATAAAATTGAGTGATTACCATTTTTCACATGGTATCAGAGCTACGGTAATCGTTTCTCACCAGTTCGAAGCTGCTCGTGACACCGTTGTCCGTGGTGCTCAGATTTGATCTTTAAAGGGAGATCTATCAAATTCGAGATATCAGATGTCGTTTTTAAAACCTATCCATGTTCCATATCGTCGGCTTCAAATCTTCGGCGGTGACTAGCTACACTGTTATTTCAATCTGCCCATTTCCAGCGTTCAGATCTTTTTTCGGGATCTTCTTTCTTCGAATTTTTTCAGAATTGTGTGATATCTTGTGCAACCATTGGTAAGTTCTGTTGGCCCTTTTTTTCATTCATCTGGTTGTGCACTGACCAATTAAGCTAGGTTATTGAACTAGTTTTCTTGGTTTCTTTTCTTATTGATTTATAAGGTTTTGATCATTGTAGATCTAGACCTTTTTTTGTTTTGAGCTTCCAACTGACAAGACTAGTTTATGGTACTAGCTTTGTTTGTGGTTTCATTTTTTTCTTGCTTGGGTTGGGTTTCGACCTCAATCTTCAGATTCTGTTTGATCTTGGTAAAATATCACTCAGATCTGGTTCTTTGTTTTGAATCTTGAGCTGTAGGTTCGTATCCAGACTTTCTTGGTTCTAGATTGGTTGATTTTGTTGATATCATTGCAATCTCAATATTTTTAATCCTTTGTGCCTGGTTGATTCTGTCAATATTTTTCAAATTCGAGTATTCTTTTTTGGTATATATACTTTTGATTCTCTATGTATACTTTTGTGTTAGTTGGGTTTTGACCTTGGTAGTTCTAAACCTAACTTTTGTTGAACATATGATCTGCTTGATTGATAATTTCATTCATATATGATTTTCTTGACATTCCATCTTATTTGTTAGGCTTTGACATCTATAGGTCCGAGTTCAATTGTTTGCTTGGCGATATGTCAGATTTTGGTTAATATCATTCAAATTACTACTTCTTTGTGTTCTTTTGTTCAGGTTTATCCTGTGAAAACCTGTGGGGCCTCCTTTGTTGGCTCGTAAGTCTACGTTTGTGGTTTTTTTTCTCTCACTAACCTTTGTGTTGAAGACGTTTGATCTCTTTGGTGCCCTTCTTCCTTTTCCGCTGTGATCTTGATATCAACCAGGGAGAAAGCACTGTAAGTATATTCATCTTACTCTGTGGTGTAGCAAGGGGCCGAGTTAGCTCCTTGGCCTATAGGCAGGGATTCCTTGTAATTAGTCCGTTCTTATTTGTTTATGATATTCATACATGGTAGATGAGATCGTTGTGATATGTTTTTTGCCTCTTGTGTGATTGTTTTTTGTTGTGTTATATTAAATGATGGGTAAAGTATTTATGATCCTTTGTCTCAAGTTGCAAAACTTGATTTTCATGACCCCTGATACTTACATCACAGTGACACTAGTAATGTTCCTCTTCTAAGTTTTAAACTCTCTATGTGGAGCTGTGCTATGACCTTAGCCCTTGAAACAAAAAATAAAATGGGTTTTGTTAATGGTTCTTGTGTGCGTCCTATTAATAATGAACAACTTGGCAAACAGTGGGATAGATGCAATGTCGTTGTTCTTTGTTGGATTTTTGGGTCTGTCACCGAAGATCTTTATGTGTGTCAAATATTTTCAAAAAAATGCTTTTAAGATATGGCAGGAACTTAAAGAGACTTATAACAAGGTTGATGCAGCTGTAATTTTTACTCTGCATCACCAAATTAACTCGTTGCGTCAAAATAGCTCACCTGTCTCTGAGTACTATCATAAGTTTAGTTCATTGTGGAAGCATCTTGACGTGTTAATCAAGCTGCCTACTTGTATGTGTAAGGCTTCTAAGGAGGTTTGTGATCATAATTAATTATTAAAGCTTAGATGATGTTTACTTTCCTATCATAAGTAATATTCTAACTCGTGACCTTTTACCAAGCCTGAAAACTGTTTTTTTCGTTATATCTCAAGAAGAATCTCACAGACGTTTGTATTCATCAAATTCAAAATTTAAAGTCAATAATACTAATTTTGTAGGTAAAGCTTTTTATATGAAAAAACATGGGTTAAGGTCTTCGAGTTTGGTTTGTAGGTATTGTGAGGCTCCTCGTCACACTATTGCACGTTGTTTTAAGTTGATTGGTACGTCAAATAATTTTCAAAAAAGGCAAAGGAAGTATGTGGTTAATAAGCCTGTTTTTAGCAATAATTGTGTTTTAGATTCGTTTAGACATGTGCCCTTATATGTTCCTGTATCTTTTCCCTTTACAAGAAATCAAATAACCAAGATGCTAAGTCTTGTTAGTGATAAAAGTGCTCCTAAAAAAGTTATTGTTAATATGACTGTTGCTTGTTCTTCTCTTAGTAAAGTTACTTCGGGATGGGTTGTAGATTATAGATGTAGTCATCATATGGCAGTTTCAGATTCTAATCTTGTCAATGAGATAGATATATCAGACTTGGGTCTTAGGGTAAATCATCCTAATGGCACAATCGTTAATATTAAAATGATCGACAACATGACTTTGACGAGAAATGTTACTTTGTTTGATGTGCTAGTTGTTCCAGGTTTATCGGTCAACTTGTTATCTGTTCATAAACTTGCTAAGGATAAAAAATTAGTTGTTGATGCTTCTAATTGCTATATTCAGAATTTGACATCAAAGAAAATTTTGGGAACTCAGTAAGGAGCATGGAGGGTTATATTTTATCGATGACAAGCTAGTCAGATAAAAAGTTTGTGCCTAACTGTACTATGAGTTGTTTATCTAGTTATATTTGGCATCATCGACTTGGACATCCTATAGAGCGTGTCCTTACCATTCTTAAACACAATCTGGCTTTAGGCGATGGGTTTGTTTTGCCTTGTGACATTTGTCATAAAGTAACGCAGACTTGTGAGGTTCTTGCATCAAGTGAACACAAGTCTGTGTGCCTTGGTGATCTTGTTCATATAGGTGTTTGGGGTCCTTCCAAGGTGGTTAGTAAATAAGGCTATAATAGCTTTTTATTCATTGTCGACGATTACTCTCAGGCTATTTGGATTTATATGTTAAAGTCAAAGTATGAGGTGTTTGATTGTGTGGTTAACTTCTTAAACTTGTTGCAAAATCAATTTAACAAGTCTATGAAGGTTATAAGAACTGAAAATGGGATTGAATTTGTTAATAATAATATGGACCGACTGCTAATGACTAGAGGTATTATGCATCAAATATCCTATGGATATACTTCAAATCATCATGGTCTTGTGGAGTGTAGGTCCATGCACCTTTTAGATGTTGCTCAATCTCTTTTATTTCAAAGTGGTTTTCCATTAAATGTGTGTAGTGAATGTGTCATGACGGCTACATATTTGCTTAATCGTACCCCATCGCTTGTTAAAAGTGGGAAATGTCCTTATGAATTGGTGTATGGGTTTGAACCCGTACTCTCTCAGTTAAGATGTTTTGGTTGTCTATGTGTTACTTCTAAGTTGAATGTTTTTTATAAGTGTACTTCTAGGTACGAAAGGTGTGTTTTATTAGGTTACTTGTGTGTTTTATTGTGAATCACTTAGATTTTTTTGATTGCGGGTTACGTATTGATGGTAATAATAATGTGTTTTTGCCTTGTAATGGTAGTTTAGGTGATTCTCATGATGATAACAAAGGACCACAAGTATCAATTAGTTTGGTTAGACTTGGTGTTAGTAATCTAATTTGGTCAAAGTCTGTTAATGGTTCCCTTAAAGGACTTTTTCCAAGATCCCAAAGTGGTGCTCCAATTGTGAATGTAGCTGGTAACTTGAGAAAGTAAAACCAAGTTTCAAGTTTGCCAAATGGTTTGGAGATTATGTTGTTAAAGGAAAATTAATGTATTATCTGAAAAGAGAGGTCGTCGTTACTATTGTGAGCGTCGAGTGTAACACCCGGAAATTTTGAATTTAGGATAATGATTTTCGCATCCTAATATTATGTTATATGTAACTATATGAAATGTTTCAAGGGTCTAATATTGGGTTACAATGAATTGGAAAATAGAGCGAAAAACGAAACCAAATTCGGCCTCGGTACCTTCTAGGCGACAATGACAGGCTAGGATGCCATGTCAAGGTCGCAGGGCATGACAGCAAGGGCATCAGATGGCAAGAAATTCAGTCAATCTCTCGGTACATGTTTGGCGACCATGACAAGCGACCATTCCATGTCATGATCGCAGGCATCGTCGCACGGACTCAACAGAAGACCATTTTCAGCACAAAAACTCTCGGTACTGACCATGATTGGCGAGGATGCCATGTCAAGGTCGCAGGGCAAGGTCTCCCGTGTAGTCCAGAAGGCTACCTTAAGCCACGATTTTCAGCGATTGTTCTCACTGGATCCGATTTTAAACACTTGCTCCAAACCTTTCCTTTGAAGGGCGATTTTTGGGGAATTTATTGCTTAACCTACCTCATCCCAAACCCTTTATTGCTTCATTCAAGTTAAAGATTCAAGGAAGATCAAGTATTAAAGCTTCAAGTGTTGGTGTCCTTGACATTTCTCCTCAAGTTCATCATCTTCAACACCATAGTGACTTTTCTAGGGTTTTGCCAAACTCTAGCTTGTGAGTTCATTCTTACCTTTCTAAAACTTTATACATGTTAAAATTGTGTATTTTACCTCTATATGATGTCTACATAAGTATTTCTATACTTGGAAGATTTTGGTAAAACTAGGTCAAAAATGTATCATTTAGGGTTTTTTTTAAATGATAATTTAAGTACAAGGAACGGTTTTAAAATACTTTTATGAGTATATTGGTAAGAAATGTGATGTATAAACCTAAATATTATTTTGACCTAATTTTGGGAAGTAAGGTTTTGGAAGCATAGTATGTTTACTTCACAAAGATTTTGTGAAGGGAAGTTAATAGATCGGAAACGAATGTATTACGAAGTTGGACTAGTGTAAATGGATCCATAGGAACAATAGTCAGAAGTGTTTGAGGAAGTGAGCAAGTGATATATCCTGGTTTGGGGTTGAGCTTGTTCAGAAGGGTGAAAGTAATATATCCTAGTTTGGGGTTGAGCTTATCACTGTAATAGTCGAAGATTGATATCTGGTCGTGCTTACTTTCATCGACTAGGATCCCGGTTGGGGTCGAGGTTGATGCGATGGCGAGTCGCTCCCGTATGTTTCCCTCAAAGGAAGAAAAGCGTATCTTTTAGGCGATGAGTTTGTTTTGCCTTGTAACATTTGTCATAAAGTAACGCAGACTTGTGAGTTTCTTGCATCAAGTGAACACAAGTCTGTGTGCCTTGGTGATCTTGTTCATATAGGTGTTTGGGGTCCTTCCAAGGTGGTTAGTAAATAAGGCTATAATAGCTTTTTATTCATTGTCGACGATTTCTCTCAGGCTATTTGGATTTATATGTTAAAGTCAAAGTATGAGATGTTTGATTGTGTGGTTAACTTCTTAAACTTGTTGCAAAAAACAATTTAACAAGTCTATGAAGGTTATAAGAACTGAAAATGGGATTGAATTTGTTAATAATAATATGGACCGACTGCTAATGACTAGAGGTATCATGCATCAAATATCCTATGGATATACTTCAAATCATCATGGTCTTGTCGAGTGTAGGTCCATGCACCTTTTAGATGTTGCTCAATCTCTTTTATTTCAAAGTGGTTTTCCATTAAATGTGTGTAGTGAATGTGTCATGACGGCTACATATTTGCTTAATCGTACCCCATCGCTTGTTAAAAGTGGGAAATGTCCTTATGAATTGGTGTATGGGTTTGAACCCGTACTCTCTCAGTTAAGGTGTTTTGGTTGTCTATGTGTTACTTCTAAGTTGAATGTTTTTTATAAGTGTACTTCTAGGTCCGAAAGGTGTGTTTTATTAGGTTACTTGTGTGTTTTATTGTGAATCACTTAGATTTTTTTGATTTCTTAAAATGACATGTATATCAAGTGATGGTGCTAGTGGAGTCTCGAAGGGTTGAGTGGAGCTAGATGCCGATAGAGGCTTCCTTTTTGAAGTACACTTACGTGTATAGATGGAGTTACATAGAAGTACATTTTGAGGATTTAGAGACACCCGAGCTTAATCTGTATTTTGTATTGTATAGATTAATAGGTTGTTATCTAGTATCAACAATTTGAAGTTGTAAAATCTTTTAATCCTCCCCATCTTTATGGGTGATGTTATTCCCTTGAAGTTATTTTCCGCACAGGGGCGGCCGAAGGGCCGGGCGAAGTGGGCGGTCGCCCAGGGCAGCAAGAGCCCAAGGGCATCAAAGCCCAAAGTCGGTCCAGGTAGTACTAGTCCAACTTGTTATTAATAAAAATCTAATATAATATTTGCATTTAACAAGACTTGAACCCATGACCTTCTTTACATAATTAGACAACTTTACCATCCAGCCAAAGTTATTATTGGTTATATTTGTTAACATTTTACTTTTATACTTTAATTCCTATTTTATCAATGATTTTTTTTCCTTTTGTTTAATGAATTTTTGTTTTATCTGAAATAAAAATAAAAACCGAATAAAATTAGTATTTTGTATGAGTTTTTGTTTTAAAAAAACTTATTATTGTATCATTGTTTGAGATATGATCAATTTGGTACAAAATAATTCTTTTAATTTTCGTTTGAGGGTTTTCTTCAGAAATAAATTAAATAGTTTGGTTACACCAAACTACTCTAGAAACAATTAGTTGTTTTAGCATGATCATTTATAAAGTTCTACTAGGTGCTAAGTAGTTTTTTTAATTTATTTAAAATGGTTCATAGACGATATTGTTGTTACAAATTATTGAACAACGTTATTTTTTATGTTATCACATTGTACATTTTGTGTAGGTTTATTAACCAGATTCAACATTGTTAAAAACTCCTAAAATTTTATTGGTTCTTTGAGGGGGCATTTATAAACGTCTTCGTCCAGGGCATCAGAAACCTTAGGACCGGCCCAGTTTAGTATTGTTGAATAAATGTGAATTATTGGGCTGTAAACTTTTTTCAGACTCCAACGACGTTAATTATGACTATTTTTTGTTGTGTTTCCGCTAGTGAAGTGTTTGATTTCTACTCGATCTTATATTTCTTTCTTTCTTCCGAGTCCCGGTAAGTTCTTTCATGCTTCTTTTCTTTCTCCTCATAATCTAACTTTTGTTTTTTTTGAGGTTTTTGGATCCACTCATGAGTGAAGAGGTTAGTGTTGCTAAATCATATAGTTTTATGCTGAAAACATGTGTAGATCCTAACCAGTGCAAGTGTCAATTTTTTTGTCATTGCATTTCTTACTATTGCATGTTTGTAGGAAATATAGTGTTTGTTATAAATCGTGTAATACTATATGTTTTAGACATTTTAAGAGGTTTGAAAATTGGATGTTCTTTTATGCTTTCATTTGCTTTGTGATTGTAAGTTTCTATCCATGTCAAGATTGAGGGGGGATGTTGAAATATATTAGATATTTTGTCAATCTTGATTGGACAATTTCTAACTTGTATTTTGTTGTTTTATGGACTAAGGTGAAATGTTCCAGACTTACAAGGGATTAAAAGTGACAATTTCGTAAAGTTGGAGATTAAATGAACCGTGAAGGGTTGCTACCATCAACATGCATTTCTACAAGGGCTGCGGAGCATTTCTAGCATAGTTGAGGGATTATTCAATAATTATTGAATAATATATAGCTCTTTTATTTTTTAGTTATTTTTGGTATTATGTTCATAAGAGGTATCCTGAGTCAGAAGGGTTCTAAAGTTTGTAGGGTTCTTTAGATTTAGGTTTTATCTTCAATATTCAATTGTAGATTTGTTCTTAATAAAATTCAGCGATTTCCATTTTTCACAAGGAGAATTTCTCTATGCAAAAGTTGGATACAAAGTAAAAACTTCCAGAAAAAAGAGTTTTTAGTATCATCCATCCCTCTACTTCTACAAACTACGATGAGAAGTTTTATCTAAGAAAAACATTCAAACCCAGTTGATTATTAAGAGAACCAGAACCAGGCGGTGGTGGTGGCTGTTGGTCCTTGGCATCTGTCGGCAAGGTTGTCACGGGGATGCTCACTACTGACAGTTGATCGCAGACGGCCACCAACATTTCCTCTTCTTTGCTTTGATTATATATATATATATAGTATATTCATAAAAGTTATTTAATAAAAAAATGTATAAAAAAGAAAAGAGTAAGGGAAGGGTTGCTAGAAAAGTTGTTTAAAGGGAATTGGTTTTTGTCATTGTACACAACAGTGAAATAGAAGATGCTCGAATTGGAGAAGGGTTGCTAGAAAAATGGTAGGAAAGAAAAAGCGTTGCAGGCAATAAAGGAGAAGATGGGTTTGGGAAAAATAGTAGATAATAACAGGTAATGAGGAAGAAAGATGGGTTTGGAAAAAATGGGAAGGAAGAAAATGTTGTAGGTAGTGAGAAAGAAAGGTAGTGAGGAAGAATGTGGGTACAGGTCGGGCCATGGGGATTTGTGGGTTTAGATTTGGTTTTTGTTTTTTTTTATTGTTGTTAAATAATATTATAGTTGTCAATCTTGACGGGATACATATTAATATCTTCTAATATCTTTTATGCTTTATGTTTAGGACTAAAAGGGTTGTCTTGAAACTTTGACGTTTTATGTTTGATGAGGTACTGGTTGTTCAAAATTGGAGATTGTTCAAGGGTAGCGGAGCAAGAGTGGCTATACTTGAAGGAATAAATGTGTAAATGATAAACATTAAAGCAAAACAAGATCTAACACTTTTGGGGATTCACATCATTTTTCTTCCAGTTTTATTTCATTACATTTCAACAATTTTCCTTTCTAGTCGAGGGTTTTGTAAAGATGGATTTAGGTTCATAATCAATTTTTCCAATTCATGTATTGTGAATTTTTTATAAATAAAAGAGATTATGAATTTTAACATGGCATCATAGCACAAAGGCTCGATCCGTGAAGGTTTGTGATCATCGTCGACCTCGACCTCCAAATCCAAACGTGGTCGGTTTTGCTCTTCGCATCTTCACAATACAGGGAATATTTTGTTATGAATTTGTACATGGATCAGTTACCGAAGAGTTTGTGCAAACCATAGTGTTCGTCTTTACGCAGAATCGTCATTTCAGGTGATATATATCCTCTTCTTATTTGTTCTATGTTTGTTTCTTGGTTCGAGTTGAGGTTTCTTCTTCGATACCACACGTCTGGATCTGTTTTAGCTCTAGACATTTTATTTTGCAGATCTTGTTAGATTTGTGTTTTGTTATCTAAACCCGTGGGTTATAATTGTTCTTGTTTGCTTTGGCGTTTTTTTCGTTGAAGTTTTTATTGCTTTTAGAAGCCATGAGATTTTTTGTAGATCTGGTGACTTTCTTGTTAAGCAATATTTTTTTGTTCTCTCTAAAATAGATCATCCTATCCTATAGATCTGATGCTTTGTTTGTTGTAGAGATTCTCAAAAGCTTGCTTCTGATTTCTTGGTTTGTTATCGAAACCTGTGGTTTATGTTTGTTCTTATTTGCTTTGGCGTTCTTCGTTAAAGCTGTTATTGCTTTTAGAAGCCATGCGATTTTCTTAGATCTGGTGACTTTCTTGTTAAGTAATATCGTTTTTTTTGTTGTCTCTATAATAGATCATCCTATCCTATAGATCCGATGATTTGTTTGTTGTAGAGATTTTCAGAAGCTTGCTTCTGATTTCTTGAAGATCTTGTGCAATAGTTCGAGATCTGTGGAAAACTGACTGTTTTTTTTTTGAAGTATATAATATTTATATACGGCAATTGGAATAAACAAACAAACTCACACACCCTCCTCACCTATGGTGAGGTTTGAACCCCCGACCTCCTAAAAGACAAGGGGCTCACATACCGCTAGGCCAAAGGCCCTTTGGTAAACTGACTGTCTTTGTTTAGGTTGATCTGGGTCTATCTGGTGTTTCTTTTTTGTATAGAGCGTTTTCGGTCCGCTTGTTTTTGTTATATCTGCGACTCCTTTTACGGGGTCTTTGTTTGAGAGTTGATCATCCTTCTTTAAAGGTTTGTTTTTTGTTGCTATTTTCTACCTGACTGTTTAATCATTATCTAACGTTTGTCTGTGTTAGATACTCTTGTGGTTTTATTCAGGTGGATCACTATCCTTTATTGTTTGTTTGGTTGGCTATATTGTGGTTTGTTTGCCTGAGAATTCCTACAGTTTTGTGGATGCTTTAGCTCAGATCTGCATCCGTCATCTCAAGCATTTTTTTTTGAATTTTGCAAAGGTTCTTCAACGGTATAGTGGAACTAATCATCTGGTGAGATCTTACTGGTTTATATTGATTGGTTTTTTTTCTTTTGTTTTCCTTGGCAAGTGTTCAAAATGGTTTCTTGATTCTGGTTGTTTTTGGCAAGACATATGACATATGTTTTTTTTTGTGCCTGGTTAGATCTTTGTTTGATAATATATCTTGAGCATATTCTTTAGCCTTTTAATATCATTCTTCCTGTTTTCTAGCTTAATTTTTTGGCTCTTAATCTTGAACTGCATTGTTTCTAACTCTGTCTCAACTAGTTGCATCTGTTTGGGTGAAGTTTTCTTGGGATTGTGGGTTGTATTCTGCCACTGAAGGGTTTTTTTTTTGTAGAAACCCTCGGTTTCTGCTGTGCATTTGAAAAGGGTTAGAGCACTGTAAGTTCATCTTTTTCCTACCTGTTTGTAGCAAGTTTTTTCGACAAGCATCTGTATGCTTACAAGTGTTATCTGCCTGTGGGCTCAACTTTTTTTGTCTAGAATAAAGGATTCTTTCTCTTTTTTGTGTTCTTGTTAGTTATTAGCAAAGTTTTTTCTTACCAGTTTCCCTTCCTATTAGAAGTAAGTGTTTAATTTGTCATCCTTCACCTGGCGTAAAAACTGCATTTTCTACTCTATCATGTGAAGAATCTCAAAGAAGCATGTTGTCCACGAACTCTTGTTCAAAAATGTGTAACAATACTTATATGGGTAAATTCGCTAATAATAACAAGTGTGCTTTGAGGAATCCAACTTTGATTTGCAAATATTGTTGTGGTTTCGGCCATATGATTGAGCAATGCTTTAAGTTGATTGGGTATGCAAATAATTTTCAAAAGAAGCAAGGAAAGCAAGGGTTCAATAAGCCTTTTTCATGTAATAACTGCATTTTTGACACCAACATCTCAGTTTCTAGTCCTGCTTTCTCATCTATTTGTTTTCCTTTCACTGTCAGTCAAACAAGCAAGCTGAATAAGCTTGTTAGTGATAAGAGTCTTACTGAAAATGGAAGTATCAATATGGTAGGTGTGGATTATTTTGCTAATAAATTGTCTTTAGGGTGGGTTATAGAGACTAGAGTTAATTTTCACATTATAATTTCAGGATCTAGGCTTGACAATTTTGTAGATATCTCAGATTTGGGTCTTTGGATTGATCACCTTGATGGCACTAGTGCTAACATTAAAATAATTGGTGACCTAAAACTAACTGACAATGTCATTCTTTTTGATGTGTTGGTTGTTCCGGATTTATCTGTAAATATTCTTTCTATTCAAAAACTTGCCAACGATAGCAAGTATTTTGTTGTTTTTGATGCTTCTAAATGTTGTATTCAAGATTTGAAGTTAGATGAAAATATGGGAACCGGTTTTAAGCAAGGAGGCTTCTATTTTTCTTAATAGGTTGTCAAACCACAAATCTATCTTTAGTTGTAATACTAACGCTTCTCATTTGTCTGCATGTAATTGGCATTATAGTCTTGAACATTTGGCAGAGCCTGCCCCTTTTATTCTTAAGAACAAACCGGACTTAAAAAATGAGGTTGTTTTCTCTTGTGATGTTTGTCATAAATCTAAACAGTTTTTTGAGCCTTTTCCTTTAAGTGAACACAAGTCTGTGTATCTTGGTGAACTTGTTCATATGGATGTTTGGGGTCCTTATAGGATCGTTAGTAAAGATGGCCACAAGTTTTTCTTAACCATTGTTGATGATTACTCTCGGGGCGTTTGGGTTTATATGTTAAAGTCAAAATCTGAAGTGTTTGATTGTGTGGTTGAGTTTTTGAATCTTTTACAAAATCTGTTTGACAAGTCTGTGTAAGTCACCAGAAGTGACAATGAGTCTGTTTTTGTTAATAAAAATATGGAATATTTGTTAAAATCTAAAGGTATTGTGCATCAACCTTTTTTGTTATAGTCCACAATATAACAATGTTATGAAGCATAAGCATAGACATTTCTTTAATGTTGCTCGGTCTCTTTTGTTTCAAAGTGGTGTTCCTTTGAATATGTGGAGTGAGTGTGTAATGACGACCATATATTTGATAAATCGTACGCCATTGTCTTTCTTAAGGGAAAATGTCCTTATGAGTTGGTTTATGGTTTTGCACCTAACCTCTCTCATTTAAGATGTTTTGGTTGTCTGTGTTATGCTACCAACTTGGATGTTTCTGGTATTTTTTTATTCTAGATCTAAAAGATGTGTTTCTCTTGGTTATTCTGTGTTAAAAAGGCGGTATCGATTATATACTTTAGACTCGGAAGAAATTGTGTTTTCAAGGGATGTGAAGTTCTTTGAAAATGTTTTTCCTTTCAGGTTGGTAGTGAGTTCTAGCTTCAACGGTATTGATTCTGATAGCGTGGATCATTTGAGTTTTTTTTATTGTGTGTTGGATGGTAACATACATGCAAACTTGTCACCTATTGATGATAATTTGGGCAGTACTAATAGCGATACTCAAAGGGAGAAAGTATCCGACAATTTTGAGGAAGACATTATTAGTTTGGCTGAAAGTTATTCTATTGATGTTTTCCATAAGGGCCATTTTCCAGGAACCAAAAGTGGTACTCCAATTTCAAATTTACCAAAAGGATTTGATGATCGTGTTGCTGAAAGGAGAGTAGATTATGGTTTAGACCTTGCTAACTGTTCAAACAAAAGTGGTATAACCAAGTCTTATTATGAAATGTGTTATGGTGAAAATTGGACAAAGGTTTTAGTTAAAGATTTAAGGGTATTAAAATGTTATCTTGGTAGTGTAGTCTTAGCTGTTGAAAATGATTTTTATATAATATCCCATGCTAAGTGTTGCTTACATATATCGAGTATATTTTTTGTTATTGAAGTGTAAATTTTTCCACTTATCTTGGGTGATAAATTTTGCTCTTTCTCTTCATGATTCCTATAGTTTGAATGCTAATAATTTTTCTCTTGTCTGTATTTTTTCAATATCAAAATTTTGTTAGAAAGTCAATATATTTGGTTTATATTTCTGATATTACACATTCTACTTACAATTTTGTTCAGTTCATGTATGCGACTTTTTGGTTTCGTTTTAATCTTCCTTTCAGGATTTTGAATTACTTGGAGTCATCAACAGGTAAAAGATTTAGTATTTTTATATCTAGTGGTTTTATGTTGAAAAGGCGTGTATAGATTCCAACTGTGGTAAGTTTTTGATGTTTTTGACTTCTCACTGTTTAGTTACCGGTTATTGCTTATCTCTAAGAAATTTGTTATTTTCTTGGAAAAAGAAGAACTCAAGTGAATCTCAATATATTGTTATCACTCGTGAATTTTTATGGGTTATAAACATTTTTAAGTGAGTTAAAGATTTTCTTTTACCAAGTCGTTGAATTCTTTTCAACATGTTCAATGAAAGGATTTTCCTTCACGTCAAGATTGAGGGGGGATGTTAAATAATATTATAGTTGTCAATCTTGACGGGATACATATTAATATCTTCTAATATCTTTTATGCTTTATGTTTAGGACTAAAAGGGTTGTCTTGGAACTTTGAAGTTTTATGTTTGATGAGGGACTGGTTGTTCAATATTGGAGATTGTTCAGGGGTAGCAGAGCAAGAGTGGCTATACTTGAAGGACTAAATGTGTAAATGATAAATATTAAAGCAAAACAAGATCGACACTTTTGGGGATTCACATCATTTTTCTTCCGGTTTTATCTCATTACATTTCAACATTTTTCCTTTCTAGTTGAGGGTTTTGTAAAGATGGATTTAGGTTTTTAATCAATTTTTCCAATTCATGTGTTGTGAATTTTTTATAAATAAAAGATATTATGAATTTTAACAATTGTCTTTATAAATATTTTATTGAATCGTAATTCGTACATACAAAACTACAATAATATATAAAGTAATTAAATACAAAAAATTAATGAAAAGCTAAAAAGACTATATTACCCCTTAACTTAACAGAACTTTTAACATAGTTAGTTTGAGAGACGAAAAAAGCAACAAAATGCATACCATAAAGAGGAACAAAACTGTTTTTAAACCACAGGGACGAAAACCGTTATAAACATCAAACCACAGGGATGAAAATCGTAGTTTACTCTTAGGATTATGAGTACATGCTTTAAAGTGTGTTTGTTATAAGTAGTTTAACGAGACTTACAACTTATTCATTTAGTTATAGATGACTGTTTAGCAGTGACTTAATGATATAAAAAGTGACTTATTCAATAAACTTTTAGGATGTATTGGTTATCCATACAAGATAGAACAGAACAGGACATAACATAACAAAATAAAATTGAACTAAACAAGACAAACAATTGTTTAGCTTTGGTAAAACAGAACTGGATAGGACAAAACAAATAATGATTAATTTACCCGTAATGAGTTGTTCATATGTTGTATATATTTGGATCAATTGTGTAATTTATTAAATTATAATAAAATAAATATTTTATATAACAAAATATATTATTAAAAAGTTTTCGTCAACACGATTAAAATTACACAAAAATAAAAAGTGTATGTACTTTTCAATTTTTATTATATACCTTTCTATATTATTTTTTTATTACTAATATTTAATAAATTATATAAATTATTGAAAATATAGAAAGTGTATAAAAATATTATTTTGAAGATAGTAAAGTAATGCTAAAAATTTATCAAAAAAAAAAATAATTTTTTTTAGTATAGGACCGGTTTAGAATAGACTTAGAATCAGGACCAAGATCGGGATCAGGATCAAGATCCGTTACCCATAACCAGTTATGAATAGACTTAAACATGCTAGAATTTTTTTTAAAGAGACTGGGACTAGGACCGTTTACGAAAGTTTTAGGTCGGAGACCGGTTTTTAACCATAGTTCCAACTTATTGTTGCAAATGTGAGGAAATAAATATTAAATACATTTTTTTTTACAAAATCGCATTATGAAATTTTTTCTCCATAATTGTTAAACAATTTTAGGGTGATTGTGTGGTTCAACTAATGTGTGACCCATTGAATAGACATGTTTGTCTTTCATGAGACTGTATTATATGATAAGATGTGAACAATAGTATTGTCTTCTATTTTTTAATTAGTTGAAGTTATTTGAATCAATTAATTTAAGGGAAATTGGTTAAAATGAACATTTTATAGATTTTCTTGTGCATGGTGACCATCTCTCTCCTGATTTGACCTAAATAACCAAAATGTCCGTTTTTTTGACTAAAACCTCCGTTTTTTAACGGAGGTTTGACTTTTTCGATAATTTTGACCGAAAAACGGAGGTTTGACCCCAACCTCCGTTAAAAAACGGAGGTTTATTTATTTATTTATTTTTTATTATTTTTAATCCGAAACTTTGACTTTTACCCTAAAAACGGATGTTTGACCAAAACCTCTGTTTTTTAACGGAGGTTTGGTTTTTCCTTTTTTTTTTATTAAATTAATTCTGGAAATTTGACTTTTCATGAAAAAACGGAGGTTTGACCAATAAAACGGAGGTTTGACCAAAACCTCCGTTTTTTAACGGAGGTTTTTTTTAAAAAAATTATAATTTTCGGTGGGAAACCTCCGTTAATTACCACCTAAACCTCCGTTAATTACCATAAACCTCCGTTAATTTTTGATAAACCTCCGTTAATTACCAGTTAATTATGGTCAACCTCCGTTATTTACCTGTTAATTATGGTCAAACCTCCGTTAAATTGCAGTTAATCACCATTAAACGTCCGTTAATTTATTGTCAATCCTCCGTTTGTCAGACAAATTTTATGTCTCACTTTATCAGACTAAATTTAATGTCTCAATTTACCTAACTTCTCATCACTTTATCTCACTTTATCAGAATAATTTAATGGGAAATTGGTCAAAATTTCTCACTTACAATTTGTTGTACACTATTTTTTTCAACAAGTACTTATATAAATAGTAATAACACTGTTTTTTTCAACAAGTACCATGCTTATATTCAGTAACTTTCATCAGAATTTTTTGTTTGCACTCCACCCACTGACATTGAAAGGAAATGTCAAAGATTTAATATAATTGTAAAATAATTTGAATTTTATACAACCAACAACCAGCCTTATTAAAAGCCACAATCTGATTCAATTGTAGACAACCATTTTCTTCAATCTTTCTTTTTTCTTGTATCTTTGATTTACATCATGACTTCTTCAAGTTCTTCAATTTATAAAATTAAGTTGCGTATTTCTGGTGGGGGTTCGTGGCAAAAAATTAATCAAACATGGGAATATGTTACTGATCAACCGTCTCACCCGGTCAAGTTGCCAGCCACAATGACGCTTTCGGATTTGCTTGTGTATGCATGCCATAAATGTGAAGTTGTCTATTCAGTTGGTATTACTACAATTGCGTACAAGTTAAAAAATGACGATCATATTTATCGTTTGGAAAACGATGATCAAGTTGCGGTCTTCTTTGAATGGGCTGCTAATTTAAATAAAGCGCCAACAATTTATATCTATGATGTACCATATCATGGTAATGACGAAAGAGAAGAAGAAGGGGGAGAAGAGGGAGAAGAAGGAGAAGAAGAAGAAGGAGGCGAAGTAGACGGAGAAAAAGGAGAAGAAGTAGAAGAAGAAGAAGAAGAAGAAGAAGAAGAAGAATTGGACCCCGATTCATATATTTTCTACCTGGGTATAACTGATAGTGATGAAGAACCAACAACAAAAAGGAAATCAAAAAATTTAGTTGCCGGGAGTAACGATTATTTTGATATGCCTCCTATCCTTCCAACACCGGAAACCGTCATCACACCTAACTTATCTACACCTTATATTCGCAGCGAACGAGTTAAAGTGGGGATGTTATTTAAAACGAAAGATGAAATGAAATTGGCTCTTTCGAGAAAGTTCATTGATGAGGGTTTCGAATATAAAGTGCATAAATCTTCCAAATCCAGGTTTGAGGCGAAGTGTTATGTTGGAAGTTGTAAATGGCATATGACGGCTGCGAATGTCGGTTCAACGGAGATGTTTCATGTACTAAAGGTGGATGACGTGCACACCTGCCCAAAGACTCAGTTGCATCGCAGGCACCGTCAAGCAACCGCAATGGTGTTGGGTAATTCAATTTTACCTAAAGTGCAGGATAGTGGGAGGAAACTCCGTGCAAAAGACATAATAAGCGATATAAAACAACAGTATAATATTAATATTTCTATCTGGCAAGCATATCGAGCGAAAGATTATGCAAATATGGTTGTACAAGGTGACCCGGGTGATTCGTTTAACCGACTACCTAAGTTTTTCTATAATTTAGAGCTCCGTAATCCTGGTACGGTGACAAGGATTGAGACAGATAGTCATGGACGGTTTGAGATGTGTTGCGCTGCTTTTGGTTGTGCGGTAAGTATAATTTTGACATTTTGGATATAATTTTTCATAACTATGTAGTTTAATTTTCTAACATGTGAACCACTTAATTTTCAGATTGAGACGTTTGTATCTTATTTGCGTCGAGTTCTTATAATTGATTGTGCCTATTTGAAGGGCCCTTATTTGGGAACAATGTACTTAGCAGTTGCTATGGACGCAAATAACCAAATTGTGCCGGTCGCTTTCGTAGTGGGTAGATCCGAGAATGGAGAGGGGTGGACATGGTTTTTGTCCATGTTGAAGCATTGTATTGGAGAACTATCCGATTTGGTTTTCATATCAGATAGGCATGCTGCAATAAACCAAGGAATTACCACCGTTTTCCCAAGGGCACATCACGGGTTATGTTGTCGCCACCTGGAGATGAACATAAAAACCAAAGACCCCGGGATTAAGCATAAGAAGAATCTATATTGGAAGACTTGCCAAGCGTATACGTTTGACAATTTCGAAATGCGCATGTTAGCTCTACGAGCCGCTTTACCCCTAGGATGTATAGTGTTGGACCGGCTTAATCCAGAGAAATGGACAAGGGCACATTTCAAAGGAGAACGCTACAACATAATGACTTCCAACAGTGCCGAATCGATCAATGCACTGTGCCGTTATGCTCGAAAGATGCCAATTTGTGGGCTTTTCGAGTACTTTCGAGACTTCCAACAAGAGTGGTATTCTAAACGCCGTACAAAAGGAGGTTAAAAACGTTTAAATTTTTTTATTTTATGTACTACTACTAATTTTGTGTACTACTACTGCTTTTGATGCAATCGATACTAACGAGATAAATATGTTTTTTAGAGACGATGACCAACGCTCTAACCCCGTGGGCGGAGAAAATTTTTTATAAGAGAGCCTACAAAGCTGCATCGTGGACGGTACATGAAATTGGTCAGGGTTGCTATGAAGTGCGTGATTATCGTAAAAACGAAACGTGTAATTACCATGGAGGTACTTGCACGTGCTTGAAATTGCAAAAATCGGGCTTACCTTGCGGCCATGCAATCGCTGTTGCTACACATCTAGGCTCTGCAGACTGCAGCAATTTGGCATTGCCTTTCTATAGGGCGAGTAATTTTCGAGCAACGTACGCACCACTCATTTATCCGCTTGGCACTGAAGAAACATGGGTTGTTCCAGAGCAACCACTACTTCTAGTTCGTCCACCCCTGATAAAGAGAGCGGCTGGAAGACCTAGTGAACATGCTCGTATACCTTCTCGTGGTGAGGATCCCATCCGGAAGAAATGTAGTCGGTGTGGTCAAAGCGGGCATATTAAGAGAACATGTACATGGGCAAATGTGGGTAATCAAGGAGCATCAGGAAGCCGACAGACCCAACCAGTATCGACCCAGGATATTCATGGAAGTCATGGACATTATACTTTTGATCTCAATGATGATCTCAATGAGTATTAAACCATGTCTGTAACCTTTTATGTGTTGGTTAACTGGTTTTTGTGTAAAATAAAGTGAACATGATTATTGTTGCAGTCGTTATGTTACATTAAAACATATATTTAATAAAAAGGCATGCACTTAATAAAAACAAACAACATCGAGAAATAACAACATCAAATAAGAACATGAAAAACAAACAACACCGAGAAATAAGAACAAACAAAATCCAGATATTTAGTAAGGATAGATATCCTGGCATTGGATGATCCACTTAGCCTTTTCGTTGATCTTGTCCTCTAGAACGTCGTATTCTTCTTTGATCCCTTTGACCTCATTCTCCTCTTGACTGATTTTTTGTTGCAAGGCTGCAAGCTGGAATTTCTTCTCCATAATATTTGCCTCCTTTTCATTTTGTATAGCCCAGTTGTTGTTCCATTTCACACCAAGCGCCGTGATTTCCTCGTCCGCCTCCATAATGGCGGCCTTCAGTTTTCTCGGTATGAGTTGAGACGCCGGAGGGTTCCCCTCAGGGTTAGCAAACCTATCTGAATACATTGGTGGTGAATTGTATGGAGGTGTATTCATGTACTCAAAACATGCAACTTCTCAATCATCATTCTCCTCTTCGGTTATTGGACGGTCCGCGTTAGTTCTTCGAAAATTTGCCCATTCCTCTTCCGTTGATGGCAATTTCCAGCTACGCCTGTACGTTCCATCATTCAATGGTAATGGTTGGGAAATTGTTGTGCGAGAACTTCCAGCCTTGTTTGTTGTTTTCTTCTTTCCAGATCGGTTGTTTGCAGATATTGTGTTTTACAAAAGTATTAAAAGGTTTTAGAATCAATGATAGGAAGTTGTGTGTTACTACTTCAATACATATCACCTATATATAGTGGTGAAAAGGTTAAACCGGTAATTTCGAAATTCACTGGAAAAAGGCTGACAGATTCGTCTGAAAAAGGCTGACAGATTCGCCTGAAAAAGGCTGAAAAAGACCACCTAGCACTCCTGATAAAAGCTTCAAGATTCACTGGAAAAAGGCTGACAGATACGCCTGAAAAAGATTGACAGATTCGCCTGAAAAAGGCTGACATATTCGCCTGAAAAAGCCCTTAAATCGTACTTTGCTTTATAATAAAACAGTTTGGTGAGACATAATTCCATTTCTCGTTAAATCTAACGATTTATTTTGTGCTATTAATAAAGTCATAAAACATAATTTCTCATTAAAATACATAATTTCTAACAATTATCTGAAACACGCGTGAAGAGAAACATAAAGCCCAATAAAATACATCAATCTTGCACCATCCGAGGTTATGCTTGCACCATCCCTTCACCGAAGGTTATGCTTGCACCATCCCTTTCCAGATACACTTCAAGCGGGGTAGGTTCAACTGAAAATAATTAGTTATATCCCAAACAGAGTGGTCATCCACGAGTTCTTTCAATCCAGTGTCCAAGTCTGCTTCTGGTGGTTTGAAATACATTTTCATTCCAACTCGTTGGTGTTCATCATAACCAAGTTGAGTCATTAATTGATGCATGTGTTCTAGACAAATACACTGACCATCTATTAGGTCAACAAATATTTCCATGCCGTTCACATACGACCTACCGAGGGATGGTGTGAAAGTTCCGTTATGATGGACCTTCATAATAAATATTAGAGGACCGTCGTCTGTTGAAATATTCGTCATACGTAAATAAAAGTTAGAAAAATTTGAATATAGACAATTTAGTTATGGAAATTAAAAAAGACTTACTATCACACAAGGTCTTCTATCCATTGCGGCAGCGGTTCAGATGTACTTCTAAGTCTCCAAAAACGTTGTATTTCAAAAGGCATCTTTGTAGGTAGGAAAAGTAGAAGGGAGGAAATGCTAGTTAGGAAGATATGAATTACTACTTCATTATATCACCTATATATAGTCGTGAAAATGCCCATTTGAAGTCACGAGTGTGTATTTGGAGAAAATATTTTTAATACAAGACTGAAAAGGTCTGAAAAGGTCTGAAAAAGGCTGAAAAGGTCTGAAAAGGTAAAACAAATTATAACAAAAAAATACATTTTAAATTATAAATTATAAAATACATTTTTATACATTTTAATATTGTAAACAATACATCATTCCAAAATACGCAAATCCCAAAATACATCAGCCATATGGTAACATATTTCTCTCGACGTTCGAGTCATTTTATCAATAGATGGGATACGGCCATTCGCCAACAAAGATATCATTTCACACGCTAAAGGACCAGAATCGCCGAGAAATCCGTGTTGTGGTACGTTATTCGCCTGGATTAATGAGATGGACCCTACACGTTGAGCTCGACTTGTTTCACCAATAATTAGTAAAAACGCTTCTAGACGGACCCCAAAAGCACGCAGCCAGTGTCTCAATGGCCTTTTATAGGTTCCGCCGATGTTGGTGTCGAATATTGTGAGTTTCATTTCATCTAAGTCCAACTCGGCGACCACCCAATGTTCATTCAGGATACATATTGGCATTATGACCTGGAAAAAAAAACGTTAGATCTCAAAATATTGTGAATTTGATTGATGACTATTAATAAATAAATAAAAGTTAATTTAGTTTCAATACCTCATGGATTGATGCCCATGCTGGCCATCCTGTTGTTGCCATTGAACCATCAGCCTGTGGAATGGCTGAACCGGCCTCACTTTCACACAACTTCTGAAAGAAGTCGGCAGACATAATCGTCCATCTAGTGCGATCATTTCGGCCTGACTGCATCATTTTCGCCTACGCGTCTACATGCTATTAATAGAAAATAAAGTATTAGACATGAACTACATATTACAACCAAATTTATAATTACAACTATAAAACTAACCGAGTGTAAGTACGTCCCAATTCCTTCCTTTCCCAGTAATGTACACCACCATGTCGGAGTGAGTTCCATCGGTATCAACGTAATCATGCATTTTTCTGGCAACCCTTCCGACCTGTATACTCTCAGGACCTCCGGCTCAGTACTGGTCTGAAAATTTTGAACTTGGGTTCGACCTCTAGCATTGCCTCTACCTGTAGGTGCACCTCTAGCATTGCCTCTACCTCTAGGTGCACCTCTATTTCCTCTAACTCTAGCGGGAGGAGTAGTGGTAGGCGGTAGTGCTGTATAAGGTTCTACTATACATCGCCCCCCTCCAACTTCGCGGTGCGGCCTGTCCTGTATCTCCGGAGGAGGTCGAATCTGAGTCGGAGTCTAAAACATGTCTGCGCCAGACATGAAAGGCATGCCATGCGACATGGATGAGCTAGGCATGCCATGCGGCATGGATGAGCTAGATGGATGAATCGGCTGCGTAATGTAATCGAGATATATTGTCAATATATAGAGTTTCATACGAATAACGCAAATGAATTGTATAAGTTACCATATGGGACGACCGTGTCATGGAAAACGGAAATTGGGAGCTTGAAGGCGTGTCCGCCGCAACCAGCAAATCAAGGAAGCTGGTTTCCCTGTGTGGTGCCTGTGGCGCGTCGTATGTTGGCATCTAGGCACGAATATAAATAGTTAACCAATTTGTATATATTGTAAATAAAATATAAATACTAAAATAATGTATTATTAAAAGTACTTGCCTGTGTACGATCACCATATGATGTGAAACGGTCATCAACCGACTGCCTCCAATTTCGAAGATCATCCAGGGATGTTTGATGAGTTCCCTGAATACGCTCAAGCTCGGAAATACGATGAATCTGAGGCAGGTACGGTGTCAACCCATCCCATGATGTTTGATGAAGTTGCTGAACACGCTCAACTTCCACCAACCTCTCGAGATACTGGGAATAAGGGTCCTGATGATGGGATTCCTGGGCTTGAGATCCCTGGCTCTGATGACCATGATGATGGGATCCCTGGGCTTGAGATTCCTGGCTCTCATAAAGCGAATGATGGGATCCATGGGTCGGAGATCCCTGGCCCTGATAACCCAAATGATGGGATCCATGGGGCTGAGATCCCTGGCCCTGATAAGCGAAATGATGGGATCCATAGGCCTGAGATCCCTGGCCCTGATAACCCGAATGATGGGATCCCTGCTGCTGAAATCCCGCCCCAAAAAAAATGAGGTTATCGACATACCACTAGGATGCAACCTCCACAGGCTCTGGTTGGAGGTTGTAGAGTGGTTGCATATCCGCCTCCTAACATATTTAAATAAAATGATGTTACAATAAGAAAAAGTTTAAAAAATAATTCATTTTCAAAAAATCAATTACAACACTTATTACAATATATTTTCCATATTTAATCGTTCTAAAATATATTATCTGTATTTTATAACGAATATGGATAAAGAAACAGTTAGTTTAATAAGTTATTTTATGCTCGAACTTTAAATATTTATTAAACTAAAAAGTTAATATGTACTATATATATCATAAAAATATAAACATTTTTGTGTCTTAGATAACGTATATATAAAAATATTTAAAAACATACCGTCGACGCATTAATGATCCTCATGACGTGGCTACGTTTTAACATTTTTGTTATCCGGGTCCAACGAACTGCCCTCGGGTACGTGTTATTACTTTTAATGAAGTAGCTACTGCAATATGGAAACGTTTCTACAATCCATATCTGCGAATTACAATGGCAACAATAATTAAATTTGAAATACATGTAAATTGTATAAAGATTTAAATGAGAAAAATTTAGCTAACCTTCAACGCAAATAAGAATCCCATAATCGTCAATTTTTTATTTGACGATGTGCGTCCTCCTTTATTTAAACAATTATACATATGACTTATTGTAAAATTCCAAATAACAGACCCCCATGGAAAACTGTTCCAAAAATCCATATTTTCTATCGCCATCAACACATATTTAGACATTTTGTTTGGTTTCTGGCGACCAAGAAAGAACATATCAACAACAAGCATCAAACACACCCGGACGACATCGTTGTCATCCATACCGTCACCCTCTTCAATAGCACAAAAAGCATCCCACACCTGCTCCAACTTAGGGGTGCTCATGGGTTGGGTTGATCGGTTCGAGGTGTTTTAACTAATCAACCCAATGTTGTCGTTTTGAGAATTTTTCAACCCAACTCAACCCAACCAAAAGTTCAACCCAACCCAACCCGTTCGGGTTAATCGGGTTGGTTGGGTTGATAGTTTGGTATAACAAAATATTCTGCTAACATTGAATAACTCACAATTTCTTTTTCATCATCTGTCATTTGGTACAACTTATCTATACTTCTTGAATTTGAAGTATATTACATCCAATTAATTTTTCTCAATATATATACTAATATATACAAATGATTTATGTAAAGATAGATAATAGATTGAAAATATATGTATACGAGGAGAGTGCGTGATGGGTGTAATTGTTTAATTTACATATTAATAGAGATTCAATAATTATATTAAACCCAAAATATAAAAGGATATCGGGTTCATCGGGTTGGTCGGGTTGGGATGGGTTCAAATAAAAGTAACCCGATATCAACCCAATACCTACGGTTTGAAGCTTTTACAACTCGATTAGGCATCGGGTTGCTTCGGGTTGAGTTATTTTGCATCGGGTTGGGTTGGGTTGATCGGGTTGGTCGGTTTGGTCGGTTTTTTGAGCACCCCTACTCCAACTTAGGTGTATCATCACCAAAAAACCTACTAACGAAACCATCCCTAACCGAAGGTTCAATCGTAGTCATTCCAAAACGAAGGCCCGTCACCAAACTAAACTCCCCCCGACCAAAATGAAGCTGATGCGGTCCTATCTGGAAATACAACTCTTGCTCACTTGCACCATCGGGGTATGACTGATTCTGGAAAAATGTATACAATAACACCGGATCCGCAGTAGTGTCAGATAGATCCAACCATGAACCAAAACATGTATTTCTGAATATAATCGTTCTTTCATGGTTTAACTTCTCCTTAATTTCCATCATCAGTGATACTCTTGCTTTCACAGTAATCGAAGGTACAATATCGTCATTGGCCTGCATAAATATTATTATAAATCTAATTAATACAATTTGATTTGTAACTTAAAAATTAAGTTTCTATTTTTATAAATTATATCGCTATAATCGTGTCATCAATATAATCGTGTCATCAATATCTTCAAAATGAGTTTACAATTTTAAGAGGTACAAAATTACATGCATGAGATACAATTTTTACAAATTATACCATTATAATCGTGTCGTTAATACCTTCAAAATGTAACGACTTATTTTTAAAATATATACATTTTATGCCCTATTGATTAACGTTTCATTTTAAATTTCATTTTAGTTTTTAAATTTCATTCATATCTTTTTTTATGCCCTATTAATACATACCTTTTTTTAACGTTTCATTTTAGTTTTTAAATTTCATTCATATCTTTTAATATTTTGTTTTTTATTTTACACCCTATTGATTAACATAAATAATTGTATACCAACAAAATTACTATGTTTTTTAAGTATAATCTCTTATCAATCAAGTATAATTTTTTTAAAGTTATAGTTATTTAATTAATTTTCAAACAAATAAATGTATACCAACAAAAATTAATATCACATATTCAAACACATATTCAAACAAATAAATATCACATATCACAAATAAATATCTTGAAGAACATATTCAAAAAAATATTGAAACAAATTTTTTTGAAGAACATATTCAAACATATTAAAGTCACGGTAGAACACATGATAGAACAAATATTAAGAACATATTCAAACATGCCGTTCACATGAGCTAGATGAGATATTAAGAACAAATATTAAGTAAAACTATTATAAATGAAACACATAAATAATAAACTAACCATTTCGTAAACGTGTGTAATTTCCCGGTGCCAAAAACACGTGGTGGTCCTCAAACGTGACAAAGATGAGATTGAAGTGGTCCTCAAACGTGACAAAGATGAGATTGAAGGTGGTCCTCAAATCTTTTAATATTATTGTTTGTAAATTCAAAGAGGAGAAAGAAATGGAGTAAAAATGGTGGTGGGGTAAAAGGAAAGAAAGAAGATAGCAAAATGTTTGTAAAAGAAGGAAGAAAAGAAGAAAAAAGGGGATGAAGAAAGAAAGAGGTGTAGGCGGCTGAGAAAGAGGTAAAACAAATTTAGGGTTTTCCACCGAAAATTATAATTTTTTTTTAAAACCTCCGTTAAAAAACGGAGGTTTTGGTCAAACCTCCGTTTTTTTGGTCAAACCTCCGTTTTTTCATGAAAAGTCAAATTTCCAAAATTAATTTAATAAAAGAAAAAGGAAAAACCAAACCTCCGTTAAAAAACGGAGGTTTTGGTCAAACGTCCGTTTTTTAGGGTAAAAGTCAAAGTTCCGGATTAAAAATAATAAATAAATAAATAAATAAACCTCCGTTTTTTAACGGAGGTTGGGGTCAAACCTCCGTTTTTTCGGTCAAAATTATCGAAAAAGTCAAACCTCCGTTAAAAAACGGAGGTTTTAGTCAAAAAAACGGACATTTTGGTTATTTAGGTCAAATCAGGAGAGAGATGATCACCATGCACAAGAAAATCTATAAAATGTTCATTTTGACCAATTTCCCTTAATTTAATAGTGTTTAGTCTGTCGAGCTCTAATATACATAGATGGCTCTAATATACATAGATGGCACTATAGTGTAGTTTCAATGCAGAAAACATGTTCCCAAATCATTTCTTCTTTGTTTGCAATACGGCATCAGAGCACCAAATATGTGCTTGATTTCTTCTTGTTTATTTGTTTCTTCCATGATTCGATCATGTCAAATCAGAACTATGCTTCGTACTGTTCAATAACTTGTACGTTTTTAATCATTGATAATTGTTTGCTCCTTTAGTTTCTACATCACGTTGATGATGGTTTAGTTCTTGTTACACAGATTATGGTAGCAGATAATTATTCCTCCCCATGCATGGACGGAACACAACCATTGTAGTCCGAAGGACCGAAATATATATAATATTATAAAAATCCAGAAATCAAAATGATATGCACGTAACTTTCTTTTTTTCTTTTTTCTTTTTGCTATGATCTATTATTAAAATATAGAAAACAAAGATTGTAAATGTAAAAAATAGCAATAAGAAATTGTTATGTTTTTGGACTATTATGATATAATAAAAACAACTCTTTAGATTAGTAATATAATACTATATATCAAATTTAATATTATATCTACATCTAAAAATTAATTTTTACATATAATTAATATTCATAATTTAGTATCCAGTGGATGAAAATGGATGGGAAGTAAAAATAAGGGAAACCGACAAAAAGAAGAAGAAGCAAAATGCATAGGAAGTGTATTGAACCTGGAACCTCAAGGTTAGTTGGACAAGGTGATAACCAACTAATAAGAGGCAAGTAACATATATTTTACAAAGTTCAAATACGCTATTTGAATAAAAAAGCGGAGTGGGCATGGCCCCAAAGTCTCCTATGGGGTTCTGCCACTGTCCCGTGTAGTGCCATAAGATTTGCCTTATATTTGTACAAAAGGTTGATACCGACTCACAATCTGCTGTTAATTCCATAATATAGGAGGCAGACCTGACTCACTCAGCGGTTGTATTATGGGGGCACTCGGGCTCGAACCCGGGACCATTCGTTATTAGGACAAACACTACCCCCACCCATTACCAACTAAGTTACACGTCATTGGTATGATTTGCGTTATATGCTAACAACAAAACTAGATTCGTGGATGGAACCATGGAAGAAGGCTAGATGACTAGCATGTGGTTATGCAACGACAACAACGTTGTTACGTCAAGGATCCTAAAATCCTTTTCAATGGAGATAGTGGCAAGTGTTATAAACTGTTTTCGTAATTTTGATTGGATCTAAAGGATTGGTTCAAACAGACCAATAACCTAGAAAAGAAAAAAAATTCAAATTCAGACAAGGAAGAATCATGACGCCTTCACATAATCAAGGGTCAATGGGTATTTTTCATGCCAACTTGTGAATTTCCATCCTCACTACTCGTACAACAAGTATGAATGTGTAATGGAAATGGAGAAATATTTATAGATGGAATACGTTTTTCAACTTTTTAATTGGATTAAATGTGCCCTTCATACTAGTGGAACCATTGCCACCAATTAATAGAGTATTTTTCTTTAGTGATACAAGAAGAAGACAAAAGGACTATCACAAGTATGGATTGATAGATCTCTATGGGGTTCAATACAAAAGCATGCTACAAACAAGTCTCTTTCCAACACTTATATAACATAAGCTAGAAAGTAGAACCTGACTGTTATGCACACACTTCAAAATGCTATGGCACGTTAAGGATAAGTGTTATAGCCTATAGATTGCACGATTATTCGACTGATACAAGAAAAGGCAAAAACTTACGCTGAGCAAGGAAATCCTGGAAACGAATTAGACATGCTTCTTAAGGGGATGTTATTGACTCAACTTCAAAAGTTGATAAAAGAAGCCAATCATGTTATGTTAAAAAAACAGATATCCAACCGTTTAACATGTACACGCTATTCCTTATCTTTTTCCCCGCAGACTTGGGTGTACTTGATTCTGGTGCTCGCCAACGTCTTTTCCATAATATTACTAACTTTGTCAACACAAAAAGGTCACAACATATCATGATGAAACTATTGAATAACATGTTGGTGATTTGTATCACCAATATTATTTAAGTGTAATGGGATTAACTTGTTTGATCAATGTAATCTTGATAAATATTAAACAAGTAAGGCTAGTGTGGAGTGCACACTTGTTTGAGTTTATTCTGATCTAAAGTAAACTGTTGTTTAGGGGCTTCGACCACGGGGGTCCGGGGGCAGCGCCCCTGGTATCGGGTCCAAGGGGCAGAGCCCCTGGCTGGGGTCGAGCTTTATGGAAAATGCATTAAAAACCCGAATTTTGTAAAATAACCGGTTTTTGCTCCTGTGTAAAACCGTGTGAAAGAAGTAGTTTTGCTGCGGTTTTGAGACAGTTTTATCATCTCTGTTGATCAATGTTATGGTAAAAAAAAAAATTCAAAACACAATCGATCTCTCTGCTCAAATATACTGAATTTTATCCGATTGGATTTTTCAAGTGTACCATCGAAATAGTTCAATCTGAAAGTGTTTTACGACTTTCAGTAATCCAAGCAATCGAAATCCAGAATTCTAACATAACACTGTTATACCCGTCAGTTTGATTGGTGATGTGCATATCAAAGGATTTCTCATGCTTTGTGATTGAACCTCATTTAAGTAATTTCTCTCACCATGGACAATAAGTTCATAAATCATTTTTTTGATGAAAAATACATTGATCTAAGAGGTAACGTACACGTGGATGAGAGCACAAGTAGAAGGTTTCAAGACTTGTATGTTTTGGATGCTCAGAATGGATTGAAGGTTGTTGTTAAATTTCTTTTAAGCCTTGCACAACTAATGCTAGAAAATTGTTTATTGATGTTTGGTATAAAGACTTTGGTCACCGAATAACGAATCGTTTACTAGCAATGAAGTCATTGCTAGATGTAAAGGGTGATTCTATAAAGAAAGAAAATGTTTGTTCCATTTGTTCACTAGTCAAGCAGAACAAACTTCTATTCATTTCCATGTGTAATATGTGTAAAGTAAGCACCATTTTATCTTGTTCATTGTGATGTTTGGGGGCTATATCATGATTTAGGACAAAAAAGTCACAAATACTACATTACTTGGGTTTTGTTTGATTTAAATCAAGGCATATGTTGTCAACATTATCCCTCAGTTTTACAATCTAGTACGTTCTTGGTTTGATAAAAATATTAAAGGGTTTAAGACCAGCAACACTCATGAACTTAATGTCAAAGATTTCTTAAGATAAAGGGATTTTACATCAATGATCTTATAATTGCTTATTTAATCAACATAACAACTTTTAGAGATGTTTAACAATCAGTATGCATATCAGAAACTTTATGTGTACTCTTGACTTTTTCATGCTTCTAGTAACTCCGATTTTTGAGAGTTAGTTTCTTTCTTTTCATATTTTTTCATCACTTTCTAACCCATTTTGCCTTCTTCTCTAATCATTTGGTCTAGTTTGTTCTAAATAGTGGTGAATTTCCAAGGATGCAAATGTCGGTTTTACTAACATTTTGTGCAGCAAAGTGGTCGCTTTGTATCTACAGTTGCAACATCAAACAGATTCAAGATAGGGATCTTGTGCCATTTATTAAAAAAAATGATGTTTGAAGCCAAGAAAAGCATAAAATGATCTTTCATGAAAGAAATGGAGGAACAAGAGAATTTTGTAAAGTCAAAGGAAAGTTCAACACTCCATTCGAAAGGTGCTTTTTATGAAATGTCACCACCATCAAGATCATCTCATCCAGTAGCAAAGCACAATCTAAAGCTCAACATTTACTCTTCATTCTCTAGCTCTTTATGTTCTTATTTATTAGTTACATTTAGTTTTCTTGTATTTTAATCTTCTTTGTTCTAGCTTCACCACAGTGGCGACATAATGGTGGCAATTTTGTTATATTCTTTAATGCAAGTTAACTTAAGTATTACTTTTCTTCAACTATGCTTTCTTATTTTAATATGATCTCACCCCTTTGGGTGTGGGTGTGAGACAAAACTAAGACTACCATTTTTACTAACTCTTAGACTTGGTCATTTGAGTCAAGACTATAACTCAAAGGCGAACAAGCAAGCCAATCACTTGTAAGTATTAGTATTAGATGTTAGAACTAGAGATGGGCAGATCCGGAAATATGGCTAGAGCGTTGCAAAAAGATTGGAGAAAGTCTTTTATAACTTTAGAGAGTATTCTAAAGAGAATTTGTTAGTGAGAGCTTCTACCAATGTGTGTCCTAGTGATATTTGTTCCCTCTTCATTGCATCCATTATTCATATATTGAATATCTACAATGGATTTTGTGGCTGACCATTACAATTGTTTCTTGATTGTGTCATTTGTTGCTTTTACACAGAGTTCAATGTTCATTTGTATGTGGCTTTATGAGAGAGGTTACTCGTCTTATCTTTATATCATAAGTCATTGTGTCTTTTGAATGTCGATCCTCGTTATAAGACACCTTGTTCTCGATGGTTGGACATTGATATCTTTCTTACGTCCGCCATAAATTTTGAAAGTTCACCCAAAAATGAAAATAACTCATGAATTTAACTTGATTGTACCACTAGAAGGTGGTGCATGTTCAAACAAGCGAATGATCATTATTATCTAGCGAAAAATCAAAATTTGAAGAATGGTTACAAACTGAGTCACAACTTGTGATGCAAAATATAAAAACTAATGCTAACATTTCCCATGTGTCTCTCTCTCTCTCTCTCTCTCTCTCCCTCTCTCAAAGTTGGTGATATCGTGGTGGTAACACAAGGGTTATATTTATTTGACAATCTCAAAGAGTTCGAACGTTATCTGAATGGTGAACAATATTTTTCAATTTTATCACGAGACAACCGTGTTATACAAAGGAACGGCGCCTGTGCCAAATTTCCAAAAAAAAATTGTTGCATGTGGAATTTGGACACAAACATCAGGATGGCAATTGATTATTGGGACGCTTGCAACCTTTTTCGGTTGCTTCATTGTTTCCAATCACTCTCTTCAACATTTTACTATTTCAACCAGGTGCTATATATTAAGCCATTCGCAATAGTACGTATGTCTTAATTATACAAATACGTTACAATAATTTGTTACGATAAAATCACATAATTTGACAAGTTTGATCTATCCTTATTAATCAAGAAGTTAATAAGATAGATTCAACAATCTAATAAAATCTAACTAAAAAAATAAACCATTAATATAATAATCTTTTTACAAGATGGTCCTTGTTATAAAAACTCTCAAAAATAAAGTTAATTTTGTTGGAATATTATGACTAGGTAGGTATCAAAACAATATTCTCTAAAATCAAATAAAAGATGTAGAAAATGCACACTAATTACTTATTTAATTATTGGGAAGACTTTAAATAAATTATCATGTTTATCACATTTAGCTTGTTGACTGGGCTATCATGACTTGCATACAATAATTATATGAAGGTTGGGATGTCATAATCTATGTGGGGATACTAACCTTGTGAGATCAAATCAAATAAACCAAACCAAATAATTTCAGTATATTTCAATAGGAGAAGAGATATAAAATAGAATATACATAAACCTTATATCGTATTTTCATGAAAATTGTTCATTTGTGAGAATGTACCAAATAAACGGAACTTTTCCTCAAAGAAATTGAGTACCCGATCCAACAAAAGGCGATGGTTCGAAAAAGAAGAAACTTAAACAAGAAAATCGAATAACTAAATCAAGAAAACTAACGAGACCGGTAAATCACGAAAAACTAACGAGATTTGGATAAATTTATGATATATATATAGAGAGAGGGGAAAGTTTAAATGAGAACTTTGTAAATTTAAAGAATCAAAGGAACACCTTGTGTACCACATATGATGTGGGTCCTACACATTAAAAAATCATCTATGATTCAAAGGGGCCCACCATTGAATGATAAATGATTTTTTAACGTGTGGAACCTATATGATATCATATGTGGTCTACAAAATGTTCCTTTGTTTCTTTAAAGAGGAGGGTGTGTTCTTGTATGATCTTTCCCCTATATATATATATATATGGACGGGTTCTTACGAGGACGGTAACAATTTACGAGAATGCGAGGAGCTTTTTTCATATACAAGATCACATGTGATTTTGCACTAACTGTAGCGGGTGACTTTTGGAGCCACTTAAGTCGCATGGAAAGTCGCCCGCATCATTTATGATTTTGTACAAAATCAGATGTTATTTTGTACATGAATTAGATGTGATTTTGTACATGAATCATATGTGATTTTATACATGAAAACTTTCATGTACAAAAATGATTGGCTGAAGATTGTCCTTGCATTCTTCTAAATTGTACCGTCCTCGCATGAACCTCCCTCTATATATATATATATATATATATGGACACACATGTACATCCATTTTTTTATATACATAAGTGAAACAAATTTTTACTGATGTATTTTTTTTATATATTAACCATTTAAACAAATCCAAACATTACCATTAATGAAAAACATTTGTTATATTGCAGATTACACAATGATCAGAAATAAGTCTAGCCATGATGCTTCCTTCTTCTATCTTAAATCTGCTACTTTGCTTGTTCCACAGATGAACTCCATAAGTTGACCTTCTTAGTTGACCCATCTTGGCTTCAACCCATCTCCGGTGAACCCGGTTCACCGGAGCCGTAAAAAACCCTCCAACATGTATCCAATCAACCGGATAAAATGCCATCGGTCGTAAAACCGTAAAATTCAAGTTGAAACCAACTGTTATATTTGTTGCTTCTCTTTCCACCACTCTAGATACAAGATAAGGCCCATTGTAACCCCATCTGTTACCATTAAAAGTTGTCACAAATTCCTCCATGAATTTGTATAACAAATCATGGTTTTTATCAAATATCAATACTGCATTATTCAGTCTAGTCCAGTTTCCAGATGGTGTTTCACTTTGTGCACCAATTGTGTTCTTCAGACTGCTGAAATCTTTCAAAATGATGAAATCTGTATCCAAATAAACACCTCCATACTTGTAAAGAATCGCCAACCGGATCAAATTCGATAAGTTTTGCGCTAATGGGATTCTACCAGGGTCTCTTTTCCCGTTCTTGATTTGATCGAGCCAAGATTGAGCTGGGGTGTTGTTGAACAAGAAATCTAAGTCGGGTGTTACGGCTTGAACTCGATACCCACGATCAGTTACGTGTTTCAAGATTTGGAACCCGTGAAGTGAGTCCATAGTGTTTGAAAGTATCATTAAACAGCCGTCGGGATTCGACTTAAACAAAGCATCTACAGCAAGAAATTCTCTATCTCCAAAAACAATCGATGATGACGATATCCATGTCATAAAGAACTGAATCTTGCAACTATCATTAAAGAAATCTTGTGTCCGTTTGTGGAATCTTCGAGCCAACTTTGTCGACTTGAGGATATCGAATTCTGGAAGATTGTTTTTGAACCCATTGATCCTTTGGTTTTTGGACAGATTAGTGGGTCGAACCAAGGGATTGTGATCATCTTCTAAGTCAGTTTCTTGAGAAAATTCTTTAGAAGTCAACTTTATTTGTTGTACGATGAAGGTATGATTATTTAACACATGAGAATGAATGGAAAATTCGGAAGTGAATCTATCTGATGTTAATATGTAGGTGAAGAAGATAGCTGTGACGGCGATGGCGGAGAAGAGATGGAATCTGGCACCGGAGAGGCTGATCAGCCGCCGTTGCTCCGCCCTTTTCAGAGAAGAAACTTTTATCATCGATTTATATATAGATATATATATATATATTTTTTTTTTAAGGTTTTCTCCCTCTCTCCGTATATATAATTTATTTTAAAGATACATGGTATCAACAGGAGACTGGTGAGGTTCTTTTAAGTACTATTTTTTAAGATATATGGGGTATCAACAGGAGACTGTGAAGGTTCTTTTAAGCACTATAGGCATGAGTGGAAGAAACATGCTGGAAAAAGAGATTAGACTACGTACAGAAGAGTTAAATCTTTGAAAATTGAAAGAATGTTTATTTTTCTTTATATTTTCAAATTAAATATTTTGGTTGGCTGTGACAATTAATTATATTATAGCAAATTGAATCTAGTTACAATTAATATGACATTAATAAAGATGTATGAATTAAATAGACATGATTTTGGACCAATTTCTGTTTAAGTTGGGGTATTGTTTATCAAACACTTATCCGGTAAACGTTTACTGGTAAAATTTAACACTATTATTTATCGAGTAAAATTTTAGTCATCAAAAATGGCATAGGATGTAACAATTTACCTGGTAAGCGTTAACCTGGTAAGAGTCGTCGCCCTCATTTACCGAGTAAGACTCTCGGTCATTGCCTTAATCTTACCGGGTAAGATTTTTGGTCCTTGTCATACTCATATATATGGTATGGTAATGTGACTTAATAACCACTTACTCGGATAAATGTTTGGTAAAAGATCCCTTAGTCATTTAGAAAACTATCTTAATGCATTGTTTTACAATACTAGTAGTTATGCCTCTTATCTGGTTCACAAGAAACTTAATGCAATTACATCGACTTCTTTCGGGAATGTTGTATAATAAAAGAACTAACAACTCATAAACTTCCTTAATCAGTTCATCGAAGAAGCTTGTAATTCTATTGCGTATCCAGGCATTGCAAATGTAACCCTTATCCAATCGACAACAAACTCACAAGGCATATAAGTGTTTGGTTCAGATCCAAGGAAAAATATGATAAATGTGTAACTCAAAGAGTCCTCACGGTGAAGAAGAAACTGCACAACCAACAAGAAGTGGAAAATAGTACACGAAAGCAAATTAAGTTAACATAAACAATGAACTTTCTTAGATAAGGCTTCTTGTCCAATAGTTCATAAGTGGGGGTTTTCATCGTGTAAGGTACCCCCATATGAATGCATTCATCATCAAAATGATGGTGTCAAGTGACACGAAACAACCAACGAGCACAATAGAAAAAGTGGTTGCCAAAATGCAAGCACAACACTTTCAGCAAAATTAAAGACTGATTGAAGAGAAGTTAGATCGACGCCAAAATCCAACGATAGGGCATTTGGTCATAATGAAGACCGATAGTCAGATATTTTGACAATACTATTTGGCCAACGCATTTGCAATGATTTTTTAGCGACCAAGTTTCACTCATCAACTTTTACCAACTCTAGTCCTGTGTGGGAACATACCAAGCATGTCAGTCAAAGTGAGTACAAAAGTATGTCTACTTCACTTAGTTTAGTGTTCTCTCTGTATGCACGAAAAGGATGGTTTGGAACAACAAATATCTACATCATATCAAATGACTCATATGAAAAATACAAAAGTTTGTAGATCAACAAATGAGAAGAATACATGTGTCAAAGTTGCAATGTCGTATTTAATGCATGGACTGTTATAAAAGGAAGTTTTTGGATTGTATATGTAACTTTTCAATTTGAAGAATTTCTACGCGCAAATTATTGCAAATCGACGCGTTAATCTTTTGATATGTATCAGTTCTTCAATTTCTTTACTGTTAGAATATTCTTTGTGAGTGTTTTTTACTGTTAAACAATATGGCAATAAGACAATATAGAAAATGAATACAACAGTTTTGAAGTTCTAATAATTTTGTTAAAAATGATGATGTTTTACAATACAAAGTATGTTGTGGAAAATAACTAAAGATCAACAAAATAGCAATCTCTATCAATCTTGACAAATGTATTCCCTCTAGATCAATCACTACAATGTACTTAATCAACTCTGAAGAAGTATTCAATTATAAAATTAAAGTTGCAAGTGAGATAGTAGATGATCAACTGTGAACTTATATGAGCTTGGAAAAGAACAAGGTATTCTCTTTGAGTTTGTTTTTCTACGTGTTAATCTTCAAAGTCATCAATCGAATTTATAGGCAACATCCTTCACTCTATGAAGTATCATCATGATGACAAATGATGAAGAGGATGCTTTTTTATTGTTTGATTTAACATGTTTATCCCATTATATGCTACATGTGTCCTTTGTTGTAGTAACCACGCCGATGATTCATTCAATTCTATGTATGCCGCATTTAATGCACGCCACATCGCATTAGACGTTAAGCATGGTTGTTTTCCTTAATGGGTTGATAATTGATTAGAAAATCACTTTGATAGTAGGTATGTAATTGATAGTACGTAGCGTAAGTGTATGTTGTCTCTGAGAGAGACACATTTCATTAGCTAGTACATTATCAGATGTTGATCCTTCAACTGTTGGACCTTCAAGTGTTGATATAGTGTTGATATCTACAGATGACAATACAACCCGTTTACTAGTGCCTTCATCAACTGGTTAGGATCATTTTACGTTTGTGAGTGAGCTTAGGTTGATCAAGTGTTAGGCTTTCATTTGATATTTTCATCATATGTACTTCTTGTATGTTAATCTGGAATGATTTGCTTTACTTGTCAGCTCCTGTATTCATCTAGAGGTTGAATCATATCATCTGCTAGTAGAGTTGTTCTTTCAGCTTTGTTAATAGCAAATGTTCTATCAACTAATGCATGCTTACAGGCTGATCTATTGTCTGAGATGCCTCTAAACGACACATTCTTCAATTAACCTAGTTGGTTGAGTGTTAAATTACATTGTTTGGCAATCATCAAATCTTCTAATCTAATAGGGGCTTAATGATTAGACATTATGTGAAGGTACAAAATCTATGACAGGTGAGGCATGTCTTCCAACATATTTCTGGCCGGAGTTGTTAGTACGACATGATTTACCTAAAAATCAATCTATCATATAAAGAGATACAAAAAGACAACCTATGAACTTTGTCCATGGAAGGAAATTCAATATGAGACTCTTCCATGTACTTTGATGTTTGTGCTATATCATAATAGTATAAATCATCTATGAAAAATTTGATGCAATATTCAACGGGGGGTATATTTGTCAGATATTCTATGGTCTTAAGGGCTTATTGGATTTATAATTGTCGTCATTAGTATATTGACGAAACAATTAACATGTTCGATTTGATGAAAGAATATCCACAGTGGCGAAAACAGGAATTTCCTTCAACAGTTGCATCTTTAAGATGGATCAAAGGTTTATAAAATTGTGGTTTTACTTAGGGAGAAAGTCAACGTGGTTTGACTAGGGGAAAATCAATTGTGTCGATTTGAGGAATATAAGACATTTTTTCCAAATAGAATCAACCTTTATTTTTAAAATAAATATATGTTGTCTTGAAAATGAGATAAAAACGACTATTTTTAAGATGAATTAACATTCAAAAAGAAAATAAATCATGAAAAAACAATTATAAAATTAAAAAGGGGGAAATTAACAAAAAGTTGTCTTGGCATAGTGGTAGTAACGCCTATCACTGTTCCAGAGGTTGTGAGTTTGATCTTTCTAACTATATTTTTGTTGATAATATTTTCAAAACAACAGTGTAGAACTCAAATTAATGCTCTGGGTGGGCATAAATTTTAAAGATAAAAAAGTTAAACTTTCACCCGAAAATAAGATTCAAACTTGTGATATCTTGCATGTGGAGTGGTAATCCAACCATCTCTTCCATGTTTAATTTATATTATATATTTGGTTCCGATGCATTTAAGCACACCCCTCAAAATCAAACGGGTGCACCTTTTAGACGCCGAAATTCATTCTCTTGCAATAATCGAGTGAGCGGACGCACGATAGTCTGTTCCACTCCTAGTAGGTCTGCTCCTACATATCCACTCCATCCACCTCCACAAACGCATTCAATGAATCATAATTGAAGTAATGGATGTTCTAACATTCTTCTGACCACAATGGATCTACCGAAGTTCCTTCTCAATCTCAATCTCAACCTCAACCTTAGATGCTCTGGTTCCTAATGATAAAGATTCAGATGAAGTGTAGATCAATCTGAGTACATTTTCTAGTACTAAAATTGTTTCATTTGATGTTTAACTTGTCCACTTTGTAGAACCCTCAACAAGTTCTATTCCCATTGAATCTGAAAAAGTCAAACTAAAACATTACCACAATAGAAGTTAAAATTTCCACTCCGAATAACAATGGTGGTCTATCATCTTTTCTACCTCGATCTTCTTCTTGCTAATGAGTGGATAAAAAGTCAATTGATGATCATCAAACATATGAAAAACTAGAAGATTTGAAAATATGTGTATGCATGTCAACTTCTTGTCTCTTAAAGAACCTATGAAAATTGAACATGTCATTAAAGATCCAAGTTGGGTCAGCACCATGCAAGAAAGAAATGTACAAATTGAATGCAACAGAGTTTGGAAGCTAATTCGATGGCCTCCAAAATACCTATTGTTGGCACTAAATGGATCTTCTGAAACAAAGTGGATGAAGATGGAACAACGATTCGTAATAAATCTCGACCCGTTGCTTAAAGATACACACATGAAAATGGGACTGAATACAGTTAAACCTTTGCTCTAGTTTCTAGGAATGAGGCTATCCAAATATTTGTAGCCTATTCAGCCTACAAAGATTTCAAGGTCTATATATCAAATGGATGTCAAGAGTACAATCCTAAATGGGAAGTTGTCAGAAAAAGTCTAATGAAACAACCTTTGGCTTTGAGGATCCTAAATATCTAGAATGTGTGTATAAATTAGATAAGACTATGTATGGTCTTAAACAGACTCCTCGGGCATGGTATGAAAGAAACTGTTTGATCATTTTTTTCTAAAAAATGGTTTTGTATGTGGTAAGATTGACAAGACCCTATTCTTTAGAAAAACAAAGGTAATTTGATCCTTGTAAAGATTTATGTGGATGAAATTATTTTTGGTGCGACCAATATTTCTATGTAAAATGTTTTCGAAACTAATACAAAGTCGGTATGAGATGAGCATGATGGGTGAACTGATATTTTTCTTAGGTTAACAGTTAAAACAATCCGATAATGGAATATTTATAAATCAAATTAATATGTCAAAGATCTTTTACATAAATTTTATTTTGATGAAAGCTGCTCACCATGAAAACACCAATGACACATCTTTTATAGGTGTAATTGAGCCTCCAAAAGATTGGGACGTCCCTAGTTTGTAACACCATCAAATTTGAAAAGAGCATCTAATAAAAATCCTTAATAAAATAAGATCCAGCTAAAAAATGCAATCTACATAAGAGACGGGCGTTACTAAAACCCAAAAACAGACGCTAACTCCAACATTAACATAGATGACTCCCGAAAAGCTAAGCTCTCTTTAAACATTTAACTACACTCTTCACACCAAGGTTTCTCTAGAACCATAACCTGAAAGACATGATGCATATGCTCATAAGAAAAAGTGTTAGGTTTAACACCTAGTGAGTTAAAGTAGTTTTCACTAATTATATAAAATGGTAAAACGAAGAAAATAATATTTAAATCACCTTTTCAAATGTAAAATGCATTTAGAAATAAAAGTGATACAATTCCTAAATCCACCATTTTCGTAATAAAACACTTACATACAAATAACCCACAAGTGTGGAACCAAACTCATACAAATAGGAGTAATACCCAAATACTAAAATATGGATAATACCCTTTATTCGTAATCTCAATACCTGGAGGGGATCCATTATACCAAAATCAAGAGTTATAATTATTTTCCAAAACTAAGAGATATGAAAACATGGATGATGTACTATTTAAAAGTAACATTAAATACAACCGGGGAGACCCGCATCCGCTAAGAGTAGCGGGAACACGTGAGTGTGCCATTCTTACAACGTTAGTCGAATAACACTTCACCCTCCGAGTGCGAGTGTTCTTATAACGTCTCAACAAGTTGCACCTAAAGAGTCGGTTGACCTCAGTGACTATTCCTAAGAATTGCACCTCAAGGCTCGACTCACATAGTTTCTACCTAAAAGGGAACACCATCATGCTGCGGAGATTTTGGTATGTCCAAAGACATGCACTTCTATATTCAACCCTACTAGTGACTCTTTGAAAAGTTTAAGGTCTTAAAACAAAGGTCCTGGAGTTTAACCATGTAATACCCTCACGACCATAAATACAAGATTTACTTACGTGTTTATGTATCCAATGCAACACAATCTAAATTAGATGACTCTCAAATGAATGACCAACGCACTCAAAACATGTAATTTTATAAATAGATATGTTATAAATGCATATAATTTGCAAAGCTCAAAATAGAGCAAATAAAGTTGGAGAAATGTCCCGAGGACTCATTTAAGTCAAACTGAGTCAAAAGACTCAACATTTCAAATAACTAATAAATAAAAGTCGTTAGAAGCAATAAAATACATTTACTCCATGTTTAGCAAACACATGCTCTAAAAGTATGATTTGCTCAAAAACCCTCATTGGGTGGGACAAACCATTTTCAAATGGAAAATCATACCAATTATATTTCCAAAATACCGTATAACACAATAATGTGTATTTTCCAAACAGTTTATAAAACCAAATACACAAGAGTGCATATAACACCAAATAATCTCCATTTATGATATTAGTTATCAAAAGAACTCACACTTATGATTTATTTAACAAAATATTCAATGATCCCAAATATATGCATTTTTAAGATATATTAACTCAATAACATCAAGTATGTAAATTTCATCAAATACTCATCACATTTGATAAATAGTAAGGAAAACATTTCGATACATCAAAATACACATTTTTGGGATGTACATAGTTTTCAAAAAGCAATTTGAACTCACCTTGCTAGGTTAAGTTAAACTTAGATTCCAAACTCATCTTAATTAGCTTTCAAAATTGGTGAATGTTTTAGATCCATCGACACCCACCTCTTGAAACTTTATCTAGGTCACAACCAAAGGCTAGAGATGCACCAAAATAACTTCAAACTCAGATTCATTACAAACATTAGTCAAATCCTATACTTATCCAAGATCCCAAAATTGGTCAAAACTTTAAAGTATGAATAATACATCAAAATAGATGCTTTAGGAGGTTAAGATGAGAGGTTTTTACAAGGATAAACATATAGCAGGTTAACAGGAACTTACAATTCGTTTTTTGGAAAAAGCTCCAAAACTAGGTCAATAATGGTCAAAATGGAGATGAAGATGAACTTTAAATCTTCGATCTAGACTTGAAGTCTTGATGTTTAGAAGCTTTTAAATGCTTAGAGAATATGAATAAAAGCAATAGCAAGTCCCTAAATTTAGTTGGAATGAGGAAGCTAGGAGGGGGATATCAGCTCTAATGGAGAAGATGAAGACGATCTTGAACTCCTAACCACAATACTTGAATTCTAGCACCAATGCTCTTTAATCTCCAAGGAAAAACTGATTTGGAGAAGTAGAAACTCAAGAAGCAAATGAGAGGAAGAAGAAATGAGTTAGAAGATAAGAAATGAGGTGAGTATGGAAGAAAAATCGGATTTGTAAGGTATTTCTCCATCTCTCAACTTTCTGCCCAAATCCACTGGCGTGAATACATCCTTCACTGGTAGAAAATTAATTTTTTAACTACTTCAAGGTATCGATTAAGGTTTGTTCTAATTTTAAACATGCGTCTAAAACCCCAAAATATAGGTACTAAAATTCGGGTGTTACATACTTAGATACACAAGTATCTTCATGATTTCCTAGTGCATTCTTCAAAGATTTCTTAATCTTGTAAGGAAACATGGAGATGCATTCATGGATTCTAGTGCAATAATCTACGTAATTGGAATTTCTATTGCTTATAGCGAGGACAATGAGCCTGACTATTGAGTTCATCATAAAAAGAATTAAACCTACACAATATTTGCCTAAGAGAAAGGGATGATGTGTATGTTGTTAGTCATGTATATGCCCACAAGACAATCAGTGGATGATTTTGTTTGCACATCGTGTCATGATATTAATTAAAGGAAGGCATTGCCTAGTTATTATGTTTATATATTGTTTAGTGTTATATCTAAACGTAATAATAACCTTAGAATAATGTATTCTAAAATGTCTCTAATCAAGTATTAAATTGGGTTTAGGTTGAATTAATATGCATGGTCCTACTAGTATATTTTAGGGATTCATAAGGAGATATAGAATCCACATATGGATACAATATGAGATCTTGTGTACCTGACATGACTCACTATGAGAACTATTCATTGGATGTTATATGAGTGTCATAAACATTTTTCATCTGGTTGTTGTATATATAGTCCTTTGACTAGAGATCGTCGAGTTTACTTTGTATGAGTGTTGTACTTTGATAACTGATTATAATCATTCCATAACTGGGTGACAGAATAGTAGTTGGGTATATCATATATCACTTACTAGGCCTAGCATGGATTCATATAGGATTGGTTCTTTTTGAATGACAAGAGTGATATCCTTAGGGCCCTCGACTATAGTACTGAGAAATTGTATGCACGCTCAAATAGTCAGTATAGAATACTGATATTTGTCTTATCAGTATATTTCGAAATCGAGAAAACTATAAGATCGAACATAACAAGAAAGTCACGTCCATGCCTCATGTTCAATCTGGATACCAAGAACAAAGGCATATTAAATGTGTACACTGATAATGATCACACAATTTGCTGATTAGTTGAATCACCAAACCTTAATTATCAATGTGATAAAGTTTTTTCCTTTTTGATGTCTCCCCTCAACCTCCCTATATATATATATATAGGGTCGTTATTATGCAACCCATTGCAATCGTACAACCTTTACAACCAAATCATGACCGTCTATTTGATTGTCAACGGTAATCATTTAATCACACTTAACTACCATTAATTAAAAAAATTAAAAAAGAAAATGGAGGGTGGATAAGTGGGTTGCATGGGTTGTATTTGAACACCTCTCTCTCTCTCTCTCTCTATATATATATATATATATATATGATTCTATCTTATTGAATCAAATTATAGCTAGCTTGTTTTGACAAGTGACGGACATGATTGATAAGTAGTAACTTGTCAATATATTGTGTAAAGGACAAACATGCCTTTAGAAGATATGAAATCTTCTAAAGACTTGTGTCACTCTTCCTACACTAGTACCTATGAGATAGGTACTATCATTACACTTATATATAAAGGCTATTGTGAGACAATGATGCATGTGAGAGGCTAAGTGAAATTTTTCAAGAAGTGTTCATCACATCAATTCTTTATCTCTTTCTCTATATCCCACAAACTACTAGTATTCCGACACATGTTGTGCATAAGAGGAATGAACAAACCATCGAAAATAATATTGTTTCTCCGACATGTCTATTTTCTTTAAACTTGTTAAAACATTTAAAAACAACCAATAACTTATCATATAACACTTTTAAATAATTATCAACTCAAGCTTTATAAATAATCAAATAATCGGTAACCTATCATAATTCATACATCTATCTGGAAAATAAATTCGAAAATATATATGTACAAGCCCCGTTAAAGTACTTTGGGTTAAACAACAAATATATATTTGAAAAACCATTTAAAAATTAAGCATATTTTTCAAAAGATAACAACATGAAGCATATTTTCATCAAATTTTTCTTTATTTAATTTGGAATAAAAAAATCACATTATCCAAAAAAAGGGTCACATGCTTGAGAGCATTGGGCTTTCCATAAATATAATAATATTAATTATATGGAAGCTCGTAGTCCTTGAATTAAGCCACACTTCTCTCCTCGTGATTGGGAGCCACCCACCTGGTACTTGATCCGTTGTTACTTACCAGTTACCACTACTCACCATCTATACATACACTCATTTATCTCTATACTCTCTACCCACTTCATTCAGCTCCAGTTACGATTATCAAAACCCAACAGCTGATCACTCTAAGCTAGTGATCATATATGGAAGCCATCATGGGCGCATCTTCTTCTCCATATCTGAAACTAGTTTCTTGCAGAGATACAAAAATGGCAAATTCACTCTTAAGATCGCCTCTTCATCATTGTCTTAGTTATAACCACAAGAATAAAGATGTCGATTTCAAGCTCTCCATATCGGTTTCTTCAACGTACACTAGTCGTAGAGCTTTTCGTCCCATTTCTCTCTCATCGTCTCATACCCAGGTCCCTCTCTCTCTTTCTCCCTCTAGATTCATGTTTATGATAGATTGTGATGATTCTTGATCATTGAAATGATATGTGGCTGATCCAATAAGATAACCTTTGGTGTTTGTTTGGAGCTGGAATTTTTTTCAATTTTTATATAAAGGGGTTGGGGAATCTGGAATCAATGTAATAAAACAAAACAGGGTTTACATTGACCACAAAAATGTATAAATATCTACTACTTATAGAACATTGGATTTATAAAATCAAACAATTGTCTGTTGTATAAAAGTAATGATTGATATACCTTTATAACACGTTCTTTTGGGTGTTTTAATAAAATAACAAATTTGGATAGTTGTTTTTATAAGACATTTCTTCAATAATACGGCATAATATATTTTACTTCAAAAAAATTTAAAAATATGTTAATTAAGATGCCAAAAAGTGTTCCCTAAACATGTTATAACACACCAAAGGGATTTTGGCCTAGAAGTATTGGATCCCTAGAAAGATGTGTACGATGTAGGGCGTGTGAGTTTATTTGTTGTATTCGTCGTGTATAAGTATTATATACTAAAAAACATGTTATAACACTATCTAATATGACACTTCTGTATTTTTTTTTACTTTTGATAAACCTAGTTCTATTGTAGTGATTGACGTTGATTGTCCTATATGATTTTAATTATTTGGCATTTCTAAGTGTTTGAAAATTGCAGGCAGAGGTGAAGAGCCAGGAACTTCACATAGAAGAATCTCTAAACGGATATACAAGTATGTGAAAATCTTGCTTAATTTTACAATAACTATTTTCAAGAATTCGAGTGATTCCATTTTCTTTTAGCTTCAAGATTCGGTCTTATATCGGTTTCTAATCGTGATCTAGTTGAAGCAGAAATGGATGAGGATTTGGGAACCAAAGCAAAAGTAGAAACACAAACACAAACGGTTCGTGTTAGATTCCAACTACAAAGAAAATGCTCATTCGGACAGAATTTTCTGATAGTAGGGGATGATCCGATATTCGGTTTATGGGATCCAACGAATGCCATTCCATTGATGTGGTCCGATGGACATGTATGGACAGTGGATCTTGTAAGTTTGATCTATTTTCCCCATCGTTTCTTCAAACTTCCAATTCCTATATATGTTGTGTTGGCGTTTCGCGTATGCTATACTTGGATTATTTCTCATATAACAAAATCTGGTTTATAGGAGATCAAAATGTATATGGAGCTGCTTGGTTCATGCAAATTAAGGAATGAGAATAAAAATGACATGGAATGAAAATATGAATGAATGAATTTGCATCCCCAGGTTAACTGAAATGAAAATTTAGGCTTATGGGAGAATGGATTCATGCATTATATATTATATAAAATCAAACACTCTCTTTTATTATCAATCTGATCATTAATATTAGTTATTGCTTAATATATCTAACAAAACAATCCCTAAGTGTTTCAATAGACTGCTTTTTATAAGACTTAGGCTTACAAGACCAAAAAACAATAGCTTTATGTAATAGTGTCTCGGTAAGTTTATATACAGAGAGGTGAATTTATTTACAAACCCAACCATTAGTACAAACCACATAAACCAATCACAACTGTTCAACGTCTGATTCAATGAATATCTCGATTGTTTCCTAATTGTAAAACGTTGATCGTAATAAATGAATTCCGATAATCTTTCATAAATATCCAAAATCATAATAAATAAACTCACATTCATGTAAAAAAGTTGATACAAATTGTCCTAGCTAGATTCTCCTTGAGGCACATAAAATCGTTCTATAACTTTATTGTAACAATTTTACATAGGAAAACTTCTTAAGACACCTATAAATCTGTCTATTATTACACAGACATTTTTGTCCTCCATTTAGTGCTCTTTTACAAAGTAATCTAACGATGTTCCACATATTATGACAGTTTCTCATCATGTATAATCCAGATACTGATTCAAATATGTCGATTTTTCTTAACTAGGACATACCGATTGGAAAGTGCATCAAGTTCAAGTTCATAATGGAAGAAATCAATGGGAAATTCACGTGGCAGCCTGGTCCCGACCGGATTCTAGAATGCTGGGAATCGGAGAAGATTATTACTCTTTGCGAAGACTGGGAAAACCCTGATTCCCGAAGAATAATTGAGGCGGGACCCACAATGAATCAAGTAGAAGAGTCAGCTGCAACCCCAGAAATGCAAATGGTTGCAGTTGACGAAGGGATGCCAGTAGAATTATCTCTAGATACCCCTGGCACCTCCTCAGAAGTGAAAAAATCTAGCAAGAACGCTCAACCCATAGAACCAAAAGGGTATGCTATAAATATGAAAGAAATGTTGGTATCTAACGAAACGGTGCCAGTTCTAGTACCCGGTCTGAGTCAGTTGTCGACAACGGACACAGATCAAGAACCGTCAACCAACGAAGGTTCGAAAAGTGAACCAGAATCGGCCATGAATGGAACCGCTATGGTAGCAACAGGAGTCGATATGGCTATGGACCTCAAGTTGCCTGAGGTAAACGCTTAATGTGTTTTTTTTTCTAGTTTGTTTTTCGGCTAGTTTCATTAGAGTTAAATAAGAACGTAGATCCCTAGCCGATTCTTTTAGGAAAACGGATCGAGTTTTTTTGGTTTTTTTTGTTTCAATTTTGGTTCTTGATATTAATAATATTATTCCAGTTTTGTCCATCGATTCTAGTTCTTGTTCAAAATCCTTAGCAGGCTAAGAAAATCTTGGAAATTTTACTTCCAGAATCACTAGATTAGCATCAGATTACCGTAAGATTAGCATCCATATTATCGGTTTTTAATCAAGAATAGGAACGAAAGGGCGTTTTTGGAAATCTGGCATCGTTAAGGTCATCAAAAGTACAATCTGTAAACAGCTAACAGCGAAGAAAGCTTCACGAACCCGACTTCTTTGCCCATCTTTTTTATCAAATCCAGTGTGACGAATGTAACTGGACAAGAATGCCCTTGAATACGAGAAACCCAATGCTGAATAACATGGCTATGTTTCTCTTTGCTCATGGGCAGTATTGTCCGGTTACATATGATATATATTTCACAAGCTACTTATCTCATAATCGTTTTCAGGAGTAATTACTGAATCGTAATAACTTGTACCTTATGCAATTAAAGTTGTATATGTACATTTTTTCGAATTCACCATAGGAAAATCTGGTATATCAGACACCAAAAATGTCGTAATAGACTGTTTTACAAAACTGAAGTTTACAGAACAAAACAATTGTACGTCCTATCTAAAAATGCAGTAAGTTGAAATGACACTTTTGAGTTTCATAACAAGTTTTTATGACATTTTTGAAATAAATCGTCTTATTACTCTTTTTATATGATATTATTTGAAAAAGTGTCTTATAAAAAAAAATTAACCTGTGAATAGACATGCTCAAAAGTGTCTCCTAAAAGCGTCCAATCAACTTGTAACATTTTTTATATATTACGCACAATTGTTTGGTCCTATAAGTTTATTAGTTCCTATAAATCAACCTATTAAAACATTTAATTAGACATATTTGGTGTTCTACAAAGCCTTTTTTGTTGCAGTATAACTTGTATGTTATGCAGTGAAAGTTGCAGATTGTTTGGAATTTGTCTATTAACAGTTCCGGAAATTCCAGAATCCCCCGATTGTTTAAACTGTGATCGATAACTTTATATTCTTGTACTGAACAAACCGATTGAATCCATCTCAGTTAGATTCGAAACAACATGAAAATCAAGATTCTTGTGATCCAAACGAACATCAGCAGCAGGAAACCCAACACGTAGCCGAAGAACGGGATCATGAAACCACAGAGCCTGCAAAAAATTTGCCGGACTTTAAGCAGAAGTTTTTCGGAATTTTTGGTATTTTCGGCTTCCGATAGCTACCTGCAGCAGCCGGCTTGGATAACGATCCGAAAACTCGATCTTTGTGTGTATATATATATTGGATTTTTTGATGATTGAAACCATCTTGTACTGTAATTTATATATGGTTGCTTGATTGTTATGAGGAAACAGGAATTGTATGTGCTATTAATTATACATCTGGTCGTTCAATATCATCTGATGTTCTTCAAGAGTGGTTTAGAATTTAGCCAAGAGATTTCTTGGAAAGTGGCTTCTTAAATTGATGTATATATATATAGGGTTGGGTTGGGTTGGGTTCCGGTGAGAAACAGAGTTAGAGTTAAGGTGAGAAGTATAAGAAGGGATCTCCACCCTTGGATGCACATTAGGATGAGATGTACCGAGATGAGGTGCACTGAGATGCACTGGATCAACTCCCTTCTAAGGCGCAATTCATGGGTGGCTGTGAGATTAAAAGCGATCAAGGGTTCAGATCTCTTCTTACGCTTCTCACCTTAACTCTCCTTCTCACACGATCCTATGCCTATATATATATATTATATAATATATATATATATGTGTGTGTGTGTGTGTAATCGAGTACAAATATCTGCCTTTGAAAACCTGTTGGAACTATTTGGAACCGAGGAAGGTAAACGTTTTGGTGTTGTGTGTACTTAAAGACAGCCTTCCCGTAAAAGTCGGTATCTTGTCAGACGAGGGATTGATCTAGATTCCGTTTTTATGTTTGTGCTATAACAAAGAACAAGCAGCTCTAGATCATTGTCTTACAAAGTGTATAATGGCCTCAAAAGTTAGGGCATCCATATATCACTACTAAACAAAAGACTTTTGCCTACGGACTTTTCCTTAGGAAATTTGTTACTAAAGAGTGATTCCTCACAAAAACGTCACAAAAGTTGGTGGCTAAATTGTTTGTGGGTAATTCAAATCAGTGCCAGATTAACCAGGGATTTTATGAGTGATCCGTTGGTATTTTGTCGAAAAACATCGGATTTTACCGAACCATTAGTATCTTCTTGTGATATGTGGGTAATCACCGACAAAAAATTCCTTGGGTAATTTTTGTAAATTACGGGTAAAAATCTTTTGTTTTGTAGTGTATCAGTGGTGGAAGATCGATGGAAATATTGGTAATTCAACAAGATGTTAGAACAGGAGGCAAAAATAAGGATAAATCGATCACTGGATTAAATCGAGAATCGTGTGAGACACTTTCTGAATTGATATTTCGACCCTATGTCTGGGTTCACGAAATTCAATCTAGGATAAGACTCAAAACACTTGCGTTTTTAGACACAAAAATGTAAGCAAACTTTCTGGAGAGTGTACAAGGGTTGTTCAAAAAACCGTATCCAAATTCTTGAGTATAAATTCTTATTTATACTCAAATTAACGTAACTGAAATGGTAATCGTGGCTGAATTTTAGGAGCAGTGGTCAGTTACACAATTTCGGTAACTGTTCAATAACTGCACCATTAATGCATAGTAACCATTTCAAAAATAACTGATCAGATTCGACCATGCAGAGCTTTGGTCCACATATGTAGAGCTCTCTGGTCCATACATGTAGAGGTCTGGTCCTTTATACAAAAAGCTCTAAGTCTCGAAGACCAGACCAGAGCCTCTGATCAAACCATGTAGAGCCTCTGATCAAACCATGTAGAGCCTCTGCATATGCCATGCAGAGCTTCTGTATAGGCCATATAAAGCCTCTGTATCAACCATACAAAGCTCTGTATCAACCATACAGAGCGGGACCACCACCAGGGGCTCTGCCCCTTGGACCCCGAAAGGGGGCGCGGCTCCATTGACCCCGTCATTTCGTCGTTGTCGGGTTCATATATACTCGCTTTATAGCAAGCGTGCACTCCGCACCACCTAACTTGTATTAGATCACAATATAAAACTCATATAGACATCATGTTATTTCTAATCATATAAATGGACCGGTGACATTGAAATCACCAACAGTAAGATTTTAAACCATCCGGGTGGATCTATTGCCTGAAATCAGTTTGACAAGCTACACTTTGGTATGCGGATATATGATATGGGAACACCATAATCAAGTGATATTCGAAGTAAAACTTCATCTGACCTTTTATTTACAGGTATACAAACTAGATCTTACGACTGATTAATATTTTATAGCCTTCTAAAAAACTTGTAGAAAGTTAAACGTCAAATAAACTTATCCTAACTCTTTTATGTAAGACGTAAAATTATTTGATCCTATAAATTTAAATACTACGTAACAGTATATTAAACACTTAGGGGCCGTTTACTAAATCTTACCCGGGTAAGTGCTTACCGGCAAAATTCAACACTGTCACTTGTATACCGGGTAAGATTTTAATCCACAAAAACGACATCGTATGCAACGATTTTCCCGGTAAGCGCTTACCGTGGTAAGATTCGTCACAATCGCTTACCCGAGTAAGACTCTTGGACATTGTTTTCTTTGTCTTCGCTCTTACTGTGTAAGATTTTTTGTACTTTTTATATTCCTCCGGTAAGATAATATAACTTGATAAGCACTTACCCGGGTAAGCGTTTGGTAAACGGCCTCTTACATGATTTTAATATCCAATTTTGTAGTTGTATTTTTATTATGTGGGTCTGACAGACTGACACTCGTTATGGAACTCTTTTCGATGGTATCAACAAGAAAGAAGAATAGAGACTGCGTACGCCATCAAATACTGCACCATTGATGCTTGTTGTTCATGTTGGAGAATGGGTTAAGTTGCTAAATGGTATTGATACGTGGCATTTGTTTGATTGGATCTCCATATTTTTTAATTACTTTTAACATTTTCTTTTCATCCATCTACCGGTACACGTACTTGTTTCAAATTAAAAACATGTAAATTGAAACAAAACTAAAAAAGTATATTACATCCTTGGTTAATGTGGTTTGTTGTTTTCCTACCACAAGTGACGAATCCAGGATTTTTGTCTAGTGGGATTCCTTTTAAGATAAACTAAAGACTCGTAAAGTCGTCCGACGTGTTTTTTTACCTAATTATACCGTTTTAAGAAAATCTTTTAGCGTTTTTGTCGATTTTGAAGGAGGTTTTTCGGTATTTTTATTGATTCCAGATATTTTTTTGGTTTTTTGGTTAATTTTAATAGAGTATTTAGAGTCGACAATTGTGAGCTAGAGTTGTGGACTCCCTTACAAATGTTTACCCGAGAAACCAAGTAAAAAGTAAGACAAAAGTTATTTCTTTTTATTTTAACCCTTACAAAAATAAAAATTGTTTTAGTGGGGTCCCTTCCCCCCACTCCCTAGATACTACATCCGCCAAGCCTACAACGGTCTCTTAAATGCGTTTATTACACTATCCGTTCCTGTGGTTAGAGATGGCCGAAAATCGATCCCGAACCGGTTATGGGTAATTGGTCCCAGTTTCGGTCCTAAACCGGTCATGTACTAAAAAAAATATTTTTTTTGATAAATTTTTAACTTTACTTTAATATATGTAATTTGTTAACTCAAATACACCATAAAAATACGTTTTGTTATAATTTTATAATTGTTCTCAATAAAATACACTTAAAAATGCATTTATTATAGTTTTATAATTAATTTTCTATCAAATACATTTAAAAAATACGTTTTATTATAATTTTGTAATTGTTTTCAATCAAATACACTTAAAAAATGCATTTATTATAGTTTTATAATTAATTTTCAATCAAATACATTTAAAAAATACGTTTTATTATAAATTTGTAATTGATTTTAAATCAAATACTCTTAGAAAGTTAGAATTATATTAAAAAATACATATAAAAAATATATAAAAATACATACATTTTTTTGTAAAAATTGGGTCAATCCCAACCGGTCCCAAGTCGGGCCAGTCTTGCGAATCGCTCCAAAAACTACAACCGGTCCCAATATCGGTCCTATAATCGGTCCTTACTGGTACCGGACTGGGTTTAGCCGGTTCTCCATCGGTTCCGGTTCCAGTTTTTCGTTGGTCCCGGACAGGCCCGGGTCCATTTGACCATCTCTACTTGTGGTATGCAAAAACGCATTCCCTGAGTTCTTCCCTCTAACGGAATTTGTTAACCAAGTTTACTCAACGGCCCATTTTCGTCTTTTACTTTCTTCTTTTTTGTCTTTTTTCTATTTTGTTTTATTATGTTATATATAAAGGGACTAAATCAAATAAACTCACAAAATGGTTACAAACTCGTGAAAACCATATTAAAAATTCATGAGTTTGTAACATTTTTGTGGTTTTTATTTGATTATCGTTATATATTATATTTATAAATAGATATATACAGAGGGAGGTTCAAACGAGATATTTTTCGGTTAAAAAATAAATGAAGCATTCTTAGCCACATGTTTATTTTAAGAAAATTTAAAATTGTAAAACACCATATTATTTACTTTAAGGGTGCGTTTGGTACGCAGACTAGGTGGGACAAGACGGGACAAAAATTTAGGGACAATCTGGTCATTTTAACGGTTTTGTTCTGTTTTGTCTAGCTTACCAAACGCAAGACAGACAATTAGTCCAATCTTGTCCTAGGCGTACCAAACGTAGGACAGACAATTTAGTCCTGTCCTGTTTTGTCTAAGGGACATTATTGACAAATGATATTCGATAGATTTAAGAATTTTGAAGTAAAGAAATCAATTATATTGTTCATAATCACTTTAACTATTCATGATGTTTTATTTCAAATCACTTTTGATGATTTTAAAAAATTGAAAGTTTATTCTTTTTAAAAATTAAAATATGAAATTTCCGCAACCGTAACCATTTTTCCGATTTCATAAACCTATGAAATCTTTTTTTAATAGCGACACACTATCTTTAAAGAAAAGTTTAATATTTTTAAAACTTTCAAAATTAATTAAAAAAGTTTATTATTTTTAAAAATATCTTTAAAAATTAAAGGTAAGATTTTTTAAACGAGAAGTGTTGAAATGTCAATTATGTGAACAAAATCACATATGATTTTAGTATCATATATGATTTTGTACAAATGTTAATGTAAAATCATATGTAATTTTGTACAAATGTTAATGTAAAATCATACATGATTTTGTACAAATGATATTCATACATGATTACAATGCCAATTATATCAACAAAATCACATATGATTTCAGTATCTTATATGATTTTGCACAAACGTTAATGTAAAATCATATGTAATTTTATACAAATCTTATTCACACATGATTACGATGTCAAAATTGCTTATTTTTATATATTATAATATAATATAATATAATATGTAACTCCTGCCAATTATGTGATACAATATTATAATATAATATAATATGTGATACATTAAAGTCATTTGAATTTTGATCTGATTTGACTCCTACCAATTATGCCCCTCAAATAGTTTACCTTTGGTGGAAAAGAAGGTTTCATCTACCATATATAACAAACAATGTCATCAATATTATAACAATTGATTTAAAAAACCATGTTGCTAATGCTTCCTTTATTTCTTTAAACATGTTACCTTCTCGTATGAACTCTCCCATATATATATATATATATATATATATATATAGAGAGAGAGAGAGAGGGAGGATCTTTTACACCTCATCTCAATGTTACACCCCTTACCTCCCAATCTCGGTCATCCATTTTTTAATCCAATTGTTTCCTTAGATGCGGTGGCATAACTGTAATTAAAGTGAAAAATTGGGTCACGATGGGTATGAAAAACTAATAGTAAGGGCACGGATGAAATTCTAAATATATGTATTTTAAATTAAAAAAATAAATAAATAAAATAAAACCTAATTAATACGCAATCAGCCTCAAACAGAAAACATATCATCCCTAAATTGATGCCCACGTTCAAAAGGAAGTTATTTGGTTCCGATTCATAGGGTTTTTTGGAGTCAATCTGCTTCAAGATTTTTCAGAGTTTGTATAAAAATGTAGGACGAATCTTCGTTTATGGCTGCGAATCATCCACCACATCCATAAAGAGGTTAGGGTTTCAATTTCAGCGTTAATAGTTATGAATATTATGTTTTCGAATGTTATCAGTACACATTGTAAGATTGAGTCATGAAAAATTATCCTTTCCAATTCGAAAACTAAGTGAACGAATAATGGAGAAAACCTATTTTTTGGGTTTCACGAACACGCCGAGAATTTCAGTTTTTTTATGATGAAAGATTCGTTTTGTATAAAGTTATGATGTTTTGATTTAACAATGTTTGGTGTTTTATAACTTTTTTGCTTTATGTTTGTCGATTAATTTCTGGTGCAAAAGTGCAATCGAAGGAAAAGAGTAAGATGGAAACATCCAGAAACAAGCCGCGTTCCCTAAACGAAATTCATCAAAGCAGGCGTGAGTGTTTATTTGGGAATTGATGGGTTGTACGCATTTTGTTTAATTCTGTGGTAAGTGTAATTGTTTATTGATCGTATTATGTTGCAGTTGGTGTAAACTCAGAAAGAACTGGAGCTTTAACAAGGGGAACAAGTATGAAACAGTGGTTTTTATGAATTTATATTTACTTATGCAAGTACTTTAATATGAAATTCAGATTTTCATATGAAACTTATTAAGATATTTTTCATATGGGTGTGTATGAAAAATAAGATGTTTTCATATTGGTATATATGAAACATATGAAACATTGAGTTTGTGAACAAAGATTTTGTGTCATTCATAGTTCATATGAATGCTTACTGTTTTAATAAGAGTTTATGTCATAGATAATGGAAGATTGGTTAATAGTGAGAATTGGCTAAATGTAGAACAACATAATTATGTATGCAAGTACTTTCATATACATGGAGTCTTATATAGGGGGTGGAGTTCGAGGATGGAGCAGTGGGTTTTCACCCGAGGATGGAGCAGTGGGTCCCACATCATATGTGGTCCACAAAGTGTTCATTTGTTCCTTTAAAGAGGGGGTGTTCTTGTATGATCCCTCCCCATTGAATCAAATATGATTTTTTAATGTGTGGAACCCACATCATATGTGGTCTACAAAGTGTTCCTTTGTTCCTTTAAAGAGGGAGTGTTCTTGTATGATCCCTTCCCTTGTGGACCACACACACACACACACACACACACACACATATATATATATATGTGTGTGTGGTCCACAAAGTGTTCCTTTGTTCCTTTAAAGAGGGGGTGTTCTTGTATGATCTCTCCCCATTGAAATAAAACTCAATACACGGGAATGATCTTAACCATTAAATTACATGATCTACGGTTGAGATTAAAAATGGAAATAATTTTAATTTTGATTAAAATAAAACTCAATACACGGGCTATGGTGCCGGAGATTGTGACATGGCACAATCGTCTGTCACAATCGCGGGCGGCCTTCAATGGTTAAAACGGGATGTTTTTCATTTGGCCATAACTTCTTCATCACAGCTCCGATTGAGGCGATTCTTTTTGCTACACTTTCGTATTTCAGAGCTCTTTAAGATGGTAACAATGAGGATTAAAGTTTACTTGATGATTTGGGGTTCTTATACGTTGAAAGGTACGATCACCTCTCCGAAATCTTGAATCTAGGGTTTGGTTCTATGATTTCTGATTTGGGTTTGATTTTGGTGTATGTTGGGTTTGTTTATGATCTATATGAAGGTTTTATTGGTGGAAACTTGTGGAGTTGAAGTCCTCACCTAATGGAGCTCGGTATTGGGGTAAAACCTAGATTTAGCCTAAATCTAGTTGGTGAGTTCATTCTTACCTTTCTAAAACTTTATACATGTCAAAATGAAGTATTTTACCTTAATGTGATGCTTAAAATAAGTATTTCTATACTTGGAAGATTTTGGTAAAACTAGGTCAAAATGTGTCATTTATGGTTTTTCTTTGAAATGATAAAATGAGTACGAAGAACGGTTTTAAAACACCCTTATAGGTTTTTGATGAGAAATATGATGTATAAACCTAAATGTTATTTTGACCTAATTTTGGGAAGGGAGGTTTTGAAAATATGAATTTTATCATACGAAGTTTTTATGAAGGAAAGTTTTGGAATCATGGAAGTTAATCTTCACAAAGATTTTGTGAAGGGAAGTTAATACATCAGAAACGATTGTAATCGGAAGTTAATCTTCATAAAGATTTTGTGAAGGGAAGTTAATACATCGGAAACGATTGTATTCGGAAGTTAGACTAGTGTAAATGGATCCATAGGCACATATAGTCAGAAGTATTTGAGGATGACACTTGTAATAGATCCCGGTTTGGGGTTGAACTTGTGTGGAAGAGTAATCAATGCGATGGCGGTTAATTCCCGTAGAAGTTTCCCTCAAAGGAAGTAAATGTGTATCTTTTAGGTGTAAATCGCGGAAGAAAAGAAAAAGAGATGTTTTGGAAAAGCTTTTTGGTTAAATGCTTATTTACCGTTTTCGAAGATTTACTAGTTTTCCATATTTGAACTGTTTGTTCTCACTGGTCTTTAAGCCTAACACTTTTTCTTAAAATGACATGTATAACAGGTGATCAAGCTGGTGGGGCTTGATAGGATGAGTGGAGCTAGGTGCCGGTAGTGGCATCCTTTTTTAAGTGCACCTTCGTGTGTATAGATGTGTTACATAGAAGCACATTTTGAGGATTTAGAGACACCCGAACTTAATCTGTATTCTAAAGTTTGTACAAATTAATAGGTTGTCGTCTAGTATCCCTTTGAAGTTGTAAACTCTCTAACTTCTCCCCATCTTTATGGGTGATGTTTATTTTATTGAAGTTACTCCGCATTTTATTTGGTTTAAATTAACTCCATTTTTAGGGATGTTACACGATCCTACGCCTATATATATATATATATATATGTGTGTGTGTGTGTGTGTAACATGCTCTTTAGTTTTCTAATATGAAAAATAGCATGAGGGACTTGGAGCATGCGCTTTTACATACTGCAAATATTAGGAGTGTAATGAGCGTGTTCTATGGATCTTACTCAAACAAGCATCGAACCACATGGACCAGGAATGTAATTTACTCAAAACTAAACGATTATTTATGTTTTGGAATTTAACTTTTTTTTTCATTTTTAGGGTTTAGTGACCATTTTTTTTTTATCAAACCAATTAACATAAGTAACAAAAGTACCAATTAAATTGATACAAATTTAATCGGTATCAATTATAGTCGATTGGTAGTATCCTTTTAAATATAAAAGTTGGTTGGTTCATGGTATTGGAAATCTCGTACTATGGTAGTAACATCGTACCGTATTATTTAATTATTTATTAGTTTTACCTTTTTGATGTATTAAATATTAAATAACACAACTCTTAACTTTATTGAGATATTTGAATTTTTACAAGTTTTACTCCTTGCAATTAAAAAATACTTAAACATTACGTGTTACCTACTTACTCAAAATGTGACTCTAAATTTGAATGAAATTGCAAATTTTTGTATATGTAATTTGAAGTTGGTACAAAACTAGTACCAACGTGTACCATTCGAAACAACATGGTACGTAATATAGGCTTTTACATATTAATTATAATTGTTGTACATGATGTTAGATTAAAAAAAATTGGGGTTGTACCAAGTCCATCTTTAGTCCAAAAATATTTTTTACTAATATCTAAGGGTTTGGACTTTAGATAATCTATTTTTAAGAGGTAATGATTGATTATGTTGCCATAGTGATTATGTGGCTAGAAAATCTTGACCCAACATATTAAAAAAAATTAATCGTTTGTCTGACATATTTGCTTTTTTTGATTGTTGACATGATAATGATGTGGTTTTTTTTCTTATGGGTTGTATAAAAATAAATGCAAGCGAAAGGATTGAATTTCACACCCTTAACATTCAACTCGAACACCCAACCACGTTTTTACATCCAGAACTTTATTTTATATGTTCTGTTTATATACGGGGATTAAAAGGATACTATAGAAGATTCCTATTATAAAGGAAAAGACCCAAGCATGTTGGGTAACTAAATGCCCATGAAAGAGCTAAATGGGCCGAGATCCTTCAAACCAAACTTGTGGCTCAAGTTTGAAATAACCACTTTCCAAAGAGAATATGAATATTGAGGTTAGTATATGATCACCAACACAGAACGAAACATAAGCCCTTTCTATGTCGTGGTGATATAGAAACAATGAACGAGAACCAATAATGAAGACGAATGGAGCAAAGCATTACCATGCACGTGGTGGTTGCTTCTAGTTGTACAAGGACTTTTTGAGGCAATAAACATAATTAGGGACCCGTAAATCCTTAAACTTAAGAGGTTAATGCATGTAGACTGTTTAATGAACAGTGCCATGAAGGAAAACATTCTTGACGTCCAATTGATGAATACCCTACTTTTTGGATATCGTGAGGCTAATAACGGTCCGGGTGGTTTCTAGTTTAACCTTGGGGCTGAACGTCCCACTACAATCTATATTAATCTGTTGTAAATTTGTAACGTAGCATGAACCACTAGGTAAATTTGTAAATGTGTTGGTAAAATATACATGTATCGAATAATATTAGCATCACAAGGATGAGGTACAAGAACCTTCTAACTAGAATAACTAAGGGTTGTTAATGTAAGGTTAGGAGAGGTTAAACAAATATAACGGACGTAGAGAGGTCATATTTTTTGCGGCTTGTCATACACTAGGTCCGGGAGGTAGTTGGTTGTCGATGCTTGGTTGGCGAGGGTTGTCCGTTTGGAGTGGTGGGTATTGTTTATTTAGGGAAGTAGGGTTTGTCTATTTGGGTTGACTAATGGGGTAACCCGAGGCAGAAATGGGAGAATGGGGTTGTTTGGGCTAAAGGGTGAGGTAGCGGGTTTGAATATTGTCAGGGAAGGGGAAGGAAGATGTACGGGTTTTGAAGTTGGTATACGGTGTCATCTAGGAAGTCTTATGTAGGTGGTGGAAGTGGAACTTTAAAGAAAAGGGGAAATGATTCATCAAACAGCACATGGAAGGAGATTATGATCTTGTATTGGGTCATGTTAAAGCATATGTAGCCCTATGATTGGATTGGAAACCAAATAACATACAAGGCTTAAGCTTATGGATCGTTTGGGATGGGTTGTGGGGAAAGAAAAGAAAACCAAAAATTTGTAGGTGATAGTAGGATGGAAATTTCTTGTTCAGGATTTGCATAGTAGAGAGGCATTAGATGGCTTTGTTCGGTAAAATGTTATGGAGGGGTGTCGCCATTTGGAGAAAATAGGAGCAAAAAGGCGAAAGGGGTCGAGGCATAGAGAAAGAGTATTCGAGTTATCTTGTTAAGGGTTTGAATCTTTCGTTCCACTTTGCCATTTTGGAAGGAGGTATAGGGACACGAAAATTAAAATTGCTTTGTGTTAATTGCAAAGGTTGTGGAAAAAGGATACACTTCAGATTAAAATGTTTTGATTTCTTTTTCAAATTAAGTACGAATGTAGTTACGAAAAATTAGATATACGGAAAAGATTTATGATTTGTTGGCTAAGGGGAAATTCGACGCAAAATTTGTTTAATCGTCAAGAATAGTAGATTGTAGCGAGAACCACTAGTACTTAATTAAGACCAAAAAGGTCTAAATTTCACCATGAATAATATCGATTGGTGACACAGAAAGAAGTACATGAATAAAAAGGTAGTTTATTATGCTTTCAAAGATGACAAGAATGCCAAATACATGGAAATTTGGAACTTCTAAAATGATGGATTTTCAACCACTCAATCTTAATTTCACCATGCATCATAATTCAATTGTCACAACTCACAAACCAAAACAAGCCGATAAGCAATATATATCAGGGGCAAACGCATTGAGAGCTGAGTGGGCTCTTGTGCACTTGTTCACTCGATAATTGTAAGAGAAAATTTAGGGATATGAAAGGTGCACCTGCTTGATTTTTAGGGGTCCCTTAAATACTTTGTAACCAAATGTAAAATAGAATTAAACATGGGTGAGATGATAAGATTACCATTCCACGAGCAAGAGGTCACAACTTTGAATCTTATTATAAGTGAAATTATTTTTTTATTTTAAGCTCCGGGCCATTAACTTATGCGTTACAATGTTGTTTCTAAAAAAATTAGCAACAAAAATATAGTTAGAAAAATCGAACTCACAACCTCAAGTACAATTATAGGCATTACTATCACCATGTTAAGGTAGTTTTTTTCATCAATGTTTCTCCCATTATGACTTTATTGTTATTTGTCATGATTTATTTTCTTTCTTAATGTCAATTCATATTAAATAACCGTCATTTTTAAAATCTCATTTCAAAGAAATATATATTTAATTTAATGATCAAGGTCAATCCCATTTGAAAAAAATGTATTTTATTCTTCAAATCGACACAATTGACTTTTCTTTAGGTTAACTTTCTTCCCATGTTGACCTTCTCTCTAGGTCAAACTATGATTTTATAGATCTTTGATCCATGCACTAGTTCAAAAGAAGTTTCGAATACAATACTCCATATGGTGACATTGTGCATGAACGACATTGTTTCATGTAAACTCATATTTAACAGAAAACTTTGGCCTTTTTATTATATACTTATGTAATGTCATATAAATCATTTGTAAATTATCTTTCAATCATTGAACCATCCTTTCAAATACCAAAAGACATAACGGACCCTACCTAAATATTTTATTTTATAATTTATGTATTATATTAATTGATTTGTTATTTAGTTAATTATATTGTTTATTTATTTTCACATGTATTAAACTTTTCCATTTTTATATTGAAATATAAATCATATATTTAACATTTTTCATTTGAGAGTTAAAGTTAATGCTTTAATTATTATTATAAATGAAATTTATATCAATATTAATACGTAAGTTAATTATAATGATTTAAAATTATTCAATTATAAACAAATATATTAATTAGTTTAAGCAATAAATTTTATAATTTTAAACATTAAATCTACAAGAGTGTGCCTCTTCATATATGGACAATGAGAGTTTAGGTGTAAGAATTATTGAATTCATTAAATTATCACTAAACTCATCTTTAATTATTATCAACACACTTATATATCACTGTTATCATCAAAACACTTATATAGTTATATATCATTAATATATAAGGTCATGTTCAAATGAAAATCGAGTTTTTAGCTGTGAACTGGGAGAGAAAGAAGAGTGTCACGCGTGTCTACTGCATCCACGGGTTATTCATCATTTCCAATCCATTTACAATCCAACCACTAAATATAAAACACGTTTATTTTAATGTTTTTAGTGTTTTATTTTTAGTGGTTGGATTGGATCGGTAAGGAAAACAAGCTTAGGGGTTGTTCGGTTGGCTTCCTATGAATACCTGTATGGATAAAGTTGTCTATATCGATAAATTTATCTGTATGATAACAGATAAGTTGTTGTCCGGTTATTGTGTTGAATAAACAATCTGAATGTCATAAATGACCATTTTACCCTCAGTCTTTATCTGAATAAAACAATTATTTGATAAAGATGTTAAATAAATGACTTTTAATATAAAAAGATATCATAGTATCAGTTTTAGCACAGATCACATAGCCTCGATGTCCAACTCAAATTCTTAACTCAGTGAATTTATCATCCAAGTCGCATCTATGGAACCAAAAGGGATTTAGTATATGCACCAACAAGAAACACTTGAAATTCTACAAATTCATGGGTTACCAGCCGAGCCATCAAGTGATTGTCTATTTATAGTTCAACAGATTCTTCAAAAAATTTCCAAAATGGATAACCAAAAGTTAAAATTTTCTAAAAATATTTGCATTCATCTCCAACAGTTTTTCCATTTTAAAAAAGTCAACATTTATTATAATATTAAAATATTTCCTTCATCCATTAAAATATTATTTCTCTGTTCAAATATTTTGTTTTCAAATTTTCTTATTGACGGTCCACTTTGTAATCATTTTTGGGGTGTTCTCCATATTTAAAGAAAAAAATATTTTGTCTCCTACTTTCTCCATATTTAGATGGTTTTAGTAAAGCTGTTAGAGCACATTTTGACTCAAAATCTTTATTTTTCTCTATTTTCTATGTTTTTAAGAATCTGTTAAAAATGTTCTAATATAGACTAGAAGGGTACTCGCGCAATGCAGCGAGATACATCTTGATTTTAAGTTTTATTTTAATTTTGTCCCTGTCGATATTTAATGATTTTATGTGGTTTTGAGAAAACGATTTTAATGTTCATTTAAAAGTTCTCTTTTTTTATGTAATTTCTTTAATTTAATTTTTTTATCATAATATAATTATGTTTAATAACAAAATAATCTATTTTTGGTTTAATAATATAACCTTTTATAATGATAATAATTAAGTTTTCTGTTAGAACTCAATGATTATATTAATTATACTTTAGATTTTTTTATTTAAAATTAAATGTTTATCCTGTATTTTGAATGATAGTTATCCGCAGTTAGTTACACGAATTCAAAAATAAAGATTTAATAAGTTGTACTTACGCACAATTTACTTGTAATCTTGAAAATTAAGTAATTAGCATTAAATAGCAGTATCTAAGACTTAAAAGATTGTTTTTAAGAGTTTTTGGCCAAATGCTTTATAATATAGTATAGATTATACAGCCAATTAAGCCAAAAATATATATAGCTTACGCTAAAAATTAAAAGTAGTATGGGTATGTGTGTGTGACGATGGAAACAACGGAGGGTAAGGCACAACAATAATTGGTAGGTGCAAATTTGAGGTTCCCATTCGACGATCACTTTTCACTACTATCAAACAGGTGAGAACTCCACAGTCTTGATCCATCCATCATCACGCTTTCCGATTCCAATTTCAATTTCAATTTCAATTTCAACCCAACATCTACAAAAGTCAACCTCACAATCGGATTTCATAGTAACATTTCAAGAATCTTTCGACTTTTCTTTTTCCAAATTAGGGTTTTTTTTCCTTCTTCTAAGCCGATTTTCGATCTGGGTTTTTGATCCAAGTCAACCTCATCCACATATTCCTATTGGGTTCCCTAGAAAACCTAACAAGATTTCAAGAAATCTTGGATTCTTCTTTCTCCAAATTGGGGGTTTTTTATTGTTTTTAAAGACGATATTTGATCTAGGTTTTTGATCCAAGTCAACCTCATCCATATTTCTTCTATTGAATTTCCTAGAAACCCTAACAAAAATTTCAAGAAATCTTGGGATTTTTCTTTATCCAAATTAGGGTTTTGATCTGGGTTTTTGATCTAGTTTTCTCAAAAAGATGATGAATTTCAGGAGCATGGATGAATTCTGGCCTTTCTACATGAATCAACACTCAAAACCAGCAACAAGAAGATGGCATTTTGTTGGCACACTATCTAGTATTTTATGCTTGATATATGCACTTGTGTTTAATTGGTGGTTCTTATTCTGTGTGCCTTTATTTGGTTATGGTATGGCTTGGTATAGCCATTTCTATGTGGAAGGAAACATACCTGCAACTTTTGGTCATCCAATATGGTCTCTATTGTGTGATTGGAGGATGTTTGGTCTTATGCTCACTGGTCAGATGGATAGAGAAATCAAAAGGTTAGGTAAAAGACCCATCTTGCAACCCTATTGATTCCTTTTTTTTCGATATTTTCGATTTCGTTTAGATACATGTAATAAGAACTTATTTGGTTTGCTCTCCTCTATTTGAATACTCTGTTTTCAGATACAAGTTTGCTTTTTTGCTTTGTTGTGTATATATATATCAAAGAATCTAGTGTTTGAATTGAAATTGAGGTCTTTTTTCACTCTAAATTGGATGAAATTGAATTCCCAATTCGACTTTTGGCTGTTTGATCATGAATTCGAAGATGTTTCTTTACAAAAATGGAAAGAAACTAACCACAAGGGTTGTGGGGAATATTCCATCTGCCTAGGTTCGAATCCTGTCCACAACAACTGTGGCCAGTGAGACCTAGGCTGATGTCCTACAGTCATAATTTATTGGGATTAGTCCAGGCATAGTATCGGTCACACTTCCAAAAAAAAATGGGAAGAAATTGTAGCAATTCATTCCCAACGGTCTGAGGTCAAGTCTGTGTACATCCACCTACAGTTGGGACATACTGCGCTTGTTTGGCGATACATTTCCCAACCTACGTTAGCCAAGAAGTCTTGGTGAACTCGATTTGGTCTTCACATACTAGAGTTGCATTTGATGACATTTAACGGCATTTCTAGCCAAGAAACGTTGGAATACTAGTCCCGATTCTAGAGCATTGGAAGGTTTGTCTGATTGCTAACTTCAAGGTCCTCTAAGATTACTCGTGGTGCGTGCAAGTTGGTTCAGATGCCTACACGGTTACCCAAAAATGAAAAAGATTGAACTTTGAATTTGTAGAACTTCACTACCAACTCTTTGCTAGCCGAGCAGCCTTGCTAAAGAAAACTGAACGCAAGTGTGCTTGACTCTTGGTAATCCGAACCAAATGATCCCAGTATACGCCCCCAAACTAAGGTGGGGTATGTCCAAAAGAGTAAATCGATTGTGCTCAACTCATATTTTCTGTGTTAAATGGTTTTTTGATTGATGTGTTCAACATTGGACTCGAATCAACTTGTGTTCTCTCTTTTATATATGTGCCATAGTTTAACATTTCTGGGTTGGGTTGGGTGGAATGGTATGGATTGTGTGGTAATTAGGCCACCAACCGTTTTAAGAATAACGTAGACTAGGTTGTTTGTTTACCTCTTAACAGTTTCATCAAGAGCAGCATCTGAATCGTTAATAGGTGAATCATGTTTGACAAAGTCTGTCTCTTAATGGTTCTAAAACCTTCTAAATCATTTTATATTCTGGACCTCCCTTAACCATTAAGAGCTCTGATTTCATTTTGAACAATTATCAAACAATTATATTTCATTTTGCACTATATCATAAAAGTCTCTTAATCATTCTGATCACTTAATCATTTTACATTAAACCATTCAGCAACCGCTAAACATCCCATCATAATAAGATGTGATAAGACAAACAAGAAATAAACTAAAATGTTTTGAAAGGAAATTAACGTTATTTTCCTTATTTCCTTTTTTTTCTTTCTATAAAGAGTTCCAAGAAATAAACTAAATTTTTTTTCATATATAACACATGGCTAACGTGTCTTTTGCTTTTTATAAAAGATACTTTTTGTAAAAGTTTTTGATGCTAATGTTATGTTTATTAGATGTATACATCGATATATTAATGTCTATATTCTTCCCTTTTTCTTGATTTAATCAAATATTTTATAAATTCATTTACATTTTAAAATACAATCATCTTTACTAAATTATAATGTCTTTTTTTTTTGAATAAATAAATTATAATGTCTTTTAAAACTCAAGTTTAAAGTAATTTTCTAAAACAGAATCAAAATTATTGACTTAGGTACCTTTGGTTTGGGGAATTAAGGGGTGAAAATGGGAATTATAATGAAAAATTTGGTTTCGTCTGAAATAATATAATGATTCATTACCCTATATCTATTAATTTTTTAGACCCATTAATTTCAATATCTGATCAAGTTGGAGGTCCTATCCCTCTCCTCGTCCCCATCCCTTAGTAATTATTATAAGCAGTGTATAAGATATATTAGTGTCGATCTTGTTGTCTAAATAATAACAAGCTCTAATTCAAGCTCTAACAACCATACATTATCCAAGTACCCCTGTCGAGGAAGGTTCAGGGAAAAACCTCAAAAAGAAAAAGAAAAAAAAAACTAAAGAACACTCCAGTAACCGTTCATCTTGACAGTATACACATGATTGAAGCTATTTTTTAGCTTGTATGCACATGTGAATGTTAAAAGTTACCGGTATGCACATGTATATACCGTCCAGATGAACAGTTACCAAAGTGTTACTTGGTTTTTTATTTTATTTTTACACTTTTCCACTTAACCTGACTCTATCCCTACCAAGAACTACAATTATGCTATGATAATATTACTAGAGAGTAGAGACGCATAAGAAACTGAGCCTGAAGCTCGCTCAGGCCCGGCTAAAAAAAGTTTAGCCCAAACTGGGCCTTAAATCCCGATCACACCACTTTTTTACAAAATGCCTGATCAGGCCCGACCTGAAAAATGTCCAATCGGGCCTATTTTTATACCCAAAGCCTGCCCCGGGTTTTTTTTTCTGCTTACTAGAAACGGGCTTCGTGGGCCCATCACCCATGCATTATGCATCTATAGTTCTCTACTATATAACCAAAACATTGAGACAACACAAATGATTCACCATAGGATATGATCAGAATTGTTTTTTGAGATTATGATTTATTAGAACAGGATCCCAGTAATCATCATCACAAAATTCCCACATAAAACATCCTAACAAAAGTTCTATTTTCATGATTGTGTTCAAGTCTTAAAACTACATTTTCTATTGGGTTTTCCCCAAAATCATTTATTAGAATCAAAATTACGAAATCTTTACTGATTGATATGCAGGGATCTCACTCGGTTGCTTTCCTTCAAGACGACTCTAAGCTTTTAACAAACTTCTTTGCCTATTCCACATTTGAGAGTGAAACCAAATTAGTTCTCGATACAATACCGCAGAAGTTTTAAATCAACAAAATGTTACTTGGTGAACATATATGATAAAATTTTAAATTAAACACATTATTAAAAAATGAGAATTTTATAATCTTTAATTTGACACCAATATTGATTTATTTTTATTTGAAAAACTAGATATGAGTGAACTATAACAATACAAAAAGAAAAACAGATATGCTAAATTTTGAGAAACTAGATACTCTGGAACATAGAATAAAAATATATACCTGTTCGAGGGTTAGAAACATGATGACATTCCAAGAACCTAACCGTCCGAAGTTCGGGATGAAGCCTTTGTAGAATGCTAGAGGTCCCTGGTAACATCAATTTTTTTACATAAGTTAAAAGATTATTATTCATAATAGAGGCCGGTATATCCCACTTGAAACTAGGATGTTCACTCTACCTAAAAAGTAGAGAAGTTGGGACTGAGAAGGCGAAAGTGAGGTGGGTGGGTGAAATAATTGTGAAAGGTTCTAATTTACTAATCTTTTACCATCTTCCTAATTCTTGTTTCTAACTATTTTGGTGGGACTGAAAAAATGCATTTTTGTCCCACTTGGTCTAATGTCACACCAACAAGTTTTTGTACTGTCATGTAAGATATACATCTGTGTGTATATATATATATATATAGAGAGAGAGAGGGAGGTTGAGGTGAAAACCTCAAAAGAGAAAAACCGAAGAACACCTGGGAACCCTCCATCTGGACGGTATGCACTTGTGCATAGACAGTATGCACAAATGCATACAACCGACTGAAGCTGGGTTTTTTCTATGCATGTTATGCACATATGTAAGTGTGTATGCACATGTGAATGTTACAAATTACCGGTATGCATTTGTGCATACCGCCCTACTAGGGTATTCTTCAGTTTTCCATTTTTTTGAGGTTTTCCTCTAAACCTGAGCCTATATATATATACATATATATATATATATGTGTGTGTGTGTGTGTATATATATATATATAGAGAGAGAGAGAGAGAGCATACGTCATTCTTCAAAGTCTTGACGAAACAATCAATGGTGCTTGTGTAACTTGAATCTCCCATCATTCTTGATTTGACCTGCAAAAATATAGGACATCAAGTTTTCTCTTAAAACAAACTTAAATTCAAAAATCCCATTTCGCTTGACAGAACTTAAATTGGGAGCATATTTATTAGTTAAAATGACGATGAAAAAATTGCAAAATGACACCCAAAAAGATAATATAAAACTGGCATTTTAAGTTTATTCTAGTGCAATTTGGACTCACAATCCCGGATCCTACTATGTGTCGAATTTACTAGTTTGTTTTTTAGTTTGTTTGTTAGTTAGTTTGAGAGTGTTTAGAGGTTGATTATTTGTTAGTTTCATAGAGTTCAAATGTATAGCTTTCAAAAGTTATACATATAGAATAATAAGTTGTAAATTTCATTAATAAGCAATACCTAATGTTTAGTAAGTTGTTTTTATCATATACTTTATAATTATAGCATAGATAACATAATTAGTCTATTCCAACGGACGAAACTAAACAAATGCTTGTGTTTTGACTATGTTATAACATACAATAATTTGATGATCATATCGTAAAGACGTAAAATACAAAACCGCATAAACCAAAACTATATTAGAAGCTAAAATATGTAACAATATGTAAAAATGGTTGTGTATTACGTACCACATCAACAGGGGACCCGATGCAAACTGCAAAAAACCCGGCTCCTAACCCAGATAATAAATGGGTGAGAACATTGTCGGTGAAACCAGGGATCTTCAGAATCGTCTGCATATATTATAATTTATATATATATATATATGTGTATGTAATGTAGAGAAAGTTACAACTTCCATAAAAAAACAAAAAATTACAACGATACGGGTGAGAAAAGTAGAAAAACGAACCTGCTTCACTTGATCATAACTGGCTAATTCAGCGGCATTTATGATAGCATTTCGTGCAACGTTAGGCCCAATGCCGGTCCATAGAGCCCGAACCCCTTCCTGAAAAATACACATAAATAGCGTTTAAAAAAATAAAACACAAATTGAATTTAATTTGAATTTTATGGACGAACATAACATCTACCTGTTTCACTATTGTCGAATAAGCATTTAATGCACCGGTATAACGCCTTGGCACGCCAGCTGCCAGTTTTCCTTCGGCTTGTAGGCGGACCTTCACAAGATCGGTAGGATTCGCTACTGCAATTGCAAGAGCACCTACAGAAAATAGAAAATTTTGAAACTTTGTTACATAGATTGAGAATATATATATATATATATGTATGTATTTGAAATCTACCCCTATATATATATATACGCTACACAAAAATTAAATATTCTCACCGGTTGTGAGGCCCGCGAGTATTTTAGTGGTCAAAGGAACATCTCCAACGAAGTTATCGCCCACGTACAAGTTCTTAATCTATTAAGCACACAAAAACACACTTCAACTTTATTCTTTCAAACCGAATAAGAACACAACAAAGCATAAACATGAATTGAAGAAACTTACGGGTTCATATAGCCCGATTCTTAAACCGCCATACAGACATTGGCGATGTAATCCGGGTACAATTCCTTTCCATAAAGAAGCAAGACCTTCTTCTTTTGCAATGGTTCCTACAGTTCCCAACATTCCCCTATATTTTGGTAATCCCATTCCATCTCCTGCAATTCCTTTTTTTTGCAATTGTAGTCTCACTTTTGCAGTGTCCAATGGAATCGTGCAAATCTATACAAAATATAACTTATATTAAACAGTAATCAATGAAAATGAAAATAAAAGAAACTGTTTGATTTTCTATAACGTGACAGGCCCATTCCCACCATCAACCCAAATTTTCATTCCAAATTATATTCTACAAATGAAAATTCATTCCCATAGAAATCAATTGCACAAATATCAAAAGGAGTAAAATTGATCATTCCCATAGAAAATTCATTACTTTACTCCATAGAAATCAATTGCACAAATATCAAAAAAAAATTAAATAAACAAAAAACCCTTAATCTCAAAGTAGTAAAATTGATCAAATGACACTTGTTCTAAAGATTCATTACACCACAAAGCTTAAACTTATATATTAAACAGTAGGAATGAAAATGAAAGAAACTGTTTTGTTTTATATAATATAACAGCCCGTTCCCGTTGGCCCAATTTTTCATTCCGGATTATATAGTAGAAATGAAAACTCATTCCCATTTTCATTTTCATTCCTTTTCTCAATTAGAGTAGAAATGCCATAGAAATCAATTGCACAAATATTTTTTTTAAAAAGGAAAAATAAAGAAAAAACCCTCAATCTCAAAGGAGTAACATTGATCAACTGACACTTGTTCTAAAGATTCATTCCACCACAAAACTGAAGAGAAATTCTAAACAGAAATCAAAAGTGAAATGGGTATCACACAAATCAAACCATCAATCTCAAAGTAGTAATCTTGATCCAATTGAAATGTACCAAAAAATTGAACTTAATCTGCATATAAAGGTAAACTCAAAACCAATTCTAAACAACAGATCAGCACGAAAATCGATCAGAACAAAACGAATCAAAGTAGCAATCTCGATCGATTAAAACGTAGTAAAAATTCAATCAAATTTGCAAATAGTATAGGAATTCAAGAGCAATTCCGATTACCCCAACCAAAATCGATCAAAACAAAAAACGAAAAGGAATGAACATATATAAATAATAGCTGTAAAAAGTGAAAGAATTACCTCAGCGAAGCAAGCAGCAAAGGCACTACTAGCAAAAATACCACCAAAAGAGATATCGGACTTTGAATTACCGGCCACCATTGTTGAAGATGCTTAAAGGAAATGCAGGAATAATAATAATAATAAAGTAGGGTTTAAAGGGTGTGCAAATTTGCAGAAATATTGCAAAGACTTTTTGTAGGAAAAAGATAGTCTTTATTGCACGATTTATATATATTTGGGGAAAAAGGGTTACAAAAATCGAGGTCTTTACATTTGGAAAGAAATAGAAAGAGGAACGACACGCTTCATCTCACCTTTGGACAGCCACCGGAAAAGCTGTTCACTACTGGTTTTTATTACAAGGAGTAATTAATTACGTTTTTGGGTTCCTTTTGTTTTATTATAAAATTTTATTTTGAAATTTTACAATTTTTATTTTATAGTTTACAATCCGTACTTAGTTTAAATGAAAATTTATTTTTTTATTATGTACGTAAGGATGAAAAAGAGTGCGACACGTGTCTTCTGTGTCCAATAATTATTCATTTGAATAGATAATGGTTGTGTATTATTTATACTAAATGTCATATCATTTATTATTAATAGTGTATGAATTTTAACTTTGTTATTCATACTGAATTTTTTCATCATTCATACCGAATACCCTCCAAGGACTCCTTGTGAATTGTTAAAAAAAATTATACAGGCTAAAAAATATCAAAAATACTAAAAATTAGCCTTAGTTCCTCCGGTTAAAATTTCCATGAGACCTCGTTTTGTCGGCGATTGACAAAAACACTAAAAAAATTTATTGAAATCAATTAAAAAACCGAAAAAATCATTCGAAATCAACAAAAACACTAAGAAAATCTTTCAAAATCGACAAAAACACTAATAAAATCTTTTTGAATCAACTAGAAAACTTAAAAAATTTCTCAAAACACTTCGGATGCATTTACGAGCCTTTGCTCTACCTTAATGGGACCCAAGTGGACAAAAATTCAAGATCCACCTGCATGTCGTGTTCTCCTTTGTTTATACGTTTGTAATGAAAAATGAGTTTTCATTTGAATTTTTCTTTACGAATCATAGGGTTGGATTATGGTAAAATGAGGTTATCGAGAAAAAGATGAAAAATGATCTCCACTCTTAAATTAATCTTAATTGGAGATCAACAGTAATGTTCAACAGTTTTCCTAAAACTTGTGCCAAAATGAAAAAAAAAATAGTACGAGAGATACTGTAAAAATCTTTAAATTTAGACAAATCCCCAAAAATAATTACCATGAAAAAAATTATTATGTTCCACCAATAAAAAATATTGAAATTAAACATTTAAGTGAGATAAATAATAATAATTTATTAAAAATATGAAATACTTTATAATATAATAATTGTCATAATCTTTAACATAAAAAGATTTTGTTGGAACTGAGTATAATATCTTTTAAAACTTTTAAATTTTGATTTTTGGCCCTCATAATTTTTGTGTTGACTTCTTTTTACAATATCATAAAAACCTTTAAAAGAGCATGTGATATAATTCTTTAAAATAAATTATCTAGAAATGAAATCTAATTAAAAAGTCACATCTAATTATAACAATATATTATTAGAAATTTAATACAACCAATTTCATTATGAAAACAATCAAAATAATATATTTTTTTTTAATATGAAATTTTAGAGATTTTTCCAATTTTATAAAGTTCTACCTTCTCCCTTCTTTTATTTTTTTAGCATACACATATGGATTGTTGTTGAATTAAAAACAAACTCGTAAGGTTGCATTTGGTTGTGAAAAATTATCTTTATTTTCCTAGAAGATGTTTATAGAAAATGGAGTTGAGTTTCATTTACAGTTTTCTATGAAAATTTTAAAAAACGCGTTTATTTGAATTATGATGGAGTTTTTATTTTCTATTTTTAGAAAAATTAGAAAACGCGTTTGGTTGTGTATTTTATATCACTTTTCATTTTCCATTTTTTTCAAATTAGAAAGTATATGTGCTTGTGTATGTGTGTCAAAGTGAAAGTGTGTGTGTGCGTGTGAAAGTGAAAGAGTGTGTGTGGAAAAGTTTTTAGAAAACAAAAAATTAGAAAACTATTAAAACTAGTTTTCTAATTTACATAGGATTTTAAAAAATAATTTTTTTTGTTTTCTTGAAATTTTTTTGAAAACTAAACGAACTAAATAGATTTTCTAAATTTTCATTTTACTTGGAAAATTAACTGAAAAATTTTCCACAACTAAACGCACCCTAAATCTCCAAAATTTATACTTTGACATAGACATTGGAGATGAAGAGAGCATCTCCAACAGCATCTCCAAAATAAAGAAAATGAGAAATATGGAGATTTTGGATGAAAAATATTGTCCAACAGCATCTCCAAAAGTTTCTTCAAAATACAGAAAATATGAAATATGATGTTTTTTTCTCCATATTTGGAGATTACCTCAAAAATGATTACTAAGAGAGAGAAACTAATATTTTATTAATAATACCACTTTCCCACATTTTTATTTATTACAAGTTGTTGGAAGTTTATGAAAAAATCGTTGAAAATTATCATTTATAAAAAATAAGTTTAAAAGTTATCATTTTATACGAAGTTTGTTGAAAATAATATAAAATATGTTTAAAAATTAGTTAATAAATTGAATATTTTAATAATATAATTAATGTTGATTTCTTCAAAATGAAGATGCCGTTGGAGATGAGTACAAATATTTTTAGAGATTTTGACTTTTTATGTCTTTATTTTGGAGAAACTTTAGAGATGCTATTGGAGATGCTCTGAGAGTATTTACTCTTAAAACAATTTATTATGATCATATTTGACACCATAAGTTAGTTTATGAGCATCTACAATAGAATGATAGATTCTCTACAATAGAGCACGAAATGAGATTTTGGAGATTTTAACCTACTTTTTTTTGTTTCAACTGATTCTCCTAAATAAATAAAGTAGGAAAAAAACTATAAATATAGAGAACTTTCCAAATATGATTAGTAAGAGAGTAAAGAGAGAGAAATTGTATCTTTTTATTATTTCCATCAATAAAGTTAATTGTATTACAGTAAAAAATTTATAATATTTATTTTAAACTTTATTACGATTGAAATAATATTAAATATTTAATAATATAACTAATATTATATTATTTAAAACGAAAATAAGTATAATTCTTTTTTGAGATTTTTTATTTTAAATTCTCAATTTTAAAGATTATACTTTTTGATTATTAGTAATCGATTACTATTAAGTGAGAAAATAAAAGGAACAGATAATTGCTTAATATCTTTCTGTGTATTTGATTTCATTACCGAACCCAATATATATACATGGAGGAAAGAGGAAGAAATAAGGAAACAATCCTATAACTATGGAAGGGAAAAATACAAGGAAGGGAGTATAGGAAAGAATCAATTTTAATCAATCCTATAATCTTGGCTTAACTTATGGAGCTCTCGTCAACGCTCCCCCTCAAGCTGGAGAATGGATATCCAACATTCCCAGCTTGCTAAGAGAGTTTTGGAAAATTCTTCCGCAGACCGCTTTAGTAAGCATATCGGCCAGCTGATTTTCTGAGTTGACAAGCGGGAGACTAATAGTTTTTTTCTCAAGATGATCTTTGATGAAATGTCGGTCAAGTTCCACATGCTTTGTCCTATCATGTTGGACAGAATTATTTGCAATCTTTACTGCAGCTTCGTTGTCACAATACAGTTTCATTGAGTTACTTTGATTAACTCTAAGGTCTCGCAAAATTCGCTTAATCCATAATAACTCGCATACACCATGAGCCATTCCTCTGTACTCAGCTTCCACACTGGATCTTGCAACCACCTTCTGTTTCTTACTTCTCCACGTGACTAGATTTCCTTCCACAAAGGTGAAGTAACCCGATGTTGATTTCCCGTCAGATTTGTCTCCAGACCAATCCGCATCGGTATACCCTATTACTTCCTGAGCTTGATTTTTTCTGAACCACAGACCTTTCCCGGAAGTTGCTTTAAGGTACCGTAGAATGCAATGAACAGCATTCATGTGGTCTTCACTTGGAGCATGCATAAAGCGGCTTACAACACTAACGGCATACGCAATATCTGGGCGCGTATGGGAAAGATATATTAACTTCCCCACTAACCTTTGATATCGCTCTTTGTTTGTTGGCGTTTGGTCCGGATGGATTCTTAACCCATGGTTCACTTCTATTGGGGTATCAGCAGGACGAAAATTCAACATTCCCGTTTCTGCCAAGAGGTCTAAAATATATTTTCTTAGACACATGGTTATACCTTATCTTGATCGTGCCACCTCGATCCCTAGAAAATATTTGAGGGGTCCAAGATCCTTTAACTTGAATTCTGATGCAAGGACCTTTTGGAGTTTTGCTATTTCTTCTGGGTTGTTTCCGGTTACTACCATATCATCCACGTACACAATAAGGGCAGTCACGTTGATCCCTTTGTGCTTGACAAACAAGGTGTGATCAGCATCACTTTGTTTATACCCGATTTTTTCATAAAATTTGAGAATCTTCCAAACCATGCTCGAGGTGACTGTTTTAGGCCATATAGAGCTTTGTTTAGTTTGCATACCTTGTCGGTGTAATTTATCCCGGGAGGAGGATCCATGAACACTTCTTCTTCTAAATGCCCATTCAGAAAAGCATTTTTAACGTCATATTGTTTCAATGGCCAATCTCGGTTGGCTGCTATAGAGATAAGAATGCGGATGGTATTCATTTTTGCTACGGGGGAAAATGTGTCTCCATAGTCGATCCCATACTTCTGAGTGTAGCCTTTAGCCACGAGTCTTGCTTTGTATCTATCGATGTTTCCTTTAGAGTCAAGTTTGATGGAGTATATCCATCGACATCCAACTGTCTTCTTTCCTGGGGTAAGAGTCACGAGATCCCAGGTATGGTTCTTTTGCAACGCCCCCATCTCTTCGTTCATTGCATTCTTCCATTTTTCTTCTTTTCATGCTTCATGTACATCATTTGGTATGGAGATAGCGGCTAGTTGGCTTACTGCAAGTGCGTGGGATTCGGACAACCGATGTGATGACACATAGTTGTTGATAGGGTATTTTGCTTTAGCATTGAGATCAGGTTGGATTGTTTGCCAAAAAAACAATACTCTTAATAGGGTATTTTACTATTAAGGCATTGTTTGGCAAAAAAAAAAACTAGCTTATAAGCTGACTTATAAGCTAACTTATTTTTTGAGTAATCGTTTGAATGCACATAACCTACTTGGAGTAGCTTATGAGGAGCTTTTAGGCACTTTTTCCAATTATACCCCTAATTAATACTATTTATTTATTTACTATTATTATTAATTATAAATAAATATTAATTATTGATAAATATTAATTATTGATAAATGTTAATTTTAAATAAATTATAATTATTTATAAACATTAATTTATAGAAATTAAAATTAATTATAAATTATTATTATTTTTAATTACACATTATTAATTAATTTTAATTATACGATAGATACTAATAATAAATAGTAGTTATTTATAAACTTTATTAACTATCATATAAATTATTATTTTTAATTATTATTCAATATATTTAGATCTCAAAAAACAAATATAACAATTTAAAAATATTTATATAAGATACATAAATATTAAAGTCATACTTATTTTATTTTATAAATAATGAAAATATGCTAAATAATTGTAAGAAAATATGTAATTTAAATATTAATTATATTTTTGAAAAATATTAATTAATTGTGATATGTGAGTTTGAACAATTTTATTGTTATTCATAGTATATGTAATGGTTATTTAAAATCATAGATTAGTATATATTTTTTCGAGTAAAGTTCACTTTTGGTCCCTGTGTGATGTCCATTTCAACGGTTTTCGTCCCTAAAGTTCATTTTCTCATTTTTAACCCTCAAGTTTGACACTTTCCCCCAATTTCAGTCCCTCCGTCAAATGGACGTTAAAATTTTCTGTTAAGTCCAATTTAGAGAGGGGTATTTTAGTCATTTTACTTGTTTTCTTAATTTTCTCATTTTTACAAAAAAAATCAAACATCAGGGACCCGTTATGTAATTAGCTATAACATATTATATATATATATATATATACACACATATACACATACATATGCAGGGACCAAACATAAACATATAAAAACACAAAACAAAAACATAAATAGAGCCCCACCGTCTCATCCCTTTTCCGGCAACTCACACCCTCGGCGACAAAACCCCTCATCTCCTGTAACAAAAAACCCATCCCTACCTTGCTCACTGCTTGGACTTGTGACGGAATCGAAAGTTATAAGAAGATGTGAGCCAAGCCATATGAATCAGAGCACACACAGATCAACCGAAAGCCACACATAGATCATCTATTTGCATCCAACAAAACCCATTATTTAACTGATGCCCACTTCGATTTTGGAGAACATGAACGAAACTTTGATTTTACGTTTCTGCTTTTGGTGGAGAAGAAGAGGGATTTTGCTGGGTTTTATTTTCAGGTTTCATCTTGTTTTAAGAAATCTAAAACAAAAGCACAAGGTATTGTTTGTAGATTGCTGTCAACAAAGTTCTATCTCTCTCTCTCTCAATTCCTACTATCTCTTTGAAAAACTTCATCTGCACCCACCATTTTGGTTCATGAACACAGCAGGTTTTTTTTCTTCTTCTACTTGATATAGGGTTTTGATACAAAATAGATTTGATTCATCTGCATCCACCATGAACACAGAGGTTTGTTTTGTTTTTTTTTTTATTCAAATTGGATTTTTTTTATTCGAAATAGGTTTGATTCAAATTCAAGGTTTTGTTAGAGTAGATTGTTTTGCTAGGTGTTACATTTTGGATTAAAAGTTCACGACTTAATGGTTCCTGATTCTATTTCAATTTTTGAATTACCTGGGTTCCATTTTAGTGAGTTTGGATCAAAATTTTAGGCTCCTTGTTTTGCTGTAGTAACAATGGAGAAAAGGGAAGGGGAAGGGAGTGGTTGGAGAAGAAGCAAGGGGGAAATTTCATGTGTTCTCAATGTCATCGATTAAGGAAAGAAGCAGTTGGGAGTGGTGGTTGGAGATGGGTGTTTGCCGGAGCCGGCGTGAATGTTGTCTCGTGGAGTCGTGAGTGGAATGGAATTTTATACAGGACCACTTTCATAAATATATTTTTACAGCGATGGTGAGTTACGTTGGCGATGGTGGGTTATGCAGGTCGCCAAAAATATAGAGGGAAGGGTGTTTGGCCGGAGATAGCGAGTTATGTTGTCGCCGAAGCCCAAAAGTGGCGGCGGCGGTGGTGGCCGCGGCGGTGGTGGTGGCGGTGGCCGCGGCAGTGGTGGTGGTGGTGCTGGTGGTATGTGTATATATATACATATAATATGTTATAGCTAATTATATAACAAGTCCCTGAGGTTTGATTTTTTTGTAAAAATGAGAAAATTAAGAAAACAAGTAAAATAACTAAAATACCCTTTTCTAAATTGGACTTAACAGAAAATTTTAACGTCCATTTGACGGAGGGACTGAAATTGAGGGAAAGTCTCAAACGTGAGGGTTAAAAATGAGAAAATGAACTTTAGGAACCAAAACTGTTGAAATAGACATCACACAGAGACCAAAAGTGAACTTTACTCTATTTTTTCTAAAATTTGTTTTAACTAATTCAAAATTTATATTATGTATATATAATAATCAGTTTTAAATTCTTTCCATTAACATATTATACTATTTAGTTTTTTACTATTTTGTTTGTATTAATTAACATATTATATTATCAGAAATTTATTTTAATTATATTATTAAAAAATTATTTGAATTATAGTATAAAATGTTTGTAATTGACTATTTTTTCAAGATGTCCTTTTTAGTCATTTTGCATTCTTATAAGCTAGTTTTTGCCAAACATAACTTAGCTAGCTTATGATAAGCTAGTTTATCAGCTAGTTTGCCAAACATAGCCTGAATATTAATTCTTAGTTATCATTACCTATACATTAATATTAATTATAAATTATAAATTATAAATAATATTAATTGTAATCTAGATACTAATTGTTAATATATAATTTTTTTTAATATGAAGTTTGCAATTTTATTGTGTACATTCAATTATTTTTAAACTCCATGTTTGCACTTCAAAGAGTTAACCAACAAAAAAACCTATTAATATGGCAATATACTCTATAAGACTTCACTATGCATAGAATGGGGCAAGGATCCCAATCCTCATCCCCATTCCTGCCGAAAAATATGATCACATCCACCGTCTCTGTCCTTAACGAGGAATCGGAGATTTTTTTTTCCGTTTATATGAGATATTTTAAATCAAACGTGTTAAACACCAACCTCGATTCAAAATGGCCCATGTTTAAATCTTACGTATTTCAGCAATATTGTTTTTATGGAGAATCAAATATTCATATATTAACAACATCATACGTAGCTGTTTGTTGATGCTTTCGCGTATGCTTTATGTAAAAAGAGTAAAACAAGTTAGAAAAAGTGGATATAAGAAAAAAAAAGGTCAAAATACTATTTTTAAATTTAGAAGATTTTAAATCTAATTCTTTATAAATAATATATTTGATATACGGGGACGCAGTAGGAACGGGATCACGTTCTCCGACTCTTCCCCATCCCCGTTTTTTAAATTTCGGGAATCCCATGTTCCCATCGGGCGGATCTCTTTCTCATGCCTTAAGTTCGTATTTTGTTTTTATTAATTAGAATTCACATAAAATTTTCATTTTAAGTTACAATTGAAAAAATTTACACCATGGTGCATTATATGAGTCTACATCCAGAATATATAAATATTTCATTCCTCAATGATGTTTCAATCTTTGTGGATACTTTGTTACATCTAAAGTTTTTATTACACTGCAAAATGAAAGAGAAGAAATGCACATATGCTAAGCAAAAAAAAAGCAAAACTTAGGCAATTAACAAATATAAACCTAAACCTTTTAACAATATGAATTAAACAATTAACAATATGTGATTATCTGAACCTAAAAAACTTGAAACTAATTTTCAAAAAAAAAATTAATTTTTAGAGGAATTACAAACAATTTGATGGCAATTAACGAGAATGATAACATAAATGAAATCAAATTGACTTACTTACTTGTGGACCTCGAACACAATGATCATAAGTACAAGAGAAGAGATAAAGATCTAATCAAATTAAAATATGAAATTATTGAGTATCCAAAACCAAGGTTTAAATATGCAATTATGTTTTTTAAACCTTTGGGGTGTTCAATAGTTCAATGGGGAATATAATATGATAAGATGAAACGACAAATTTAGGATGATAAATTGTATTACTTTTTTCTTCTCCTATAAATTAAAAAACACACTAAAATGGACTATAGCTTTAAACAGTTTGATATATACCCTAAGGGGGTGTTTGGTTCAATAGAATTTTGTTGAACTTTCATTTTAAATATATATATATATATATATATATATATTTAAAATAAAAATTCAACCAAATTCCATTGAACCAAAACACCCCCTTAGGGTGTACATATATATATATATATATATATAGAGGGATGATCAAATACAAACTCATATTTATGTACAAACTATACAAACTGATTCAAAACAATAACAAAATAATTTTTTTTCAAGATTTTTTTTATCAAATGTTATGGTTTAAGATATTATTGCATATATGTTTGTTTCACCTTGTGAAGAAATTACGTATGAAAGTTTTACATCATGAAACAAAAACATATGAAACTTTTTCATAAAAAAATATATAAGAAACTTTCAACTTATGAAAACAAATACATGTGAAACTTTTACATTATGAAACAAACATATGTGTAATAATATCTTAAATCATAACATTTAATGGAAATAAATCATGAAAAAAAATTATTTTTATATTGATTTGAATCGGTTTGTATAGTTTATACGTAAATATGAGTTTGTATTTGAACTTCCCTCTATATATATATAGAGAGAGAGAGAGAGAAGTGATCATTTGTTAACCTCAAATTCTTTGTGAACCTAGCTTGTTAACCCTTTAGACCAATAGGATTATAGTATCACTTCTTGTTTAAATGGTTCAATACGCATTAACTTAAGGGCAACAATGTAATTTTTGTTGTAAATAACAAAAAAGATTAACAGGAAAATATATTCTGTCATAATACATTTTTCAGTTACAAAATCATTGTTATTTATATTCCTTAATTTTTGTTTTTCCGATTCTTTTTGAATGGTTGGTAGTATTGGTGAAAATGATCGGGTAATAGAGAAAACATACTGAATACCGTTGTTGTGTCCGTCGAAATGGGTCACGAATTGATGAACAATGATGAGATGGCTCAGACCATATCAAACAGCAACCGCTGGATGCCGAATGAATCAGAGCCATATCAATGAAAGGTGTTATAGGAGGAACGGGATTATAATGATCATTAACTTACCTTCAGAAGTTCACAAAAACACGTTTTCGAGTAGCTGTTATATGATTGGGTTCAATAATACTTCCATAAATTCAGTTAGTTTATTAGGTATAAATATCCCAATGAAAATGTCATTCACGTTTCGTGAACGTGATCGTCTAATGGGTTCATGAGCAGCATCATTCACCTCGAAACTATAGTGACGTACTTTCAGACAGTCACTTACTTTCAGCCGGTCACTTACTTTCAGCCGGTCACTTAGTTTCACTGTTATAGGAGAAACCATATGAACAAATGATCACTTCTCTATAACAATGATCATTCACTTAAATTAAGAAGTTCATGTCGAGTCATTATCGAGTAGCTGTTATGGTTGTGTTAGATAATATTCCCATAAATTCATGGTAGTTTATTACGTTTAAATATCACGATGAGTCTCGATGTTCACGTTTCGTGAACATGTTCGTTTTTATCGTTCAAGGGAACCATCGTTCATCATTCACTCTGTTGATATGGTGACGAACCATCTAAAATTTTCATGAACATGCAGAACCATCATTCACTTTGTGTTCATGCAGAACCATCTAAAAAATGAACATGTTCACGGAACGTCAACGTCGAAACTTGTCGTGATATTTAGGGGGTGTTTGGATGGGCTTATAAAAACAACTTATTGACTTATTCTGGTGTGGCACCAGTAATAAGCCGTTTTGAGTGTTTGGGTAAAACAACTTATCCGGTGCCAAACCGGTAATAAGTCATTTTTTAAGAAGTAAAAAGTTTTAACTTATCAACTTTTCATAAGTGCTTTTCCACACCGGTAATAAGTTATAAGTCAATAAGCTCATCCAAACACCCCCTTAAAACTAATAAACTACCTGAATTTATGAGAGTATTATCGAACACAACCATATAACGGCTACTCGAAAATGACTCGACATGAACTTTCTTATTTTAAGTGAATGATCATTGTTATAGAGAAGTGATCATTTGTTCATTTGGTATAACTATAAATTTTATGCTCGAACAGGGACACCTCCATGTGTTTTTGGGTTATTGTTTATGACCATGCCAAATGTTCATTGTATTTTAGGATTTTACCCTAAATGCATATCTCAGTCATCAATTAACTACAACCGATACAGGTTAACCAAACAAATAAATTTATTTGATTAAATTTAGTTTATTTTGGAATGAAAATTTGGGTTTGTAGAAAATGACAAAATATTTATTCAACTTAGTTTACTCTGGAATGACAAAACTGCATGTTAAACTTAGGAGGTGTTTGCTTGGAATCAATGGAAAATTTGGATTTTACCCCCACCTATGCTTAATCACTGATAAGCTGGTTGATTCTGAGTAGATCATAACAATTTTCTCATACGTGCGGTTTCAAGAATTTAACAACTATTATGATTATCAGGTGGTGATAAAAATATGTCAAACCAGGATATCGAGTTCGATTTCGATGTTTCAGAGGATTCAACTGGTACAAAATATTTTATTCCGGTTGTTGACGACGCACTTAAACCAAATATTAAAACCCGTTTTAATTCGCTGAAGGAAGCCGAAGCAATGTACCGGATGTATGCTAAAAAGGCTGGGTTTGGTGTTCGTTTGAACGCAAGAAAGATTAATAAGTTCGGTCAGATTTCGACACGTTGGCTTGTTTGTAGAAAAGGGAGGGAACCCCTAACGAAAAGGATTTTGATTCCCTTGATAAGCAACATGGTTCGCGGGCATATCGTAACAACAACTTCAAACGATGCGGATGCAATGCCCGGATCAAGCTACATCTTTCAAAGGATAGGTCTTCATATGAGATATCTGAGTTTGTAGAGCAACACAATCATTTGTTGTTCAATGCTAATGATAGTCGTTTTTCGAATATTAATCTGGAAATGAAATACACTGATTACAAACACGTGCTCAACTGTGCCAATTACAAACTCGGTGCCACTAAAGCCCATCGCATTAAAACGGTGTTAAATGGAAGGTTCGAGCACATTCGGTCCACCGATGTTGACTTTAAGAACTATAAAAGGGATGTTGTATCAATCGTTGGCAACAAGGACGCGAAGATGTTGATAAACAAATTAACAAACAGGCGTTCGGTAGTTCCGGAATATTTTTTCGAATACAAGGTTAGTGGCCGCGAGTTAAGCGCGATTTTTTGGGCGGATGAAGTGGCCCGAGTGAATTACAAAGAGTTTGGGGATGTCATCTCGTTCGACGAAACATATCGTACAAACAGGTCAGTTTTATGACCGGATGCAATTATTATATTTTTTTTATTCAATTTATATATCAGCTAAATAACATTGACCCCGCTCTATTCCACAGGCACGCAATGATTTTTGTACCCTTCCTGGCCGTCGACAATCACTATGCGTCCGTCGTTGTTGGTTCTGCACTAATAAATGGCGAGACGATTGAGAATTTTACCTAGGTCCTCCAAGCATTCATGAAGTGTCATGAGAAACAACCTGGGTTCGTAATTACAGATCAATGCGCGGCAATGAAGCAAGCTATCCCATTGGTTTTCACGGAAGCGCAACACCGGTTTTGTATGTGGCACATAATGAACAAGGTTCCTTCCAAGGTTAGCGGCCATAGGTTGACGCCTTTGTTATTGTTTTTTTTTGCGTTTCATTCCCGTTTACATTCAGCAGCCGTCGTTAATTTTAACTTTTTGGTGCGAACAGGTAAGTTCCGCGTTAAACCGGAACGCTGATTTCTCGAGGGACATTAACAACCTGGTTTGGAATGTACAAATAGGTCCGGATGAATTCGAGACAAATTGGTTGAACATGATCGAGAAATATAATCTGATTGGCGTTCCATGGTTCGATGAAATGTACGATATCCGCCATTCATGGATTCCGGCTTATTATAAGGAAACCCATATGTCTGGCCTTATGAAAACCACATCCAGATCCGAGAGTTCAAACGCGTATATCAACATATACGAATCTTATTGGTTCGACTTGGTGGAGTTCCTTACTAATTATGATATAGCTATAGAGAAACAAAGATATAACCAGGCCGTACATGAGAACGTAACAAGATGCACGAGACCGAAATTTGTAACACTGTTGCGTATAGAACGTCACGCTTCAAACATATACACACGGACAATCTTTTTCCACGTACAAAAAGAGATAAGGAAGGCCGTATGGTCTTGTCGAATTGAGACGGTTGAAGGTCAGGCTGAGATCAAGATGTATTTGGTAAGTCAAAAAAGCAAAAAATCCATCACCAAGATCAACCATATGGTACGTGTCTTATCTATGTCTACCTTATTCTTTGATTAAAAAAATATTCCCATTTTAATTTTTTTTAAATGTTCTGGATACCAATTCGGTCTCGATGCAGGTGACTCGGAACTACCCTGATGATACCGTCGAATGCGATTGCAATTTGTTCGTGAGGTTTGGGTACCTGTGTCGGCATGCGCTGAATGTACTTATTTATGATGAGGTTGAATTCATACCGGATAAATATGTTATCCGCAGGTGGAGTCGACAATTAGTTACTGTCCAACTTCAATCCGCCCGGGTTAGGTACGGTGAGGTTGATGCAGAAAAGGAGAAAAACATTTTAGACGTTCATTCTAAGATCGACGACATCATGAGCATAGCTCGCAACGACAAATCAATTCTGGCTAGATTGGGTGACATTCTTGATAACTTCAAGGGATCTATAGAAAAAGAATTACCATACGAAGACCCCAACCAACAGATGGTCGATGCAATTACAGAGCACCTTGGCGTTCCTGTTCCGGATGAAGTAGACATCTTACCCCCGACTGGTATAAGAAATAAGGAGTGTGGGACTGGTAAGAGGCTGACTAGCGTGCAAGAGAGGATGAAAAATAAAAGCAAAAAACCCAAGCGAAAGTGTGCAAGGTGCGGACAACGGACCGGACATGATTCACGCAACTGCCCTACGAACAACTGAAACCACTATAATTTCATTAAAAAACTAATTTAATGGTTGTTATTCCAACAGATTTCGCGTTTAGTGTCGTTTTTTATTTTGGTAATAACGGTTTCGCTGAATTTTGTTATTATTATTCTACGTTAATGTTTTAGCGTTATTATTGGAATTATAATATTATTTTCCTGAATCGATTCAATGTTGTTAGAGTTTAGCTACTCTTTAAGAAGGATACTTCTTTAAACAAAGTCCAGTTGTAATTGCTTCTCCTATCATAGTGCATAACCATCTTCAAAGAATCAAATCTATCAACTACGTAGAACCCTAATCTAATTGGAATACCATCCAATTTCATCCCAATCAATTTTTCTAGACCTATATCCTTGACGGCAGCTTTTTGTTCGACAGTCAGGCCCTTTATAGTATCACATAACGTCTTTGGGGATGTTCTAGTTCGTAAAACATTATTAACTCTAAATCCTTCCTTTGTCGTTCCATCAGCCTCGTTGATAACATCCGGTTTAACGGTGCCACGAGCCTTTAAGGTCGCCGCACCCTTATTTGCTTTATGGTCCTCGTCCCCCGATGCATTCATTGGGCCTTCGAAATCACTGTCGGAACTTATTTCTGCATAAATATAAGGAGTGCAACACAAATGCATTTATTGTCTTCAACGTCAACTACAACGATTCGTGAACATTGTTTCTTGATAGATTAATATATATTATATTAATAATATTGAAGACATTTTAATAAGGAATACTTTTTTCCAACCTTTAATTTGATCAAGTTTTCGTCGAGGACAAAGCATCTTATTGGTTAAATCACGATCACAACCTATGAATGAAAACGATGGTGACATAACCGATTGATTGATCATCAAATTTTCGTGATATGCACAGCATTGCCTTTATAAAAACATTAAAAATAATAATTCTATGGGGAATAGATGATTGACAAACCGTTTTGAGAATACTTATGTTTCTTGAGAGCGGCTGCATGCTCCTTTTTGACTCCTATGCCTTCAATTAAATTGTTAGTTTTCATACAATATGATATTAGAAAATAATGATTTCTACATGGGTTTTACCATCGCCAATCTGTCGTTTACCCTTGATGCTATTTCGGGTTGCCAAGCCTCCGGGATTGACTGCAAAAACAACAGTTGAATGGTAATAATTAAAGTGAAAGATTGAATAAACACCCCCCCCCCTCCTAAACCAGAAACTCATAAAATGTGGGTAAAAAAACAGTAACCTGAGTTTATGTTAGTCAAGTCGCCGGATCGGATATTAACGGCTGGTTCGGAGACCACATTCGCTGCCATAAACAAAACAATCTCATAACCTGGTTTCGTTGGTGTGTGTGTGCATGGGCGGTAATAATTTTGTTGGCAAATGAACATTATACATCTTTTGGGAAATATTTTCATGTAAACTGGAAATTTTACGCGAACAAAATTAAGGCCCATGAACATAGATATACTCATGAACATATACAGGAACAATAACAGGAACCTGAACATGAACAAGAACTTTTTTATGAACAGGGGAACAATGAACAGGGTAATTATCATGAACCTTTTTATGAACAGGTGAACCATGATGAACATAGAACATGAGTGTAAAAAAAAAGATGAAACAAGGTAATGATCATGAACATTCTATAATAAACACCTTATAACCACAACAAGAACAGGTGAACAATAATGAACAGTCAACATGACTGGAACAAGGCTCGACAATCTTATTTTAAAGATATTGGAACTGGCAAAAAACCATGTCTTATATTGATGATCATGAACAACATAAATTATGTTCCAATAAAATATCGATAATCATAACAGATTAACCCATTTTAAATGTCTAAATCGGTTTTTCATACCAAATTTATCGGAATCGATGGGCCCTTTAACCCCAGTAGTTGGTTTCGATCCTGTCATCCCGACAACATATGCTTCACCTCTCGGAACGTAATCATCTTTATCAAGATCTATTGGGTTGATTAAAGAGTTAAGAAAATTGGAGAAATTTGCCCTCAACATTGTTATACAGCTCCTTCTTCACACCGGCTTTGATAAAAAACGATAACAATTTGGAAAATTTATAATTGTAGATACTAAAACCCTAGAACAAAATTGGAAATTGAAAAACTTACGGGAATCGGGTCTATTTCCGGCATGATCTTCGAATAGTACAGCCATCGATTTGGGAAGAAGATCGGCATAGGATTTTTTCCTTGGCCGGAATCTGTTTTGGATAAGGAATGTAACCGATGAATCAGGGATGCAAGAAACCGACGATAGATTTTACGGATTGCAATTAATGGGTATATAAATTTTGTGTTTTTTCCCAAATTGACCTTGATTCAACTGTTCATATCCCAGAAGATAAAACAATTAAATGAGACAAAACAATTTAATCTGAACCATTGATATAATAATTGAATGGTTTAGATTGGTTAACATGGTTAACACAAAAAATCTGGTTAACAACCGAACCTAACCCTATATATATATATATTAGATATGAGGAAAGTTCAAATGTGAACTTATTTTTGGTTGTGAACGTGAGGACGAATCTCAGCCACTTATCCGGTCAATAAAGGCGAACTTTAGCGCAGTTCACTCCTTTAATAATCTCCACCCTCCCATGAATCACGTCAATCCTCCGTGATCGCGTCCACCATAACCGAAAATGTGTGGCTGAGATTCGTCCTCACGTTCACAACCAAAAATGAGTTCACATTTGAACCTAATCCTATTAGATATTATGTTATTCATAAATGCAATCTTTATAAAAATTTATTTTTTTTAAATCCATTAAAATGGTTGATTTGATATGTTCAATAAATAATCAAATAATTTATGTTTCAAACGAAATATTATGTTCTTCATTTCTCACCAAAACCTCTCTTCATACATACAAGAAAACCATTACACATTGAAGAATCAAACACCAAAAATAATTGGTTTAACTCAGTTTATTCTTCTCCAAAATCCACTTTCTTACTTTCTTTATACATTCCTCATCAAATCTTATATACAACTCCTTCAACTTCATATTTCCCTTTAGTAAAACCGAATCAACATGTTCTTCGTATCTCTCATATGATGCCGGAACCGTAAGAACCAAGAAAACGCCTGTTGGAAAACAAAAATACCAATAGTTAACTCAAGCTCGGGTCATTTACATATATAATTTCTTTTTTTATAACTGTGAATGTTCAGATCAACTTGTGCACACACCTTCAATATCCCACAGGCCCTAAAGTAAAAAGTTGGACAAACCTCCAACGGGTCCAGGGCTAGTGGACTCAAATAGGTGACCCATGAGGAGCAGACCTAAGGTCTTACCGGTTAAGCTGCCTTAGGGGTTGTTTGGCAGTTGCTAAATGGTTTGGTACAGAATGATTATTAAGTGGTCAAAATGATCAAGTCATTAAGAGGCTATTATAATATAGTGCAAAATGAAATATAATTCTTTGGTAATTGTTCAGGATGTAATTAGGGCTGTTAATGGTTAATGGTTAAGGGACATCCAAGATACAAAATGATTCAGAGGGTTTTGGAACCATTAAGAGGCTGACTTATTTTTTGCCAAACAGGATTCACCTCTTGGTGATTCAGAGGCTGCCTCTTAATGAAACTGTTAAGAGGTAAACAAACAGATAATACAAGATAGATAGAACAACTTACTTGTGTAGCACAATGTACGCAAATCAGTTAGGCTTCCGATAACAGATGTCAGAACCAAATAAGCCGCTACTTTCACAAACATTTTTGGGTCTTTACCAAGCGCAATATCGTAGGATATGGATAGCAGCGTGTTTATTCGGTCACGAAAAAGAGCTGCAGCCTCGTTTATGGTTTCTTCTGAGAGCTGCAAATATGGGATTGGTGGCATAGGTCTGTTGGGCATAAAGATTATAACGTAAGATATCATTTTATCAGAGATCATGTCCAGAAAGGTAATATTGAATTGCATTTCATATCCACGGACCACCAACTTGCTGATTTGTCCCCAAGTCAAGGTCAAACAGGCAAATTTTCATCTTTGGAAATCAATACGAATTTGGCTATGAATTTTGTTTGAATTTTTTTTCCCTTGTAGCATTTTCATGGAGTTTTAATGGGTATTTATAGTTATCTTGAAAAATGGAAGAATCATATAAGTTTTTATAGTTGATAATTGGTCCATTTGACCTCAAAAGTCAAACTATGATCTTGAAGATAATATCAAGATTTACCTGTTGAGAATTTGTGCCGATTTTGCCCAAAGGAAAAGGATGATAAGCAGAAGTAAAAGAACGTTGGATACGTATGATAACAACGTGTAATTGGATCTCTCAAACATCACCCAAGAAACTAAAGTTATTATAAGTATCCCCATTGTCACATTTTTATGCCTCCATAGAATCAAATCTGCAACTGATCAAAATGCCATATTATAAGACTTCAAATAGTTTCAAAAACAGTTTATTTAATCGTATTTTTGAACTTGAATTACGCGTTTTTGGAACCAAAACATACTCAACATTCTTCAAGATCAAAATCAAGAAAGAGGATCATTTCTTGAATTATGATCAAGATCCATGATAACCAAAAACCCATGAAATAAATTCGAATAAAATTAGTTTGTAGATTGTAAAAAATTGAGATTAAGGCCTCAAATTGAAACAGGGTGTTCTACCATTTAGCTAAGAAAACATAGACAGATGTTTTTGACTTTTTGAAGTCAATCTAATTACTTACCAAATACAAATTTGATATACATTTTCCTATATATGATCAAGATTCAATTCTTGAAGAGTTCATGTCAAAATTGAAGCAAATGATGCACTTTTTATCGTTGTAATCAAGAACAATTCTTGAAGATCAAAGTGAGATCTTGATTTTAATCCATCAATAACAACAAATTAACAACAAACAAAAAAAACCCATGAATCTAAATCTGATAAATAGAACAAGAATTCAAAAGAACTTACGCCACCCCCCACCAAGAATCTGATGAACACTTGTCTGTCTTTTGAACAATAATCGATCTGATGAAGTCATGAAGAGGGATTCTGCAGAAAAATCCAAGATCTCAAAATTGAATTTTCTTGAAAATATGAATCACAGAAAGCAAAAAAGAAAGAAAGAAAGAAAGAAAAGAGTTAATCTGTAAAAGCACACTCTGTGTTCGCCTTTCTGATGGTATTGTAGTGAAATTAGGGTATTGATGGTTGAAATCTGTGGGGTTTTAGTTTTAGAAATAAATTCCAGCCTAAAAGATAAAAGCAAAAAATGGGTCTTCTTGTCTGCCTTTTCTTTATGTGGAAATGATGAGAGATATGAAAGACATTCTTCCCATCATTCTCTGTAGTCTCTACATTGCCAACTCTTTTTTATACCGCTCTTCATCTCAAAATACACAAAAAGTAATTAATTATTGGAACTTTTTACTAGGTAGGTAATATATTTCTTTTCTTTATGTAAAAAAATGCTCAAATATTTTCAATATCCTTATTTGATAAGGGTGTTAACTCTTAACTTAGGGATAAAAATACCAAAATACTCTTTGTTTTCTTTTTCCTAATTGTTTATACTTTATTGGGTGAATCATTGTGGTGGTGTTCTTGGTTTGCTTAAAATTTAGATTTGTTTAAATAAATTATCAATAGGTTGATTGAACTGTTTTTTTATCTTTTAAAAGGAAAAATAGATTTATGAGAGTTTTTTCCTGAATCAGAAAGAGAGTATTTGGGTTCTTCCAGTAACTAAAAAGTGTAGCTGCTTGAATCTAACTGGGGTTTGCGATGGTGGAGGAACTAGATAGGAAAAAAGAGGGATTCTAGTTTTAAGATATCTAATGAAATTGTCGTTGGAATTGAGATCTTATTTAAAGAGAAAGATCTTAAAATATTTGGAGTTTTTCTTTGTATATTATAGGGATGATCCAATCCGCAAGGACCATGATTGGATAATTCTTAACTTTTCAATTTCATAACAATCATGGTATCTAAAATTATCACTGTCAGTTAGTAACCATTATGAGAAACAAATCAATCTTTGAGCAAATTATAGGGACGAAAAAGGTAATCTACTCTAAAATTAATTGTGATTCACTTTTTTTAATTTCTTTACTAAAAATATTTTATATACCAAATTACAAACCAAATTTCTTAAAATGAAGTATTAAATTTCTTAAAACAAGATATTTTTATTTATTTAAAAAACTATTAAATTGACAAAATGATCTTTACGTTAGAATATCCAAATTTAGGAAAACAAAAGAAATTAAGAGAAGTTCACATATCTTTTATGTTGGGATTCAAAATATGCAACCAAAGTATTGAAAGTTAAGTAAGTTAACACGAGATTATTAATATATAGTCAAACTATAAATAACTAAAATAAAAATCCAAAAAACCGTAACATTTTGGATGTATGCGATTGTTATAAAGATTAAAAAAAACATTGGTTATTCAAAACAATTGAAAAAAACTATTGTCAAATCCTACAAGAATAATTAGTAATTATATGAATAAACTATAAAGAAAACAGTTGTTGTCCAGCAATATATATAAAGTTGCAATACATTAACCTTTTATCCATTTCTTCATTTTTTTCTTATCAAGAACCATATGAAATCCTTCAAATTATTATGTCTTTAATAATATTTTGATTATTATATCAATTTAATTATTGTATCTTATTAATAAATAGTGGATAATTCAATTTAATAATGTCTCACAATATTTTAACTTTTAAGACGTGATTACCTTTTTTATAACAAAAAACTATTTTATCATAACAAACAAATTAAATATATAACTATCACATGTTGGTCGTACTAAACTGCCAATACTTTGTTTGCATTAAAATGTCTAACTCAAAATATATGTGAAATTCTCTAGATTTTTTTATGTGTTTTCATAACGCAAAAGTCATTTTCTCAATTTCGTAATTTTTTAAGTCAATATAAAGATTTTTATTTAATATGCACTTTAATTGGAAAAAAATTGATTTGTAATCGAATATATAAAATATTTATCATAAAGAAAACTAAAACAATGTGAGTCACAATTAATTTTAGAGTGACTTACACTTCTGGTCCTATAGTTTGTCCAAAGATCGATTCTCAGTTTCTCACTTATAACGGTCGCTAACTGATGGTGTTAACCTCTTGGACTATAAATTAAAATTAAAAAGTTAGGAACCATCAATTTAAACAATTAATTTTAAGAACCAAATCCAAATTTTGAACAAACCAAAAGACCAAGTGTTATGAAATTGAAAAGTTAGGAGCCATCAATTTAAACAATTAATTTTAAGAATCAAATCCAAATTTTGAACAAACCAAAAGACTAAGGGGGCGTTTGGTTCGCAGAATGGAATTGGATGGAATGGAATCTGTCAAAGAAATTTGACTTTGAAAGAATTGGAATTGGAATGTTGTCAGGTTTGACCAGCTGTTTGGTTGGCAGAATTGAAATGAAATCAGTTGAAAGAATTGGAATCTGTCTGTTTGGTTCACAGAATGTAGCTTTGGAATCGGAATGAAATTCCAGTAAATGACTAAAATACCCTTTTTATTAAATTTAATTTTTTAAACTAAAATTAGTTTAATAAAATAATTATTACTTACTTCAATTTTTTAACACTAAAAATAATTTAAGCTTTTTAAAAGCTAAAAACTGCATAAAACAGCCAAAAACTACAGAAAATGCTAAAACAGCAAAAACCATAATTTTTTTACAGCAAAAATAACTAATAACTGCAGAAAAAAGCAAAAAACTACAGCAAGACAACATCTGTTAGGGCAAGACATATTTTAGTTGTTGCAGGAGACGATGGAGAACCTAACTGCTAGGGGTGAGGAAAAACCGAACAGAAACTGAAAAAAAAAACCCGAGAAACCGAAAAGCCGAAAAGCCGAAAACCGAAAAGTAAAAAAACTCCCGAAATACAGAACCGAAATCGAAAACCCGAAAATTGAAAAAAAAAACCCCGAAAAAACCGAACCGAACCGAAATTGAAAAACCAAAAACTGAAAAAAAAAACCCCGAAAAAACCGAACAGAACCGAAATCGAAAAACCGAAAACTGAAAAAAAAAACTCCGAAAAAACCGAACCGAAAATCCAAGTGAAGAGGTATCGACTTTTTTTGTTTGAGATTAGAGTTCAATTGTTTTTTAGGAGGAGGGTATTTTAGGTATTAAAGAAAACCAACTCAATTCCTATGAATTCTACCACTAAGGTAAGAAATCTCAAATTGCCCAATTATGGAATTATTTGGAATTTATCAAATTCCAATTCTTGAAAATACTGAACCAAACAAAGGAATTGGAATCTGGTCAAAGGAATTCAGATTCCAATTCCACCAGATTCCATTCCTTTCCGGCGAACCAAACGTCCCCTAAGTATTATAAAATTGAAAAATTAGGAACCATCAATTTAGACAGTTAATTTTAAGAAACAAATCCAAATTTTAAACAAACCAAAATGACATTCAACTTTAACCAAGCCAAAATGTGTAATTCTTATGGACCGCTATAACTAATTCCACGACTTAGTCAACTTTAACCTAGCCAATGAGCGAGCACCACATGATGCTTTTGGGGAAAAAAAGCTCGTAATTAGTTAACCTTAGTTGGTCCTTTTAATAGTCGGTCTTTTAACCGATCATTTGAAAAAGTTGTATCTGATACTAACCGATCGTGATTAATTTGTGCTTCAATAACCGTTTTCTTTCATGACAGTCCTCTTGCTAACCCAAGATGGAAATAACGGGTGCAAGCCACGCCCATAAAAACTTTCAAACAAGGCATAAAATAATTGATATAGTTATAAAACAAAATAAATATTAATTGCACATGCTACAATTTCATTAAAAACTAGTCTTTGGCTTCGCGCATTGCGCGACGGTCACGATCAAATTAGTTTGATGTTCAATAGTTGTTGAATAGTTTTGAGATACATACAATAATGAAAAAAGAAAATATTAAAGTTTCGAATCCACTATAATTATCAGTACTAAATAAATAAAATTATCAAACGAATATACAAAGTAATGAACTGTCGGTTCAAATACATTCAAAATTATCGATGTTTCTTTTTAGAACAAAAGAAGCCACATAATGTATTAAGAATGTGCACTCTTATTGAAATCAACATTCTCAATCATAATTTTGATAACAATTTTCAAAACTTGCAACAACTTCCTTTTTCCACATTGCTTCAACAAACGCTTATATTCCGCGTGAATTGTTGTAGTCATTAAGGTTCTTGAAAGAAAGTGAAGAAATGAAGTAAGTCGATATAAACCCATTACATATGTAATATTGTAATTTAAACTTTTAATTGCATATTGATCCATGTTACAAACACAAACATATCTTAACACCTAATAATCTTCTACGTCTCTCAAATATTTCAATTTTACGTAATCATTAGCAAAAACATTAATTACAAACAATAAAAAAAAAACCTCCCTATTTCTCTTAAAATGCATTACCTTCACTTTTATGCATATCTTAGGGTTTTTTTTCACCAATTTATGATCTGGTAATTGTCATTTGTTTGCTTGAACTTCTTAAATTATGAGAACTTATTTGGTTATGCTTGAAAATGGACTTCTTTTTTGGTATTGATTTCATCAAATAGGAACTCGTCACAAACCTTCGGTATCCACAATTGGAGATTTATAGCATCAAGAGTATCGATTTGATCATTTTTAGCCATCGGATTCTGTCAATTTGTTGAAAGGATGACCTGAAAATGAAAGGGTTTTGTCGGATTGAGAAAGTGTTTCAATATCATCACTTGCCTATATAATGTAAATAGACATAACTTCAACAAAATTAATTCAAACGCTAATCATAAATATGGGTAAAATAGACATGATCATATAACTTGTAGTTTGTCTAAACAAAACATCCTCAAAAATGTCAATTTAAGCTTAAAAACATTGGCAATATTATGGTTACCAAAGCCTTTAATATACAATTTTTTTATTTGTTAACTTCAAACCAACAAAATAGACCCAACTCATTAATGATAAAATCATAATGCATGCTTCATGAGGCAATTAAAACACAAACTCAATAGAAAAAAAACATTTCAATGTTCATCAAATGAAACGAAACTTACATCATGATTCATCAAAAAGACAAAATACAAGTTATAATTTATCAAATGAACAAAACCCAATTCTTGAAATCAATATATATATATATATAGGAAATCAAAATTATATGGTACATTTGTTGTTAAATAATGTTGAAGTCTAGCATCTACTCTTGAAAGTCATCAAAGTCTTTAGTAAGCAAAAAAAAATTAGTTGCTAATTCCAAACAAACAAAAAACACTCGACATAATACCCATGATCAAACTAAAAACACAAAAATCAATTGAAAACCATTTTAAATTTCATTATGGAAAAGTAAAAATCATATTCCCGAAAAATGTGTTTATTGTGAACGGTTAAAAAGGTTTATGATCTTACACGTAGTTAAAGTAGCAACACAAAGTGATGGTCTGCAAAGAAAGCTCCATTTCTCAGTATTGTCGTTAAGATTTTAGTCCTCTTTCTTGTTTCTTTGTCTTCAATCTTGCTTCATGAAGATGCTGATGAATTGAGATTGTGAGATGCAAAAGAAAAAAAGGGTGTATAGATTGAGAGATGCAAAAGGAAAAAAGGGTGTATAGATTGAGAGATGCAAAAGGAAAAAAAGGGTGTATAAGGAGGAGGATGGCGTTACAGAAGATGAAGGGTTTTGAATTAAATGTAAATAAATGGCTATTATTAATTGATTGAAAATTAGAAAAAGTAGTCTAAATAAAAAACTAAAAATAAAGGAAGTGACATGTGGACAATTCATGTGTTGTGGAGGTGCCATATGGACGAATCATGATTCTGCTTTATATAGATATATAGATATATTAAATGGGTAGTTTGCAACATCCACGTGGTTTTATCTTCTGTTATTGTTTTACTAAAAAAAAGCCAAAGGAATTTGAACTTGTAGGCTATGTTTGGCAAAAGTAGCTAATAAGGTACCTTATAACTTATAACATAGCTTATCAAAACCTTACTTTTATTAACTTATCAATAAGGTACCTTATAAGTTAACTTATGGTCATCCAAACAACTACACTAAAAATAAGGTGTCTTATAAGGTGACGTATAAGTCACCTTATTTTTGCCAAACAATGTCGTAGTCTATAGCCCAATAGTACCACATGTAGTAACATCGCCAACATTTTGCAACCACTTTTTGTTAAGTCAAAGTAAGCACGCGTCAATTTAAAGCGGTGCGTGCACCTTTAAGACACCTAAATAGTTTCTGTTGCGGAATTGAGCGGTTGTTTGTGCATTCGGGGCCTTGTATATAGGTCCGGGGGCAGATCCACTTTAATAGATCGGTGCCCCCCCCTCCTACTCCTACATTGGTGAGAATCGAACCTCAACCTCCTAGTAGGCCAAATGCCAGGATACATTATAAATTATTTAGTTGCATGCAAATGAAAAAACCAATAAAAATCAACAATTTTCATGTTCTTCATTCATCGCCATAGAAAACCATCCAAGTCTACAGTGGTTTTTAATAGCAAAATTTTACTAGGTCGAAAATGCCCCTCTTAATAAATAAGCATAGCCACAGTAAGCTCTAATTTAGCTTGCAAACTTGTCAAAAGTATCAACTTTTCGACAAGTGTTTACAAACCAAAAACAAACAAACCTGATATATCCCACTCGATAGGATCTGGGGTTGAGATGTAAACAGATATATTCTCTACTCAAAAGACTACTGTGTTATACAAGGAGATCGTAATGATTTCTTCCACTGTACAAAAGCCTCACAGCCTTCTTGGGTTTTTCTTTTCTTGAACCCTTGCCAAAATCGGCCCCATACTCTGCAATCGGTATGAAACCAGATCCATTTCCACCCTTGGTATGCTACAACACGAGATATATCACAAGACGACTCATCAATTTAACAAAAACATATATATATATAGGACCGTTCAAATACAACCCCTCTTAATCTTAAAACCCATGCAACCCACTTATCCACCATCCATTTTCTTTTTTGTTTTTTTTTAATTAAAGGAAGTTACAACTGACTAAATCCTAACCGTTAATGATCAAATGGACGCTTCTGATTTTGTTGTAAAGGCTGCACGAATACAAAGGGTTGCATAATAACACCCCCTCTCTCTCTATATATATATATAGATTTGGAGGGAGGTTCAAGGGAAAACACTAAAAAAAGAGAAAACTGAAGAACACCCTGGGAGCCCTCCATCGGGACGGTATGCACAAATGCATACAAGCGATTGAAGCTGTTTTTTTTCTATGCACCAATGTATATATATGCATTAGTGCATATGCACAAATGCATGTTACAAATTACCGATGCATTTGTGCATACCGTCCAGATGGAGGGCTCCCAAGGTGTTTTTCAGTTTTCTCTTTTTTTAACGTTTTCCCCTGAACCTGACCCTATATATAAATATATATATATATATATATATATATTCAAATGACCAATCTAGAATTTCTTTCCAATACCTCATGCTCGGGTAGGTAGACAACGATTGGTTGGCGACACAACTTGGAAAGTACCTGTAAAACCCATAAACAGAAATTAAAGATGACGAAATTGTAGTTATATTTGTCCCTAGGCAAGTGATAGAAGAAAAGAATATATAGTACCGAATTAAATCTAACAACTATGATTCAATTCAATAAAGATACTAACCAGTAGTTCCGACTCTCCTCCCCAGAAATCTGGCCGTCCAATACGTTGACAGTAACTACAAGCATTCATTCAATTATATGATTAACAGATTACACATCATGAATAAGTAATAACCTTTCTTATTGTGTAGTAAAAGGTCGTATTCTAACCGTTTTAAGGATTCTTCAACAGTAATTGCAATTATTGCTTCTTCGTACTGATGTCGTTCTTTGGCATTGTCACATAACACCTCTTTTATCGCCATCCGTAATTCATCTGCACAAACAAGACAGTTCACACAAAATATTTTGGAAAAAGTTGTAAGATTGAACGAAAGAAAAGATAAAAAAAAAATAGAAATAGGTTCATAGATTCTACCTTTGGACACAAATAATATGTGATTGAAGAAAGTGATGCTACATAATGGAAATATGATATTTGTAAGGGTATAGAAGGCTTTTACTTATGTGTTAAATTAATGGAGAAACATGATATTTGTAAGGGTATAGATGTGATTATATTTGATCTTACAATCATATGAAGAATGGATATCTTTAAGATAAAAGTTCAATCAAAAGGCATGACCTCTTACAAGATGTTCGATTCCTTTATTTAAAGTTGCAGTCGGCAAGCCCATATATTAATGAGTTCATATATTGTGTATTTGTATATGAAAGCTGTAATCAAACACGAAAAAAAAGATATATAAATCACAAAAGGAACCTGCATTTTCTCTTTCTTCCCGTGGGCTAAGGGTAACACTCTTGTTAATAGCCATTCCTTTAACCTACATGACATTAAGAAGAACCGCATGAGGTGCTGATTGCTGAATCAATAAATAAGTTGTAGTGATATCTCAATAAGCCACAAGTAAGTTGCCTAAGGGGATGTTTGGTTGGTTTTCCATTAAGTCCTGTATGTAAAAAGATGTCTGTCTGGATAAATCTGTCTGTGTAGATTGAGATGCCTTGTTGTTTGTTTGTTGTGCCGAATAAACGGTCTGAATGTAAGAATGACTATTTTAGCCCTCGTTGTATATTAAGTACTGATTAACATAACTGTTTGGTAAATGTGCTGAATGACTGAGGAAAAGATTCAACGTTGCAATTTTCTTTCTTTACTACTCCTTATGGTGTTCAGCTTCTTTTGTATTCACTAATAGAAGGTTGAAATTGAACACTTGAAAACTCCAGTCCTATAGATCCATAATTTTTGTTACTCTCCTTAATCTAATGGCACAATTCAAATTTCTATTATCATTCTATCAAATTCAAATCCCTAAAATACCTACTATAATGTTGCTCTTTTCTTATTCATTTCAGAACATAATACAAAAAGAGAATCTCAGTGCCATAGAAATCATACCAGAGCACGAAACATACAGCGTCCATCACCAGTAACTTTGTGAACCCTAAAATTCTCCACTTTGCTCAATGCTGGTGAAACTTGCCTAATTTTAAAGGGGAAAAAAAAGAAATTAAAATGAATTTAATGAGAAATTAGAACATCTGAAGATTTCTATCAACATTGCAATTTTCAGTTGAACTGAAAACTAAGCTCTGAGAGAAAACACCCAAATTGGTACCATAAAACATGTATTATTATTCCCCTAAAACTTCGAAAAACTGAATAATCTGATAACAAAACAAGGCAAACATTTGGAAAAAAGATAATAATCCTGTTCAGATTACACCATGCTTCAAATCGACAACACATAAATTAACTGTTAAGGTTGAAGAGTACTTACATTGGTGGCCCGATTCGAGCAAAGAATCGATGTGAATTTTCAGTAGTGAAAATAGATTGAATCGAATTTCGAGAAACGTTGGCGGAAATCGAAGTGACCGGAGACGAGACGAGTTCGAACTCGGCCACTCCATTTCTGAGCTGTTCAAGGATAACTCCTGCAGTGAAAAGAAACTTAGATTCCAGCAGAAGAAAAATGAATAAGAAGAAGAAGAAGAAGAAGAAGAAAATGGCGATGTTACTGTTAGAGGGTTTGGCCGCCATGAATTTCTTCTTCCTTCTTTCTCAGGGAACGACCAGTGGCCGGATAAGGAGATTTACATCACCAAAACGACGCCGTAATAGTCGGTGGTAAGTTTATAATTTATTTATTTTTGTTTACTGAACCAATGTTTTAAAACAACCAGTTCAGCCCCCGAGTTAACCCGGGTTCAATAATTTTCTTGTATTTTTCATTTTTCTGCCTATATATATATAAAACCAAGAATTTGATGTCAACAAGTTCAAATATTAAAAATAACATAACAACAAGTTTTACATCATTCCAAATATATTAAAAAATACACATAACCATAATTTTTTCATCAATCCAAATACATTTTTTGATGAAAACCGGTTCAACTATCGGTTTAATTGGTTTTTTGTAAAACCCGGTCGGGTTACAATAAGTCATGAATAGCCAAAAACCCGATCATAGTTCACCGGTATCTTTCCCGGATCCCGGTTCAACCGGTTCGATCGGACGGGTTTAAAACACTATATTGAATGGTAAACTATCGATAAAGTTAGATTTTGTGAGGAAAACAACAGGAAAATGTTGACTACTAGACGAATTCAAAATCATAATTTCAAAGCACAAGAATGAAAGTTGCAATGGTTAACAAACAAAAAGGTGAACTTAGTTTACTCTATAAAAAATATTTACAAACAAAAAGGTGAACTTAGTTTACTCTATAAAAAATATTTACAAAAGGTCTCTACTATACTATCTTAGAAGCATTTTTCAACAATTAATTATTGTCTTAGATGCATCTTTCAACAATTATGTATTATCTTCTATGCGTTATTTATTGTCTTAGACGCATCTTTCAACAATTATGTATTATCTTAGACAATAATTACACGAGTTTGAGTTGAAGTTTTTGACCCGCCAACCCGTTTATTAAACGGGTCGTGTTCGGGTTGACACATATTTGTCGCGAGTTGACCCGCCAACCCGTTTAAAAAATAAAGTTTTTAAAAAATCATTTGTATTAAGCCTCCGTATTCCTTAACTGGCTAAGACAGTAAGTAAGACGTTGAATGTAAAATGCCTAAAACCTAAAACCTAACTCAAGGCCTCACGCATTCACACTCGAACACTCCTCTGGCTCAATCGATCGATCTCATCATCTCAATTCTCAAAGGTACTAAATCGATGGACTTTTTATTTGTTTGAAATTTTGAACTTTTTATTTGCATTAGTATTTGAACGTGGTTGTATTACTAGTATTAGTTGCCTTTAAAATTGTTTGATGATTTTATATATATCATATCATATAATAGTTATAAATGACACAAATCAAGTAAATATTTAGATAATTTAATCTATAAACATTTTTACATAATTTTCATATATATAAGTACATACATATATAATAGTACCAAATTTGAATGAAGAATTTGATATAATTGATGGTAGTTCAAAAAAAACTCGATTCGTACAAAGGAAAAACTATGTTTTATTTGGTTTGGGAAATCCTTATGAATTGGAAGAGGCACGTTGGAGGTTGTTGCAACAACAATGATGGTGGGGGTAGAGTCAATAGTGACTAGTGGAACGATGGTGAGTGTAGAGGATGTGAATATGGCAGATAGTGGTGGTAGTGGCGATCAGTAGTGGTGGAGGTAGAGGTAATGGTGGACAAGAGTCACAAAGGAAGTTGTTGTAGAGAAAATGGTGGTTATGGTAAAGGCATTGTGGTAGTTGGTGGACAACAGTGACTATGAAGGATGTGAAGATGGTAGGCAGTAGTGGTAGCGGCTGCAATGGTGGAGCAGATAGTTGTGGCTGATATTGCGAAGGTAGAGGTGGTGGTTGGCAGGGTAGTGGTAGCCGACGGTGGTGGTAGTTATATAGCATGTGATCGGGGTGGTTATAGAGGTGATGGAGGAGGTTGTAGTAGTGGAGGTGGTCGGTGATTGCCTCTTGTGGTGTTTGCTGCAGAGATGATGAACGGCGGTGACCATTGACACAAATACCATATTAAGGTTATTTTAGATAAGAATACATCAATAAAATTTTATTTTCCAATTCATTCTTGCCCTGTCTTGGTAGAACAAAACATAACCTTTTTTTATCTATACATATAATATAATTTTATAAAATATAAATATAATATAATTTATATATGAGTAAAGTTCATATGCGAACTCAAATTTGGTTGTAAACGTGACAACAAATGAGAGCGTGACACGTGTCAAAATAAACAATATTCAGACTGAATATACAAAGAAATATTCAGTCTGAATATACAAAGGAATATTCAGTCTAGTATATATTCAGTCTGAATGTATATATAATATTCTTTTGAATAGGACAGGTGTCGCACTCTATTTGTCCTCACGTTCACAACCAAATTTGAGTTCTTATTTGAACCCGTCCCATTTATATATAAAGTACAAAATATAATTTTATTTTATATAAGATATAAATAATTAAATACATAAAATATAAATAGTAAAATAAATTAATTTGTAAAAAATTACAGATTTTGCCCCTGTGATTCAAGAAATGGCAAAATAAGGAAGAAATGTGAAAAGATGACATTCGGGTTAAAGTTAACGGAAAAAGTGGATGGCCGTCAGCTCGAGGGATCAAATCCATAACAAAATGCATACATAGAGGGTTTTTTTGTAATTTTTAAAGTTAAAGGACCAATTTTATCACAATTTTCAAACCTTAGAGACCAAAATTGTAATTTACTCCTTATTTTATTTGAAAAGAACATAAAGTTAAAAATTGTTGTTACTGGACCTATTGGTCAACAATAATAAATAATAAAAACAGACAGCTCGTCTATTATTTCTTGTTTGAATCGAACTGTTTTAGACATTTGCAACAATAATAATCAATTTTCTATAATACTGTATAAATATTCTTACTCAAATCAACATTTGATCAATTAATTATTTTCTCTAAAAAACATCTTACTTTCTTAGTCACGAGTATCTAGATCAGCTTGCATTTACCTTGACTAATTTTAAGAGTCTTAAAAAACAAAAAAAAACTCAATAATTTTACAAGACTCGAACCCTTTAACCTTTAATAATCATAATAAAAAATTCCAAACCTTATTGATAGTTATGTGTTTTTAAAGCACATAATCAAAGTTAGTTTACAAAAATAATTAAGGGTGTTTGGGATTGTTTATTTGAAACGAATTATGTTTTTTTGAAAAATGTGTTTATCAACTTATGTGATGAGAAGATAGGTTTAGGGTTAAAATGATAAATTGGTCACTATATGTCATAAGTTGGTTTTGATAAGTTAAATTTTTTTAACTTATTGAAAATTCATTTTCACCGGTTTCCCACCGGTATAAGCATTTTTTTTCTTTTTTATCATCCAAACACTCAAAAGTGTTTTTCATCGGTTTTACATCTGTATAAGTCAATCACACATGTAACCCAAGTTAATTCGCAAGGTTTTTTAAATCCACCGGTGAGGTATACACGATATACATGTAGGATCATCATACTTGCCGACCATCGATGAACTGATCGGATTAGCCAACCAAAATTAGCTTCAGTCATTATGTATTGAACATAATAATAAACATCAGGAACATGTTGTTTTCATAAGCAATCCCAAACACCTTCTAAAAAATAGTTTTGAATAATACTTTAATAATACAATCAACCTTAATCTTTTATGAGAAATATATATTATATTTTAAATTATTTGGTAAAAAGTATAAAAAAATTAATTAAGTATTCAATGTTATTTATAAATGGATAACTTTTTTTATAATTTAAGTTTATAACCTATTATCTTGGATAATCCTTTAAAAACTTCAGTATAAAACCAATAAAAATCAAATGATAAAAAAAACTTATAAAATCAATAAAATAATTTGTGTAAAAAATGTTCGGTTGGCAAAAGAAAAAAACACGTCATGTTTTAACAAAACATTTTTTACGCAAAATTTGTACGTAGAAACTATATTTTTTTACATAAACTTTTATTTTAGAATTACCAAAAATATCAAAAAAAAAAAAATCGTTATGCACAAATGTCACTTTGTATGTAAACCTTCTCTATATGGTTTTATTTTCGGAATTAATAATAAATATTAAATAAATAATTTTAATTTTTAATTTTTTAAATATAAAATATTAAAATATTTAAGATTTCTAATAATTTAATATTATCATATAATTAATAATTTATATATATTTAATATTTATTAATACATTATTAATTATAATACATTTTATTTAAAATTAATAAACAATATTTAAGTCACTTTTTTTTGAAATTTTGAAGATAAAAAATAATTATAAAAAACGTTTAGGCAAAATATATGGTTTCTGCGTAAAGAATGCCTTATTGAAAATGACGTGTCTTTTTTTTGCCAACCGGACATTATTTACGCAGAGGGTTTACGTACAAACCAAACTTTATGCATAAACTTTAATAAAAATCAAACTTTTGGAGAAAAATGGTCTTTACGCAGAAAGTCTACTTTCTGTGTAAAGCCTCTGCGTAAACTTTGGCTATTTCAGGAAATTCATCTAAAAAATGGTTAAATAGTGAAAAACAATATAAGGAATGACTATTTGTGTCAATTTCCCATTATTCGCATAGATGAGAATAGTGTGTTGTCCCCATTCAGCCAATAAAAGAAGGCCTTGCCCCTTTCAATCACAGAATCCTACCCACGCCTCCTCCCCCAAACTCTAGTCAAAACCCTACACCTTCATTTGAAGTTTCTGAAGTTCGTTCCAGATTTAAAGTTCGTTTTTTATTTCGTTCTAATTTAATTTAAAGTTTCTGAAGTTCGTTCCAGATTTGAAGATCGTTTTTGATTTCGTTCCGATTTCATTTGAAGTTTCTGAAATATAATTTTACTTTTTGAAGTTTGTTTTTTTATTTCGTTCTAATTTCATTTAAAGTTTCTGAAGTTCAATTCAATTTCATTTTTGAAGTTTGTTTTTTGATTTCGTTCTAATTTCATTTAAAGTTTCTAAAGTTCAATTCAATTTCATTTTTGAAGTTCGTTTTTTATTTCTTTTTCAATCTCGTTCAAAATTTCATTTGAAGTTTATGAGGTTCGATTTCATTTTTGAAGTTCGAGCGTTCCTTCCCAATTGTTTATGGATTCTCACACATTCATAATTTTGTTGAAATTTATCGGATGAATTGATGGGTAAAATGATCATATCTATTATTTAGACGGTTGATTCGTTAAAAAAAAGTAAACAACAGATTTTATTTAGACGGACAAATTTATCCATACAAAAGTTAATAGAAAATTTGATAAACAATCGCTTAGTCATTCAAAATCAGATAGTTTGTTAGGTTTATTTAGATATTTTCCAATTTTTTATCACATTAACTTATTTTACATATAACAAGAATGTATTTAACCGGTTTTATCATTTAAAAATTTAAACATTCAAAATTAAATAATTTATTGGGGGTTTTAAGCTAAAAATCTAAAAAACTCAACGAACTATCAGATTTGAATGATTAAATCCTTAAACTATTTTTTTGATTGATAAAACCCTTAAACTTTCTAAAACCGGTTAAATACATTCTTGTAACATGTAAAAACAGGTTAAAGTGATAAAAATTTGGAAATAGTTTACAAAAACCCAACAAACTATCTGATTTTGAATGATTAAATCCCTGATTTTTTAACAAATAAATCCTTAATTTTATTTATTAAATATTTTTTCCAAATAAATTCTTGAACTTTTTTAAACAAATAATTTCCAAATTTCTTTTGAAAAAACAAAATCATGAACTTAATTTTGAACAAATAAATATGGAACATTTTTGAACAAAATCATGAACAAGTAAATGTATACAATTTCGCTCAAAGTACAATGAACCAATTAAACAAATAAATCCCTAAACTTTTTCCCAGATATATTTCTTTGAACAAATATTAACCAAAGTTTTTTTGAATAAAAAACAAAAGCATGAACTTAATTTAGAACAAATAAATCCGAAACTTTTTTGGAACAAAAAAATTTATACAATTTTTCTCATCAACAACAAGGTACAATGAACCAATTAAAAAGAGAAAAAATATACCACTTCCATTACTAATTCTGAAATATACAAAAGTTATGTCTAAAATATAATTAGATACATACAAAAATATTTATATATAAAAATTAAGTTTAATGAACTTAATTTATGCTTTAAGGAATAACCTTTGTATGTTTTGGATTGTTACCGGAAATGATATAATTTTTCTCTGTTTAATTGGTTCATTGTACTTTGTTATATACATTTTTTTGTTCATGATTTTGTTCAAAGAAGTTCCGGATTTATCTGTTTCAAAATTAAGTTCATGATTTTGTTATTTCAAAAAAATTCAACAATTTATTTGGTAAAAAAAGTTTTTATAACATTAACCTGTTTTTACAGGTTATAAGGATGTATTTAATCGGTTTTAGCGGGTTTAAAAGTTTTATCAGTAAAGTAAATAATTTTAGGACTTACTTATTTAAAATCTGATATTTTATTGGATTTTTTTATACTTTTATTTTTAAACTTTCCTAATTATAAATTGCAAATAAATGAAGGTTTTACGGATCTACCCACGTCTCTTATGCACCACCCCTTTGGATGTGGATTCAATAGAATATTAAGCCAAAACAATTGCACGTGATCATTCTTTTCGTGTGTGTGTGTATATATATATATATATATATATATATAGGGTTAGGTTTAAATGTGAACTCAATTTTGGCTGTGAACGTGAGGATGAATCTCAGCCACACATCTTCGGTTATGGTGGACGCGATCACGGAGGATTGACGCGATTCATGGGAGGGTGAAGATTATTAAAGGAGGGGAACCATGTCAAAGCCGCCTTTATTGATCGGATAAGTGACTGAGATTCGTCCTCACGTTCACAACCAAAAATGAGTTCACATTTGAACTTTCCTCTATATATATATATATATATAGGAGAGGGATCATACAAAAACCACTCATCTTTAAGGGAACAAAAGAATTCATTTGGGACCACATATGATGTGGGGCCCACAAATAAAAAATCATTTATGATTTTTTAGAAAAAAAACAAAAAATCATAAATGATTTTTTATTTGTGGGCCCCACATCATATGTGGTCCCAAATGAGTCATTTGTCCCTTTAAAAAGATAAAGTTCTCATTTGAACCTCCATCTATATATATATATATATAGGTGGAGGTTCAAACGAGAACACCTCCATTTTACGAGAACGCGAGAACACCCTTATCACATGTGATAATACACGAAAGGGAACTTGATGGTATGCGGATGACGTGCCTTGCTATTTAGGTCGCACCAAAGATCGTTTGCGTCTATAATTTAATATCACATATGATGAATCTGATTGATTATAGTATCACATCAAAGACACCCTTATCACATGTGATAATATATGTGATGGAGCTTAGTGGTGTAACAACGACTTGGCCGGTAACCTAGATCACGCCAAAAGTCATCCGCATCTCTGATTTAGTATCACATGTGTATTATATGTGATGGAATAATAGTATCACATGTGATTTTCTATAGTAAAAGGGTGTTCTCGCGTTCTCGTAAAATGAAGGTGTTCTCGTTTGAACCCTTCCCTATATATATAGGGTTGATTTCCGTTACAAACCATGTTAATTCGTACAAACCGCATGCAACCAATATTTTTTTAATTTTTTTTTCACTTTTTCTTAATTATTAGAGTTGATTAGTCAATAATATATGAAAAAAATTCATCAAGAATACATGAAGGTTGGTGAATCAAGAATACGTGAAACAAAATTCATCAAATTGAGAGTTTCATGAATCAATTCATTTTCATGTAGAAAGAAAAATAATTTCAAGAAGAAAAGAATTATATGAAACAAATTCATCATATTAAACACTTTCATGAAAAAAAATTATTCAAAAAAACAATGAAACACGCAGTTTGTACGAATTAACGTGGTTTGTATTTGAAATCTCCCATATATATATATATATATATATATATAGGGGAGGATCAAACGAGAACCACCAATTTTTAAAGAAACAAAGGAACACTTTGTGGACCACATATAATGTGGGTCCCACGTAATATTAAATCATTTCTGATTTAATATTAAATCATATTAAATCAGAAATGATTTAATATTAAATCATATTAAATCAGAAATGATTTAATATTATGTGAGACCCACATCATATGTGGTTCACAAGGTGTTCCTTTATTTCTTTAAATTTATAAAGTTCTCATTTGAACCTTCCTCTCTCTCTCTCTCTCTCTCTATATATATATATATATATATATATATATTTATTAAACTAGAATGGTACTCGCGTAATGCAGCGAGATATATCTCGATTTTAAGTTTCATTTTAATTTTTGTTTCTATCGATATTCTATTGGTTTTATGTGGTTTTGAGAATTTTTTTTTACCATTTCAATCAAAAGTTCTCTTTTTTATTTAATTTCATTAATTCAAGTTTTCTATCATAATTTAATTTAGGTTTAATAACCAAATAATTTATTTTTAATTTAATAATATAATTATTTTATTTGTTAGAAGTCAATGATTATCTTAATCATATTTTAGATTTTTTATATTTAAAATTAGATATTTATCATGTAGTTGATCATAGTTATCTGTAGTTAGTTACACGAATTTAGAGATGAAGCTTTAATAGGTTGTACTTATGCATAATTACCTGTAATCTTGAAAATTAAGTAATTAATATTAAATAACAGTAACTAAAGCTTAAAAAATTGTTTTTAAAAATTTTTGGCTAAATATTTTATAATATAGTATAGATATAAATCAGGACATATATTTTATAATTATTCTCTTTTTTCTATGCCAATGTCAACGCTAGTAGAATTCTATTATATTTTAACTTTGTCTTCGTAGTGTTTTGATTGTTGTATGTCAGTAATTTATATAGAAACAAATGCATATAAAATTAAAAAGAAGAAACGATAAAATACACTGTAAAAGCAACAGAAAAATAAAACATGATCGAAAAATAGCAATAATGGAGAAAAGACTTGAAAGACCTTTTCTAACTTTTTTTTTTCATTTTCACACCATAGTTTTCATTTAAGAAAATTAATGGGTTCGTTAAAACTATAGTCAGGATTTTTGTTTAATATGTTAAACATATGATTTTGAATAGAGCCTCAAAATTATACTTTTAGGGCTTTATATCAAGAAATGTAAAAGTATAAATCCATTTTAGTGTCTTTTTGATTTATATTAATAGACAAAAGTAATACGTCTTATCAATCATCGTCTCTGTAGTTTGTATGTATGTATGTATAAAGGCAGATTCAAATGAGAACAATATATATTTAAAATAACATAGGAACCAACAAAATCATATATGATTTACATTAACACACAAAAAGAAAAGACTTTGACCATGACTTCAGGTCCACATATCTTTTTCGCACGTTAATGTAAAATCATATATGATTTTGTTGGTTATCGTGTTATTTTAAATATATAACATTCTCGTATGATCCTCTTTCTATATGTATGTGTGTATGTATATATATATATATATATTTGTTATCTCCTTTTACATTGTAGGTAAAAAAAATAGGTGTAACAAGACCTCTACAAAGATTGGAACATCACTGATTATATATATTTATAATTAAATTTTCCATTTTACCAAATTTTTTCCTCCAAAAAGGTGTCTCAGACAATGTCTAGAATTGAACCCATGACATATGTGATATTCCACTACATTTCCCGAGTCTCAATCATTATGTCACAACCTTTGAATTTTATGTTTGACGTAAACTTGTTAAGCAGTATCATAATTAGTATAAAAAATAGGTTTCGAATAATATTTTTATAATGTATTCAACCATATTTTTTTATCACTACTAGAAAATTGAGTATTTTCAACGGAAAATGTCGTTGAAAATTTTCTACGAATTTTAGAGATATTATTGACAGAACATAAATTTTTCACGAATTTTCAACAAATTTCCGTTGAAAATCTCTCACAAACATGCATTTTCAACAAAAAAAAAAAATTCAACAAAATGTCTCGTCAAAATTTTTTTGGTTGAAAATGCATGTTTGTAAGAGATTTTCAACGGAAATTCGTTGAAAATTTATGTTCTGTCAATAATCCTTCTAAAATTCGTTTACACTTGCCCATCAAAATCCCTATTTTTTAACCAAACCCATCAAAAGTTAATCAATAAACCCATCTGATAACCCCTGTTAGAACATGAGATATTATATATATATGGGAGATGATCTCTTGTGGAAATGTACAACTACCGTCTTACACCTGCCCATTTCAAACCTTCAAATCACCTATGACTTTTCACAGATCCAACGCCTTTTCTTCAAAGCCTTTCGTTTTCATCGACTTCCACCAACTTAAAGAACCCATAACTGATTATGACCAAAATCCACATCTTTTTACTCACAATTGACTTTTGGGATCAAAATAGTTGTCAAATCTTGAAAAATCTATATCTTACTTATACCGCATATGGAAATCCAAAATATTGACACTTCATTCCCTTGGAGATCATCTTTAATTTGCATATCAGATTGGATGAGAGTTGGTGCCTTTTGCTTGACTCATCAGATGCATTCCTCATGAAGAATCTAATTTACCCTTCAAAGCTTCAATATCGGATAATATTTTACAAAAAAATCATTTGAATTCTGATAGTTCTTTGAAGCTTGATTATCATTCACCGTTACTTAAATCAACTCTCCTCTTTTCCCCCCCAATTGGAATATTGTATCCCCATTTACAGCTTGTTCAGTTCCCTATTTGTGGCATGATTGCCCTATTGTATGCCGATGGTTTATCGGATGGGCTTGATAAAAAATAGAGGGAAATTTAAATGGATAAAATGAGAAAATTAACGGAGTTAGTGACGATAGACCATTTTCAGAACAAAATGAGAACCACGTGAATGATTTCTAGAGTTATCAAAATTTAGGCTTCACTTTCAAAGGTTTTATTAAATCTCGGGAACCAAAATTAGAGTTTACTCTAAATCATTTGATAAAAGGTATTAAAAAATTTAATTATGCATTCAGTGTTATTTATAAATAGATAACTTTTTTAATAATTTAAGTTTATAACTTATTGTATTATATAATCCTTTAAAAACTTAAATATAAAACCAATAAAATCAGATGATAAAAAAATTTAAATATTTAGGGTCCGTCTAGTAACATTATTAATCATCAAAATTGATTATTATCCAGTAAACACTAATGAATTAAAAATATTTTCTCTAATTTATAAAATAAGATTTTTGTTCTTTGTTATTCTTATCTAATAAATTTAGTGATATAGAGTAAAGGGTTAATCAAATGAAGATCATAAATATTCTTTTACATGATATTTTTTTTCACCATATATTAGGATTTAAGATATTGTTTGATATATATTTGTTTTATAATATAATAGTTTCACATGTATTTGTTCCACCACGTAAATACTTTTTACGTGTATTTTTCATTTCACTACGAACTTTTTTCTTCTACATATAATCTTTTCCAAGGTTCTAAATGGCATGAGGTGTGGCGTGACGGCGAGACCAAGCCTCAAGCATTAGGAGCCACTGCGAAGCCATGTCGTTTTTAAGGCGTGACTTACAACGTCAAATTTCAAATTCATATACAATATTATATTTAAAAAACATATGTTTTGTATTGTTACTCAATGAGTTAATAGTAATGAGCAAGTTAAATTAAGTTATATATATTAAAAACTAGCATACACGACGTTAAAAACGTAAAGAAAAATCAAATATCGAATTACAAAAATTGCGCATTAGGCCATGGCGTGTCACGGGCTTAACGTGACGTCAGACACAAGCCTTGGTGCCATGGCGCCTGTACGGCGAGCTTTTTAGAACATTATTCTTTTCACATGATGAACATAACATATGTAAAACCACATTAAATCATTTTGATGAAAAAATTAATGTAAAATATTTTTATATCGCTTCTTAAAGATTTATAACATATTTATAGTTCTCATTTGATAATCGTCCTATTTAGTAAACATTTTACGTGATAAATGCTTGGTAAACAACCCATTACCGAACAAATTTCAAATAGCAAGACTATAAATTTCAGTTCTTTTATTAATTTTTATTTTAATTTACAATAATTTATTACCATTAACATATTATTTTGAGTATCTCCAACAACTATATTAAAATAGAGAAAAAAGATATTTTAACCTTTTTTTTCTCCAACAACTATCCTATCTTCTATGCTAAAATAGAGAAAAGACGAGAGGGTATAAAAATCTTTAAATTTAAAAAAATCTCTAAAACATACAAAAAATATATAAATAATTTCGTAATTGTATCCATCCAACCAATTAAAACTATTGAACTTACATATATAAAATAGAGGAATAATATTTTATTAATATAATTAAGTTAGAATTGCTAAAATAGAATAGTTATTGAAATTGAATACAGTTTTTTTTTTAAAGATTTTAACTTTTCATGTCCTTATATAAAAAGTTTTAGCATAGCTACAAAGGGAGAAGTTCAAATGAGAACTTTGTAAATTTAAGGAACAAAAGAACACCTCGTAGACCACATATGATGTGGGTCCCACACATTATCAAATCATATCTGGTTTAATGGTGGACCCTATTGAATCAGATATGATTATATAACGTATAAGACCCACATCATATATAACATTTTGTTCCTCTAACTAAATAAGGGGTGTTCTTGTAGGATGCCACCATAAAAGATGCTTATTATATAAACGATCCACAATGGAGACTTTGAAAGGAAATATGTGAAAGAAAGATGCCTTTGGATGAAGCTTTCTTCCACTACTCCCTCATCTCTATATACCTGATCACACCACCCACCTTCATTGCCATGCAATTGATCACCTCCCCTTACGGCAAGCACCACCGCACCGGATGGGGTCCAACCGCCCCCTCTTGGTTAGCTTGGTTTCTTATGGAAAGCCCCACCCTCTGGCTCACCCTTCTCCTCTACCCACTGGGTCAGCACCGTTCTCATCCTAAATCCATCCTCTTAATCTCCCCTTTCCTCTTCCACTACATTCACCGGACCATAATCTACCCTCTCCGCCTCCACCGTAAACCCTCCAATGGCTATCCAATCATCATCGCAGTCATCGCCTTCAGTTACAACCTCTTCAATTCTTACTTGCAGACAAGATGGGTGACGGAATACGCTGATTACCAGAATGATGAGTGGTTTTGGTGGCGGTTTTCCGGTGGGTTGGTGGTTTTTGTGGGTGGTATGGCGGTGAATGTGAAGTCGGATTTGGGGTTGATAAGGCTGAAGAGTAATAATGGTGGTGGTGGGTATAAGATTCCGAGAGGTGGATTGTTTGAAATCGTGAGCTGCCCTAATTACTTTGGGGAGATCATGGAATGGTTGGGATGGGGATTGATGACCGGGTCATGGGTCGGGTTTGGGTTTTTCGTGTTCACATTTGCCAATTTGGTACCCAGGGCACGTGCGAATCACGAGTGGTATTTGCAGAAATTTGGTGAAGATTATCCCAAGGGAAGGAAAGCTGTGGTCCCGTTTTTGTATTGATCAATGATATGCGTTGGGGCGTAAATTTTATACCATAATAAAACTACCTATTCGTATACCAATCATACTAATTTAATTTTCAGAGCAGCATTCGTGTTCGCAGATCACGTATGCACACAAGTTCTGTCGATTTAGCTTACGAAATCGTCAAACCGCACCCCTCCTACGCACGGGTAGGTGTTGGAGGGAAAACCAATCAAGAACTTGTAAAAGTTTATTATATATAAACCCACTAAAAGTTTATTAGGGTTAGGTTCAAATGTGAACTCATTTTTGGTTGTGAACGTGAGGACGAATCTCAACCACACATCTTCGGTTATGGTGGACGCGATCACGGAGGGTTGACGCGATTCATGGGAGGGTGGAGATTATTAAAGGAGGGGAACCAGGTCAAAGCCGCTTTTATTGACCGGATAAGTGGCTGAGATTCGTCCTCACGTTCACAACCAAAAATGAGTTCACATTTGAACTTTCCTCAAGTTTATTATATATGTTATATATATATATATATATGTTTAAAGACGATGGATCATATAAGAACACTACCAATTTAAAGGAACAAAGGAACTCATTTGTGACCACATATGGTGTCGGTCCCACGTAATATTAAATCACTTATGATTTAATTATGATTTAATATAAAATCATTAGTGATTTAATATTATGTGGGACCCACATCATATGTGATCCACAATTGTCTCTTTGTTCCTATAAAAATGCAAAGTTCTCTCATTTGAACAGTGTTTTAAAACCCGGGTCAACCCGGCCGGTCGGACCGGGACCCGGTCTACTCACCGGGTTAATAATCATCGGGTTAAAGCCCCTAACCGGCCCGGTACAACCCGGCCGGGTTTCTCGATTTTCCCGGTTGAACCGGTCTCAAACCCGGTTTCAAAACCAGGTTTTTACTAAAATTTAAAAAACTTAAAAACAAAAAAAAAGTTCTCTTTCTGCTCTTAAATCCTAATCGACGTCTGCTCCCAAAGACCCAAACCCTAAAACACTAAGAAACGAGCCGACCAAAAAACTCAAGAAATCGATCTCGTGACTCATCTGCTCCCATCGATCTTGCCCAGCCATCTCAAGAAATCGATCTTGCTCAGCCATCTATCTCATCTCATCTCCCTCAGCTCTCGATCTCTAGTCCTCCACAGGTAACTTTGTTTGGAAAATCTTGTATAAATGTGTAGAAAACTAATATATGTTTGGAAAATCACGAATGTAATTGAATTTATTCTTGTGTTGCACTCGAATTTATCTTTGTGTTGCTCAAATAACTCCAAAACAGAATTCATCAACTAAAATTGTTATGTCTAGTAATCATAAAGAATTACCTTATTTCCTTCAAAAATGTGGTTTACAAACTCTTGTATTTGATGCCACGAAAATGTACATAGAAAAATGAAAAAAATACAACATAATTATTGAAACCGGTTGAACCGGTGGTTGAACCGGTGGTTTAACCGGTTGAACCAGTTAACCCGGAACCCGGTCATCACACCGGGTCAACTTGAAACCCGGGTTTTAAAACATTGCATTTGAACCTCCCTCTATGTTTAAATGTGTCCAAAGTTAGTAAAAATCCATAATTTTTAACTAAATTTCCAACAATTGGTTGGTACACCGTATTTGGAAATAAACATGGTACCGTACCATGTTCACCGTTAGATATGCAGGTGGGTTGTTTTTTCTATCTTTAAACTTTTGTTTCATATATGAATGTTTGTTTGGTGGTCGAAATGTCATGATGTAAAGTTTATTGCTTAACTTAGAAAGTTATATGTTTTCGTGATTGTGTATCTTGACTAATCTCTAGAGAAGAATTAGAAAAATCGTTAATGAGATTTGAACCGGTGATCTCTGAAGAGGAATTCTAAATATCAAGTTGTTGTCGGTTGACATAACCCACAAAGTTTATTTTGTATATTCTTTCCTTATATTTTAGCTGTAGATGTTATTTTAACTTATTGTAATATGTAATAATTATTTTTTAATTGTACTAAGTATTTTTTTTTTGTTATAATTTTTTTTGTATTTTTTAATTATATAAACAATAAATCGATTTAAAATGTATTTTTTAATTATATTAGGAGTAAAAGTTTATAAAATGTATATAAAAAAGAAACTGATGCAAAAAAAAACTGATATGACAAAATTAAAAACTTGCCATTACTATAGATGCTTTAAACTCGTATGGTTCAAATTAAAAAACATGTACGTTTTAGAGATCTAAACATTAATAATGCTATTAAAAATATTTAATAATATAAAAGGATAGCTCTCTTCCTATATTTAATTTTATTGGTAGTTTTAGAAGTAATCTTTTGGGTAAACTGCAAATTTGGTCCCTATGGTTTGTTGGTTTTTGTGGTTTTGGTTCTTAGAAAAATTTTATTGCATTAAAGGAATTCTTAGTAATCTTTTGGGTAAACTGCAAAGTCTATTTCTTAAAAAAATTTAAATATTTAAAATTATTTAGAGTAAACAGTAATTTGCAATTTTGGTCCCTCTGATTTTTGTTTTTAGTGAAAAAGAATTAAAGGACCAAAATGCCCTTTTGTGCAAGGCACATGCAGAGACTTAACGGAAGGAAAGCTGACGGAGTTAGTGCGAAGGATCCAATTCACAATGAATTACATACCATAGTGTTTTTTTGCAATAAAAATTTTCTAGAAACCAAAACCACAAAAACCAATAAACCATAGGAACCAAATTTGCAGTTTACTCTAATTTTTTTGAGAAGAACAAGAACACCTTCCTCTCTTTTTCTCCATTTAATTTCAAAGCATTTCCCCAAATTTGACTTTTCTTCCTACTTTTTTTCCATTTTGTGGAAAATTTTGGATACTTTAGAGCAAAAATAGCAATAACCTCAAAAATATCTTCTTCATTCGCTTTTTTTTTTAATTTCATTATCGATAAACTATTAATGATGCTATATAACAAGTGGATATTTCTTTGTATCGTGTTATAAAAAGTAGTTTAATAACTATAAAAAATTGAAGTGTAACATTCTCATGTGGTGAGAATGTTACAACTTTCATATAGTACAATGTAGTCTTTAGAGAGGGTCGGTCCTAGAATTATTTATACTTATAACGGAAAGGTTATACAAAAACAAATGAAACATGTTATTTTTATGGGATTTGGAACCTATTCAATCTAAGAAACTCATCCTCGTGTCAAATTTTTTGTTGCTGTTCTTGATTGATAATGTATGATTTGAAACACACATCTTATAAATATATAACACCATGATGTAATTTTAAGTTAAGTTGAACTTTAAAAGCTTGCATGGAGTGAGTGTTGTGCTCTAACTAGGCCCATACAAACTTCAATTTATCTTAAGCATTACGAAAACTTAATAATATAGTTGCATGTTCTTTTTAAATAATCTAAACATCTCCGAGCAATGAGTGTTGCATAGTCTAAGAAATTCAACATCGAATCAAAAAATATAGAACAATATAAACAACAATGTTCGAGAGTCATGATTTTTTGAAGAATGATAAAAAAAACAGCCGAAACTAGCTACTAATCTGAATTACTATATATTGTATTTGATTCTAGAAAATAACATGGAAGAAATCAAAAACTAACTATCAATATAGATAAAAAGAAATTTAGATGACTTGAATAAATAATTAGAAAATAAACCTAAATAAAAACAATACTTAAAATTTCATACAAAAACATAGTAACCGCATCATCAAAGAAATTATTTGAAATAACTCGAGAATAGAACTACATTTAAACATGGTTTTTTAAAACAAAACTCAAGCAACATATTAATTGTTAGATGTGATTAATTTTATTTAGTTTTATTTTATTTGAAATAATATATGCTGGTATGGAAACTGAAACAAAAAATGAAGAGCATGGGAGTAATAAAAGTAACATGACACACAAGATAAAACTAGGCTTGTGTAGTCGATTGATAATGTGATGTTTGTCCATCGTTAAGGTTTCGAGTTTGAATCCTCTTATTGTATCTTTCATTTATTTTTGTTAACGATAGTAATAAAAGTCATGTGTTTGATGCCCCTTGGGCTTTGTTAATTGCTTGAACTACCCACCCCATGGCCGACCCTGTCTTCATACAATGTAAAGGTATATGAGTTGGGTGTCATTCTTGACTGATCGTTTAGATGGTAGTGTTGTTTGTTTATAGAGACAAGTTGTCTTCCTGTAAGGAAGTGATTCCAACTCTTTTTGCAATTGGTTGTTGAGAAGTGTTCAAAAGTGGGTTTGAAGGTGGGATGTACTCAAAAGCAAGGTATATACCACATATATGAATGAAGATATCAAGATAGGATTCTATCCCTAATAGGCGATCAAAACAAGAGGAAATCAGTTGTGATACGCATACATACATGAGGTCATGATTTTGGCGGAATCCTAACTCCAATATCTGTACATATCTAGGGATCCATCTGTGAATACAAATGTGTAGAAGAGGAGAATAATGGAGGAGGGACACGAGGATTTGAGGTCCTACAACACGCATGGATAAGGGGGCTCGTCTTTCTGAATTTGATTGGTCATGCACATCCCATGTATACACAAGTTAGTTAAAGTTGAAGACTTTGGACAACTCGTCGATTTAAATTGATGTTAATATTTTTACTTAGTTTGTTCTTGTTTCGAGCTTATAATTGGTCAATTAACACATTTTGATCGAGTTACATCATTTAACACATTTTGTCCAAATATTTTTAAATTTCACCATTGAGCTTCATGGATCTGTATCTTGCAAACTCGACTAATGAACTTGAAGACACTCGAGATAAAAGAGAATCGTTGCAACCATTGGACATTTTTGTTCCTAAGATGATTTTGACGGTTTTCCATTGTAACACCCTAAAATTTAGAGCAAAATTAAACTGAAAATAAAATGCGAAATATATAAAATCACCCACTAAATGAGGATAAAGTATAGGAGTTTACATCTGCAAGTAGGATACTAAATGACAACCTAATAATCTATACAATTCAGGAACATAGATTACATTCGGGTATCACTAATATCCTCAAAATAATGTTTCTATCTTCTCCAATATTTACACACTACGGTGTAGTCCCAAAAAGAGTGTCTTCACCGGCATGCCACTCCGCTCCTCTCTAGGAAGCCCCAATATCCCGATCACCTGCTAGACATGGGATTTAAGAACAAGTGATAGGCTTACGTCTAGTGAGAACATACAGTTAAATGGTTAAGCCATAAAATATTTATTTAAAAGAGTGAGAGACTTTATCCCAATTAACTCAACTTGAAAGCCTACTCTTGGTGATCAAGGTTCTTTTAAAAGTAATCGGGGGAGACCCGATAATACCACTCTTAGTGACGAATATAAAATAAGTCACTATTCATGTTGAGAGCTTTCCCTAGGAATCAAAGGCTATTGGTACAATATTGTACGGCTCTCGATGATTCCAGTCTTAGAGCTCGTGCTAAAGATCAAAGGCTATTGGTGACAACCAATAATACAATATTGTACGGCTCTCGATGATCTTATTTAGCACCCACGCAAGGATCAAAGGCTATTGATGTCAACCAATAATATAATTTATGTACGGCACTCGATGATCCTATATGTATATATTATAGACAGAGAAAATATCTATGAAGTGAAAACAACCCTCGATGAAATATCAAATAAATTTACAAACAGAACAAGAAAATTAGAACAAATGCTAATCGCTCAGACTGGGATGAATCCAAAAAAAAATTCATATGGTGGCACCATATAATTAATATAATATATACTCAAAATAGTTACAAAAAATATCGCTTTTAAAGGACGAGAAACAACTCCTAAATTTGTACCTTGCGCATCTTCATTGTTTGAAAACGGTCGATATTCAGCCAAAAATAGTTACACAAAGTATGTTTTTATAGATTTCCAACTCCTAAATTTGTCCTTGGCGCGTCTTCATCTTTTGGAAACGATCGATGACAACTTCATTCTTAACATATCATGTGCTTCTTTTTACATGGCACAAATGAGGGCGACATTCAAAAATCATCACCGATTCTATTAGGTGGATATGTCTTCACAAGCTTCATCATCGAAAACATCTTTCAACCATAGCAGTCTCAACGGAAAAAACCAGTGTTAGCTTCAATAATCAGTAGACTAAAGGATGATAAAAATGTTTTGTTGTTGTCACCGTCAACCTAGCAAGGTCCGCAATGTCGTTCAAGTTGGCAAATTTGACATCATTTAAAACAGAATGATAGTAGATGTCAAATTCGTGCTCAAGAATGATCATTTCCTTGTCATCAAAATCACATGGATATATCTCACTCAATTTCAAGAGGCTTGATTTGTTAAACTAAGACAATGAATTGCATGGATTCAAAGTTGCCATTTGTTAAAGCAAGTCGGTGCTTATCTCACAAAAACGATCACCAAACTCTTGAATCTACATTTCCAAAACAATGTTGAATATATCATAATTATAATAATGTTGATTGATAATGTTCATCCTTTTCCTTGGATTTATTGTATTAATATAATATTCCGCCATTTCCAACTTGACAATCGTATGTTTGTCACAAAAAAGTAGCATTTCTCCAAAACTTGATCAAATATATTTTCTCTTAACATTTGCAAATGTCCTTTGGTACTTCTTATCAAATCAACTGCTTTCAAGATATCTTGATCTTTCCTTTGAAGAGCTTGAGACAATGATTATGTTAACCCTAAAATGGTTAATATTAAATGAATATAAAACACAAGTTCAAATGTTTTGAAGTATGATAAAACACCCTTGCTTGAAGCCGAGTAGCTCCATCATCACCAAATCAATGAGTGGTTGGCTCAATGCCTCAATCGGGTGGAGTCTGGTTCTTGTCGCCAATCTGATTCTGATATGGCTGAATGAATCGGTTGGTTGTTGCTTGCTTCTTCAAGGTCTGCTGTTCGATTTGGTGTCAATGGGGTGTTTGAATAATTGAAATTGGGTAATGGCCTAATAATGGGTAATAGGTATTGGCTTTATTTTTGGGCTTAGGGCCTTAGGCCTTCACAAGTTTACTTTACATAATACATATATGATATAACTAGATCTAAATATTAGGATTAGGATTTAGGAATTTGTGTTTTATAAATCTGATTATCTAATTATCTAAATACCATCAGGCTTATTATTTATTCCATTGGGCTTATTGATATAGACTCGTATTTGTTTAAAATTTTTATTTGCACCTTTAAATTTTATAAATAACACAGTAACACATTCGAAAACGATACGGCTGCAACCGTTAACAAATGCAAAAAATTTACCCTTCGACGGAGATATCAGTAGCCCGTGCCACCGTGTGAACCATAGTATGTTCGTCCCTACGCTAAGATGAAGACGAAGAAGCGTACAAAAACCCCTGATGAAAAATATAAAACACAAGATAAATAACATTATAACAAACAAACTTCTCTTTTACATTATCAAACACAAGATAAGTAACACATAAAAGTAAAATAGAGATTGTGACATCAACGTCATTGTTTAGAGTAATTCACTTTGGCTAATCCACTTCCGAGACCTTTCTCGAGACACCAATCCACTAATGGTGTTATTTGTGGTAGATTACAAACCTTGGTAGAAATGATTGTAGTCTTCTCATGCTTTTTCTAGAGGACAATATAGACCACTCACACTAAAGAGAAACACTCACAAGATGTTGGATATTGAATGATAATTACTCTTGAGTAATCAATGCAATACGTGGATGATCAAAGAATGTTTGAGGGCTTTGAATGCATGTTATTTTTATATCCATCATCTTATTCCAAAATATCATTTTCCACCAATGTCAGATAACGAAAGCCAATCTTAGTTAAAGATTTGAGGAATACTCAAACCTTATGTTGCCAAGTCATTATCCTTCATTTCACTTTTAACTTGCATTATAAATTTACCATTTGGTTTGTTTGATTCCAATCATGGTTAGACTTTAGAAATTTTAAAGAGAGTCGTCCAAAATAGGACAACCCCGTGAGGCAAACTCCATGAATTGACACAAAGACATCCAATCAACGTTTCTTATAAACTTCATATTGTTCAAAATTTTCAACTCTTTATCAATGTGGGACTACTAAAATGTAACCACAAATCACCATTTGAGAATACTCACTTCTCATGGTGTCACCTCAATACCCCAGGGTTTTCCTTTTATATATATAAAGATCTAGTTTCAAAGTATCTAAGGGCACCCCTCAAAATCAAGCGGGTCACCTTTTAAACTCCTAAAAGAAATTTCTCTTGCAATAAGTGCGTGAGCGGGTGCATGGGAGCCTGCGCCACTCTTAATAGTTTATCATTGATTTTGAGTTTTTGACTTTATTTCAACTAGTCTTCGATTTTCACTGTAAGCATTTTGCTTTGGACCAATGTTGAATACAATAATAAGAATTTTACAAATATAAATCTTATTCTAATATTTTTCTTCGAAACATACAATATACTTCGAATCCAACAAGATTACATTACATGATATCAAAAAAAATTAGGACGACAAATATGATTCGGGTCCTAAAGTTGAATCGGATCCACAAATTAATTCAGATCCTAATCTTTCTTGGATCCCATCAGTTTCAAATCTGATAAGTATATCGGATTCTTGTATGTATTTTGCAACCTAGAGTATTTCAGATCCTATCCGATTACAAACATGGATCTCATAAAGATTGATTCTTAATTTGAGAATTTGATTCTAGACAAAATCCTAACATTTGTAAATGTTTTATCGGATGTATTTGTATAATCATCAAATTAAATGATACATAAACATTCTATTGATAAGGTGATGGCGATGGCGATGGGTGAGAAAGAAGAATGACAATAAAGAGAAAGAAAGAGAAAGAAGGTAAAATAACCATTTTAGCCTAATGTTACGTGAGGCACATTAATAAGTGCAAGTTAGCATCTACGAAAAGGACGGAGGACTTGAAGAGCACTCAAGGAATGGTAATGGGGGTAGGGGGCTGGTTTGGTCAAACATATTAAAAATTAAGGAGGACCTTAGGAAGTTGGGTATACCTTTTTGCATCGTCATTTTGGAAAGAAGTAGGAAACGGAAGGGAAACTTCCTTTTGGTCGGATAGATGGATAGGGGGAACCTCGTTGGGAGATAGGTTTAAAAGATTAGTAAGATTGGAGTCGATAAAAGAAGCATTGGTAACGGAAAGAGGGAAATGGGTGGGGAACTCATGGGTGTGGAAGTGGTCTTGGAGGAGGGAGCTAATGGGGAGAGAGTTGGGAGAACTAGAGACCTTAGTCATATCATTGCAAGATTGGAGACCGAATGTGGAAGCTTCGGACAAAATCAATTGGCTAATTGGAAAGGACGGTACATTCTCGGTTCAAGAGCTTAAGAAACTAATAGAGGAAAGGAATGCATGGGAACGAAGACCAAGGGATCGAGACAAAGTGGCTCAAGGCGATACCGAAGAAAATTAACATCTTCATGTGGAGGGCGAGCTTGGAAAGACTCCCCTGCAAAGTGGCTCTTGATAGGATAGGATTGGATATACCATCTATCTTATGTCCTAGGTGTAGGAACGAGGTTGAATCAACTAGCCACGCACTCGTGAACTGCGAAGAGGTCCGGAAGTTGTAGGAAAGAGTATTTAGATGGTGGAAGACTGTTAACGATAGGGCAGAGTCAATCGAGGACCTAATTGGGATGGATCGTCAAAACTCTCTTTGGAAAGAGATGATATGGTGTTTCCTGTACCAAATCTGGAACCACCGTAACCGAGTAGTGTTCAATAATGACAAGAGAAAGCTGGCGAATATGCTGTTCGAGTTTCAGAAAAACAGTTTCGACTGGATCGGAAGAAGACTGCAAAACATAAAGTTAGATTGGATGTGTTGGATCACGGAACCAGCTGGAGCGCTGTAGTCAAAGCAGAAAAGGATCAGACCGTATCAAGTCGACTGTTTAAATATGGGTGTAACAGTAGCAGCGGCGTTGGATGCAAACGGACGGTTATGGCCAAGATTTGGGTACCTACGTTGTGTTGAGTTTTAATAATTATTAGGAACAAAAACAATATTAACAACTCATAATCTGGTTAAAGACTTTTCAAAGATTTATCTCTAAAACACACTATTCATAACCAATAAATCTATAGAAAAAGAACAAAAATAAAAGGACACTGCCAACGTCTAAGTTTCTAACGTTGGCAACAATTGTTGGAATTTTCTTAATCTCTTACATATAGAAAATTCAAGATTGAAAAAATAACTTTCCAAAGCATCAAGCTCACGGAGTTTTAAACAACTCATCCAAGCATGATGAGAGAAAACTAAATTTGACATTTATTATAATTTTATTTTATTAACGTTAATCAAAAGAAATATGCATGCATAGGGACTCTATCCATGATAACCGGATAAGAATAAAAGAAGGATTCTCCCCTCACATAAATATAAATTATTGTTACATGTTAATAAAAACACAAGCATAAAGATTTAAACTTTATCTTTATAACTTTACATCATATAAAACACATTTAATATGTGATCTATAACAGTCGATTCTATTCTTCGCGATAAAATCGATATACAGAAAGGGGTAGAAGCAGACTTGTTCACTTGGTGAACTGATATGTAGTGAGATTTCACTTTATTGAGCACCTATTTAATATTTATAGTTAATATATTTTGCCTTATTTTATCCCAATTTGAGTCATTTTATTATCTTATTTTCCATTTGTAGTAGTTGGAGCTAAGTATTTGATTTCACTTGTTTTTTTTTTCCACTTTTGGTAGTTTATTCTCTTTCAGGTGGATGCTGTTGGAACGCTGCAGCAACTGGCAGCAGGGAAGGAACATGATATTGGCAAAGAAATGCTCAATCAATGGAAGGATCTAGAATAATCTAGTAATTACTTATTATATGATGGTTTTTATTTATATTTTCAGCTGAACTAGAAAGCATCTTAGAATAAGAATCTTTTCTTTTTATATGTGATGGAAGATGCTTGAAATGACCTATGGACCATTGGTCCATAATTTTGTATTTTGTGACACCTCCTAGTATAAAAGGAGGTGTTGGGGTCATTGTATACCATGTTCTACCAGCTGAAGTCTACTATAACCTTAGAAGTGTTTGAAGTATTCTTGTGTTCTTCTCTCTTCTTGGTGTTCTTGTTCATCAAGAAAACAATTAGTTTCTGTCATTTAATACTGCAACATTACTTTCAGCATTACTGTCATTTATTTCCTTACGCTTAACGTCATTTACATTTCAGCCATATATATATACATATATTTACGTTTAAGTCTTTACTTACAAATCATTTACTTCTTGCACTTTATATTCATTGTCATTTATATTTTCAGTCATATATATATATATATATATTTATATAATTACCGTTATGTCTTACTTCTAGTCATTTATATTTCTTTCATTGTTAGTATGAGTAGCTAAATTTTATTAGCTCGGGTGTAAGAAAATGGTGAGGTTTTAAACCAAAGGAAAGTGGGCATTATTCTTTAATAATAATGTTCCACTATTTCATCTAAAGTTTTATAAATCCAAACGACACTTCTTGACGGGTTGATCATTTTGATAGTGTTAATGTGTCGTGGACTCAGGCATGAGCCACGATATGCACGTCAATCCGAATGATATGAGAAGTATACTTGGAAGAGTTACCTTTTATGTTGATTATTCTTGACAAGTCTGTCACTTATCAAAGTGTCAAAGTGCCATGGACTTAAAAATAAGCCATTGAATGCACACCAACTTGGATGATATGGAATCGCCTCGGAAGGGGGATTATTTAGACAAAGGAATTTGCTAAGCCCATCTATTTTGAGAATACCACGTTGCTATCACTGGTCTTGATACCACATAGGAATATGGGTTGATAGCTAAACATTAGTATACTGGTACAAGTCCGGAAGGAATACTCAAAATAGGTAGTGGAACTAATTATTGCAGACTCAGTTGCTGTAGCATTCCTACAGCATTGCCCACTAGAACTTGTGTTTAAATCTCACCATGGATCTTACACCCTTGCTATTTGCTTTATTATGTTATTAATCTGTTAAAGTAACCCCCAAATCAATCACCAATTGCAATCTTCAAATTCGCCATCTGAAGTTAGTTTGTCATCTCGAGATCTTGCAACTCAAGATACCTATCCCTGTGGAAAACGATACTTGGTACTTACCATTTTATTACTTGAAAGACGATATTGGGACTATATTGTATACTTGCTTTTGGTTCTAATTATCACATGTCTGTAGGTGTGTAAAACCGCCTGTCAAGTTTTTGGTGCCGCTGCCGGGGATAGGCGTAAATCTCTAGTTGTTTAGAAATTGAGTCTTGTTAAACTAATTTTTCTACCATCTTTATTGTTTGTCATGCGTCTCCATGTGTGTACAAGTAACAAGTTTTGAGTGTATCTTTCTGTGAGTATGGATTCAATGGGGAGATCGTGTGGACCGTATGGATCTGTATTCTGTGATTACTATGGCGGAAATCATTTCTCATGCCTTTGCCCTTCGAACCCCGAATCCCTCTATTTCATGGGAGATGGTAATTTGGATACCTCACACTTAAATGTTTTCACTCAATCATGGGAGGAGCATCCAAATTTGTTTTTAAGTAGTCAAGATCATGGCACTTTTACATCACCACCACCTCCGTACCAAGATTGGAGTAACACTTTTTCAAATACTTTTGACCAATCTTGGGTTCAGGGGAAGACCGCAAAAAATTGAAAAACTGTGATAACAGTGTATCTGGACAGTATGCACATGTGCATACAAGTAATTTGTAAGCAATTTGTCCAGTATGCACATGTGCATAAAAACCAAGAAACAAGTTCAATTGTTTATATACACATGTGCATACCATGCAAATGCGGTTACCAGGGTGTTCCTCAGTTTTTCATTTTTTGGGAAGGAAAAAAAAACTTACATGTTGGTTGGGTCGATGTTTCCAAATGCAAAGGCCGCCGCACGGCCAGAATAAGAATAACCTGCATGTCTAGTGGGTTGGGTTCAATACCACCATAAAGATCATAAGTTGATTAGAAACTTATAAAGAACGATGAGAAAAGACTGAAAGTGTAGATTCACTTACGGAGCAATTACACCTCGTACATCCGAAGACTTGGTCAAACCACATTCCATGAGCCATCCTTCAAGCTCTTCCTCCAACTTTTGAGCTGATGAACCAAAAAATAGGAATAAAATGTGACATTTGGAACTGGAACTGGATCGTACTGCATTGCACGGGGTACACTTCTAGTGTGTGTGTGTGTATTCATATGTGAATAGTTGGTAAAAAGATAAAAGGAAAATATAAAAAACTAGAAAATTAAAGGGCCCAACCGGGTTCGAACCGGTGACCTATTGATCTGCAGTCAATTGCTCTACCACTGAGCTATGGACCCATTTGTGTTATCATCTGGTCTATTTAATTAGTTATCCTTAATTTCGTAAATTTTTATATACCCATATCTTTCTTTATCTTAGTGGTTATTATGGCCATTAAATGTATCTAATAAAATATGTCATCTGTCCATAGATCAATTCTAAATGTATCTAATAAACTGATTTAATGTAGATTAATTTTTCAGGAAAGAATACAAAAAACCTATCAAAATAAAAATAAAAATAAAAATAAATCTTAATTTTCTCTATTTTAAAAAATTATGGTTTATAAAGAAAAAGTATTAAGGAAACAAAATTGTGATATGTTGGATTTAGCAAAAGGAAAGGGCTATCTTGCAATTTGTTCAGGAAACGTATCGAAGTAGAAATCAAGCGAACGTATTCCATCACTTTTCTGCTATTTGTTTGCTTCATAGAATCTCAATCAACTACCATTCTACTTTTAGGGTTTTCTTTTCTTTCTTTCTTTCTATAATCCATGGACAAGATCAGGAGACCATCTCACGCAGGTTCATGGTACACCAATAATCGTAAGTCCCATCTAAACTCTTTACTATTATTACTCATTTATTATCATCATCATCATCATCATCATCATCCCCCCTTTTTTAATCTTGTTCGATTTCATGGATGATGAAGTTTTTAACGATTTAAAGCTCTAGTTGCTGTAAATTGTGGGGATTTTTTGATCAATTTTTTCAGTCGTATGATGAAAAAGATGCAATGAGAGTGTGAGAAATTGATCCAACTCCACCAATTTAAAGATTGTTCCTTTTGTTGTTTATATGTAATTAATTGAGGCAATTCTTCTTTGAGGAATTAGAGTTGTTTGATTGTGCATAAAAGCTTAAGAATCATTCAAGAATTGTTTTAAGTGTTTGCTGGTTTCTTTCTCATCCCCTTCCCCAGGCCAAATATGAAGTATTTTGGAAACTAATGCTTACCACTTGGTGCAATTTCATGGTGTTATAGAAGGTGGTTTATGTTAGATATATATATATATATACACACACACACAATGACATCTGTTTTTCTTTTACTAGCTTTCATTGTGTCTTTTCTCATAAATTCTTCAACTTCTAGTATGAATCCAATATACATCCATCCCCTGTTACTCCCATTTTGCTACACTTGAGGAGCCTTGGTCTTGCACTAATAATTTAATTGGCAAACATTTGTATGTTATTAATCTCGAAATTTTTGATGGTTTATGGGGATACAAGTATTATGATGATGATGATGATATTAGGGGATATAGAAGTAAAAAGCCCTTTGATTTAAATCAAGTCCAAGTCTTTTTTATCTATCTTTTTGGCTAATATACTACACGAAAAGGGATAAGAAAGTGGGATCATTTCCACTTAGTCATTTACGGGCTGAGGTTAATTAAATGCTCGTGGTTATTATGTTAATGTTAATTGAAGTTGATGGTTTTTTGTTATTTTGTTAATGTTAATTGAATGTCAATGGTTTTCTGGTATTAGTATTAGTTGAGATAGAAATAATTGGTCTTTGTGATCAATGGTTGATTGATGTTAATATTCTTGTTAATTTGCCACTTAATGATTTCTAATTAAATGTATTGATTCTTTATATATACATACACATATACATCTACACAAACATATATACATGTACACATACTCGCACCACATACATATATACATGAATGTCCAAATAAGAAAAGCAAAAAGGTTAAGAACGTATGAATACCCACGTTTGCTTACCTACCCTTTTACCAATTATTCACATATAATCATTTATTATTGCGTTCTTAAGCCTTTTGTCTTTTTACCAACTATTCACATATGAATACACACACACACACACTAGAAGTGTACCCCTGCAATGCAGTACGATCCAGTTCCAGTTCCAAATGTCACATTTTATTCCTATTTTTTGGTTCATCAGCTCAAAAGTTGGAGGAAGAGCTTGAAGGATGGCTCGTGGAATGTGGTTTGACCAAGTCTTCGGATGTACGAGGTGTAATTGCTCCGTAAGTGAATCTACACTTTCAGTCTTTTCTCATCGTTCTTTATAAGTTTCTAATCAACTTATGATCTTTATGGTGGTATTGAACCCAACCCACTAGACATGCAGGTTATTCTTATTCTGGCCGTGCGGCGGCCTTTGCATTTGGAAACATCGACCCAACCAACATGTAAGTTTTTTTTCCTTCCCAAAAAATGAAAAACTGAGGAACACCCTGGTAACCGCATTTGCATGGTATGCACATGTGTATATAAACAATTGAACTTGTTTCTTGGTTTTTATGCACATGTGCATACCGGACAAATTGCTTACAAATTACTTGTATGCACATGTGCATACTGTCCAGATACACTGTTATCACAGTTTTTCAATTTTTTGCGGTCTTCCCCTGAACCCAAGATTGGTCAAAAGTATTTGAAAAAGTGTTACTCCAATCTTGGTACGGAGGTGGTGGTGATGTAAAAGTGCCATGATCTTGACTACTTAAAAACAAATTTGGATGCTCCTCCCATGATTGAGTGAAAACATTTAAGTGTGAGGTATCCAAATTACCATCTCCCATGAAATAGAGGGATTCGGGGTTCGAAGGGCAAAGGCATGAGAAATGATTTCCGCCACAGTAATCACAGAATACAGATCCATACGGTCCACACGATCTCCCCATTGAATCTATACTCACAGAAAGATACACTCAAAACTTGTTACTTGTACACACATGGAGACGCATGACAAACAACAAAGATGGTAGAAAAATTAGTTTAACAAGACTCAATTTCTAAACAACTAGAGATTTACGTCTATCCCCGGCAGCGGCGCCAAAAACTTGACAGGCGGTTTTACACACCTACAGACATGTGATAATTAGAACCAAAAGCAAGTATACAATATAGTCCCAATATCGTCTTTCAAGTAATAAAATGGTAAGTACCAAGTATCGTTTTCCACAGGGATAGGTATCTTGAGTTGCAAGATCTCGAGATGACAAACTAACTTCAGATGGCGAATTTGAAGATTGCAATTGGTGATTGATTTGGGGGTTACTTTAACAGATTAATAACATAATAAAGCAAATAGCAAGGGTGTAAGATCCATGGTGAGATTTAAACACAAGTTCTAGTGGGCAATGCTGTAGGAATGCTACAGCAACTGAGTCTGCAATAATTAGTTCCACTACCTATTTTGAGTATTCCTTCCGGACTTGTACCAGTATACTAATGTTTAGCTATCAACCCATATTCCTATGTGGTATCAAGACCAGTGATAGCAACGTGGTATTCTCAAAATAGATGGGCTTAGCAAATTCCTTTGTCTAAATAATCCCCCTTCCGAGGCGATTCCATATCATCCAAGTTGGTGTGCATTCAATGGCTTATTTCTAAGTCCATGGCACTTTGACACTTTGATAAGTGACCGACTTGTCAAGAATAATCAACATAAAAGGTAACTCTTCCAAGTATACTTCTCATATCATTCGGATTGACGTGCATATCGTGGCTCATGCCTGAGTCCACAACACATTAACACTATCAAAATGATCAATCCGTCAAGAAGTGTCGTTTGGATTTATAAAACTTTAGATGAAATAGTGGAACATTATTATTAAAGAATAATGCCCACTTTCCTTTGGTTTAAAACCTCACCATTTTCTTACACCCGAGCTAATAAAAATTAGCTACTCATACTAACAATGAAAGAAATATAAATGACTAGAAGTAAAGACATAACGGTAAATATATAAATATATATATATATGACTGAAAATATAAATGACAATGAATATAAAGTGCAAGAAGTAAATGACTTGTAAGTAAAGACTTAAACGTAAATATATGTATATATATATGGCTGAAATGTAAATGACGTTAAGCGTAAGGAAATAAATGACAGCAATGCTGAAAGTAATGCTGCAGTATTAAATGACAGAAACTAATTGTTTTCTTGATGAACAAGAAGAACACCAAGAAGAGAGAAGAACACAAGAATACTTCAAACAATTCTGAGGTTATAGTAGACTTCAGCTGGTAGAACATGGTATACAATGACCCCAACACCTCCTTTTATACTAGGAGGTGTCACAAAATACAAAATTATGGACCAATGGTCCATAGGTCATTTCAAGCATCTTCCATCACATACAAAAAGAAAAGATTCTTATTCTAAGATGCTTTTTAGTTCAGCTGAAAATATAAATAAAAACCATAATATAATAAGTAATTACTAGATTATTCTAGATGCTTCCATTGATTGAGCATTTCTTTGCCAATATCATGTTCCTTCCCTGCTGCCAGTTGCTGCAGCGTTCCATGAACATACAATAAGTTGCGATACAAAAAATTAAAACCAACCTGGTAATCGTTTTGAAGAACGAAGGAGCGAGGTGTGACAATCTGCACGGTATGAAAACTTGTCCTTAAAGATTTTATATGACCACTCTATAAGCTGTGAGTCACAAGTCGCAAAACCCCAGCATTTGATGCAGTATTGGATTCCATTTATCAACAACTTTTGATAACGGAATTATAAGCAAAGTAGATGCAGAAAACGCGTAGGATAAAAAACGGCTCTATATGATAGAGAGCAAAAAACCCGAGAGAGAGTAGAGAGAATTGTAGATCTTTTTCCATCTTATGGAAGGAGGTTTAGCTCAGTATTTATACCGGCTAAAAATCCTCTAAACCCTAACTTTCTCCCTAAAATTAGGGGTTAGATAGGTAGTTGGAGACTTAGTTTAATAAATAAAAACATTATTTATTTATTTATTTATTCTTTTCAAGACTTACTTCCCTTGCTTCTTTGTTTGGACCCTTGTAAAGGTTTTATTTGGTAATGGTAATTGTCTGCTTTTCAAAAAAATAATATATATATATATATATATATATATATCAATATCAGAAGGATTTTTTGCAATAAAAAAAACTATGAAGACCTAATCCAAGAAAATGTGTTTGACCAAAAATGCAATTTACTCTTTTGAATGTCATAATACTTCGAACTTTAACTTATTTTGTTTGGCAAGTTCATAAAGTTAAAAATTGTTGTTATTAGCCCTATTGGTCAACGATAAATAATAAAAACGGACAGGTCCTCTATTATTTCTTATTTGAATCGAATTGTTTTGGATATTTGCACCAATAATAATCTCATTACTATGATACTGAATAAATATTCCAACTCAAATCAAAATTTGATCAATTTTTTTTTCCCTCAAAAACATCCTCACTTTTTTTAGAAAGGGTATCTTATACATTTGATTAGGCCAATTTCTGACAATTTTAAAACTGCTAAATCATCCAACCCTGGGATAATTCCCTAGTGGCCACAAGTTGTTTTGTCTGGATTTGAGATGGGTTATCTAGCTTTATCCCCCACAAGCCTTGACCAGTACGCCACAAACCTTGTTTCTTAGTAATGGACAAGGAACTTCACTTCGACCGTCGGTAACACTTTCTTTTGTGTAGATCAGCTTGCATATACCTCAACTAATTTTAGGAGTCTTGAAAAACAAAATCAAAAAACTCAATGATTTTGCAGGACTTGAATCGATAACCTATAATAATCATCATAAAAAATCCAAACCTTATTGACAGTTATGTGTTTTTTAAGTAATTATCACGACTTCATAAATTAGAATAAGATATTGTTAAACACTTTCACATTTACTTTATTATCAAAATATGATTCTTTGAAAAGCACATAATAAAAGTTAGTTTACAAAAATAATTGGGGGTGTTTGGGATTGCTTATTTGAAACGAATTATGTTTTTTTAAGAGTATTTATCAACTTATGTAATGAGAAAACCAAAGGGCCTTTGGCCTAGCGGTACCGGAGTTTTACAACATCTTCAAGGTCTCGGGTTCGAGCCTTGGGAGTGGTGGTTTCCCCTAAAATGGTGGAGGTGTTATTCCTCATAGGTGATGTCGCTCTGTAGATGAGCGAGGGTTCGTGTAACACCCTAAAAATTTGAACAAATTTAAACCGAAAAGTAAATGCGGTATTAAATAAAATCGTCCAATAAGTGGTGAATGAGTATGGGAGTTTACAACACAAAACGGATACTAAAACAACAACCTATTAATCTACATAAACAGGAACATAGATTATGTTCGGGTGTTGCTGATATCTCCAAAATTTCAATTCTAACATCTCCAATAATTACACTCTAAAGTGCATTTCCCAAAAAGAGTGCCTTCACCGGCACTTCACTCCGCTCCACTCTAAGGAGCCCCATCAAACCCGATCACCTGCTAAACAACATTTAAAATCAAGTGTTAGGCTTACGCCTAGTGAGAATAAACAATTAAATGGATAAGATAGTAAAATATTTAATAAAATAAAGGTGATGTATATTTTATCCCATTTAACTTAACTTGAAAGCTTACTCTTGGTGAGCAAGGATCTTTTAAAACAATCGGGGGAGACCCAATATTACCATTAGCTGTGACGGAACACAAGGTAGGCCACGAACCAATGTTATGGAGCGGCACATAAAGGTCTGGTAGCCATTGACATCAACCACAATACAGTCTTTAGTCATTTGTACACATAAGCTCGAGCCTCAAGAATTGCACGCTAACCACAATGCATATTCCGAGAGAGTGAAAGGATAGATTGGAAATTACACAATTTATCGCAATGCCTATTTCCAATTAAAAGTGGGTTCATTCTATCCTTCACGACATTACATACCAACTCTTATGCCTATGGATCCATATCATACTAGTCTAATAATCAACTACATCAAACGAGACGTATTGATAGTGTTCCAAACACTGAAAACCTTTATATAAATGATTTCCTTGAAAAGCAAGTTTTACCAAAAATTAGGTCAAACTATTTTAGTTCCAAAATCAGATATTTTCTTATCAAGAGACATTTACAAGTAATATGATACCATCTAAAATGCCCATTTTAAATCCAAGATCAAAATCCCCAAATTTCTCATTTTGACCTAAAACCTCCAAACTTAACCAAACACATAAATACTTGAGTTTATAACCTAGAAAGAGTAAATAAGAACTTTTATGACAAGTATTATGGTTGTAAAAGGTTGGATATGAACTCACAAAGCTAGGGTTAGGAAAACCCTAGAAATCTCCCTAAGAGGATGAAGATGGTGATGAAGCTTGGTGAAGGACACGAATCCTTGAAACTCTAGCCTTAAATCTTCAAGCTTGAAGTGCAATAAACGATTTGGAATGAGTAGGTTTAAGGAGTTAAGACCCTCCAAAATGGTCTTGAGAGAGAAGAAGAAGAGAAAATAAGTTTGGGTGAGAAATGAGTGTGAAAGACAAGAAAAAACGGAGGTTTTAATGTAGATCAGGAGCTGGACGCCAGTTGTCCCGCCAGTTATAACTGGCGTACTAACTGGCCCTGACCAAAACAGAGGCTAACGCCACTTGTGGCGTGGGTTAGTTTTTGTAACTGGCGCCGTAACTGGCCCCAGCCAAACAAAGGCTAATGCCACTTAGTGGCGTGGGTTAGTTTTTGTAACTGGCGCCGTAACTGGCCCCAGCCATTTAAGTCAACCCAAAACTCACAAACTTGATTTCCGACGCATAGCTTCAATCTTTTTCATTAACCAACCCATAACACTTTTAAAACACGGCTTTTCTAGAATATTTTTATTCATAAAAAATTTCCGGGTGTTACAATCCTCCCGCCCTTGAAATTAATTTCGTCCTCGAAATTTTACAAATTAAGTGAACAAATGAGGATATCTCCTGTTCATGTCCTCTTTCGCTTCCCATGTCACATTTGATCCACGATGATGCTTCCATTGGACTTTAACCATGACAATTTCTTTATGGCGGAGCATTTTTGATTTTCTTTCTAAGATCATTTCTGGCTCCTCCACACAACGACTATTATCAACGCGGATTTCCGAGAGAGGTATTACACTCTCTTCTTCCGCTAGACATTTCCTTAAGTAACATATGTGGAACGTAGGGTGTATGCCGGCCATTTCGGGTGGCAATTCCAATTTATATGCTTGTCGTCCCACTCTTTCCAAAATTTTAAACGGTCCTAGGAAACGAGGACTAAGCTTCCCACGCTTCCCAAACCTTGTAATACCCTTCCAAGGGGATACTTTTAGCATGACTCGCTCCCCTACTTGGAATTCCATGGGTCTTCTCTTCTTATCGGCGTAACTCTTTTGACGATCTTGAGCCGCGTTTAGCCTCTCACGGATACATTTCACTTTGTCGGTCGTCTCTTGTACAATTTCGGGACCGGTAAATTGTTTATCACCCGCTTCCAACCAACACACCGGTGTTATACATTTCCTTCCATATAAGGCTTCAAACGGTGCCATCCCAATATTAGAATGACCCTTACAATCTCGAGAGTATCTTACAACATTAATTACCCCACTTCATTATTGTTGCTCGTAGATGGATTCCTTCTTAAATATTTTCCAACGATCTCGATTGACCAAAATGCTCTTCCTCTCTTACATTAAACCCTCCGATAGTTTCGCAATAGCTCAGCCGGCTATAGCCATACATATTCCTTTCGATTTAGGTTACTCCCTAACATGCCGACTTTACCTGCGTGGTAAGGTAATCCCTCACAATTGGTCCTAAAAAAAACGAGTACCGCGTTAAGGTTTTGACTTCAACTAGTCAACGTATCTCTAAGATTTACAATTTCTTCCCACGGTCTACCTTAACACTCACACTCAAATTCTCCAATAATCAGCACAACGTAAAACTTATCATCTCTTCCATGATGAAACCTTAATCACTAATTAGGTCCGGCTCAACGAAAACGTGAAATTAAGATCTAAACTTTCACCAAGCCCAACAACTCCAAGAATTTTCAAACTTTCTGAGTAGTACAAATGATTACCATCATTCATCACTGACCACTAAAATCCATTCTCAACAAGCCCACCACATAATGCCTCCAAACCTTACTTGGAATTCAACCGAAACACTCCAAGTACTCTAGTGATACTTGACCTCAAGAACACCAAGATTGACACCGATACCAACCAGCTCTTTAAGGCACACGATCACATGAATTCTAACCGAATATTGATGAAACGAGAGGGTCATCACGTAAATAGCTCGTTATGACCCCGAAAATCCCGTATAACTCAATAATCTGATCAATCATGATCTTTCTTGATCTATCTACGTGAGATAAAATCTTACCAACATAACTTTTCAATAAGGCTAACCAAGCTCTCTAGCCCAAACTTTCTCATTTCCAAACAAACACGGACGTGTGACTATCATGATATGTATACAAAATACACTTTGAGCCATTATGGTAATTACTTGAAATTTGAATGCAAATACTACACTGTTAATTCCCAATCATCTATCTGATTAACGTTCTCACGTCCTTGCAACTAACCTGACGCATAGGAAATAAACTTGCCTCAATACATAAATACCAGGTCTAATTCAGACCTTGGAGGTCGTTGAAAATATAACCCTCCTAGCCTTCAAGCAACCATCAAATTTACGCTTAACTTCACCTTTGCTTTCAATAGCTGAGAGACATGTTCTAACTGGCTTCGAGCTAACTCACGGTGCTTCTGGATTAATGCTGACATTAAACTCCGCCATTTAGGGAACCCTTAATGAACTTTCAACCACACTTCAGTATCCCAATTAAGCTTCTATCTATGTCACTAATCTCGGTTGCTTTAAATTAGACACAACCTTTGAGCTTATTGGATTTTACTCAGATGTCCTTCTTGTCAACTTTGTGACCAAGAAAACTAAAATCTTGCATCTACGCTCATATTGAATTTTCTACCTTTACAACTTCTCTTCTTCAATGGTCGTGGGACCGACCCTTGTTGTTATGCACTCTTGTTTTTATCTAACAAACAATTGAATCCCCTGCAATTAACCACTATAGCAGCTTCTCTAAGTATGGTCCACATACCATGCCCACCGGGTGCATAACATTATTGTCGTGTTTATCAACCCATGTGGCATTACTGAGAGCCGCAAATTTTAACCTAATTTTGGATGCGCAAATGTTACATCAAGGTATGTAACGTTTATGTTGATTTGAAACAATGAATCTAATGTCCAAAAGCCTCAAACAACTTGTATTTAAACAAAACATGTAGCAGTCGTCTTCGGGATCTTGATTCCCATGGTGTTGTGCGAGGTCATTCACCTAACTGATCCATCACGTGAAGTGACCACAATATGCACTTGATGCATATCCAAACTAAGTAAATATGCGTATTTAATTACCCTTGCCGTACCTGTACCTTTTTCGCTCATTCGTAGTGTTTTGCCTGAATTATCAGTATTCTGATACATGACTTTTCACACACATAGCCAACTGAACGTGCATAACTGACACTAATTGAGGCTGAAATTGTCAGCTACATAGGATACATAAACCAATTCGAGTTTTGGCTGAAAAGCACCGGTGCTATCAAAATCGGATTTTTCTTGACGTTTCTAAATTTGCACAATGCATGACTTAATCTCAGGCCTAAGCCCATACTCCGCATTCTGCCATACGTTGCACTGGCTTACTTTCAAGCCCCCTTCACTCATTCTTAAAACCGATCTTATCTAAAAGATTAGATCAATTGCAACCACACATAAGCTTACTACATCGTTGCACAATGCTATACTGATCTTACACCATGTTATGTTGAACCAAACATGTGTTATGCTAGTAGACATCTACGCAGGGTGCATATCTTGATTCACATCTAAAGTTGTAACATCATCCTCTCACCACATCAACACTTCCTATTTCCATAGGTATGAGGTTCGAAAATTGCTTTTCTTCCATTTCCAGAGTACAATTTCTAAGAACATCCCGATCCAACACCAATCTACCATTTTACTTAAACCGTTTTACTCAAGAGACTAATCTTGGCATTTGTCAACTTGCTAACAACTTAAGCTTGATCTCCGACATGAAAAAGGGCAACCGCCCACAAGAAGACTTTTCCACAAAACCCATTAATCTCCAATATTCTTAAGAACATGCTACCATCAATGACCTTTCTCAATGAATCTAAGCATCAACAAACTCATCAATAGACTTAGATAAAAAAAACGATCCCTTATTGAGCTACATAGATCCATGCTTAAAACTTTCCAAGACCCAAATGATACAAGATGTTTAAGGTATTTAAAACTTTTACAAGGGTTACTTCCTTGCTAAATCCCATATGCCACAATATCTATAAGCTTTAATACAAGATTACATCTTTTCAAGACTCCAATCATAACCAAAATCTTAACTATTAAGATCGAGTGCTTATAACTTAAACAACTTAAAAGATAGCGAGTAAAGTTTCCACAACATACCTGACTCAAGTCCACAAGTGCTCTTGGTCTAAATTCAACTGAAATCAAAGACCCTCCTTGGTCCTTAGGCAATGCTTTCGGGTGTGACCTGGGTCTCCGCATTCATAGCATGAAATTCCATTAACGGTGCAAACGTGAATTGAGTGACCTCGCTTTCCACACCTACAGCACTCTAGAGACTTGGGTGCGTATGCTCCATGACGTTTACTTCAACAAGTGGTACACCGACCAATGTCTTCACTAGACCCGGTCATTTGCTTCTTGGGGTCATTTGTATCCTCTTCAGTTAAGTCCATTTACTGCTCGTTGCGAGATTCCTTCAAAACCTTCTTCTTGAATAAGACTCATCTTAGTCGAACAAAAGTATAGAATAGGAGTAAGACAAAGCTAACATAAATACGTATAACACATTCACCATTCACCACAACAATAGTAAGTAAGCATACTTACATAACAATATACCCAAAATAGCATTAGCTACGTGATATCTTGAATATATCATACCAGTAAGAATTCCCATTACCAAAGTCACATTTCATGATTAGTGCATTTCCGTCGACTCTAAAGCTCTCCTATCTCAATGGTGTCTACCCATATCTCACAAATCCACACTTAAAGTCTCAGCTTAAGTCTAGGCATCTTAAATTCACACCTAGTTCGCTTAAACTAGAGCTCTGATACCAACTTGTAACACCCTAAAAATTTGAACAAATTTAAACCGAAAAGTAAATGCGGTGTTAAATAAAATCACCCAATAAGTGGGGAATGAGTATGGGATTACAACACAAAACGGATACTAAAACAACAACCTATTAATCTACATAAACAGGAACATAGATTATGTTCGGGTGTTGCTAATATCTCCAAAATTTCAATTCTAACATCTCCAATAATTACACTCTAAAGTGCATTTCCCAAAAAGAGTGCCTTCACCGACACTTCACTCCGCTCCACTCTAAGGAGCCCCATCAAACCCGATCACCTGCTAAACAACATTTAAAATCAAGTGTTAGGCTTACGCCTAGTAAGAACAAACAGTTAAATGGATAAGGCAGTAAAATATTTAATAAAATAAAGGTGATGTATACTTTATCCCATTTAACTTAACTTGAAAGCTTACTCTTGGTGAGCAAGGATCTTTTAAAACAATCGGGGGAGACCCGATATTACCATTAGCTGTGACGGAACACAAGGTAGGCCACGAACCAATGTTATGGAGCAGCACATAAAGGTCTGGTAGCCATTGACATCAACCACAATACAGTCTTTAGTCATTTGTACACGTAAGCTCGAGCCTCAAGAATTGTACGCTAACCACAATGCATATTCCGAGAGAGTGAAAGGATAGATTGGAAATTACACAATTTATCGCAATGCCTATTTCCAATTAAAAGTGGGTTCATTCTATCCTTCACGACATTACATACCGACTCTTATGCCTATGGATCCATATCATACTAGTCTAATAATCAACTACATCAAACGAGACGTATTGATAGTGTTTCAAACACTGAAAACCTTTATATAAATGATTTCCTTGAAAAGCAAGTTTTACCAAAAATTAGGTCAAACTATTTTAGTTCCAAAATCAGATATTTTCTTATCAAGAGACATTTACAAGTAATATGATACCATCTTAAATGCCCATTTTAAATCCAAGATCAAAATCCCCAAATTTCTCATTTTGACCTAAAACCTCCAAACTTAACCAAACACATAAATACTTGAGTTTATAACCTAGAAAGAGTAAATAAGAACTTTTATGACAAGTATTATGGTTGTAAAAGGTTGGATTTGAACTCACAAAGCTAGGGTTAGGAAAACCCTAGAAATCTCCCTAAGAGGATGAAGATGGTGATGAAGCTTGGTGAAGGACACAAATCCTTGAAACTCTAGCCTTAAATCTTCAAGCTTGAAGTGCAATAAACGATTTGGAATGAGTAGGTTTAAGGAGTTAAGACCCTCCAAAATGGTCTTGAGAGAGAAGAAGAAGAGAAAATAAGTTTGGGTGAGAAATGAGTGTGAAAGACAAGAAAAAACGGAGGTTTTAATGTAGATCAGGAGCTGGACGCTAGTTGTCCCGCCAGTTATAACTGGCGTACTAACTGGCCCTGACCAAAACAGAGGCTAACGCCACTTGTGGCGTGGGTTAGTTTTTGTAACCGGCGCCGTAACTGGCCCCAGCCAAACAGAGGCTAATGCCACTTAGTGGCGTGGGTTAGTTTTTGTAACTGGCGCCGTAACTGGCCCCCGCCATTTAAGTCAACCCAAAACTCACAAACTTGATTTCCGACGCATAGCTTCAATCTTTTTCATTAACCAACCCATAACACTTTTAAAACACGGCTTTTCTAGAATATTTGTATTCATAAAAAATTTCCGGGTGTTACAGTTCGATCCCGCGCTGCCCCAGGGGTTGGAGTCTAGCTCATTACTAACATAACCACTAACACTGATGTTGCCGTTCAAAAAAAAAAAACTTCTGTAATGAGAATATAGGTTTAGGATTAAAATGGTAAATTAGTTTTTATAGTCATAAGTTGGTTTTGATAAGTTAAAAACTTTTAACTTATTGAAAACTCTAGCTTTTTTACCGGTATTCTAGCGGTATAAGCCCTTTTCTTTTTTCTCATCCAAACACTCATAAGTGTTTTTACCGATTTCATACCGGTATAAATCAATAAGTTGTTTTTATAAATCAATAATATTTTAATAATTCATTCAACAGAAATTTTTTATATAAAATATATATTATATTATAAATCATTTGATAAAAGGTATTAAAAAAAATAACGAAGTGTTCAGTGTTATTTACAAATAACCTATTATCTTGGATACTCCTTTAAAAACTTCAATATAAAACCAATAAAATCAAATGATAAAAAATGTAAATACTTAGGGACAAGACAAAAAGAATCGATATATCCCATTTATCTTATCAAATGACATTATTAATCATTAAATTGAATTAGTATCCCATAAATACTAATCATGTGAAAATCTTATCTTATTTATTGGATAAGATTTTGGTCATCGTTATTTTTATCCGATAAATTTAGTGATACAGAGTAACTAGTTAAATCAGATGAAGATCACAAATATTTTTTTATATTATATTTTTTTTATCAAATGCTAAGATTTAAAATATTGTTTGACATATACTTGTTTCATAATATGATAGTTTCACATGTATTTGTTTCATCGTGTGAATATTTTTAACGTGTATTATTCATTTTACTACGAATATATTTCATATCGGTCCTTATATATATATTTTTTATTAACCTGGATATCCAACCCGCTATACGAGCCGACTAATCCCAGGACGATCACCTGCTTAGTGGAAATCTGCCGCTAAAGGGTGGTTCGAAACCATCACAAAAGTTGGTGGTTAATTTGTTGGTGGGTAAATATAATCAGTGACAGATTACCCAGGAAAATTCCGGGGTTATCCGTTGGTATTTTTTTGAAAACATCGAATTTTACCGGAATAATTAGTATTTGCTGGACGATCCATGGTAATCACCCAAGGAAATTTCCCTAGGTGATTTTTTATGGATGAAAGTCATTTTTCTTGTAGTGCCCGTAGTCACCGCATTTGAACCTTCGTGGCCACAAGGGATATTTTTTACCCCTCCTTGAATTCGAGCTTGGGACGTCCATAGATTTTTGACCTTTGGAGCTCAAACTCAAACCATTGAGATTTGAGACACCACCCTTGTGGTTTAGGTCCTCACATATTTATAACATATATATATATATATGGTTTTCATTTGATTATCGTTCAATGTAGTAAACATTTACTTGATAAGTGCTTGGTAAACAGTCCATTACGAAACAAATTTCAAATAGCAAAATTATAAATTACAGTTCTTTTTTGGGATCGAATCGGTTGGTACCGAGTTTTTTTGGGACTGGAAACCAGGACCGAGAACCGAACCGTATGTACAAATTTAGTACCGGTCGGTTTCTATTTCGAGATGGGAAAATCGGTACTAGGACCAAAAATTGAAGGTGGATAAGGAAACAATCAAAACCAATCGCAAAAATTCAACAATAAGAAGTTTAACAATTAAAAGTTCAAATATGAATCAAAACCAATCGTAAAAGTTCAACAATCTAAAGTCCAAAAATCAAAGGGCCGGGTTTTTATGGTAATACCACTTTTTTGATCAAAATAATAGTTATGAAGGATAGGGATTAGATCGGTACTAAACCGGTACCAAAAAAGAATTTAAGACTAAAAACAATGACAGAAAATCGAATCGTATATACAAATTCAGTACCGATTTCAATTCGAAAATACGGTCCTTTAGTGGTGTCATCGGCCGTTCTTTTATTAACCTTTATTTTTAATTTACAATAAATATTTATCATTAACAGGTTATTTAAATAACTATTCCACAATGGAATGGAATGGAACCTCAGACCCTTTGAAACGAAATCTGTGAAAGAAAGATGCCTTTTGATGAAGCTTTCTTCCACTACTCTCTCGTCTCTTTATTCCTAATCGGACCATCCACCTTCATCGCCACCTACTTCATCACCGCCCCCTACGGCAAGCACCACCGCACCGGATGGGGTCCCGCCGCCCCCTCTTGGTTAGCTTGGTTTCTAATGGAAAGCCCCACCCTCTGGCTCACCCTTCTCCTCTACCCATTCGGCCAACACCGTTCTAATCCTAAATCCATCCTCTTAATCTCCCCTTTCCTCCTCCACTACATTCATCGGACCATAATCTACCCTCTCCGCCTCCGCCGTAAACTCTCCAAAGGCTATCCGATCACCATCGCACTCATCGCCTTCAGTTACAACCTCTTCAATTCTTACTTGCAGACAAGATGGGTGTCGGAATACGCCGATTACGAGAACGACGAGTGGTTTTGGTGGCGGTTTTCCGGTGGATTGGTGGTTTTTGTGGGTGGTATGGCGGTGAATGTGAAGTCGGATTTGGATTTGATGAAGCTGAAGAGTAATAATGGTGGCGGTGGGTATAAGATTCCGAGAGGTGGATTGTTCCAAATCGTGAGCTGCCCTAATTACTTTGGGGAGATCGTGGAATGGTTGGGTTGGGGATTGATGACCGGGTCATGGGTCGGGTTTGGGTTTTTTCTATTCACATTTGCCAATTTGGTACCCAGGGCACGTGCGAATCACGAGTGGTATTTGCAGAAATTTGGTGGAGAATATCCCAAGGGAAGGAAAGCTGTGATTCCGTTTGTGTATTGAAAGTGTTGTTTCTCTCTGGAAATCAATGAATTTTCATCAACAAGTGTTCTTTATTTGGGTTATAAATATTTGTTTGGTGGTCAAAATATTATGATATAAACTTTGGTGTTTTAATTGAAAAACTTGTATGTTTTCTTGATTAATCATACCAGCTAAGGGGCCGTTTACCAAATCTAACCCGATTAAGTGCTTACCGACAAAATTCAACACTATCATTTACTTATCTGGTAAGATTTTAGTCCACCAAAACGGCATCGTATGCAACAATTTACCTGGTAAGTGTTTACCGTGGTAAGAGTTGTCGCAATCACTTACCGGGGTAAGACTTTTGGTTCTTGTTTTCCTTGTATTTACTCTTTACCGGGTAAGATTTTTTGTACTTATCATATTCCTCCGGCAAGGTAATATGACTTGATAAGTCTTTACCCTGGTAAGCATTTGGTAAACGGTCCCTAAGTTGAGAATCGAATAATCATAATCATTGTATGATGAAAATAGAATAACGACTAAATATGATAAAGCCTATAAAACAACGAGCTACTATCATTTCTTGAAAATGGATGAAAAGACTTTGCTCAAATATTTGATAATACTTGTTTATAGTTCAATTTATGAAGTGTATTTGGTGTATTTTAGCTTTACATGCTAATAATGCTTAAAGCTGTACGCAGATGGTTTATAGGGACGTTCCAAACTTCTGGAAGATCTTGCTACGATCAAAGTGTTTTTATCACATTGTAAAATGAGAAACATAGATGTATGTATGTTAAGAAAAAGAAAATATTAAACATAAACAATTAACAATTTGAACCTAACTACAATATACAATTGGAACCTAAAAGTGAATGTTTGTCAATCTAAATCAAACATTTGATTATCTGAACCTAAATAATATTATTATATTATCTTAATCCATTAAAAATGACTTTCAAATAAATCATAAACATTTCGAACCTAAACAATATTATTATATTATCTTAATTCATTAAACCGACCTTCAAATAAATCATAAACAATTTGATGACAATTAACTAGAGAAATTTAAAGAGAAAAACATAAAATAAACCAAAGTTATCTGCATTATTAGTGAAGCTTGAACGCCACAATGAGAAGTACAAGAGAAGAACCAAAAGATCTATTCAAATGAAGAATATGAATCAAAGGCCTCTGTCCTAGCGGTACCGGGGTTTTTACATCATCCTCAAGGTCTCGGGTTCGAGCCTTGGGAGTGGTGGTTTTCCTAAAAATGGTGGAGGAGTGGGAGTTTATCCCCTAAGGTGAAGGTTCGGGTCCCGCATACTGTCCATATGGATGTCACTGTGGGTCCGAACCACTAACTTCTAACTACTAACTTGCCGTTAAAAAATAAAAATGAAGAGTATGAAATTGTTAGATGCAAGTAATGAGCACATATTATACAAACCTTAGAGCAACTCCAACAGCTTCCCTAAAATGAAGAAAATGAGGATTTTCAATCAATCATGTTCTCTAATAGATTCCCCAAAACTATCTCCAAAATGGAAAAAGTAGGAGAGAGGATAGTTTTTTTCTTCAAATATGGAGATCACTCCAAAAATGATTATCAAATGAGTGCACGAATAGAAAAACATGAAAATAAATTTTTGGAGAGAAAAATAATATTTTACTATTATAATTAGGGGTGGCAATGGGTCGACCTGAGTTGTGTTCGGGTTCAATCCATTTATTAAACAGGTCGAAAATCTCAACCCAACTCAACCCATTTAAATGTGTTGAGATTTTCAAAATTTCAACTCAACCTGTTAAATAAATGGGTTCAACCTGGGTTGACCCATTTACTTTTACAATGCGTAAAACATGATAGTTATTAAACAACTTATCAAAGGAGCCGACGAGCCGGCGAGAGAAAGAGAAGAGATGGCGCCTGCGAGAGAAAGAGACAACAGTCGTCGAAGGAAGACGAGAGCAGAGACGCTGAAGGAAGACGATAGTACAATGCCAAACGAGAGAGAGCAAACTAGAGTTTTTTTTCTTTTTTGATGGAGACGTTCTAAAATCTAAATGAATCTAGGGTTTTCCTATTTAGGTTCACTTTCTTTAACACTAAAATTTAAAAATTATATTTAAAAATAAAATAAAATATATTAAGTGGGTTAAAATTAGGTTATTAATGGGTTGTAAATATGTTACTAATGGATTGAAAACAACTTACAAACATGTTGTAAATGGGTTGAAAACAGGTTGAAAATAGGTCAGAAATTTCAACCCAACCCAACCCATTTATTAAATAAGTTAGGCGGGTTGACCCATTTAATGGGTTGGGTTCGGGTTGGGTTGGCGGGTTGGGTCACTTTCTGCCACCCCTAATTACAATCAATGATGAATTCTCCAAAATGAGGAAATTGTTGGAAATGAATAATTTTTTTTGGAGATTTTGAGTTTTGCTTTTCCATTTTGAAGAAATTTTGAGGAATTTATTGAATATGCTATCAAGAAGCGACATGAAATTGAGCCATTGTAATCGAGTATCTGGAACCAAGGTCCAAATAAACATTTTTTGTGTTTTTGAGCCTTTAGGGGTTCAAGGAATTCAATTGTCCTAATAGAAGATGATTGAAGAGAAAACGGCAAATTAGATTGACCGTAAAAAAATTATAGATAACATGAGTTTTACACATGTTCATAAAAAAAAACTACAAAAACAAAAACATATCTAAAGTCAACCTATTTCCAACTTGTTTTTACAAGGCTTAAAACATTTTCAAACAACATATAAAATACCGGAAAGGTATAACTTTGCACCAAATCGTCTTCGATAAACACACCAAATCTCACAATATACTAATTTTCAAACCAAATCGTCTTCAATAAACTCACTATTTTGTTGTTATGAATAGTAAAAAAAACAAATTTGGTATATTCTTTGTTTTGTTTTAAGAGCATCTAATAGAATCCCTAAAATTTCTCAAAAATGGAGAATCAAAATCTAAAATCTCCAAAAATATTTACATTCATCTCCAACAAATTCCCCATTTTAGAGAACCCATCATTGATTATAATATTATAATTATCTATTAAAATATTATTTTTTTCTCTAAATATTTAATTTCAAGAAATTTCTACTGGTTGTTTCACATTGTAATCATTTTTGAGTGATCTCCATATTTGGAGAAAAACTCACTTTCTCTCCTACTTTCTCCATTTTGGAGATAGTTTTGGAAAATCTCTTGGAGCAATTTTGTGACTTAAAATCCTCATTTTCTCCATTTTCCCCATTTTGAGGAAATTCTTGAAGATGCTCTAAGAACTTAGATATTGTTTACAGTGATTTATTTGTTCAAAAAACAACACAATAATTTAATTAATTAAAATATGAAAGTCATATGGGTTTTTCTAAATTTTTCCTTTAATAAATTATATTTATATTAACCTTTTTGTTTAAATAAATTTATTTTAATATATCTAACTAATTTAAAAAAAAAATTATTTTTAATAATTATACAATTTAATGACATATTTAATTGGTCATTGTAGTTGCAAATTTGTTTATTTTTTGTCTCCGTGACTAACTATAGTTAAAATAGGGGGAGACTAATGAAACCCTTAAGGTGTGCTTATGGCACCCTAAAGGTGAATGTCATCCTTACACAAATACATTAAATTCCGTGCACACACCTATAAAATGCACTATATTCCGTGTTCACCCCTATATTAAGGGTGTCATTAGCACTCCCCTAAAATAGATTAGTTAATTATTATTTTTCTTTTTTTTTTCTTTTTAAGTTTTATTTGATCATAGAGAAATTATAATTTTAGTCTTTATGGTTTTTTTTTGTCTTTCATATCATTTCATTTTTCATTTTATATATCTTATTATAAAAATTAGTTAATAATAATTTTAACTAAAAATACGCATTTTATTTTATAAGTTATACTTTTATAAAGTTTTATCAGTATCTTTAAAATTAGTTAAGTATTGAATATTTTTTTTGAGTTTCTATTCAATTTATCAGACATATATCTGCAAATTCGTCCACAGTAATCCAAAACAAATTATATTTTAAGTTGGGTTAAAAAATATATCGTTTTTCTTTATTTATGTAAGATGAAAATTAAAATTTATCTTTGTTCATCATATTCAGATATTTAATTTAATTAATTGTTTTTATATGCGTATGAAATAAAAAAACTTTATAATATAATTACTATTGTTTTCAAAATATCAACTAAAGATTATCGTGATGGAAAATAAATAACCAATTAACAGCCACACTAGGGATGAGTTCGGTACCGGACCGGTATCGAACCGAAAATACCGAATCCCGAATATTAAAAAATCTCGGTACCGAACACCGAACCGGTAATAGAAATTCGGTACCGGTACCGGTTCGGTACCGGGATTTTCGGGACTAACACCGTTTGGTACCGTTTTTAGGGACGACTAACTTTTTTACATAACTCAAAATGGTTTTTCTAATTGTAGAGTAAGTGGGGAGGAACTCATTCAACTTGAATTGACCTAAAAAAGATTAAAAAACACCAATAAAAAATAGTTTTTTAATTTTACAATTTGACATCCAAAATATGTAACGATAAGAAAGTGGGCTTCGTTCGTATATATGTATATATACGTATATTTGGTATGTATACAGTGTTACATATATGTCAAAAAAGTGTGGAATATTTGGGTGGAATATTACAAGAAACCGGGTTTTGGAGAAATTACGCAACCGAAATATGAAAAAATGATTGATATTTTGGCAAAAAATTTAAAATATTTAGTGGATTTGGTATAAAAATGAAAGATATAATGTTGGGAAAAAAGGTTTTTTATACCAATCCAAAAAGAAAAGGGTTTTTTTTCAATTTGAAAGTGTCCGTTAATATTACCCGGTTTCGTTCGGGATTTATGGGTACCAGTACCGGTACCGAACCGAAAATACCGAATCCCGAATATGAAAAAATCCCGGTACCGAATACCGAACCGGTAATGCTATTCGGTACCGGTTCGGTATCGGACCGGTTCGGTTTCGGGATTTCGGTCCGTATGCTCATCCCTAAGCCACACAATCTCATATACTTGATCTTTAGTAGTATAAATTATAATTTTATAGTTTTAGTATATAATAATGAAATTGTAATTAGAATAAAATTGTAGAAAATAGAGTTTAATTGTTTTAAAATATAGTTTACACAATTTTATATACATAATTAATTTCATGTTTTAGTATAAAATAATGAAATTATTTGATTGTTAATTGACTATTTATTTATCAATACGATAAATTAATATTTTATTTAAAAAGTAAATAACCTTATTATAATTTTTTAATTTGATATACAATTAAAAAACATTTAAATAAATAAAATATCTGAAAACGATACTTTTATTAATAAACATAGAAGAATTTCACTTTTCATCTTACATAAATAAGAAAAAAAAAATATTTTTAGCACAACTTAAGATATGAAATGTTTTTTTGGGTTCAAAATTTTGAAGAGGTAATTTATAAAATAATCTACGTATTTTTAATGTAATTTTAGTTAAAATTATCATTAATTAATTAATCTAATAAAGGGTATAAAATGAAAAATAAAATAGTAGAAATAACAAAAAACAAACCGCAAAAACTAAAATTGTAATTTACTCTAACATCATATAAAACAAAAAAGGAACACAAAAAAGTTACTAACCTATTTAACTATAGTTAGTTAGAGCCTCAAAAGAGGGATCAAAATAAATAAAATGGCAACTATAATGACCAAAGTTGTCATTAGTTTAAAAGATGGACCAAACTTGATAGTGAGTGACAACCACAAGAACAAAAAATGTAACTTACTCTATACCTTTTTTGCAAAGTTAATAAATAATCAAAACAGTCACTTTTGTGTTTAGCTCAATTTATAATGGAGTGTGGTGGTTTTGTTGAAATACAAAACAAATCATGAGTTTGATCTGACGCTAGCCTATGCTGCTGAATGATCCAAAAAATGTCATGTTATGCAGCTAGCCTATATTTTTCTTAGTTTATGTAATTTATTAAATATTAATAATAAAAAGGTAATATAAAAAGGTATAAAATAAAGTTGGATATCAATAAACTTCATATTTTTTTGTCATTTTTAAACGTTTTGACGAAAACTTTATAATGATATATTTTGTTATTAACTAATAAATCACTTAAATTAATTAAACTAAAGAAAAACTCATTGTGGGTAAATTGATCATTTTACCTGTCATGTCCTACCCGACATTGAACAACTGTTTTTTCTTGTCCTGTCCAGATACGAAACGAAACACACCATATATAAGGTTGTGTTTTTTTATATGGGACGGGATAGGACGAGATAAAACTCGCAGTCCCACGTTTGACACGATATGGGACATGACAAAAACTCATTGTACCATGTATGGTATAACATGGGACACGGACAAGAACCGAAACAAGGTGGACCGCATGAGACAAAAAATGTTTTTTTGTTCCACCAAAATATGTAGAACAAGATGGGACATGAGATGGTTTCACAGACAACCATACCCTAGATTATAGGTCCGCCCTACTTGTCTTCCCAATTCTACACTTAGGCTATGTTTGGCAAACTAGCTGATAAGCTAGCTTATGAGTTATGACTGATAAGTTAGCTGATTACTTATAAGCTAGCTGGTAGCTGATAAGCTAGCTGATGAGCACGTTATGTTTGGCAAAAACTAGCTTATAAGAATGTAAAATGACCAAAAAGGATATCTTGAAAAATAGTCAATTCCAAACATTTCACATTATGATTCAAATAATTTTTCAATAATATAATTAAAATAAATTTCTGATAATATAATATGTTAATTAATATAAACAAAATAGTAAAAAACTAAATAATATAATATGTTAATGGAAAAAATTTAAAATTGATTATTATATACACATAATATAAATTTTGAATTAGTTAAAATAAATTTTAGAAAAATATACATTAATCTATGATTTTAAATAACCATTACATATAATATGAATAACAGTAAAATTGGTCAAACTCACATATCATAATTAATTAATATTTTTCAAAAATATAATTAATAATTAAATTACATATTTTCTTATAATTATTTAGCATATTTTTATTATTTATAAAATAAAATAAGTATGACTTTAATATTTATGTATCTTACATAAATATTTTTAGAATTGTTATATTTGTTTTTTGATATCTAAATATATTGAATAATAATTAAAAAATAATTTATATGATAGTTAATAAAGTTTATAAATAATTACTATTTATTATTAGTGTCTATTGTATAATTAAAATTAATTAATAATGTGTAATTAAAAATAATTTATAATTTATAATTTATGATTTATAATTTATTTTAATTTCTATAAATTAATGTTTATGAATAATTAATATTTATTTAAAATTTACATTTATTTAAAATTAATATTTATTAATAATTAGTATTTATTTATAATTAATAATAGTAGTAAATAAATAAATAATATTAATTAGAAGTATAATCGAAAAAAGTGTCAAAAAACTTCTCATAAGTAGTTTATCGATAAGCTAGGTTATAAGCTGACTTGTAAACTAGCTTATGTGCATACAAACGATTACTTAAAAAATAAGATAGCTTATAAGTCAATTTATAAGCTAACTTATTTTTACGAAAGTATACCTTGGTTCCAAATTCTATCGTCACTCTTTAATCTCTGCAAAACTTGGAACATAATAGGGTGGTGGTGTTGATATATCCACTTCTCTCTATATACTATGTCTACTAATTTATTATAAATAATCATTTTATGTCTCTTCTCTTCTCTATTTTATTGTCGTATGGGTAATTTAGTTACTTTCTCTTTCCTCTATTTTTTTCATTATAACCACTGTTCTAAATAACTCGTTATGACCTCGTTATGGCGCGTTATGGCGTCAAGGCTTGGGGTCGCCGCCGCGTTAACCCCTATGGCTCCACTCTAAGGTTTGGCTTGCATTGTAACGCGTTATGGCTCGTTACGACACATTATGGCACGTTACGATGCGTTAATTTATAAGGTGTGGGGTTATTTTAATATATAATGTACACGATAAATGATAATTATGTACAAGATTTAGGACTTAAATAAACATAAAAAAGAAATTTAAAAAGTAAAACCTTAAATAGGTAAATGCTTAATGACATTTTCGTACACGAAACGTCAAACACAAAGTCTTTGAATATAGGAAAGAGTAGTGAGTAGAGATTCAAGATATTTAATCCCAAATTTGCATTCTTGATATAATTTTCTATAAACTCTATATGTTTGTTATCAATGGTTTTTCATTTTTTTTAATTTTATTACTTTATACGAATTTAGTATGTTCTAAAGTATTCAAAACCCTAACAATACAAGGATGGGTAAGTGTCTATGTGTGTGTGTGTGTATATATATATGCCGTCATAGGGCACGCCTTGAAAAACGTCATGGCCTCGTCGTAACTCCTAAGGCTTGAGGCTTGACCTTGCCGTCACGCCACGCCTTACGCCATTTAGAACCTTGATTATAACCATTATTATTTTAACAATTATTTAGTACAAAATTGTTTTTTTATGTACTCATACAAGTTGAAGACCTCCATGGACAACTAGGAAAATCCTCGGTGGCTTTACAGGACTCGGACCGATAACCTCTTAGGAAATATCTGAAAGACGCAAAGCTTATTACGACAACTTTTGGTTCTAAGAGAGAGCTAGCTATTCTTTATAAACTAGTTGGAACTTGCCCTTTTCTTTATTTATCAAATGGTTGAAACAAACATATTTTTTTTAATTAATTTGGATATCCAACCCGATATGCAAGCAACTCCTAGGGCGACCACCTGTTTTACGGGTAACCCGGAGTAATCACATTTGAACCTCTGTGGTCACAAGAGGATTTTTATTTCTCTTTGGATTCGAACCTGTTACTTCCAAGTACTTTTGACCTTTGAAGCGCAATCTCAAACCAATCGAATACCACCCTTGTGGTTACTTACACCCAATTAGTGGGGACTCTTGAACCCACAACCTAATTGGTCGGGTTCAAGCGACACGGTTAGTACCAATTAGGTTCAAGTCCATTGTCTGAATGATAATCCGATATTAGTCTTTTGACTTGGAAGTTAGCTTATCAAATTATTAGTAACCCACAATTTAAGACAATTCAAACATTATTGATGTTAACCTTTTCGACTATCAAAATGGATTGTTGCATTCATCACTTAAGCAAAATTTATAGCCATCTCATGACCATTGTGATGATGAAAGGTGTTGCAAATCTCGGCAACTTAAGCAAGTAACCTTTCCCGACCAGTTTACACACACCTCAATTAATACCACGAAGCCTCTGAAGTTAACAGTCAGAAAAACTTCCACTTTCACTTGCTCTTAGGGTTTGGGACTCAAACCAGTGACTACTAAAAACCCCGATGGTGTTATATGTTACTAACAAGGGTAATTAATGTAACTCATTTTCAAATTCTTTTAAATGTCACAACAAAACATCGAAATTAAAACAAGAAAATCCCCAAGGTACGACGAATTGAGGAAACAATTAGGTATTTATGTTTATTGATATTCTAAGGTATTTATACAACAGTATAACTGTAAATTCATAATCACGTATACAACAAGTTGTTCATCAACCAAAAAAACCGAACAAAAGTATATGGGAAGTGGGAAACCGTGATCAACCAACAAATTACACGAGCAAAAGCCACCATGTTGGTCGGGTCCAATAGCGAATATGGGGAAAGAATGAGGAATGAAATGAAGAAAGGTTTATTTGGTCCTCTTCTTGGCTTCACTATACAAAATCACCCCAAGCACCGTCAGCAAGTAACCGAGCATCCCAGTTACCGAAACTGGATTCTTAAATATCAAAATCGATATCACAACTGCAACCGCTCCTTTTGCGTTTCCTAGGACCTGGTACAAAGATTGCACAACAACATTAAAATTGCACAAACATTTCTATGACAAAATTTCGAAATTATTCATATATTTTCCTAATTTTCTTAAAAACATATATATATATATATACATATCACATAAAAATAATATTTTTACTTCTATTTCAGTATTCGAACCTAATAACTACTACTAACAACAACTGAAGAACAATTATTTTGGCGTTTGGATGAACTGAAATCTGATTAGCATGTTTAGCTTCAAGAAGAAAGTTAATTTGCATAAACCCATGGAAATCACTCCCATTTCTTGCTGATCCTTCGACTCGCAAAATCTTTATAAGGACTTCTTCTGTAGCTTATATAAATTCTCCTTTTGGTAAAAAATAAAAAATCAATCTTTATGCATAAAAAATATGAAGCTCAATTGGTTTTTGAACCTGTCATTTTTAATCTAATCATCTCTTACATCTATATCTATCTTTATGCATATAAATCACGTTTAGGAACTCTTCAAAGTAAGTTCCATTAAAACACATTCTTATTAAAAAAAATCCTAAATTGTTAGAAAAAATGTTGATGAAAACAATTAGGTTGAGAGCTGGCTAATTAAATTAAAAATATTACATATAGAAAACATTTATATATATATATATATATATATTAAGAAAGGGAACTTTTCTTTGAACTACAATTTTTTAAATGCTGTTTAATGTCAACGACAAAGATAGAAACGGGAGTAAAAAAGTTCCATAGTTTTCTTCACTCTTTTCGAGTTCAACTGATTAATAGTAGGGTTTCTAGGGCATTGAAGAACCATGCCTATAATAAAAATGTTACACTTTTTGTTAGTCGCGCTTATTATTTTTGCTAACATCAATTATAAGGCATCAGGAGAGAGATTCTCTGGAAATTTAAACAAAAAAATAATTCTCTTGAATTTGAAGACCTTAAGAAATGACAAAAGAGGACACACAGCAGTTAACAAACGCAAACTAAAGGGTCAAATGCAGATGAAAGTAAGGGTTTTTATTTGTGGATCTTGAATATTTTGGGATTAATCTTTGAAGCAGCAAATTGCCAATGAAATGAGCCAAGTTTTTCGATAAACGATGGACGACGACATGTGGCCAGTAGCAGAAATGGTGATATGTGAGTGGTGGGTTTAAAGATGAATTCGGGGATGTTTGTTTACCTCTTAACTGTTCCATTAAAAGACCACCTCTAAATCGTTAAGAGGTGAATCCTGTTCGGTAAAAAATAAGTCTGCCTGCCTCTTAATGGTTCCAATACCCTCTGAATCATTTTGTATGTTGGACCTTCCTTAAGCATTAAGAGGCCTAATTACATCTTGAACAATTACCGAACAATTACATTTCATTTTGCACTATACCAAAAGAGCCTCTTAATCATGCTAATCACTTAAATCATTCTGCACCAAACCATTCAGCAACTACCAAACAACCCTGAAGATCTGTGGATTGTTAAAACTTAATGTATTATTTAGGGTAAGAACTAACTTATTACAATTGTTCATGTGGCAACTATAAACGCAAAGGAAACCCTAATGAACCTAGACTCTATACATGATCATATATGTAGTACAAGTAGAGAAACATAGATTATAACTAACATGTACAAAAGCCACAATTTAGTGTGAATTGTCTCACTTCGGACATAAGGATACCAGGGAAAGTTGAAATTCTGGGTAGGAAGTTATCTCTTTGGATCCAAGTGGCTACCATGTTTTTTTTCTTTTGCATTGTTTGATGTACCATGTAGTTTTTTAGTTAATAAGCCCATTCTGAAAAATGAATAACTGATGGTTAAGCTGCTATTTAATCTAAATAAATATGAATCCCAAAGTCTGAAATCCGAAGTCCAAAGGGTATTCATGCATTTCTCAATGGAAAAAACTACCACTAATGTTTATATTGTCCTTTGGCAAATGATCCTTATAGCACTAAAAATATAGTTGGTCTTCTCATATATGCCACTACCGATCAACATATCCCTCAACAATGATACATGGCCCTTCCCTTCTAATATTGCATCATCCTTCATTTCTAATTAGATACTAGAGAAAACCCAAAGTTTATGGCTGACTGATATGGTTCATCGTCATTTAGCTATGGAATTTATTTTTCTCATTGTTGGCATATGTATAGAACTAATTTTGGCATTGGGCACACTATGAAAGATCTTTTAGATACACATATCCCTCCGGGAGAGCAATTGGGTTCTTAATTTAAAAAGAAATAATCTACCAGCTGAGTTTCTGTCATCTATGATCTAAATTTCCTGTGTTGTTATTCATTTACCATAAAATACTCTTTTGGTTGTATCATAGTAGCAATTTGCTTGATATTGGTATTCATCCTGCTTTATCATAATCCAAGTGATCTAATCATGGCCTATGGGCGCAACAGTTCTTCATGCGTAGAACAACTATTCAGTAGAAAGAGGTTTTGCTCAAAGGCTGACATAGAAGAGAAGAGTTTCGGCATTCAAATGGTCTCTTATCTCCAACTGAAATGTTTGAAATAAAAGGAGTGCCACTTATTTATCTAGTAGTACAAAGCTTAATCAACATAAATATTTATTAAGATAATGGCTAAAACCCAACGATACAAGAGCCTGAACATGGCATGCATTGAAAACAACCAAAACCAGCATAACCAAAGTGCTTAGAGCTTTAATTGTGAAAAAGAATCTTACCCATATAGAAAATTACTTACCAGCATGTTAAATATTTAAACTTTCCAGTAAATCTACTTCCAACAAAGCAATGAAACATGAACATGGAAACTAAATATATTTATAAGCAAGTGGGAATACCTGGAGGGTTAAAGCACTTGTGTGTTTGGTAACCAAGAAATTCGTCAAGTTGACAAGATATGCTAAAGCAGAATTGAAGAGTAGATACCAAACAATGTTGACATCTTTTCTGGCAAGAGCTATTGTAATGCCAACCACATTATCTTCCATTAACAATGTTGCTGGAAGCAAGATCACAACAGCTACTGGTGCCATGTAGAGCAATAGATTCATGGAATTCAGCTTTTCTCTGTTATAAAAAGATAAAATCCATGCAGAGTATGTTGTTGATAATTGATCAGATTCTGGTAAGATATATCAAGTCAACATAAATGGAGAATTAAGAATCTGAGAGAGTGAAATTACCCTTCTGAGGAAAGCAAAATCCCTTGAAGCACCGACTTTAATGCTCTTGCAGCTGTAGCACCAAGACACATAATAAACCCAAATAAATGGAAACTTGGTTCACCCTGCAACAAAATATATATATATATATATGCACATTTAGTATGCATTCAGCCATACACAAAGCTAACAACAAAAGAAGAATATACCATGAAGTATAGTAGTCACAAATCATGAAATTGTAGATAGACCAACATGTTTTAAAGTAACCATGTAATGATTTCACATAATTATTCAGCCCCATTGCAACATAAATATGTAATGTGAACACCAATTTGTAGTTGGTACAAACACAAAGATAATAGAGCTTTCATATGATGTTGGCATGAGTTTTTTCTACTACTATATACCATTGAATTTGAATCTCTTTGTGATGGAAGGCTTACATACAACATTGGGGAGCCTAACATATTGAATCAACACCTATTGCATATATGCATATGAAGTAATTGTATATATAATGCCATGATTTCACTTACCATTTCATCATATTAGTCTCCTTTTCCCAAAATGATGGATAACATGCCAATACTAGAAGTCCTTTTTTCAAAATACCAAGTTCAAAATTGAATGAAATTTGATTAATTACAAAATCTATAGACTATAACTTACCTTTACAATGGCTAAATGAATACATAAGGATAGTAAATGATACCAATTTAACAATTCACTTGAAAAGATCAAAGATACATAATCTATTTCTACAATTATGTGTGAAAGCATCGAAATGGGAACAAAATGGAAATTGAAAGCATGAATGAATGAAATCAGAGATCTTACCCCACTAGCAATAACAACACCGGTGACGACAGGGATGAGAGTTACATAGGTCAACCATGCCTCCCTTTTCATAGTCATAACATACGCAAATACCGCAGTGAAAAAGGGCGTGGTGGCTCCAACGGCCTGCGTAAAGGAAACCGGCAAATACCTAAGCGACACATTCCCACTAACCACCGACGCACAGAACACCAGACTGAGTGCCGAGATCTTGAGAAACTGAACCCTAGACCTAAGAGTCTGAAGAGGAACCATCTTCATCCAAACAATGGCAATGTAACTGAGCAAAGAACAAGCTGTCATGTGACACATGGTGAGGAAGATCGGGTACTTGAATCCATAGTTGCTTAGCAAGTATTTGTTGAGTAAGAGTACTCCAATGTTGGATGTGTACCATGATGAGACGAGTCCGATCGTAAACCACTGGCCGGTGCTTGCCTTCATTAATGAAATTGAAAATTGAAGGGTGGGTGGGTTTACATGGGGATTTAGGGAAAATGATGGAGATCTGGATGAGGGTTTTAGATGGATCTGAATTTAAAAGTCAATTGGTTTGTGAGAGAGAAACAAGAGAGAAAAAAGGGGGGTTTGAAGAGGGCGCGAGGTTGACGTGGTAACGGTAAGAAAGAGAGAGAGAGAGAGATTCTGCTTCTCTTCCTTGTAAACTCATCAAAAATGCTTTTTCTTTTCTTTTCTAGATAACAGATAACAAAATGGGAAAGAAAGAACAGAGAGTATGTATTCTTATTGTACTCATAGATGTTTATTTTTTACCAATAATAATTGGGGTTCATGTTAGACTCAAACAACCGTAAAAAAAAATAAAAAATTGCAGAACACGTTGGTAATACAGGTAGCGTTTGGTATGTAAATATGATTGAACAGTATAGGACGGGACAGAACTGGACAGGACAAGAGAATGAGACAGGACTGGACTAGACATGACAGAACAAGTGTATGTTTGGTACACCTAGGACTAGACAAGACATGACAGAACTAAACAAGTTGTCATATAAGTTATTTGACGATTTTATATATTATATAATAGTTATAATTACACACAAAAATAAATAATTTAATAATTTAATTTATAAGCATTTTTACTCAACTTTCATATATATATATATATATATAGGGGAGGGATCAAATGGAAACCACCCTTCCTTAAAGGGACAAATGAACAAATTGTGGACCACATATAATGTGGGTCTCACATGATATTAAATCATTTATGATTTAATATTAAATCATATTAAATCATAAATGATTTAATATTATGTGGGACCCACATCATATGTGATCCACAATTGTCCTTTTATTCCTTCAAAAATATAAAGTTCTCATTTGAACCTTCCTTTATATATATATATATATAGAGAGAGAGAGAGAGAGAGGAAAGTTCAAATGTGAACCTATCTTTGGTTGTGAACCTAAGGACATATCTCAGCCCTTGATCTGAGCCAAATTGAAGCCGTTCTTTAAATGTGGCTTGAGGGGTAAATTAGGCAAGTTTATCACTCCCGCTTAATTCTCTCATCCTTTGTTAATCGAAATTTTCTTTGTAAATCGAACTCTCTCTGGAAATCGAATTCTTCTCTGTTAATCGTATTCATTGCTGTGAATAACTTTAGTAATCGGATTTTCGATTTCTGAAACTAAATTGTTAATTCTGTTTTTTCAATGGAGCCTGCTTCTTCATCAGGAACAATGTTATGCTTATATTCAGACTGAATATAAACTACAATTATACAAACACATAATTTTAGCTCATATTCAGACTGAATATAAGCTAAAATAATACAAACCCATAATTGTAGCTTATATTCAGACTGAATATAAACATGACATTGTGATATCACAATGTTATGCTTATATTCAGACTGAATATAAGCTACAATTATACAAACACATAATTTTAGCTTATATTCAGACTGAATATAAACATGACATTGTGATACTAAAATGTTATGCTTATATTCAGACTGAATATAAGCTACAATTATACAAACCCATAATTGTAACTTATATTCAGACTGAATATAAGCATAACATTTTATGCTTATATTCAGACTGAATATAAAATACAATTATACAAACACATAATTTTAGCTTATATTCAGTCTGAATATAAGCATAACATTTTATGCTTATATTCAGACTGAATATAAAATACAATTATACAAACACATAATTTTAGCTTATATTCAGACTGAATATAAGCTACAATTATACAAACTCATAATTGTAGCTTATATTCAGACTGAATATATACTACAATTATTCAAACACATAATTTTACCTTATATTCAGACTGAATATAAGCTACAATTCTGTAGGAAATAAGTTGCTTAGTGACGACGACGATGAACTGATTTATGTCGAAATTGTTAGTTGGTGACGACGACAATGAAGAGATTGATGGCGAAATCGTTGTTTGGGGACGACGAAGATGAAGAAATTGACGATGTTATATTTACGATGCTGCCCCTACGCGCTAATTATTATTTAAGCCATGACTCGAGTTTTCCACTTATTTACAAAAATACCACCGTACGTTTTGTGCATTGATTTTTTGATCTGATTTTAAATGGATGGTTGAAATGCATCCTCATGTTCACAATCAAAGATAGGTTCACATTTGAACCCACCCCTATATATATATATATATATATATATATATATATATATATATATATATCAGATACATATATATTAGTATGAAATTTGAATGGGAATTTTGTTATAATTGATTATAGTTTGAAAAACCCGATTCACACAAATAAGAAATTATGTTTTATTCTGATGGTAGTACTAGTGGCGGCGATGGGCGGTGGTGATAAGTGACCGATGTTGATTATAGATGACTTAAGATGGTCGTGGTGGTGGTGAGGTGGCCACAGTGGTGCTGGTGGAGATGGACGGTGGTTGTCGGTGGCCAACGATGGTTGTGGAGGTGGTAGAGAAGGTTGGTGTAGTAGAAGAGGAGGTGGAGGTGGCCAACGGTGGTAATGGTGGTGGCGATGGATGGTGGTTGCGAAGGAAGTGAAGATAGTAAATAACAGTGACGGTGGTGGTCGGCAGTGGTGGTGGTTATTGTGGAGGTGAGGTGGCCATGGTGGTGGTGGTAGCGATGAACAATGGTGGTTGGTGGCCGATTGTGGTTGTAGACGTAGTGGAGGAGGTTGTTGTTCTAGAGGAGAAGGTAGAGGTGGACAACGGTGGTGGTGGTAGTGGCAATGGATGATGGTGGTTGGTGGCCGACTATGGCTACCGGCGGTCGTCGGCGGTATCGACGGTCGTGACTAGCGGTGTTGACCATTAAAACAAGTACCTTAATTTTCTGTCACATTCTTGTCCCATCTTGTTCCACCTATTTTGGTGGAACAAGAAAAAGCCTTTTTTGTCCCACCCTGTCCCACATAGTCCCAGTTATGTCCCTGTCCCATGTCGCGCCAAACGTGGGACAGTGAATTCCTGTCCTGTCCCATGTTGCACCAAACGTGGGACAGTGAGTTCTGTCCCGTCCTATCCCATGTACCAAATGCACCCACAAGTAATTTGTAAGCAATTTGTATCAAGAAACAACTTCAATTATTTGTATGCATATGTCCATATCGTCCAGATGAATAGTTACCAGGGTGTTCCTCATTTTTCATCCGATTTTCATGATTCTCATATTCTTTTTTATTATTTCTAAATCTCTCTCTCTCTCTCCCTCCCTCTCTCTCTCTCTCTCTCTCTCTATATATATATATACTTGGGATCACGTGAGACCTGTAAAATCACAATTCTATGCTTGAAACTTTACGACAAAATACTGTGAAGGTAACTTTCAAAGTGTTTTTGCTGTGAAGGTTTGGATTTTTTTTACCTTCACAGTGTTTTGTTGTGAAGTTTCAAGTGTAAAAATGTGGTCTCACGAAAGCCCATAGGGGATAAATCAAATAAAAATCACAAAAATGTTACAAACTCGTGAAAACCAATATAAAAATAATTTTTTTTCATCATTTATTTTTATCAAATGTTAAGATTTAAGATATTATCTCACATATATTTTTTTTGTAACGTGAAACTTTCAACTGTATTTATTTCACCATAGAATATTTTTTATGCGTATTTTTCGTTTCATTAGGTGAATCCAAAAAAAATTACATGTAATTATTTCATAAGGTAAACACAAACATATGTTGAATAATATCTTAAATTATAGGTTTCTATGGAAAAAAAATATCATGTAAAAAATATTTTTATATCGGTTTTCACGAGTTTGTAATTTTGTTGTGGTTTTTATTTTTTTATCGCCTATATATATGGGGGATTTCAAATACAAACCACGTCAATTCGTACAACCCGTATGATTCATTGTTTAATTGAATACAATTGATTCATGAAAGTGTTTAATATGATGAAATTGTTTCATATAATTTTTTTCTTCATGAAATTATTTTTGTTTCTACTTGAATGAAATTGTTTCATGAAATTCTCATTTTGATGAAATGTGTTCCATATATTATTGATTAATCAACCCCCATGTATTAAGAAAAAGTGAAAAAAATGATTGGTTGAATGTGCTTTGTACGAATTAACGTGGTTTGTAACGGAACTCAACCATATATATATAGATAGAGAGGCCGGTTCAAATACAAACCAGTTGAAGGGTACAAATTATACAAACTAGTTCAAATCAATATACAAATAATTTTTTTCATGATTTTTTTTCATCAAATGCTATGATTTAAAATATTATTGCACATATGTTTGTTTCATCTTGTGAAAAAATTATATGTGAAACTTTTACATTATTAAACAAATACACGTGAAATTTTTTCGTAAAAAATATATATGAGAAACTTTCAACTTATGAAAACAAATACATGTGAAACTTTTACATTACGAAGCACACATATTATGTAATAATATCTTAAATCATAACATTTGATAAAAAAAATCATGAAAAAAATTATTTTTATATTGATTTGAGCTAGTTTGTATAGTTTGTACCATTCGATTGGTTTGTATTTGAACTTCCCTATATATATGTTATATATATAGGGGAGATATCCATTATAAATCGGTCAATTTGTACAAACCGTACAAACTCTTTTCAACCAATCATTTTATTTAAAAAATCACTTTTTTTAATTATTAGGGTTGATTAGTCCATAATGTATGAAAAAATTTCATCAAAAATACATGAAGACTGGTTAATCAAGAATATATGAAACAAGTTTCATCAAAATGAGAAATACATGAAACAATTTCATTTTCATATAGAAACATAAATATATGAAATAATTTCATAAAGAAAATAATTATATGAAATAATTTTATTTAATAAAACAATGAAACCATAAAGTGTATACGGTTTATATGAATTGTTTGATTTGTATTTGAAATCCAATATATATATATATATATATATAAAGGAAAGTTCAAATGTGAACTCATTTTTGGTTATGAACGTGAGGACGAATCTCAGCCACTTATCCGGTCAATAAATGCGGCTTTGACCTGGTTCCCCTCCTTTAATAATCTCCACCCTCCCATGAATCGCGTCCACCATAACCGAAGATGTGTGGCTGAGATTCGTCCTCACGTTCACAACCAAAAATGAGTTCACATTTAAACCTAACCCTATATATATATATATATATATATATATATATATATAACGCACGCACATTTGGAACCCAAAATTTAAAACATGGGGATCGCTTCACAACTGCCCCCGTGTTCTTTTTCAAGATGAATATATTGTTGACGAATATGGAGGTGTTATCCACCATGAATCACACATTCATGATGAATCAAATATTCATGGTGAATAACACGTCTACATTCCTGATGAATGTCACTTGTCGTATTATAAAATTCTCTAGTTTCTAATCAATTTTAGATTTCTAAGATAGCCCCTCTTTATATTGCTATAGAGGTTGCCTATTGGCCAATGACATTACCATGTTTTTTCTTGTCTTCCCCCTTTTGAACTTTTTTTTTAATTTAAAAAGCTCACTAAGATTGCCATAATGTAACTATGGTTTATGATATAGGAGGTTTCATATTTTGCAAAATCACACAAATTCCCAATTTTTTTAATCTTAATCTCTCTGCTCCTAACGATAAAGTTTATATGAATTGAGAAGAACAAACCATTGGGAAATAAACTTTCTTGTGTTGGAACTTCTATTATTGATAAATCTAGTGCCACAATTAGTATGATTGAGGAAACTGACCAAACAGAAACACATTATTTTCATACTGATTCTCATGATGATTTAAATTGTCTTTCATTCCAAGGCCTAACTTGTATACATGCGCTTTCATATCCTAGCCGCACTTAAAAGCCGAGTACTCTACCGTTGAGTTAGCAACCCAATAAAACTACCGACTTGGCTACTTGAAATTATTCTCTTGCAATGAATTGAAATTCTATTGATAAAATCATAGAATTTTCCTTAGCGATCCTTGTCCAAAAGGTTACTTCACAAGAGTTTGACTCCTCGTACAACTAACACGATTGATTTACAAAACAACTGACATTATATAATTCAAATATATTTGGACTTAACAATATATTGGATATATTTGTCCTTAAAAAAGTCTTCATGATAATATTCTTATAACGAGAAACGGGTCAAATCACTTTAACTTCTGGTGGTGCATTACAACAACGCAGCCAAATAAAATTTAGGATGCAGTCAAAAGAAATAGATTCCGAACTTGGGGTATACCCTCCAACCATTCCTGTTGTTGGCAGGATTCTGACGAAATCAGAAGGAATTGGAATACTCAATTCCATTGATCAAATTTCATGCTAGGGTTTGCCTTACATATAAGAACGGAATTAAATTCCACACATTCCACTGTTTACGGATTTAGTCATTCCATCACAAAAGAAGCGAAATTAAATTCAATTATATTCCTTACCATTTTCTTAAAAAGACAAAATTACCCCTATTAAACCCTAATTGTAATACATACCATTTTCTTAAAAAGACAAAATTACCCCATTAAACCCTAATTGTAATACGCAGATGTTTTGGAGCCAGATATAAACCACCAAACGAACGGGCCGATAATAATAATACTAAAAAAATCGACCTCAAAGAGGCTGCATTCCATTCTTGAGTTTACAACTGATGTGGGATGGTTGATATTTACAAGTACGATAAGATTCGGATGTGTGTGTATATAGATATATATATATATATATGTATCTACAATCTTCATATATGTGGAAACTTTTATAAACCGAACCATCACAAAACAAACAAGACCATAGTCATACAAATGGAGCTTTTCTGCATTAATAAGATTTTAAAAATCGCTTCACCTTCATGGTATTCCAACTAGATGAAAGTGGTCGGGCATATCACATCTCCATATCTGCAGACTGCAAGCTGGCTGGAAAACGATCAATTAGATATAAAAAATGATTCGAATTCTGAAGGAAAACTGTCTAAATCAATATAATTTCTGGAGGATGGTAACACTGGTTGGTATAATTTGTTCTAGTTAAGAAAAGGAAGTGATTAAAGATTGTAGAATAAATTTTTTATCAACTGTAACCTGCCACTTGCCATTAAACCAAAGTTCTAAATAGCATGGCGATGAGGTCAAGGCAGCAAGTCTATATATAAATACATACATACATACATACATATATATAGAGCCAGGTTCAAGGGAAAACCTCAAAAAAAAGAAAACTGGAGAGCACTCCGGGAGCTCTCTATCTGGACGGTATGCACAAATGCATACTAGTAATTTGTAACATGCATTCGTGCATAGGAAAAAAAACAGCTTCAATCGCTTGTATGTGCATACCATCCAGATGGAGGGCTCCCAGGACGTTCTTCAGTTTTCTCTTTTTTTGAGATTTTCTCCTGAACCTCCCTCTATATAGGGTCAGGTAGGTTCAGGTGAAAACCTCAAAAAGAAAAAACTGAAGAACAAACTTGGAGCTCTCCAACCGGACGGTATGCACAAATGCATACTGGTAATTTGTAACATGCATTTGTACATATGCACTAATGCATATAGAAAAAAAAAACAGCTTCAATCGCTTGTGTGCACAAATGCATACCGTCCAGATGGAGGGCTCCCAAGGCGTTCTTCAGTTTTTTTTTTGTTGAGGTTTTCCCCTGAACCTCCCTCTCTCTCTCTCTCTCTATATATATATATATATGCAAAATGCAACAAACCACTTGAGATAAAAAGGAAAAAAAACAGTTCTTACCAATTTTCTATCTGGGTCAAAAGACAGATACTGAAATGATATCAACTGCCATACATCTTTCTCTTCCTACACATACCAAGATTAGCACAAACACACACACAACGTTGAGAAACCAAAATAATAAAAACTAAAACTAAAACAATAACACAATCTAGTTAGTTAAGGAGGAAATGAGTACTTTTCTACAGCTTGATTGGCTTGTGAAGCTGCAAATTGGGCAAGCCGATATACTTCACTAAAGTTTCTTTCAGCCATGGCCTCTTTATCAAATATAGCATCAGATAACACAACTGAAGATGCTCCCTTAGCAATATATTCACCCACTGAATCTGTAAGCATTAACCAACTTCACAAGTTATGTCTTTTAAGCTTCAGAATCTTTACTTGTATAACAAGTTTATTTATTTAGTTTAAATCTAATTAATTGGAAGTAATTAAGAACCTACCAGTTGTTATTCCTTGAGATGCAACCATAGGAATATGAGAAAAAGGCTTCTTCAAAGTAGCTATGTACCCAACACCACCAACTGCTGAAACAGGATATATCTATCACAAACACAAATAATCATTAATAATCCATATATTTTTAACTAAATATAATTTATATGATTGAAACTAACCTTCACAATTTTGGCACCAGCATTATATGATGACAGTATCTGTAGAATTAGAAACTACTTTTGTGAGCTGAATTTGAATTTAAGAATATATAGTAGAAGCAAAAAGATAATAAGTCGTACAAATTATACTTGAGGAAACTCCACTAAATGGCTTAGTACTGTTAAATTGGGGCTGTTTGTTTACCTCTTAACAGTTCCATTAAGAGGCAGACTCTGAATCGCTAAGAGGTGAATTGTGTTTGACAAAAAATTAGTCTGCCTCTTAATGGTTCCAAAACCCTCTGAACCATTTTGTATCCTGGACCTCCCTTAACCATTAAGAGTCCTAATTACATTCTAAACAATTACCAAACAATTATATTTCATTTTGATAAGAGCCTCTTAATCATTCTGACCACTTAATCATTCTGCACCAAACTATTCAGCAACTGCCAAACAGCCAACATGATGACAATAAATATAATTGCATATTTTACTTCTGTTGGGGTCATCACACCAGGTATATATAGCAAATCGTCATTTTCTTGCTCCAGAATGCCCTGCAAAAAATTTACTGAGAAATTAAACAAAATTGTCCCTGTTATTGAAAAATATCACCTCCTCATTCCCAAAAAATGTATTTGACTTGGCCACAATGTAGATCATTTATATACAAACTATCCATACATATATATATATATATATATATTTGTTTCATTATAATAGGATATTTGTAATTACATTTCTATCTCAGGTGATCCTGATGCCTTCTTTTTCAGTAGATGGCATTTGAATAAAAGGACAAAGCATTTCATGTTTGAAGGGAACAAGCCAAAGCACTTAACAGAACCCGTTGCCGGCTTTCAAGTCAAAGTTAAAGTTCTTTTAGCTAATACAGTGAGCAAGGCCATTCCAATCTTTTTGGAGGCCCATGTTACACTTGTACCAAAATAAAAATATAAAAGCTCACACCATATATTCTATTAAAAAGTCTTTCAAATTAAAACAATAAACATGTCTTAAAACGACAAAGTAACATATAAACTTCACTTAAATAGAATCTAACACTGTTCCAAACAAAATCTTTAATCAATTCTTCATAATCAACTTTCTCTAATAAGCCATTAAATTGGGTGAGCTCACACACAAAAGGGTTGGTCAGGCGGTACCCGCCTACCCAGGTTATTGGTAGGGCCCAACCTCAGTGGAGGTCAAGAGTTGCCTCACTAAAGGTGAGGAGTGTTTAGTATGTGTGAGTTTTGTGGTATATAAAATAGTATGTACTTTGAAAAAAAGAACATCTTTTTGGTGATAAAAGGAAAAGTAAAGAAAAAATAGTTTTTTTGAAAGAGATGAACTCTTTCTTAGGTTATGTAAGAAATAATAATATGGAATCCTTTGTCATGCCTTTACGATTGCAGGACTCATGACAAATTTTGCTCCTGCATCTTTGGCATTTTCAGCATCTTCAGTTTTCATAACAGTGCCAACCTGCAATGTTGTAGAGCATTAAGATAGGATAAGAATTTACTGATGAATGTGTATTAATCCCTATAGACAGTCTTGTATAAGGACCAAGAATCTTACCCGGTAAGAGGCATAGCAAACACTGAGAATCTTACCAGGTAGGTAAGGGAGAAGACTCTTACCCAGTTAGCACTTAACACGTAAGAGATGCTTTACCAACAATCCGTTTTGATACCAGAGAATGTTACACGATAAGGTGAGGGTGATGACTCTTGATGAAGTCCATAAGAGTTAGGCCCTGTTTGTTTTTTCAATTTTATCTCTTAACGACCACTTATTACTTATTCATTCAGACGTTTTTAAATTCAGACCATTTGTTTTTTTTTTAAGATCCTCTTAAATCTGGAAATCGTCTGGAAAAAAAGTGGTAACCTCACCACTTAATTCCTCTTATTTGCATAAACCTGCATTGTTAGGGATTTATAAATCAATGACTAATTAAGATTTCAGACTTCAGACGTAAAAACAAGCAGTCTAACTGATTCCCATTTAAGACTTCAGCACCACATCTCATAAATCAGAAGTGAAATTAGACTTCAGCACCTCTTAAAAAACAAACGCTACCTTATACTAACCATTGTAACATATCATGATTATAAGATCTAGTAAATGGATGTCAACTTTCCTTAGCAGAAAGTTAATTGAGAAGTGTATATGATATAACCTGAAGGTTTTGTCGGACATGAGAAGTCTCATAAGGTATGCAAGTTGCAATGATCCATTTATAGATTGAAGTAAACTTTAAGAAGTTGAAATCATAGTTTTGATGAAGCAATCAAATGTTGGCATATGAAAGCCATACATGCAACAATAAATAACCATATTCCTGGAAAATTCCATACTAAACAAGATAGGATGTGTTTTTCAAAAGAAGTTCTTAACGGGCAACAATCTTTGATGATGTATTTGAACCAAAGCAACGATCTTCCAAATGTTGCCTCCACGATATTCAAGCAAAGGAAGTGAATCCCTATCCACATCACACAAGAACGAAGGAGTTGTCTTCTCCCTTGAGTTGCTAGACCCAAAGCTTGAGAGCAACCATGAGTTTAGAATAGAGAAAGGTAAACTAGGGTCTTTTTTTCTCAAAGCAAGGGTTTTATTAAATACCCCCAAAATAAAACCTTTACTTATTAGGAGAGTTCCCATCATATGAACAACTCTTCCATGTGTGATGATATTAATAATTAGACATTTTAATTATTCGATTTCCTTAATTTGATTATACGTGTGACCCATTAACACTTTTTCACGAGTCCTAAACTGGTGAACACTCTTATCCTTAACCCTGAGATGTACATTGGGACTTAAAGCATAAAGAGTGTTATACTTTAATATAGTCTAATGTTACCCTTAACCGGGTAATCATAAGGGTTATATTGGGTATAACATGAATTATGTATAAGTCGTGTACATACAACATGGAATTTGCTCCTCTCAAGATGAGAGATATTTATGGGGCCCTCGATGACATAGTTTGATTTACATGGCCATGGACAAGTGGATTAGTTGAACAACACTTGTATTAATCAAAATATGTTGGGACCGAGAAACACAATTTTGAACTATAAAGGATGAGATAGATCTATGCTTTAAGTTCAAAACAAAATATCATGAAGCAAAAGGATAATGAATGATTCTACCATATGATTGATCGGATCAATCAGATTGCTTAAAAGCACATTTACATTAAGATTTCTAAATTAATTGCAACCTAAAATTATTTTAGATTCTTTTTAATCGTCATTAGATTCGGCTATGGGTTTTAAGTTTTAGAAAAGTTTTCTAAATTAATTGTAACCTAAAATTATTTTCCCTTGCATTTAAAAGGTTAGAAAATCGTTTTTTTGGGACTACGCGCAAACCCTTTTTTTGAGGAAAAAACAGACCTTAGCTTACATCTCTGCTCACGGTCGTTCTCTCTCAAACTTTGAGTCTAGCAACTCAAGGGAAAAGAAGACAATTCCTCCATTTTGTGTGAGCATAAATGATATTTGGTTCATTTGCATGGGCACATTGTTGCTTTGATTCATATATGACATCAGAGGTTGCTGCTAGCTAAGGTATAATTTCGGAACACCCATCCTACCCGATTCCCAATGGATTTTTGAAGGAATATGCTTATTTTCCGTTGCATCTATGGTTCCCATTTTCTAAACGGAAGACCAGTTTGGACTCTTGTCCTACATGGTCCAACTACGTCCACCTGCACCTGAGCATCCTTATTTATGCAACTTCTAACTTTCTCTCATGTGCCTTCTCATTGCCCAACACTCCGACCCATATAACATAGTTGGTCTAACATCTACCTGTAGAATTTCCTTTTCAATTTTAGGACTCTCTCGTCCCACAAAAATTGTCGTGGCAACTCTTCCCTTTAACCACCTTGCCTTCATTGTGTAACATCCAAGGTTTTAAAAAGCGGAATCGAGACTCAAAGCGTTCTCTCTCGACAAGGCGAGGCGTAAGCCTCGAGGCGATCTGAGGTGTAAGCCCCAAGGCAGAAATATATATATATAGATATATGTAGGATTTTTTTTCTATGCATCAATGCATATATATGCATCAATGCATATATATGCATTAGTGCATATGCACAAATGCATACAAGCGATTGGAGCTCTTTTTTTCTATGCATCAATGCATATATATGCATTAGTACATATGCACAAATGCATGTTAGGGCATACTGTCCAGATGGAGGCCTCCCAGGGTGTTCTTCAGTTTTCTCTTTTTTTGGCGTTTTCCCCTTGAACCTGACCCTACATATATATATATATATACTATAAATATATAATACACAAATATATATAAATAATTATATATATACATTATATTGTAATATATATATATGTATATTATATAGTTATAATATATTCCATAAAAAGATATATTGTAATAAATAAAATATAGTATAATGTATTCTATAAAAAAATAGTATTATAATATAATCTACAAAAAAAGATATAGTACAATATATATACATATATTTTATTATTATATGGTTTAAAATATATATACACACCGAGTAATAATATATATAGATATATGTGTTAATCAGAGAGGGTTGAGGTCTATTGAGAGAGAAGGAGGCGTTGTACATTGTTGACTGGAGCGCTATTAAGAGGTCTATGAGAGAGGGAGGTAGATAGTAGTTGTACTTCTTTGACCTTAGAAAGTGTTTTGACTGTGAGTCTGTGAGCTCAGATGTTTGTTTAGTTTAAGAAATTGTATTTACCCTGTGGATCGAGGAGAACTCGGGCTGTTACGTGATCTTGCCATTTGAGTTCAAAATGTTGGAAATAACTAACAATGAGATCATGGGGTTTTAGCAATTTGTTGACAGCTGGAAGACTCAAAGACAAAAATGCTAGTTTAACCTCTTGATTTGTAAATCTTTTGTTAATAAAGAAAGAATCTTTCGAGCAATAGAGCTACATACATGCAAGGTTTTAGACTTTAGAGTATGGAAACAAGAGGTGAGGCGATCTGAGGTGGAGATCTTAGATTGCATAACCTCAAATTACTTAGATTAAGTAAAAAAAGTGAAAACATATAAAAACTTAATCACGAAACTAAAAAACAAAACAAAACAAATACCAAAATAATTAAATATAGTAATGTATTATAAATTTATGGTAAAAACACATTAAAAAAAATCGGAAAAATAATAAAACAAAAAATAAACAAATTCAAAAACTACTAAATCTAATACTCCCTTGGTCCCAAAATAAACGTCCACAATGAAAATAACGAACAGTTTTAGAAATGTGTAATTATTACACTTTTTAATTAACTAAAAGACGCTTTTACCCTTAATAATAGAGAGAAATTCTCTCCATCACATAATAAAGGGTAGAATGGGAAAATAGACACTTAACTTTTTTTAAAGTGGACACTTACTTTGTGATGGAGGGAGTAATATATTAGATATTTATGGTAAAAACACAAAAAATTAATCAGAAAAATAAAAAACAAAACAGAACAAATAAAAAGTTACTAAATGTAATAAGATATTATATATTTATATATGAAATGAAAAAAGTTAACTAGTGGAAATAAATAAGTAACCTGGGGATGGATTAGTTTCTCCTGTGAGCATCATGATGGAGAAGAGAATGCGTGAGGGGAAGAAGGATTGCTGCCATGAGAGAGAGAGAGAGAGAGAAGAAAGAAGGTTGTGAAAGTGGATTTGCAAGACCAAGGTTTAGAATGATTCAACTTCTGATACCATGACAGCAGAAGTATTTTAAATGGTATTCGGGAAGTTTTGTGTGTATTCTTGAACCAAAGGCGACACATATTTATAGCGCAAAAACGAAATATAATGTAATCCTACAAAAGGGGAAAATATACAATTGTACAATCAATTATAAATCAAATCTTGAGTGATTTGATTTGATTTCGTTTAATGACAAAATCAAATCTTTTCATTTCCTTCAACAGAATGTCCAAACCGCAGACCAGACCGGACCGAGCGGTTTCACTATTTTTCATATCAGACCAGACCGCCAGACCGCTCAAACCGCCAAAAACGGTCCGGTTTGACTTAGTTCGACCAGTTTGAGCAGTCCAACAGTTTTTCTAAACCCCCCTACAAGAGACATTGATAATCTTTACATACAGATTTAGCCCTATGTCTAGCACTCCTGACTCCTCAAGTTGGAGCTATAAAACGAGTATGCCAAACTTGTCACAGATAGAGCTGACCTACTAAATCCATCATGGCTTTAATTTGAAGTTCCTTAATGAAGCTTATGAGAATAAGGGGCTGTTTGTTTACCTCTTAACAGTTCCATTAAGAGGCAACCTCTGAATTGCTAAGAGTTGAATCATGTTCGGCAAAAATAAGTTTGCCTCTCAATGGTTTCAAAACCCTCTGAATCATTTTGTATCATGGACCTCCCTTAACCATTAAGAGCCCTAATTACATCCTGAACAGTTACCAAACAATTATATTTCATTCTGCAATATATCATAAGTGTCTCTTAACCATTCTGAGCACTTAATCATTCTACACCAAACCATTCAGCAACTGCTAAACAGCCCTAACCTCTCAAAGTTGTGGTTCATGAGGAGACTTCAAAAGTGTATTCATTTACAACAATCCTTCTATGGGGTCAAACAAGCATTAGAATCATTTGACATGATTCGTAATGCAAATGATTATTGGATATTTTTCTGGAAAAAGAATAACAATAGAATCATACTAGTCTTTATGAGGGTGACATCATAGAGATGATGCAAAAAAGAACTGCCAAGCTTAGTTTGTGAACAAATGTAATGATTTATGAAACACTTACTCCTAGAGTAGTGTCTGGAAAATCCTGCACCAGTTGATGTAAAACCTATCGAATAAGTAAAGAAAATATATCAGCTTTCCAAGATCATTAACGAGCAATGCATAAAGATCACATATGTAACTTATGTTAAACAACCTCAAACACACCTGGGGTAGAAATCACAATCTCCAGCTGCAAATGAAAAACATTGCTTGTATGTTAAAAAGATAACAAATTGCATACAGTATCAAGAGATTTTTCCATATGTTTAATAGTTCTAATTTCAATTGTATGCATCTCATTATATAATGTAACAAACCATAATCATATCCCTAATAATATTGGTGGTCGTATGTTACCGTATCAATCAACTGCATAACAAATTAGTAATCAAAATCCACACATTTTCAAAAGAAGAATATATCTTAAGACATAAAATATTCAGCGGATATCATATCAGAAGTCATGATGGTTGGCTAATTTACTATAAATAAAGACAATTTAACTTCTTTTTTTGTGAAGGGTTATATGCCTGGACTAATCCGGCAAATTATGAGTGCAATACATCAGTCCTGATAAACTCAGTAGCCACAATTATTGTGTACGCCTGGATTCGAACCCTGGGTAGATGGGATATTCCACCACATCCCGCAGGCTACAACCCTTGTGGTTAATACAATTTAACTTTGCCTCAAGATCACACCCCTCTCTCTTTTAATCCACAAAACCAAACTTCACTCACTTGTCATTTTTATAATACATTAACATAAATAAATAAATAAGTACCAATTTCAGCTGTTAATTCTACTATCTTAGAAGGTCATGAAAACTTACAACTGAGATTCCACCGGTAATTGCAGCCCGTGCAGCTTCCATTGCCACATCCGCACTAAAAATCATCATCGAACGCATGTATAAACAAGAGAATTACGTGATACATATAATGAATTGATTTGTAAAAAGAGAGAATAGATACCTTTGGGCGCGAAGACAAGCAATGACGCCAGAATTTAGAATGTTATTTAACGTTGTTGAGGTGGATGGTCGATAATTGATGGCAAGTACCCGAGGGGTTAGTGGGCGTCTTGCCGGTGGCGGTGGCGGTGGCCGTGCCGGTGGTAGAAAAGAGAAAGAAGAAGAAGAAGAAGAAGGAGAAGATGGGGAGGTGAAATGCGCTCGTAACATAGTATTATCTAACAAAGTATCCTAGTTCTTCAGTGTTATGAAATGATGAAGTATTCAAAACGGCAAAGGGTGGAGCCGTGGAGGAGGACAGGAGGTGATGATGATGATGACGACGACGATGAAGAAGAAGAAGAAGAAGAGACGAAGAATTACTGTTGAAATTGGCTTATCTCCTTTTCAACTTGGGATTTGGGAACCGCCTTTGTAGTAACGGAAAATCCCCAAATGACAAAAAGGCAAAACCAAATCAACAAAGTGAGCATATAAACTCTAATTTTCGTCCATGATGTTTGATGAAATTTTTGAAAGTGGGATCTTAACTTTAGAAATTGTTTTTACGGTTCTTATTTTACTTTAAAAGTGGTCTCTACTCGTTAACATCGTTAAATATTATCCCTTAAAGGAGGGGTATTTTTGTCTTTTCCTTTATCTCCTTAATTTTATTTTAATAAATTAAATATATAAATATATTGTATTATGTATAAAACATCCCAGGGATAAAAGCATCACGCTGTCGCCGTCCAAATCTCCCATTGATAGCAAAATAGACACACTTAAATCGTGGCACAATAGTGGTGCCAATGCACACCAACTATTGTATTCGCTTTCTCAAGTAATACAATCGTAAGTCCAAATATCGTTTTCCACGGGAATTTACTAAGAATCAGAGATTTTCTTACGAACTCCTGATGCAAAGTTTAGAGTTTTTAAAAGTGATTTGTTGTTGGTGGAATATTGAAGTCTTTAGAAATAACAATTAATAAAAAGTGCGTATGGATGTAAGTTTCCCTCCGAGAGTATTTTAAGAACTTAAATGGTTAATAAATGCGCTCACAATGTAGTCTCATGTGATTCACGCGACTTTGACCGCGAATTGAGGTTGTGGGTCACGTTGCCCACCCACCTTTTTGTCGACCATTAATGTAAAATTACATGTGATTTTATACATGATTTGGCCGTTTTCGTATTCTCTTATTTAGTTATTGTTTTTTCCTTCTCTTTCTCTCTCTCTCTCTATATATATACACATATATATATATATATGTGTGTGTGTGTGTGTAAGAGGTTTACTTTGCAAACAATGTTATTTGTGCAACCGTGCAAACCTCATTTAACCAATCATAATTTTTCTTTTTCTTTTTTGTAATTATGGGATGTTGATTAGTCATTTTCATTGTGAAGGGTGTTAATCTCGTGTTCACCCATGAATTGCGTTTTAGAAAGGAATTGATCTGGTGCATCCTGGTGCACCTCATTAGTGTTGACATTCAATTAAGATTGATCCAAGAGTGGAGATCTCTTCTTACGTTTCTCATCTTAACTTCCTTTCTCACCGGAACCCAACCCATGCACATATTGAGTAATTCATGGTGTATACGAGAAAAATAATAACAATTGATAAGATCAAATAAGGTTAATAGTATGAACCTCCGGTTCAAACATTGGAATTCTTGGATAGCTACGAAAAATCCAGTTCACCTCATTTCCCGATTCTAACCCTTTTTCCTCGCATATTTTGTGTTCAAAGTCGTCTATCTTTTTAGTCATATATAATAAACATTTGAGCTAAAAGCAACATGTATTGACAGTCTTTTTTGGTCCTGGGCTTTTTCGGGCCTTAATTAGACCGGGTTTTGGTTAACTACGGACCCATTTTCAAGCTTTATTTGGGCTTTTTTAACCGGTTAATGACCGGTCCCATGTTCAAATTTAAGGACCATAACATAACAGGTTTTCACCCTTTTAACCGGTCCCTTTTTGAACCGGTCTCGAGTACAATATCAGTTGACGTGATACCCATGTTAGGGAATTAGCCTACCATGCATAATATATTAAATTAAAAACATAAGGGGTCGGGTTATTCCGATGAAAAGGAGAGTTAAGGTGAGAAGCATAAGAAGGGATCTCCACCCTTGAATGTAAATTATGATAAGAAGGGTTCAGATCCCTTCTTATATATGTTTCTCACTTTAACTCTTCTTATCACACGATCCTACACCAAATATATATAGAACATGAAATGAAATCTTAAATGTTGCTAGAATAGAAAATTAATACTAGATAGAGAGAGAGAGAGAGAGAGAGAGAGAGAGTAAGATAATAAATAAAAATGGCTCAAGGCTTTGAATGCATTAAAAGTAAGAAATATAATACTTGTTCCATAATTAATTAACTTAAAAAACTAAAATAATTAGTTAGTTAAATGTCTTCTTGTTGTCTACTAGTGCCATGCCTCTCCTCCGTATATCCATGAAGGAGATAGCTTACAAAAAGGGCAACCAATACAAAGGACATGCTCATGACGTACAGACCAAAGAGTAAAACAAACGGCAAAGACATGCCCATGCTCCTGAATTGTATCTACTCTTGATCACCAAAAACCTAGATGCCTTCAATTGTCAGCTCCAGGCATATGGGACAAAATCAGTATCAGGATTTTCTGCTACTACTACTATAGCATTTGGTAGCTGTTCAACCACAAATTTCTAAAGTTAGCATATATACATATATATATATATATATATATATAGAGAGAGAGAGAGAGAGAGGGAGGTATAGGAAGAAAACGCTAGAAAAAGAGAAAACTAAAGAACGCCCTGAGAGCCCGCCATTTGAACGGTATTTTTTTTCTATGCATCAATGCATATATATGCATTAGTGCATATGCACAAATGCATACAAGCGATTGGAGCTCTTTTTTTATATCCATTAATGCATATGTATGAATTAATGCATATATATGTACAAATGCATATATATATATATGCATTAATGCATATGTACAAATGCATGTTAGGGCATACCATCCAACTGGAGACCTTCAAGGATGTTTTTTAAATTTCTCTTTTTTTAGTGCTTTCTCATGAACTTCCCTATATATATATAATATATAATATAATATAATAGAAGAATACATAAAAGACTCCTAATCCAACCCATACTTAGTACATGATTAATCTATCAATATATTTTAAACATGAATTTTGAAGCATATTGATAATGATTTATCCAAGTTTGCATGCATGCATGCACATTTGATATTTTTGTTCATATAAACTTGTACAAAATCACTTGCATGGATGCTCATTAATCATCACAACGCTTTATGCAACAATGTCATACAAAACATTGAAATTTATACTTAAAGACATGAAAATCTTTTGCATGCATGCATGCATGCACATTTGATATTTTTGTCCATATAAACTTCTACAAGACTTGCATGGATGTTCATTAACACAACAAAACAAATCACTTTTACCCAAAAAAAAATTATCCAGAGAAATTTCTATCGGTGATTACCCACGGATCATCCAGAAAATACCAACGGTTCGGTAAAATCCGATATTTTTCGAGAAAATACCAATCACTCAGAGAATCACTGAGTAATCTGTCATTGATTTAAATTACCCACCAACAATTTACTCACCAACTTTTGTGACGGTTTTGTGAGGAATCGCCCTTTGGTGACAGGTTTCCAGGAAAATGCTCGTAGGCAAAAGTCTTTCTTTTAGCAGTGTAATATCACAACACACTTTATGCAACAATGCCATACAATTAACACATTGAAATTTATATTTAATTAAAACATGAAAATCTTTTGCATGTAACATTGATTTGAGAGATAACTTTCAAGGTAAAAACAATAATTAATATGTATATATACGATACTCACAAAAGGTTGACATTTATAAGTCCTCCTTCGCAAGATTCATTACTGTCAATCTTCGAATTAATTCCCTTCATATTCAAGATTGACTAAATATCATGCAATCCTTTTTACCTTCAAAGCTTTTGCCCCTTCCTACTTTGGAGCTAAAATGGAGGGAGGATGCATGGTGGGTTTTAACAAAATGAAGAGGAATTGAGAAGATGAGGTGAGGAGGTTTTTATGGAAAATGAATGAGAGATAGGAGAATGTTGGTTTCTTCATTAAAAAAACATTGCCTCATGATTTTGTTTATAGCCTAATTACCTCCCATCTTATCCAATCACATTCATCCAACTATTCATACACCAATTAACTTTTGACTAAGTACTCTTTTCTTTTTCATTTCTATTTGTTAATTTATTTTCCCCCAAAGTTTTAATATTTTTCTTTCATATATTTATTAAATATCAAGGTTCTAAATGGCATGAGGCGTGGCGGTAAGGTCAAACCTCAAGCCTTAGGAGTTACGGCGAAGCCACGACGTTTTTCAAGGCGTGCCCTAAGGTGGCATATATATATATATATATATATGGGGGTTTAATCAAATAAGAACTGATTAGTTTGTGGTAACTATAAGAACCAATCTTGTCCATTCAATATATTAATTAATGACTGAAATTAAATCAAAATTAGTTTAATATATGTCTAAAACAAATATGTGACCATTTACTAAAATAGAATAAAAAGGGCAAAAAGGTCAATACACATTTTACAAATCATATCGTTTATTTTTAGCACGCTCCTTGTAATAGCGTAATGATATCATGGTAGCTAGTATATCAGAGCAAGATATTGGAAAAATATAACCCAAATATATCATTTCATCTTCAAACACAGAGTATATCATTCTCAAATCACTTTCGTTTGAAAAAAGAAACCCTAGCATTTGAGCACAGAGAAGGCGACTTGGAAGGGGCATCTAATAATGGAGGAAAAGGAGTTTGGAGGTATTGAATGTTTGATTTGTGGTTTATTTCAATATGAATCACAGTGTTCCTAATATTGAAAACCTGAAATCGACATCAGACAGGAGGAGTCAAAGGATTAAAGTGAAGAACGCTTTCATTTTCAGAAACACAACACAGAAGACGATCCCATAGATGTTGACAAGGAGGTTGAAGACGATGATAATCCAGAACCAACTGAATCAAAAGGTATCATGATTATAGTGTTGTCAAATGTATAAAATGTGATATAAATAGGAATCAATTATAGTGTTGTCAAATGTAGCACTTTTTTGTACCAACAGTGTATCACTGTTTATATGTGATACAATGCGATCCAAATATGTAAGATGGTGCACATCACCTGTTAAAAGAATGTTTCGATATGTGAATCACACTGACAAATCATTAGTTGTATCACATGTGTATATATGTATAACAATGTTATAAATGTGTGAATCACGTTGATGCATGTATCATATACCTGTATCACATGTGTATAAAAGTATAACAATGTTATAAATGTGTGAATCACATTGATGTATCATATACCTGTATCACGTGTATATATGTATAACAGTGTTATAAATGTGTGAATCTCGTTGATGTATCATTACATGTATCACATGTGTATATATGTATAACAATGTTATAAATGTGTGAATCTCGTTGATGTATCATATACACGTATCACATGTGCATATATGTATAACAATGTTATAAACGTGTGATTGATGTATCATATACTTGTATCACATAATTGTTATAAACAATGTTATAAACTTGTGATTGATGTATCATATACAACATGTGTATCATGTACTATCGTAGTGATATTTAACAAAAAAATAGGGACCATAATGTGATACAATTTTGTATCGACCATAAAATTCATCTAGGTCTGGACCACAATATGACATCACAGTTTATATGTTATTATTATCCATACTTTTCATAAAAGCATATTAAGAGATGTGTATATGGATGATCTTCTATGATATTCCAGCCAAAAATAACACAGTGTGTTTCTTTTAAAAAAAGCTCATATTATATTTTATAAGAGGAAACTCTATAACGTCTTGTATTCCTTATTTTGTAACTGAAATACAATAATTCCTTATTTATTATATTATTAATAAAATTACTAACTTACCCTCATGAATTAATTAAGGAAAATAATTAATAACATTAAAATAATTGGTTCAGAGTAGTTCTTACAGTTACCACAAACTAACCAGTTTTTCCTCGAAGTGCCCCTATATATATATACACACACACCGAGAAAAAGAGATAGACACTCACCCGTAGCAAAAATTATGAACGCATATAAGCTTATAGAAATTGATATCAAGAGTGCAAAATCGGGGTTAAATCTTTTGAATCTCTGCTCACTACTTTTTTCAATTATCAAAGATTTCATGTTCGACTTTTCGTGGATGGGATTTAAGGTTTTAGTTTTTAAGATTTCTTTTTATGTTTATTCAAGTCCTAGTTCTTGTGCATAATTATCATTTATCAAGCATGTTATATATTACAGTAACCCAACATCTTATAAAATAACGCGTTGTAACGTGCCGTAACGTGTCGTAATAACGCGTCATAACACGTTATGATGCAAGCCAAGCCTTAGAGTGAAGCCATGGAGGTTAACGCAGAGTCAACTTCAAGCCTTAACGCCATAACGCGCCATAACGAGTTATTTAGAACATTGTTAAATATCAATATAATTTCTCATATTCTTTTATATATAAAGCTTGTCTTGTCTCATTTGTCTCTACATATGAATATGAATCTTATTAATTTCTAAGGAATTTGCTTTCTATTGTACTTTCGTGATTTTGATTCATTCAAAACTTATTAATTATTTCACTATAATAGACATGTTTATACATTTATCACATATATGAAATGTCACTTTACTTTTGGAACCTTTTTAATATTATTTCAAAACCAATATCACCTTAATATCAATATATATATATATATTGATAATTGATAATAATAGTTTATGCTGATAATTGGATGAAAATAGATTTAATCTCATGGTTAGGAAGTTAGGTATGCTAAATTCGAAAACTTCGAGAACATTGAAAATGTTATGTCAAGAGTAAGAATCATGTATAATCAAATATCTTATTGTGAAGAACCAATCTCTTAGTGACTAGATATTGAACTTTTATGCATTTGAGAGAGCTGTCGATTTTGCTATATCACGTAGAGAAAGTGCAACCACTCTGCTTTAAATACCACCATATGCATTAAATGCACGGAGATAAGAGTTCAAAGTGTACTTCAGAATCTTTTAGGGCGTTCTTTTCATCGCAGAAAAGAAAATGACATCTCTATGAAACAAATTCTGCCATCCTCTGAAATGTCACATTAGGAGCAAATAAGGACAAGAATGCATTTTCAGGTGTTTTAGAGAATGTCTTTGTCAACGAAAACATTTGTAAGATTTTTGTCAGAAAAAGGTTGTTGCATGTGTATCTTCAAATTGACCAACCGATAGTCAGAATGACTATTCGATCATTAGGGGTGTTCAAAAAACCCGTTGGACCGTTTTTTTGGCGGTTTGAGCGGTCTGGCGGGCCGTTCTAGTCTGAAAAATAGTCAAACCGATCCGTCCGGTCTGGTCTGCAGTTTGAACATTTTTTTGAGCGGTCTGAATCGAACCGACCACCAAAAAATGTACTAATAATATTTATTTTTCATATTGTAGGTTTCACTTTATGGTCGGGTTATAAAGAATTCATCAAACTCAAAATCCTAGTTCACCTTACTCGATCAATGTCTGTCTAAAATTTCAACTATTGTTGATGGATATGTTTAACTTTTTTTCATTTGTTCACTTTTTTTTTGTAATTTTAGAGATAAACGTTTTTTTTATAATTCTGTATACAATTTTCTAATAGTATTATATTGATACAAAATTTATTTTCGATATAAATTTCATTTTGAGTTTAAATCCCAAAGAAGCTCAAACCGCCTAAAATGGTCAGACAAGACCGCCTTTTTTGTGGTTCGGTTTGGTCGTTTGCTTCCAAACCGCTCGGTGTGAAAATTTTGTAAACTGTCATAGAGGTTTGGTTTGTGGTTTGAGGGGTTAAACCTCCCAAACCGTACGACGAGGTGTCTGAAGAATCCAAAATATTTCAAAGTACGAGTATTAACAATACAGAGACAAAAATTGAAAAGTCGTCAACAATTTATCGATAACTCAACAATCTTCTCTTATTTAATGATAACATCTAATACTTAAAAATGAAGTACGATTTACATAGCTTATAATTTCTTTGAACCCTTTATTTACTCTTTTGAATTCTTTTTTACATAGGTCATTTTTTTTGTTTTTAGATTTGATAAAGTATCTCAATTTTTTATTATTGAATTTTAAAAATATGGCCATGTTTTATATAGTTGTATTAATATTTTAATTTAATATAAATTTAAAATGCTAAAAGTTTATTGGTTTTCTTTTTGAATTTTCAAATTTAAAATTTTCTTGTTTAGACAAATTTATTATTTGCTATATATCATTTCAAATTTATTAGTTCCTATTTTTCCTTTTTTTTATAAATTTGATAAAAACAAAATAATAATATATTGTAACGGATGATGTTTCTTGTATCTAGTTGATGAACTTATTGATCATACATAAAAGAGATAATATTATTTTGAATAATGACGAATTGGAGATGTAATTTGGAATTGTTTGATAATTCAAATCACAACACCAACAACGCATTCGTGCGCATTACACGAAGATCAAAATGAGCACGAGAATAAAAGCAATTCTTATGTCTGTGACATGTCGAAATTTTCCATCTGTACGGTATGATATTTTACCATACATTTTCTTTCTAAATTTTTGTTAAGATTACTAGCGTAGTGTAATACTTTGTAATATAAAAATTGTCCAGACATTTAAATATCGTCAAAATTTAATAGATTGAGTGTGAAATGTGGGTCCTTCTCTTGGCTATGTTATTGCTACTAAAAGAACGGTTAATAGCTCGAGTGGAAAGATCCTAGAGGTATATTTCAGTGTGATTATGGTCGCACATACAAATCTAATAAAATATATACAAGGAATACTGGCACAAAAAAGATTGATTGTTCGTTCGAGTTATGTAACACCCTCAAATTTGGAAAGAGCGACTAATTAAAAAATTTCAATATTACATCAATTGGAGGATAAATCCCTTTCTATAAATCAATACTTCAATTTCCTCGAATTAAAATTTTGTATAAACCTCAACAAAAGATAGACCGAGTCCTATATTAAGACATAAATACAGTCGGGTGTTATGAAACCCAAAAAGAGTCGCTATCTTCGAATGCGGAAAACATCACCAAATAGCTAGATCTTTAATGTGCTACTGCCGATCACTCAAGTCAACATGTGTCACTGATACAAACCCTAATGGGATCCTGATGCACATGTCGACAAATAAAAAAGGTTAGATTAATGTCTAGTGAGCTCAAGAGTTTATAACATATTTATAATTGATAGAAATCGAAAGATAGCTTGTTTAAATAATAATTCCTCAAATATAACGACTCCATTATAAGAGGAATATCTTTCCCAAACTTATCATTTTTGTGATAAAGCTTTAAATCAAAATACCGTAGTAATAAAAACTTTAAATAAAATGCTCGTTCAAACACAAACTCACACACTTTACTCACTCAAAACGTGAATAAGTTTAAATGCTTCAAATGCCAAAATATGGACAAAGCTCCATTAGCTAGAATACCAAATTGCGATTAAGTCACAATGATCCAATAATATAGATTATGGATAATTCTCCATACTCTAAAAACGTCACCGAAAATATTGGATAAGACCCTATACCCATAACAACACCTTTCGGTGACGGAGGATACCCGTTTCCGTTAGATGTGACGGAATAAAAGTAAGCCACATAACCGTGTTTATTCATTAGGTCCAACCACCCTAGATCTTTTAGTTCAAGGAGTTAACAAGCTCAACAACACTATGTCTTTTTCTTATATGGGTATCAAGCTCAACAATACTATGTCTATCACTTATACGGGTACCAAGCTCAACGATACTATGTCTATCGTTTATACGTGTACAAAGCTCAACAATACTATGTCTATCGCTTATACGGGTGCCAAGCTCAACAACATTATGCCTATCGCTTATATGGGTCTCAAGCTCAACAATGTTCATCGCTTATATGGGTGCCAAGCTCAACAATGCTATGTCTTTTGCTTATTTAGGTACCAGTCTAAAATAGGGATTATGACCCATACGTAAACAATATATTCCTATGGATCCATTACATTCTAGTCATACAATTACATGACTCTATTTGAATGACTAATACACCAAAAACATGTAATTTTCATAATAAGTATGTCTTAAACGCATATAACTTCCAAAAGCCAAATATAGAGTAATTTAAACCGGACGAGTAGACTCGATATTTTAGTCAAACCCGAGCAAAAGCTCAACAAAACAAACGACCATTTTATAAAAGTTATCAAAAACAATAAAACTTATTTACTTGACGTTTATGCAAATACATGTTCCAAAGACAAGATTAACTCAACACAAATCCTTGATTGGGACAAATCATTTTCCAATCAAATTCGTACCGTTTATATCTCCAAGATTTCTCATATCATAATAATATGCATTTTCCAACCAAATACTTTAAAATGCATTTAACATCACATAATCTTCATTCATGAATTAAAACATCGAAATAACTCATATTCATGTTTTATTTATCAAAACATCTAAAGACCCAAACATAAGCATTTTACATGATTTATAAAACCCATTTATACCAAATATGCACATTTCACCAAAACACTCACACATTTTAATGATAAATAAAACATGTTAATACTTCAAAATAGACATAGACATTTTTGGCATGTACATCGTTTTCACAAAGTAACTTGGACTCACCTTGCTAGATTTAGGCTAAATCTAGGTTTTACTCTACAAATCGTGTTTCCTTTGGAGAGAGCTTCAGATCCACAACATTCGTCACTAGGACCTTCATCTAGATCACAAACAAACCCAAAATACATCACAAGAAATCCTAAATCAAAACCATAAACCAAACCCTAGATATGGTGCAAAAACCCCAAAAGCGTACCTTTCGACTTATAGGAACCATATCTCTTTGAGGAATCTCCAATCCTCATTACTTCCATCTTGAATAGCTTCGAAATACAAATCCATAGCACTTTGAATTTGCCAAATCGGAGTTGTAATGAATAAGTTATGGCCAAATGAAGGAAAACCCGAATTTATGCACTACTGGCCGACATGCGATTATGCCATGGCACAATCGCCCGGATTGTACCGAGAACCCCTTCCCCCTTCTGGCGATTCTGACATGCTATAGTGACACTGTCACTATAACATCAACTGTACCGAGGCGTTTTTCCTATTTTTCAAACGTTTTGATCTCGTTTCTCGTCTAGAAGATGATACCCAATATAATTCACTTCAAAAATACCGATTTCATCTATTTTAAGGTGAAATACAAAGAGGACCCGGGATTTCACTTTACCAAAGACTCGGTTGATACATTGTGCCATTGTCACTGTAGCATGGCACAATTGTTGGGACCACTAACTACTTGGTACCACCCGTGCTATTGTGACAGATGTCACAACCGCATGGCATAATAGTTGAGACTACCATACTCTCAGTATAATCGGTGCTGTTGTGACAGATGTCACTATCTCATGGCACCGCTGCTCAAACTTTGAATTTAACTCTTCTTTACTGAATCGCTCGGTTCAACACTTTCTTCAACTGGGACAAAAAAATCAGGATGTTACAAGTTAGAAGGGAAATATTCGTCGGTGATGATTGTTAGATGTTAAGGTAAGTATGCAAATAATCTATATAATCTACGCATATCTTGTCCCAAATTGCTTGAGTGTTCAATGCTATGTAATCTAAGCACATCCTCAAGGTCCCGTTTTTTTCCACTAATAACATCGAAGAAGAATAAGGACTTTGTTTGGCCTGACTTACTCTAGTGTGTAGTAACTCTTAAGCAATTCTATCAATTTCGATTTTCTGAAACTGGCCATATCTATAAGGTTTGACATTTATCGGATCAACTCCTTGATAAGTGGGGATACAATGGTCTAATTCTTGTGAGGGTGGTAACCTAATATGCATCTTGAATACTTTATAGATTTTTTCTAGGAATCCATATACGATTACCGACATATTATTTGGTTGAGAAAACAAATAAAAGTATTTAGTAGGTGCATACATATAAAAAAGAGTTTAACTCTAATGTACACTTTTGATGCAACTGTAAGAAACAACTTACGATCTACCCGACGATCCCCTTGAAGCTGAAGCGTTCTTTCGTTTCTTTTGAACTCTAACCATATATTTTGATCATCCATATGAATCAGTCCCAAAATTTAAAGCCATTGGGTGCCCAATACGATATAATAGCCCACCTAAGGGAAATACGTGGAATTCAAAAAGGATAAAGATTCCTTGGATTGTGAATTTTACGTTAAAGCAACGTCCCTTGGTATTATTTTTGTCTTTTTTCCGAACCGTAACTTTTATCATTGATAAATTATCCTCTACGAAATTCGCCTTGTTCAAGATGTTAATATTGATGAAGTTATAGGTGGATTTGCTGTCAATGAGAACATAAATGGGTTGGTTTGAAAGCTTCTCTATGACGCTAAGTGTTTGTGTAATAAGACCACCAACTCTTGCATGCAAGGAGATCTCTGTGAGGTCGTTATCAAGGACCATTGTTATTGAGACGTCTTTCTCAGTTTCATCATCGTCATATGTCTTTAGAATAAATAATGTTTTGCTTTTGCACTGATGACCTGGTCAAAACTTATCGTCACAGCAATAACATAAGCATTGCTCATGCCTTTTCTTTATCTTCTTCGAACTTATTTTTTTATAGGCACGATATTAGTCACTGTAATTAGAGATGGCTACAAATCGGTATCAGACTGGGACAGACCCAAATCGGTTCCAGTCCTAAACACTATTCTTATAACTGGTCTCAGTTACGCTGGTCCCAATTAAAAAAAGGTGGCCCAGTTAAGGTACTTTGTAACCGATTATGAGAACTGGTCCTGTCCTGGGTCGGGCGCAAACCGGTTCTATGTATTATTTTTTTTCAAAATTCGATTTTTTCATAATTTTCTAAATCTTTTTTAAGAATACAAAAGTGTTATACTAACATACTTGAAAATATATAATTGGGTCAATCAAATACACTTTAAAAATACGTTTTATTATGATTTTGTAATTTGTTTTCAATAAAGCACACTTAAGAAGTTGAAAACACATTTAAAAATACATTATATGACTTATATATATAGTGTATAGAGAATAACAGGGACAAAAAAGGGTCAAACATGAAAAACAAAATCAGTCATATAGACGTTGGGCAACAACTATAAAACAGCTATTTTTTTTGAAAAATCGAGTCGGGCCCATAACTGGTCCCGACTCGAGCCTAATTGTAAGCCCCACAATTTCGGATTATTAGGATAATTTCTTCATCTAAGGGTCATTAAGTTGATAATCTATAAGGGTTTTCATGTACAAAACATGTTGAAAGTTTTGGATTCGAATCGGGGGCTCGAAAAACTCTAAAAACGACTAAAAAGAGCGAAAAATGGCTTCATACAACCTGGCATGCGAGTTGGGTCGTCTCCCAAGTCGTGTACGCCTCTGCTTAAGATTTCCACGCAACCTAAGTCACGGGATGGGTCGCATGAAAGTTTGACCTGCATATAAAGGGAAAAATTCAGGGGTTTTCTTCATTGGGTCATAACTTTCTCATCCTTCATCCGTTTTTAGCGATTTTTTCTACGGTTCCGATGTTTGAAGCTTACAAATAGGATCGATGTTTCTTTGAAGATTTGGGGTTCCAAAAGTTGAAAAGGTAAGCCTATATCCAAACATCTCTTAACCTAGGGATTGGTCCTTTTGCGCCAACAACTCTCATTTCTTTTTTTTGGTTGTTTGTTTATGTTTTGGGAATAAACGAAGTGTTGCTTAGAAAGTTTTTACCATAGATCTGGAGGTCTAGCTAATGGATCTTACGTCTCCAACTTTGGAAGCTGTAGATTGGGGTACAACCTATATTTATACTAAATCTAGCAAGATGAGTTCAAGTTATTTTGTGAAACCTATGTATGTGCTAAAATGTGTATTTTGAAGTATTAATTTGTTTTACACGGTATTTATTAAATGTGTTAAGCATTTGATAAAATTGCATATTTGGTAAGTTTGGGTTATAAATCTTGTAAAATACCTATATTTGAGTTTTTAGATATTCTGATAAATAAATCATAAATGGGTTCTTTTGATGATTTATCCTTTAAATGAAGATTATTTGGGGGTCGTTTGGCAGTTGCTGAATGGTTTGGTGAAGAATGATTAAGTGGTCAGAATGATTAAAAGGCTCTTATGATATGGTGCAAAATGAAATATAATTGTTTGGTAATTATTTAGAATGTAATGAGGACTCTTAATGGTTGAGGGAGATCCAAGATATAAAATGATTCAGAGGGTTTTGGAACCATTAAGAGGCAGACTTGTTTTTTGCCAAACAAGATTCACCTCTTAGCGATTCAGAGGCTGCCTCTTAATGGAACTATTAAGAGGTAAACAAACAACCACTTGGTGATAAATGCATTTTGAATGGTTGGAAAATGCATATTATTCTGTTATGGAATACTTTGGAAACATATATGGTATGATTTTAAACGGAAAATGATTTATCCCGACCAATGATTTGTTTTTGAGTTAATCATGTCTTTGGAATATGTATTTGCATAAACGTCGATTAAATACGTTTTATTGCTTAAAATGACTTTTATAAGATAGTCAATTCGGTAGTTGAGTTTTTGGCTCGGTGTTGACTTTAATGAGACTTGGGGACACTTGTCCGATTTTGAATTGCTCTATGTCAAACTTTTGGAGTTATATACATTTATGACATATTCATAATGAAAGTTACATGTTTTGAGTGCATTAACATTCGATTAGAGTTATGTAATTTTATGGTTAGAATGTAATGAAATTTTATTGTAAATCAAGAACAAAAAATTAGTATAAATACTTCATTAAGATTTAGTGTAGAGTTTTAATAAGGCTCAATGTTTATTATGGGCTTTGGTGGTGTTATAATGTTTATTATTTGGTTTTATGAACTTCATGTAAAATTAAAAATTTATATATATTGATTAATAAATTATAAACTAGAATTTCAATAGAATATGTATCAATAAATATATTTTTTTAATTTTTTTACCAAATATTTTATACTATACACAAATAAAATAAAGACCACTGACACATTGCATTTCCGATATGTCAAAAAAAAAAAACTAACAAGACGGCCGTTCCTGATATTTTGGAGGCCCTGTTCAAAAATTTAAATATACTATTATATTTTTTCGATTATGTTCTTTATTAAATGTCTTATTATTAAATTAGAAAATAAATTATGTTATATTTGAATATATGTTGAAGTAAAAAAATAATTATAAAAAGATTCAAATAAAAATCAAATTGATCTTTTATCGTTAAATTAATGATTATAAATTTTATATGATTTGTATTTTTAGAAATCATTATCTCTAAGGATAGTGAAGTAATTTAGAAAATAAATTCAATTTAAAGATAATGATTTGTATTTTTAAATGTTTTAATACTAATTAAATTAGGAAGAACGGCATACATGTGAGTTCTAGGCTATGTTTGGCAAACTAGCTGATAAGGTAGCTTATAACTGATAAGCTAGCGTATGACTTATAAGGTAGCTGATGACTTATAAGCTAGCTGATAGCTGATAAGCTAGCTAATGAATAAGTTATGTTTGGCAAAAACTAGCTTATGAGCATATGAAATGACCAAAAAGGGCATGTTGAAAATAAATAAATAATATTAGTTAGGGGTATAATTGAAAAAAATGTCAAAAAACTCCTCATAAGCTACTCCAAGTAGCTTATCGATAAGCTAGCTTATAAGCCGACTTATAAGCTAGCTTATGTGCATCCAAACGATTACTCAGAAAATAAGCTAGCTTATAAGTCAGCTTATAAGCTAGCTTATTTTTGCCAAACAATGTCCTAGTGTTTTAGAATGATATATATGTAGTTTCAAACTTTACAATGATATATACGTAATATAGAAGTTTTAAAAGATATAAATGAAATTTTCCTAACAATAAAACGTTAGTTAATAAAAAAAATTAAAAGTAATCATATAATAATACAATATATAACACACATAGTTTATTTATAATGAATATAAAAAAGTAATTCATTCTTCAGTACTACAATAACACTACTATAAATATATTTATCAAATAATAAATATTATATGTAAAAAAAAAATAGGAAAACAGGATTTAAGGGGCCTATAAAATTAAAATAAATACATAACAAGGTCACTTTATATTTGAATGACAAAGATAAATAATTAATTAGAAATAAAAAAAAATATATAATAAAGAGATTATTTAAAATAATAAGAGTAAACTACGATTTTCGTCCCTGTAGTTTACAGTTTAAACAATATAAGGACTAATTATATAACTTTTTAAAAGTTTTTAACGGGTACTTTTAACTTGGTTAGCGGTAAGGACGAAAATAGAAGTAAAATGAAACCATAGGAACGAAAAAAGCAGTTTATAAATCACATGGACCAAAATAGTTATAAACAGTAAACCACATAGACGAAAATCGTAGTTTACTCAAATAATGAAAATAGAAGTTATAAAAATTTAACAATGCTAACGCCGGGATTGGAACTTGGGATGCATTCTACAAACATGATAGCGCCTCCTGCTGAACTAATTGTTGGTTTTTGATAATGTATTGGAATTTTATTTTTATATTCTAAATATTATATATAAAAATTAAAATAAATTTGGAGGCCCTCGACGATCGGAGGCCCTGTGCGACGGAACAGCCTCGCACACCCTTAGGCACGGCCCTGCTCGTATTTCTACTACACGCAAAAAGTTTGAGAAATGTTCCATCTACATTAAAAACCTTATAAAATTATTTGTGTAAAGAAATGTTTATTTATCTATTTAAGAGTAATTATTAAACTAAGTAAACTACGTCTTTTGTGCAAATTATTTACTGTAAGTTGTTATTTTTATTTTTATACTTTTAAAATTACAGCTTTTCTCTTCTTTCATAATTTTTTTTTACAACTTTTCTCTTTATGTTTTATAAATTATAATTCGTTGTTTTTCTATTATTATAGTTTGTATTTTTTTTTCTTTATAGACATTGATTTTAAATTTATTATTATTTTCATCTTTCATACTTAATTATAATAATTGACTTAAAACGAAAACAACAAAAATTTATAAACAAAAACTATAATTTTAAAAATATATAATGGACAAAAATGACAATTTAAAAGAACTATAGGGACTAAGAAATGACAAATTAACAGAACTATAGGGAGTAAAATCATAATTTAGAGTTAATTTATTTAAGGGGAGTGGCATTGAATTTGGCTTATTCATGAATTGAATGAATGTTGGAGTACATAATTGATTGATCATCACATTCACACACACTTGTGTTGTAATTAAGATGTTCTAATTTCTTCCATGGAATAAATGTTTTGTTATGGAAGATGTTGCTGTTGCTGCTGCTGCATGGAATTTTGGAAGAAGAAGAAGCTAAATCCATCTCATCTCACAAGGATTCTGGGTTTTTGCATCTCTGGTCAGTTTTCCCCATTTCGTATTATCAATTTCTTATCATTCAACGCCGATTCATAGCCCCTGGCCCTGTGTATTCTTCAATTAGGAAGCTCGAATAGAAATCATGCAACTCTAGTTACGATTCCCTTTACGAATCCTACAGTTTGAGTTGTTTTTTTTCTTTCGGATTTCACGTTGCAGGTTAGAAGTCGTTGTTTTCGATTTTCGATTTTTCAATTTTGGAATTTGGGGTTGATTTATTATCTCTTTTAAGGAATTGATTAGTATATACATATATACAGATAGAGATAGAGATAGAGATAGAGATAGAGAGAGCTTAATTAGGGTTTTTGTCTATGGGTACTCGAACAATGGGATCACATGGCGGTGGTGGTGGAAATGGTGGAACTCAACATCCAAAATCAGATGGATTTTCAAAACAAGGGCCTTTGTACAACCTAACTCTGAATGAGGTTCAGCACCAATTAGGGGATTTAGGGAAACCTCTTAGCAGTATGAATCTTGATGAGCTTCTCAAGAATGTTTGGACTGCTGAAACTGAAGCTAATGAAGGGATGAGTAGTCAACAACACACCCACCTTGCTTCTGCATCCTCTATGGAGAATCTCAGCAAGAAGACTGTAGATGAATTATGGCAAGATATCCAACAGAAAAAGGATAATAATAATAATAATAATAATAACAATCTTGATAGAACTCTTGGTGAGATGACTCTAGAGGATTTCTTGGCAAAAGCAGGGATTGTGACCAAATCTTGTCAAGATAAAAAGAATCTGCCTTCTGTTGATTCAATTGCATTACCCCAACAGAGTATTAGTCCCCAACAACAACAACAACAACCACAATGGATGCAGTTTCAAATCCCACCAATCCAGCAACAACATGTGTTCTTGCCAACCCATCATCAAGTTCAAGTTCAACCACCACAAATCATGGATCAGGCTTATTCTGAGACTCAAATGACAATGTCTCCTTCGACTTTGATGGGTACTCTTTCTGATACACAAACGCCCGGAAGGAAAAGAATTGCGTCTGGAGATGTGATGGAGAAGACAGTGGAAAGGAGGCAAAAAAGAATGATAAAAAATAGAGAATCTGCTGCACGCTCACGAGCAAGGAAACAGGTATGATTTTTCGAAATGTTTTGAATTGTTATTTTTCTTTTTATCCTAGCCAGCCAGGTACTGCTTTTTTCTCTATCTTTCTGTTTCTTTCCTGTAGACAAGTTATAAGAGACTTCTATATGGTTGGATAGGCTTACACACATGAGCTGGAGAACAAAATTTCACGTTTGGAAGAGGAAAACGAAAGACTTAAAAGAGAAAAGGTATGTCTTATTTTAATCAGTTACTATTCTACAGTTTTCTTTTCTTGGTCTTATGATGTCCTCATATTTGGTTTAGTTAATTTATGTTATTTTTCTCATATTTGGTGTAGTTAATTTATGTTATTTTTCTCATATCTGGTGTAGTTAATTTATGTTATTTTTCTCATATTTGGTGTAGTAGAGAAAACAAATAGATACACCTACCATAACTTGCTAAATACCTCTATTCTAAATGATAACATCCGCCAAAAAACTACATTAAAATCAAGCAAGTAATGATGCATGTTCAGGGCCTTACTCAGTGTGAAACCATTTGTCTTTATTGTTACTTCTTATTGGGTATAACTTTTATCATGTTAGAGGATTCTTAGAAATTAATTGAACTATTGAAGTTGCTCATGTGTGTGTCTATTTTCTTCTTTTTCTCTCATGATAATTAAGGGATGTGTCTTGACCCTTCATTAGGGACTGTGATTGATTCCATCAGTATCTTCTTAATTTGTTGGAAAGCTTTGGTATCCTCCTATAACTCTGTTAGTTCTTTATGGACCCTTGTTACAGGGCTGCAAACTAAGCACAAATACTGCTCTTGAATTTAGCTCGACCACACAACTTTTTTTTTGCTTAATTGATTGTTGATAAACAAAAGATTTTTTGTGTACCATTTTGCTTCTTGGTTCCATTTGTAGCGCTTGTGAGCCTGGTTTCTTCAAGTTGTGACATACACAACTGAGTTTTAGGCTTGAAACCGAGCAAAAAACAGATGGTGCAACATCAAGCTACCTAAATGTGGCTTCAATGAATTCATCTATTCCTGAGATTTTGCGACTATCGTGGACTGGACATCCCCCATTTTCCCTTATCAAGTTTCTCTCTCAATTCCCGGAAGTGGCTATGATACCAATTTGATTGGAACCTGAATGATATCTACTGAAAACGAAGACAAAAACAACATACAAACAGAAAATATACCTACTTTCAAGAGTCTGGCATTCTCTAGGATGCTCAATTCTCTCTCTAGATTGTTTATGATCAGATTCAGCGAACGTTACTCTCTCCCAACTCCTTATAAATTAATTCCACTATGGAAGTAATATAGTTGCTATATATTCATAATATGGTTGCCTTTTATTGGTTAACCCCACTCTTGTTCTTAAAATGAACTAATATAGAACTAGGCCTAACAAGTACCCAAATAAAAACACATTGAGTAGCTCTAGCCATAGGTTTTCTAAGTCCCGTATGAAAGCGAACATTAACTAGAATCCTTGGAGTAAAATAAAGGAAGGATGTAAAAGGAAACAACAATTATGGGAAGTTTTGCCTCTGGCTCTGCCATGGAGGGCATTTGGTTAATAAGTTAATTAGTATGTCGAATATCCAAAGAAAGAGTGATAGTTAATTAGTATGTCAAATATCCAAAGAAAGAGTGATAGTTAATTAGTATGTCAAATATCCAAAGAAAGAGTGATAGTTAATTAGTATGTCAAATATCCAAAGAAAGAGTGATGGTTAATTAGTATGTCAAACTCTTGCACAAGCCCAGGGTCTTCACAGCCACTCTACTCTTTGAGGTAGAGGTCAGACCATACATTCGAGTGGGATTTTGTGGGCCAGTTTGGTTTGATTTGGTTACCCAGCTTACACTTAGTTAAAACTTTGACCACCTGATTTCAAGAACTTGTCCAAACCAATATGAATGTTCTCAAGAAGTAGCAACTGCATTCTCACGAACAAAGTGGTAATCTACCTCAATATATATGGTATGCTCATCAAATATCTTTGGAAATGCACATAATTTTCTTGTCACAATACTTCTCCCTCTAATGAGATGTAAAGTCACCAAATTTATGTATGAAATAATTGGTCTGAAACTGCCTCTGCATAAAGATTTTGAGGGCTGTAATACCCTTTTTTCATCCTCAAATAATCATAATCTTATTGAAATACAAGACCATACCAATCTGCTTGCATCAATTTATACTCAAAATTAGGCTAGGGGCGTCATACCCTTGTCCATGGCATAGATTTGTTGGTCAAACTTTACTGAAAAGTCATGTTGATAGCACGAAATCTTAATTAAAATTATTAATAAAAGACTAAAAGTAAATAAAAAAATGTATACAACCACTTACAAAACAAGGGGAAGGAGCCTATGATGCAGTCAATCAAGTAATCTGCAATCAAAACATGGAAATCAAATGCTTTATTAACACTAGATCCACTTTCTAGAGGTGGATAATGATAATCTCTCCCACTCGGTTTATACAATTAATGTGTGAATCTTCTATATTCAGACCTCTTATTTATACCCCTGTTCACTATTTCCGGTTGACAATCTGAATTTGTTATTTTCTGTTATACAATTGCAACTACTAATTTCCCCCACCTATAAAAAGACCAAAACCCTTTCTTTTTTCTAGAATATGTAAAACAAATACAGAGGAAGGATGATTAGTTGGTTTCACATTCCTGATTACTACCCTTACTTAGATAGCAGTATAGGAAAGAACAATCTAGCTGATACAGACTCACATTTGCCACATGTTTTCATACAAGATTTTCTAAGTTCTTGAAAGTGGAAGAAGTTGATCGTAAAATTAGAGAATTTTAGCAGTGTCATTGAAGTATAAAAATCTTGTCATCAATTGTAGACATAAAGATTATAAAGATATCCCTACAACTATGTTCAATTCCTAAGTCAAAGGTCAAAGGTCAGTCTGGTTTCAATCTGATTCACATGTGATTCATGAAAAAACTACATTTGATGCATTCCGAAAATTCATTCTATAAGACACTCTAGACTTTGGATGGGATAGAATGGCTACTTCTAAGAGTTAGGGGCTATTTGGTAACCTCTTAATGGGCTGTATTGGATGTATAGCTTATCCGGTAAGCCATACAGGGTTGTTTGGTTGTGGCTTAAATGATGGCTTATTCATTAAGCCAGTTGAATGGTCATGTATTCATTAAGCCATCAATATTTCATCTATGCCCTCTCCTTCCTTCTTTCACACATGTTTCTTTATCGCCCAACCCCTCTTTTCTTTTTCTATTGACATGTTTTTTAGTAATTGTAATTATATTATTCTAATTAAATTTGAAATAATTAAAAATACTAATAATACTATTAAGTAGCAATATTCAAAATACTGATGATACTATAATTAACAATATTTAAATACTAGTATTAAAAAATTAACATCCAAATAGATTCACATCATCCAAATTTTGTAAACTGATTTCGATTTCCAAAAACATAAATGACGGATTGATATCATTTTTATCTAATTTACATTTTTTAAACATAAATGCTACAATTGAAAATCGAAACATTGTTAACTGACGCCCAAATGGTGATTATATCACTGAATTTGTTTCTTTATGCTCGATGAAGTTGTTTTTGTTTTTAAAACACTTCAAATTGATATTTTATTATCATTCAAAATCTATTATTCAGCATACTTACCAAATAGTTATTTTTAATCGTCGGTGTTTAATATAGACAGGGGTAAAATAGTCATATCTTGACGTTCGGACTATTTATTCTAAACAAAAACCGAACAACAATTTATCTTAAATCATAAAGACAGCATAATTATTCATACAGAGCTTAATGAAAAAACAACCAAACAACCCCTGAAGCTGACAAGCTTTAATGTGATCCATAGCCATCTAAGGGAACATCACCGTACTCTAAATGTATCAATAAACCATCTATTAGGATCGCCTTTTCCAGAAGTTCCCTTTGGCACCTCATCAGATAGGTTGAGCTGAGGCTTAAGTTGGTTTTTTGGGTCATTTTATTGGTGTTATGCCCTTTCAGTTTAAATTAAATGTAAGACCATTAAGCATCTTTTTTCAATTAATATACTACATTAAAATAATACAAAAGAAAATATTTTCTCTTTGATGTTTCTGTATGGTTTTGTGATTAATTGATGTTTCTGTATGGTAGTTGAATATGAATTGTGTATGTTGTTACTATTCATCAATTAGTTATATAAAAGTGGTTAATTCTTTTTAACAATTAATGGATGTTACTGTCATTGTTGATTGTTGATTGTTGATTGTTGATTGTTAATTGTTAATTGTTAATTGTTAATTGTTAATTGTTAATTGTTAATTGTTAATTGTTAATTGTTAATTGATGATCCTTTACTTGAATGTTGGTGATGCCGTCTGTAGGTATACGCTATTATTGTTAATGTGTATATGGTATATGTTATTACCGTTAATGGTTATATGTTACTGTTAGTTGATATTAAATATTGATTTTTAAGTGATTCCAAATTTTTATGTATATTATAAGTCTATTAATCTTATTTAATGGTTCATATTACACACAGTTACACATATTCCCATGGACAATTTCGTATATTCATACATACATGTGTACATACATACGTACATATTGTATAACATAATAATAGAGTACAAACATAGGATAATTCAGAGACATGAAATAAGCTACTAAAATATCCTATGTATCTGACAAGATCGGTATTTTGAAACCCAAACCTTTTTTTGTATCAATTCCTTATGTATCCATTCATGTATCTATCTATATGGTTGTTTTTGATACATGGGACAGGACAAAGACTAGGTATGACAAACAAGTTTTGTCCCATGTTTGGCACCGCATAGGCTTGGGACAAAATTGACATTTTTTGTCCTACCAATAGAGACTATTTTACCAAAAGACAATTTTGCCCTCATCAAAACTTATTTTCAAACTTAAAAGTTTGATATGCATATATATATATATATGTGTGTGTGTGTGTGTGTGGGTTTCGATGAGAACAACCCCTTTCCGTGAGAAGGTGAGAAAGGTGCAACCTACACAATATAATGTAAGCTTATTGTGAGACTTGTGAATATAACGTTATATCATGTGAAGGCTAAAACTTCACACAATATTATTTAACCTTAGAATACACAATTTTAGGTCATACAGACGTTACAACTTTCACAAAATATAACATAACATTCACAAAATATAAAAGTACCTTCACAGTTTCTCAAATTCTCACGAAAATGAAAATTTCTCACATTATCCTAGGCTCTCTCTCTCTCTCTCTCTCTATATATATATATATATATATATATATATAGGGAGGTTTAAGGGAAAACGCTAAAAAAAGAGAAAACTGAAGAACACTTTAGAAAGCTTCCATGTGGACGGTATGCACTGATGCATACCAGTAATTTTTGTTCCTATGCATCAATGCATCTCTAATGAGAGATGCAATGCATCTCTAATGAGAGATGCAATGCATCTCTAATGAGAGATGCATTGATGCATATGCACTAATGCATGTTACAAATTACCGGTATGCATTAGTGCATATCGTCCACATGGAAGCCTTCCAGTCCAGGGTGTTCTTCGGTTTTCTCTTTTTTTAGCGTTTTCCCTTGAACTAGACTCTATATATATATATATAATTATGCATAAATGTTCTTTAATTAAATTATTAGTATTTACATGACATGTCTAGTTTATAACCATTATTTGGTAAATGCTTTTTTTAAAAGCTATTTGATCTTTGCTTGATCTGTTACGGCCTAATCTTAGCAAAAACTATACAAACAAGTGGACAACTGACTCTAGTTCCGTCTCGTCCAGTCCACATACCAAATGCAACTAGAAGAATCATTATTTAGTTCAACAAAAACAATCATTATAAATGCACCAGATCAATTTGGCAATATTTAAATCACTAAAAGGGTCAGTTGGAGTTTGCTTTTTCAACAGTCGGTTTAGGAAAGATAATGTTTTCATTCATAGATGACTGAAACAAGCAAACCCAAGTGTCTTTTCTGCAGCCTCTGGTTATATTCTCTTCACTTGTGGTATCTTTAGGGCTGTGAAATTCTTTTGGGACCAATTATACAAGTTTTAGTTTTCACCCAACTATATATATATATATACATGGTCGGGTTCAGGGAAAAGCTCAAAAAAAGAGAAAACTGAAGAACACCCTGGGAGCCCTCCATCTGGACAATATGCACAAATGCATACTGATAATTTGTAACATGCACTCGTGCATAGAAAAAAAAAGGCTTATATGCATTTGTGCATACAAATGTTTTTTTTTTGAGGTTTTTTCCCGAACCTCCCTCTCTCTCTCTCTCTATATATATATATATATATATTAGAAGAATAATTTGTACACTTTTAATATATTATATGGTATGAAGTTTTATATTTTGTTTGATTTATGATCAATCTATGGTCTTGGTACATGTGTAACATAAAGATTGGGTAACTTGAAGACGTATTTTTGTCTCAAAATGTGGTCGGGTTTTCCTTTGTTTTTCTGATGGTTATAGCTTTGTGGTTGCAGGAGGCAGAGAAGGTTTTGTCATGTGTACCACTTCCTGAACCAAAATATCAACTTCGAAGAACAAGCTCATCTCTTTTCTAATCAGAGGATTATATGTAGAAAACGTACATCTTTTTTTTTTTTAGTCTTGGTTGAGTTGATGTTTTACGTTCATAGGTTTTTTCCAGGTATCATCATCTATCGATATTTATTGCTGATGGCCGAGACTTGTAGCTACATCAATCAAACTTACCAAATCTGATTTTAAGATAATAAGGACATTCCACTATGGTAATTGCATTCAAAAGTAAAGAAAGTTTGGTTTTGCTACAAAAAAGAAACAATAGTTGAATCGATGATGTGTTGTGTGTGTGTGTTTTGCACATATTTGAGCTTCCTTTCTTTACAACTTTTGGTGGATTCACACCTGTTGTAATATAAAATATATTACTTGTTTATGGATGTGCACTCGATGAATAAACCAGTAAAAGTTGAAGCTTGCTCGCTACTCAACAAGCCTTGGTCCCTACTCCACGAAGCTTGGCCACTACTCGACTTCCAAGCTTGTTCCCTACTTTTCTTAGTTACTTGATGCCTACTCATTGTGGTATATAAATACCCCATTAGGATGAACATAATAATCCATCCTTTGGATCATTTCCTTCCTTTTAGATGCAACACCTAAATGCTCTCTAGTTAGTATCGTTTCTATATATATATATATAGAATTTGTGAGATACGAGAGTGTTTTTGAAGACTCGGTGTTTCGGAAGATTTGCTAGTTGATCGTGGATCTTAAGATCCTTGTACAAGCACTTTGTAATCTCCTTGGTTGGTAATAATATTCTTGCTCTCTCTCTTTGGTGGATGTACACTATCACACCGATAGTGGAACCACGTTAAATTCTCGTGTTGCTAATATTGTTTGGTGAATTTTGTCATTTACGTAGATAATAACAAATATTGTTATTATCTATATTTGGGGTTGTTTATTTCGATAGAGTCATTATGCAACATCTAGATCATTGTTATCCGCATTTGTTGTCGGGTTATTTATGTCCTTGGATTTCTATTTTGTTTGGGACCTTAGAAATCACTTGCTAGCATTTGTTTGTGACACGTAATTTCCTAACAATTGGTATCAGAGCTTCGGATCTAGATTTAGAGTTTGTGAAGAAAATATATATAAACTAGTTTGCACACATATTTGTCTCTATGGCTGAAGTAGAAAACCCATTTAGTACCGATCCCTCAAACCAGACCCAAAGACCGTACCAAGAAGGTACATTTAATTTATCAGGAGTTGGGATTCGTATACAGACTTGGAACGGGGACGGTGATTTTGGTAAATGGCAGTTCACAACATCTGCTGCACTTAGAAAGAATGGAGTCCATCCAGTAGTATTTGCTAAACATGAGTTAGACCCTAATATGTCTGACCTTAAGGCTAGAGAAATGGAAGCATGGGCATTTACTACTGTGCAGATGGCTATGAGAGAGAATGTCATTTCTGAAATTGTTTCAGAAAAGACTGCTGCAGGTATCTGGAGTAAATTTGAGAATCTTTATCTCAAGAAAACTTTGACCAACAGGTTGTTATTGATGCGGTCGTGCCTCTTCTTCAAAATGAAGGAAGGTTCAACCATCAAGGCTCATATGACCGAATTCGAAGACATCATAATGAAGTTGAAGGCAACAGATACGCTTCTTGCCAAAGATGAAGAAGCTCTTGCTATGATTCTGTTGTATTCACTTCCCGAGAAATATTCTCAATTCACTAACAGTTTTATATATGGAAGAGAAACTCTTTCTTTGTCTGATGTGAAAACAGGAATGATTTCTGAAGATCAACGAATTCAGATGAGAATCGGTAACAACCCAAGAGAGAACAACCATTGCCATGGCCTATTTGCTGATAGAGGCCATGATGATCAACAATCTTCAAGAGGAAGAAATCGTGGGCGCTCTCCGTCTCGTCGACCTGGTTCTCGCGGGAAATCAAAGACATGTGGCAACTGTAACTATTGCCACAAGCCAGGTCATTGGGTGAAGGATTGTCCGAGTCTTAAAAACAAAGGCAAGGACAACCCTGAATCATCAGCTGTTGCAGCCGAAGAGGAGCAATATGGCTTCTCCGCCACAGTTACACCACCACCAGGTGACAGGCGCTGGGTGTTAGATACCGGTGCATCTTACCATATGACACCATTTCGGGATTGTTTCTCTATCTTCCAAAAAGTTGAAGGTAACAATATTTATATGGGAAATAATACTTCGTGTGTTACTAAGGGTATCGGTACTGTGCAGATCAAGATGTTTGATGGGTGTATTCGGACATTGAACAATGTCAAATTTGTTCCATCCATGGCTCGTTCCTTGATCTCTCTTGGACAACTGTCCAAATTGGGTTGCAAGCTTCAGATTGTAGACGAGAGTTTGCGCATCTCCAGAGGGAGTATTATTGTAATGAAAGACAAATGGGCTGAAAATAATCTTTTTCATTTGATTGGCGAGACTATTTCTTCTGAATCGTGTGTGGCCGATAGCTCACAGAATCTCGATGTTGCTCGCTTATGGCACCTTCGTTTGGGCCACACATCCGAGAAGAATCTGGAGATTTTGCGCAAGAAAAATCTTATCAAAGTCGTCGTACCTGCTAGCCTGGATTTTTGTTCGGGATGTGTCAAGGGAAAACAGACGCGTGTTTCTTTTGGTGTTGGAAAACACAACACTAAAGGAATCCTCGATTATGTTCATACAGACGTCTGGGGACCATCCAATACTTCATCCTTCAGTGGAGGTAAATATTTTGTTTCATTTATTGATGATTTCTCACATAAGCTTTGGGTGTATGTGTTAAAGTTAAAGTCAGATGTCTTCGATACGTTCAAGACTTGGTTGGCACGAGTAGAAGTTGAAACTGGAAAGAAGTTGAAAGTGTTTAGATCTGACAACGGTGGAGAATTTACTAGTGGTAACTTCAAAGACTTTTGTTTGCGTAAAGGCATCCACCGTCACTACACCACACCGGGCGACCCTCAGTCTAATGGGGTTGTCGAGCGGATTAATAGGACTCTGCTTGGAAAAGTCCGATGTATGTTGTGTACATCAGGATTCCCTAAATCGTTTTGGGCCGAAGCACTTCACACCGCGGTGCACATTATTAACAGGTTACCTTGTTCGGCTATTGGGGGAAAGATTCCGGAAGAGGTTTGGAGAGGTAAAGAAAACATCTGTCTAAAATACATACGTGTATTTGGTTGTCCTGTTTATGTTCATATTTCAGGTCAGGACAAGCTAGATCCGAGAGCCACCAAAGGATCTTTGCTCGGCTATACAGATGGTATCAAGGGTTACCGAATCTGGAACCCCTTGACTCGTAAATTGATTCATTCTCGTCACGTTACATTTGATGAATCAGTCTTGTTGAAGTCACAAGACCCTCAGTCCTCTCAAGATCCGGAAGTTGTTACTACTGTTTCTCCTACTGCCGATGATATGGAGACAATAGTCAGTCCTTATATTCCCAGTTCATCTGCTCTTGATACTAGTTCAGGATCACCCGAAAATGTTGAAGAAGTCATTCCGCCAGTGACTTCTACTAGTGATTCTGAAGAAGAGATTTTGATTGATGGTGGAGACCAAGGCGATACAATCCTAGTTATTGCACTTACCAGGCATAGTCTAAGGACTATTCGACCGCCTAACAGGTATGGAGATTGGGATTTTGCTAACATGAGTTTTACAGATCAGCTGGAGTATGCTTTGCATGTAGGGCAAGAGGAGCCGCTTGATTTGAAGGAAGCATTGGCTTCAACCCACAGTTTCAAATGGCTATCCGCCATGCAAGAAGAGATAGAAGCTTTCTCAAAGAACAAGGCTTGGGAACTTTGTCCACTACCGAAAGGTAGTCGGGCAATTGTGTGCAAGTGGGTGTACAAGGTCAAGGATGATGATCGTTACAAGGCTCGTTTCGTTGCTAAAGGCTTTGCTCAACGGAAAGGTATCGAGTATGACGATATCTTTGCTCCCGTTGTTCGACATACATCTATTCGTGTTCTTTTCGCAATCGTGGCTATGCACGATTTGGAGCTAGAACAGTTAGATGTGAAGACCGCCTCCCTACACGGAGACTTGGAGGAAACTATATATATGAAGCAATCCGATGGTTTCGTTTCCGAAAGCAAGCCAGATTATGTATGTAAGCTCCAAAAGTCCCTCTATGGACTTAAACAGTCGCCTCGCCAATGGTATAAGAAGTTTGATTTGTTTATGCTCACTCTGGGATTTGAGCGAAGTGAAAAGGACGCTTGTGTTTATCATAGACAAAGCAGTGGTATTTTCACTTATCTTCTTCTTTATGTAGATGATATGCTTATTGCCTGCAAGGACTGGTCAGAGATCAAACGTCTGAAAGACAAGTTGAAATCAGAGTTTGAAATGAAGGATCTCGGACCAGCGCAAAAGATTTTGGGCATGGAGATTGTGAGAGACAAAAAGTCCCGAACAACTTAGGTTGACACAACGAGCATATATTCAGAAAATTCTGAAGCGGTTCAATCTTGATGGTGCCAAGACGTCTAGCACTCCGCTACCGAAGCACATCAAGATTACAAGTGAAGATTGTCCGAAGATGACAAGGGAAAGACCGAAATGTCAAAGGTTCCATATGCCAGTGCAGTCGGAAGTCTTATGTACGCCATGGTGTGCGCTCGTCCCGATCTCGCACATTGAGTCAGAGTGGTGAGTCGGTTTATCGCGAATCCGGGTCAATCACATTGGGTAGCCGTTAAAATGGCATTCCGATATTTGAAGGGAATCGAGACACATGGTCTTATATTTGGCTTTCAGTTCCCGGACAAAGAACATAAATGTGTGTGATGCATATCTTGTTAGAATACATGAAGCGAAGGTCGTCTATTTGAAAAAAATCCTGACAGATGACAATGTTGCTGATATGTTCACTAAGTCGCTACCGCCAGCTAAGTTTGAGCATTGCTCAAACTTGATCTAGCTTCGTTTGTGTTAGTGTCGTTGGGCACTTTGTTCGACAGAGAGAAGATATTACCACAGGTGACAAAATGGCATCTTTGAAGGAATTACTTTGTTAAAGTGCTTTAGAGCTTTGCTTTGCTCTACCTTTGTTTAAGTGGATTGTGCATTTGAGGTTATTTGTTTGCTTGTAACTTTGACGGGTGATGGCCATGCCGAAGCTCGTCACGGTTGGAATGCAATTTTGCTACCTCATGCCAATTTACTTGCTATCTACTTATGATCAACTATTGGAAGAACTCGTATTCGTTGGATTAGGATTCTTCTTGCTATCAAGGATCTCGTGCATCATGGTGGAGTGTTGTAATATAAAATATATTACTTGTTTATGGATGCTGCACTCGATGAATAAAACAGTAAAAGTTGAAGCTTGCTCGCTACTCAACAAGCCTTGGTCCCTACTCCACGAAGCTTGGCCACTACTCGACCTCCAAGCTTGTTCCCTACTTTTCTTAGTTACTTGGTGCCTACTCATTGGTGGTATATAAATACCCCATTAGGATGAACATAATAATCCATCCTTTGGATCATTTCCTTCCTTTTAGATGCAACACCTAAATGCTCTCTAGTTAGTATCGTTTCTATATATATATATATATATATATATATATATATAGAATTTGTGAGATACGAGAGTGTTTTTGAAGACTCGGTGTTTCGGAAGATTTGCTAGTTGATCGTGGATCTTAAGATCCTTGTACAAGCACTTTGTAATCTCCTTGGTTGGTAATAATATTCTTGCTCTCTCTCTTTGGTGGATGTACACTATCACGCCGATAGTGGAACCACGTTAAATTCTCGTATTGCTAATATTGTTTGGTGAATTTTGTCATTTATGTAGATAATAACAAATATTGTTATTATCTATATTTGGGGTTGTTTATTTCGATAGAGTCATTATGCAACATCTAGATCATTGTTATCCGCATTTGTTGTCGGGTTATTTATGTCCTTGGATTTCTATTTTGTTTGGGACCTTAGAAATCACTTGCTAGCATTTGTTTGTGACACGTAATTTCCTAACAACACCAAATCCAATTCATGTCGAGATTGTTTTCAGAGCAAAATGCAAACGACAATTATGACAGAATATCTCAATTGCTCGGAATTCTACTCCAAGCGTACACAATAATTGTTGTCACTGATATTTTATCAGGGTTGATTATTTGTCGGGAATTCGGGATTAGTCGACATAGTGTGAGACACCTTTCCAAAAAAAAACGCTTCCTAGACTAATCAAAGTTTTGGTCTCACTTTCAGACTTTTCACCGGACCATGCAAACAAAAATTAAATTTACTCTTAAAATACTTTACAAAATTTTAAATTTATAATCCTTCTTTGAAAAAATACAAATTTTACAATCTTAAAACAATAATGATACAATGTCACGACAACAAAAACATGATCCTATTTAGTATGTGTTGGTCCATTATATAAATCAACTACTTTTATATATATATATATATATATATATGTATATATATATATAGGAAGGTTCAAATGAGAACTTTGAATATATAAAGGAACAAAGGAACTGCTTTTAACCACATATGTATTTTAAGCAACAAACAATTAAATCAATATTAATTTGTTATCTTGAAGGGTATTATAGGAATATATTACTTTTGAGAATTCACTGTTTATATCTGGTACAACATAAAATATTATTTAAACCTCTAATATCTTACCAACAATTTACTGTTCCTTTGAGGGAATAACATAGAATATAATTTAAACCTAAAATATCATCTACACCCTAATTTATACCTCAAAATATCCTACCAAATCTGAACTCCCGCGTTTTTTTCAAGAATTCATATAGAGCTCACCCATTTATCAGTTACATTGTTTTATATATCATTCTTGTGAAAAGCTCTGTCAATCATAGAAGAGTTCCATTTCTTTCTATTATATGAAGAAAGACAAGTGAACAAATAACACCATGTCATGCTCCTCAAACAGCTTATGGTGTTATGGTGGGGATTGAAATAATACAGCTTAAACAATGACGTACCATTGACCCTAACAAATCGAACAGATGCTTTGCAATCAGTCACTTTGAAACTGGAGTTACGGATCACCTTTCGGCGGCCAAGATCGGTGGTGTCAACATCACGTTTCTTAGGAACTCCGGCTTTATGACATATAAGATATTTCCGCTTCACGGATTTGTCCCGATATTTCTTTTCAGTCGACTTCCTTATATCAAATCCAGCGTACTCTGCATACTTCTGATACATTGCTATGCAATGTTCTAATGATTGAAACAATGAACCAACAACAGGTAACACTGTTTCAGGGACATTCGGTACCACGTCGATTGGCGAGCAAAATTTATACTTCAGGCACACAGCCGATGTTGCGAGGTTGTCTATTGTTTCAGGGGCATGGGTTTAAGAGTTAACATTCCCTGGTTCATGTACTCCATATATTAAACGATGTAAATATGATATGCATACATAAATATAGCATCCACTAACGTAATTATAACAAACATGATCATGAAAAAGCTAACATACACTATAAAACTTTGCAAAATGAATTAAGATATCCAAAATAATCATGGGTTGGAATTTCATACTTTAACATCACATGTGATTTTATTAATAAATTTTATGTTAAATGAAATAAAGGAGGGGTGAAATATACTTGTCCCTTTTCACGATAACCAAATAATCAATAAAGGGATTAAGTCGTGGGCAGCATTAAATCACATATGACGTGGCAGCATTGAATCACATATGATTATTAACACATTGTTAATCATGTGGGACTCATTGACAATGGTTTTCATCTAAACCCTAATATGACATGGCAGCATTGAATCACATATGATTATTAACACATTGTTGATCATGTGGGACTCGTCGACACTGGTTTTCATCTACATCCCTAATATGATGTGTCAGCATTGAATGGCATATGATTATTATCACATTGTTGATCATGTGGGACTCATTGACAATGGTTTTTATCTATACCTTAATATGAAGCGGCAACATTGAATCACATATGATTTTTAACACATTGTTGATAATGTGGGACTCATTGGCACTGATTTTCATCTAAACCCTAACACGATTTGGGATATATACATCCATAATAATCAACACTTCTCGTTTTAAAAACCTTACCTTCAAATTCCACCATTGTTGTATCACAATCAGATTGTACTTCAAGGCTGTTGTTAATGGAAACTCCAGAAAGATTAACATGGTTTGGTGTTTCAGAAACATATAGACTAAGGGTTTCTTCAAATTCCACCATTGTTGTATTACAATCAGATTGTACTTCAAGACTGTTGTTAATGGAAACTTCAGAAAGATTAACATGGTTTGGTGTTTCAGAAACATATAGACTAAGGGTTTCTTCATCAGTAATTGGGCTCTTGATCACACCTTTTGATTTCTCCATTAAAACGACGACCAGATCTTGTTATATGAACTAGGTTTTCGACAACAGGGATTAGAAAGAAATGGAACTCTTCTATGATTGACAGAGCTTTTCACAAGAATGATATATAAAACAATGGAACTGATAAATGGGTGAGCTCTATATGAATTCTTGAAAAAAACGCGGGAGTTCAGATTTGGTAGGATATTTTGAGGTATAAATTAGGGTGTAGATGATATTTTAGGTTCAAATTATATTTTATGTTATTCCCTCAAAGGAACAGTAAATTGTTGGTAAGATATTAGAGGTTTAAATAATATTTTATGTTGTACCAGATATAAACAGTGAATTCTCAAAAGTAATATATTCCTATAATACCCTTCAAGATAACAAATTAATATTGATTTAATTGTTTGTTGCTTAAAATACATATGTGGTTAAAAGCAGTTCCTTTGTTTCTTTATATATTCAAAGTTCTCATTTGAACCTTCCTATATATATATATATATATATATATATATATATATATATATATATATATCTTTGAGATGTATGTCTATATATAATATAAAACGAAAGGTTTTAGAATATATTACTAAAAAAAATAAAAAAATAATTTGTATTTTCATGCAAATTGTCCAAAAGATAAAGCCCAAAGTTGATCAAATTCATTTCAAAAGAAATCAACGGAAATATTCAACCTTGTTTCCTTTGTAAATTTAATAATTACAATAGCATAAACATGTAAACAAAATAGGTAACAAGTGGATAACATGATAAAATTACCTTATTTGCAAAGGCACAACAATAATTGATTGAAAATTTAAAATTTAATGAAGTTTAAAACTAAATACCCAATAATATATTAGACAATAAGATGTAAAAGTATAACTTTTACTAGTTTACTAAGATTAATTAATATACACAAAAATATTGTAGTTAAATAAAATATAAAAATATAAATTTTGATAATCTTACTTAAACCCTCTTAAAAAATATTAAAGACAATTCTTATACACTAAAAACGATTATAGTTTAAGAACAAATTAATAAATACATGTCAAATATGTAAAGTGTTATAATTCTTTTTTGAAAGACAACTTTTATTAAGAAAAAAAATACAAGAAAAGGCATCAAGGAGGATATCTTAGAGACAAAAAAAACGTCCCAAGGCCCACCAAAAAAACAAAACGAAAGATAATTATCAACAAACAGAGCCAACAACAAAATGTAACAAAAACAAGGACCCAAGCCTGGAGAAGGCAGCTTAAATGACCATCGCAAAAAGGGTGCAAAACCATGAAACCCGAGAGATAGATAAATAATTGCACCTCAAGGAGATCCAACTAAAAGATTGGAGTTGGATATCCCCCAACAGATCGAAGCTTGAGTCGTCCCCTCTAAAGACCCGAGAGTTTCTAAAGCTCCAAAGAAAGTAAGCAGCAATCCTGCCAATCCAAATTAGCGGTTGCATGGTGCCCTTTAACGAATGCTGATATGTTAATATGATAAGTAATTAAAATTTGAATGTTAAAATTTTGCACGACGCTATCTTTAGCACTTTTGAGCAGTAATCAGTTAGGTTATGGCGTAAACGTACTAGTTAAGCCTTAAAGGATATAGCTGAAAATCTTATTTATCTAGGTTCAAATCCAAACAGTAACAGAGTCGTAAAAATTTACTTGAGATGATTTCAAATTATTTATGGTCACCAAAGAATTAATCGAGGTGCACTCAAACCGATATCGGTTAGAAAAATGGTTTTATATTTTTTTCAAATAATAATTTATGGATTTTGATTTAAAATAGAGTTTGGGGTTTGTTGGAGTTAAAAGACTGTTTTTTCAAGAAAATAAAAACAGAATGAAATCCTCCGTCGCACAACTCTACTTCTTCAGGGCGGTGCTCCACCGGTGAATTTGGGGGCGATGATCGACACTCGTATCGGAGATTCATCACAAGATACAGCTGAATTAGGTCATCTTCATCTCTATTTATTACTAATTTCAATTGTTTTTCACCTTCGAGCATTAACCTTTTACCCTAACACCCTACTTTACTATCGATTAATCGCTAGCATTCTATCGAATATGTGAAATGCATATACACACACACTGCATAACCTATGTTAATCACTCTTCAAGGTACATAGCTTTTCTCAACCTTATGTTGAATTCAAGTGTATAAACCCCAATTTGATCTCGGAGTTGCTATACATCGATAATTTTGTTACTTAGTCGTGTGAGAAATGCTGATTGGGAGGAATCAGTTGGTTAGAACATTACAATTATCCCTAAATTGTGAAGATCATACTGTTTTACATCGGATCAAAGTAAGAGGATAGACATTCATTGAAATTATCTCCATTGGTAGTAAGTAACTAGTAAGAGTTCCTCCTTCCTTTTAATCTGTTTCTGATAAAATCGTTCTGTTTTTTCACATATAGAGCCTTCAAGTGTATGATGATCTCTATTTTAAGGATTTGTTAAAACATTTAGGAGGCGTTTGGTTCACGGAATGAAATTCGATGGAATTGGAATCCATTAAAGGAATTTGACTTTGAAGGAATTGGAATGGAATTTGATGGAATTTGGCCATGCGTTTGGTTGACAGGAATTGGAATGGAATCTCGTAAAAGAATAGAAATATGCATCTATCGGGAGTGGGGGTGACAATTGTGATGAGGACATTAGTGGTGGGTGGTGGGTAGGTGGGTGGGGTAGGGTGTGGGGGTGGGTGGCGACTACGAGTATGCCGGCAAAAAATAGTGATGTGGTGGGTGGTGGGTGGGGGTGACGGTAGCGGTACCGGTGGTGGAATGATAATATTAATTGATGGTGGTAGTGGTGGTGGCAGCGGTGGCGGTGTCGGCAGTGGTGGCAGATATGTTGCCGATGAGGGTGGGGCGGGGAGAGGGTGGTGGTTAAATTTATTTTTATCTTTCTAAAAGAAATTTATAAATTATGTTGCATTTGATATGAAATGGAATTCAAAATCCTTCACATATGTTAAGGAATGATCAAATCCATCAACCGTGGAATTCGGTGGAATCCGATGGAATCCGATCTATTCATTCCGCGAACCAAACAACATTAAGGAATTCGGTCAATGGATTTGGCCATTCCAATTCCTTCCAATTCCAACGGATTCCGTGAACCAAACAGCCCCTTAGAGACAAGGTCTTTGTAAGAATTTGTGCATTCTTTAAATGAGATGCTAATTTTTGAATGAAGTAATGCTGGAGTCAGTGACAACTGGCAACTTTTGTTTACAAATTTCACTAGAAAACCGAGCATCTCCAATGGAGGTTCTTACAAGTGCGACAGTGCGATTAATTATATGGTCGTGTCCGGGTTGAGTTTTCTTGACCCACAACCCGTCAACCCAAACACGACACGGTTGTCACCCCTAAGTTATATATTGGTTTCAAAATAAATGACAACAATTTAAAACACATAGTTTTACGAATTAATATATAATATAATTATAATGTTTAGATTTAGCCTTTTAAGATTCAACACTTATTTTGGAAAAAATTAAAAAAATATATATTGACACTTATTTGAGGCGTATGAAGTAAAAAAAAAATTAAATGATGTTTAAGAAAAAACGGAAAAAGATTGAGAATCATGCTTTGGCCCCTAAAAATCAATCAAGAAGAACGTTATATAAATGCCATGATAAATAAACATAAATAGATCACGAATAACAGATCTATTGTTAAAATAACAAATGTTAATAACCTTTTTTTACCGGTATATGTATTCAAATAGTCGAGCATAACTAGTGAGTTTATATTGCCTATTCCCTATACATGTTTGATGTGTTGCACACTGTGCCACGACTTGCAGTAGTTGACATCGATTACACTATTGTTAAACACCTGATCACAATACCACCATGTAGCCTTGTGTAGTGGTATATAGCATGTGACCACGTTAAAACAGTTGGCTGATTGGCTCGTATCTGACACACATCAGCGAACCTCTACCATGGGCATGGGCATGGTCATGGTCATGTCCTTAACAAATAGGCCATTAAATCATGATGCATTAGCTTCGATAAAATCACTCTACAAGTGTGAACCAAGTCGACATGTTGCAGAAAATGATATAACTGATCATTGTTGCTATTGATGTATCTTTGCTCGTAAAGCCAACGTTTATATACAAGGTCAATAGATGTTAAATTGGCATGAGTATTCAATAACATTAACCAATAAATAATATTTCATATCGAATCCGTTCCGACTGAATATTCAATACAAAAAAAAAATACTCCCTTCGATCCAAAATAAGTGTCCACAATAAAAATGACACACAGTTTTAGGAATGTGCAATTATTACACTTTTTAAATAACCAAATGACATTTGTATCCTTAATAGTAGAGAGAGAAACTTTCTCCACCTCATATTTAAGGGTAGAATGGGAAATTGAAAACTTACTTTTGAAAGGGAACATTTAATTTGGGACAAACAAAAATAGTAAGGTAGACACTTATTAATTTGGTACGGAGGGAGTAATAATTTAAATCCATTCATAAACACGTCTTCATGTGCATTTTGATTTTTACAAAATAGCACCTTCAATTTTGGAGTATTTACAGAAAACACCCTTAAATTTCATTTGTTTTATCAAACAAACCCCCGATATTTTGTCTTTAGTTGCCTAATACTTTGCCAAAGCAAACTCGATTGCTTTCCCTTGCACTCCAACAACAACACCTGCTTCTCAGTTCTCCCCCACAAAATCCTAAACCAAACCCTACTTCATCCACAAATCGAAGCTTTCAAGCTTCAATCTTCATCAATGGCGGAGTAAGCTTCTTCATCTATCTCTCTACTCGTAATTTTAATCCTTTTTTTTGGTACTAATTTGCTTCGATTCACTTCCAGATCTGACGGTTATCCAAAAGAGTATTACGATCAACAAATCGGAACGAGAATCTCATCGTCATCCTCTCGATCAACATCAACAACAAGCATTCACGTAACAGCACTCGATGGACTCGTGAACGTCAATTCTCTCTTCACAATCGCCGTCTTCGTCGGACTTTCTCTCACCACGCCCGGCCAACGGAGCCTCGAGAACCGATCCGCCTGCGATGCCGACATCTCCGTGGCCAAAAAGCTTCTGGTATTCGAGGTCGTCTCCTTTAGTTTCTTCCTCTTCTCGTCTCTGGTGGCACAAGGTCTTAAACTCGCAATCAATCTGCTGAACAGTAAGGATGTGGATGAGGCTTTTAGGGCACATATTAATCTGAAGGCGTTACGATTCGGGATGCTTGGATCGGCTGTTGGATCGGTGATGGGATGTTTGTTCTTGATGTTATCAATGGTGAATGTGATCGAGATTCGATTGGGGATGTTGTCTTGTGGTAGTAGATCGACGGTGAATGCAGTTGCTTCCATGATTGTACTGGTGACTTCTGCTCTTTTGGTTTATATTTCTACTGCTGTTTATGCTTTCTTACATTGAATCTTTTTTTTCTTCCATTAAAATGGTGAAATCAAAAGCTTCATCTTGATGATGGTTTGAAGTGAATTTGTAAGAAATGTGATCAATTTCTGATAAGGTTGAATTTCTGGTGCTTTTGGTAAGGTGAACGGGATAGAACATAACAAGTTTATCCCATGTTTGTCGTAATAAAATGTTGGATTAAGTGGAAGACATATGAAATGTGGAACAAGATTGTATATATATATATATGTATGTATTTGTGGGTGGGTTATTTAAAAAACACTAAAGAGCTCATCCGGGTAAATTGATCAAATGGTTCTGTCTGTCCTGACCTATCATGTTTTTACCAAACGTGTAATAGTTGCCCCGTCCTATCATGTTTTACCAAACGTGTAATAGTTGTCATGTTCTGTTCCGTTTTGTCCTGTTCCGTTTTGTCCTGTCTGCATACTGTTTAAGCACATTTGGTTGGAATTCGGACAATTTCAAACCCTAAACCCTGAAAATTAAAAACCATAAAATATCTTGAGATTTTTTTATTATTGATGATCAATAGGAATATCATGGATAATGAAAATGTATCATACGAGAATGTGTTATATTTATTCATGAATATTTAGGATTAGACGTAATTAATAACTTATAAAATGTAGTATATTGTTTTGTCTGGATTCTTTTTCAGATTGTGGAAGAAAATTTTTAATTTTTTTTATTTTATCCGTGTCTACGTGGTACTTATTTTATAGTTGTCTCAAAAATAAACATTTTGTTTTAAAATAGATAAATAAATTCTTAAATTCACTCTTAATTAATTTATAAATATTTAAGGTTATGAACACTATAAATTAATTAACATAAATTTATCATTTGATTAACTAAAATATATATATTTTTTCAATTGAAAATATGATAAAATTGTATGTTTTTTTTATTCTAGATACAAATTAAAGACGGTGTTTGTCGTGTATTCGATTTATTTTAAATCCTTAATATTCATGCATTTTGTACCGTCCAAACTCTAAAAAAGACAATGTTTTTTTTGTAGTACGGTACTAGTTTATTAAACTATAACTTCTGTAGATATCAAGTTATATTGTAGTTCTAATTATATGATAAATTATTATATCAAAATCAGGTTCAAAACCAATTTATCAGGTAAAAGTTTGTATGAAATAGAAAAAAATTAAACGTTAAAATTATAATTACATTCAGTAAAAAACAAGACAAATTCATTACATTTTGATATATTTTATTCTTTTAAGTAATAACTAAAACATTCACGATGTTCTTTTGATCTATTTCTAATAATTGTTAGTGGATAAATTTGCATTAGAATATAACTAGAACGAAATGTTATATTTTTGACAAATCAAATTATAAAATATTTTCTTTAAAATAAAACAATTTAAATGTTTTGAGTTGACAAAATGTGTTTTTTAAAAATTAGGCCATCTAGGAGTTAGTTCATTATGATAATGCAACTATAAATCATCTTCCATCCATAAGGTAAATAATAATAAGTTAAAAAAATGTGTTAGAACTTAGAATGTTTTTTAATGATTAAAAATAGTCCATGTTGAAACACAACACACTAAGGTGTTGTTTGTCGGCATGTAAAAACAAATAGTCTAACTGATTCAGATTTCAGACTTCAGCAGAGGTGGTCTCAGACTTCAGCACCTCTTAAAAAACAAACGCCACCTAAAACTCGTTAGGGCGCATTTGATGTGCAGACTACATGGGACGGGACGAGATAAAAAAAAATAGTACCATGTTTGGTATGACATGGGACAATACAAAGATAAGGTGGGACAAGGCGGGACTAAAACTCATTTCCATGGGACAAAATCATACTTTTTTTGGGACTAAAACTCATTTCCATGGGACAAAATCATACTTTTTTTTGTTCCACCAAAAGAGGTGGAACAAGCTTGGACTAAACTTAAAATTACTTGGTTACCCTCAAATCTCTACCAAATCTGAAACGTAAAACTCTACCAAAACTGAAACATAAAACTCTACGACCTCTGAAACCTAAAAAGTCGCCAAATTTCAAATATGAAACCTAAAACTATCCCAAATTTCAAAATTCGAAATATGAACTCCTAAATCGAACTCTCAGGTCGAACTCCTTCGATCGATGGTACATTCCCCTCTCAAATCGAACATGTTCGTCCTCAACGATCCAGATCTGTGCTAGAAGATCGATGAGTGGGAGATGGGCGGTGGTGGTGGAAGAAGAACCTCAAAGTAGCAGCAAGAAAAACTGAAGAAAAAATGTTGATGTTGGAAGAAGAACCTCAAAGTAGCAGCAAGAAAAACTTCAAAAAAAAGATGTCTTGATAGAGGTGAAAGTGAAACAACCTGGAAAAGCAAAAACCTCCTGAAGAAGATGAATAGGTCATGAAGTGGGGTTGGGCTTCTTATAGAGGTTGTATCAGGATTAGGGCTGGGATGGTTTTTAAAAATATTTTAAATAATTTTGTATTAATGAAATGAAATTATAAAAATATGATTTATGTAACTTATTTTAATTTTAGGGAGAATTTCATTCACGTCCTTAAAAACTTGTAATATTACGCATATATCCTTGTAAACTTTCAAATTACGTATTTATCCTTCTAAACATGAAAAACTCACGTATATATCCTTCTCCCTAATTTAATTATTATTAAACATTTTAAAATACAAATAATTAAAACTAAAGTAAATATATTTTGAAAATTACTTATATACCCTTTAAGTTATCTTTTACAAAATACAAATAAATCTATTTCAAAGTCAAAATCCATCTTCAACCTCCAAAATTACTCCTTGTGCATTAGTCTCCACCTTCTTGAAACTAAAAAAGAATCCCAAATTCGAAAAACATCAAAACGAGCCCTAAATTGTAAATTCACACAAAAAATAGAAACAAATTGAATGAGTAATAAACCCTAATTTCATTTTTACCTTTTGCCAGCATAAAACGAAGAGGACGAAGGGGCGTTGATGGTGCCGCCGGCGCCGCCACCCTTCCCGCCACCACTACCACCACCGCCCTGAAAGTTCCTTTGCGAACCGGGATTACCAGATCGACCCGATATTCTGTTCTGTGACGGTTCCTTTTTATCACCCCTTGATTGATTGACGGATTTCAAACACGAAAAACACAATCGTTTTTTCCCCTTTTCCCCGAATAAAATATCTCTCAGCTCTCTCTGATCAAATCATCTAAAAACTAATTAACAGTAATTTTGATTTGATGATGAACCAATCCAACATTACAGAAATCAAAGGGAAGAAGAAGAAGAAGCGTGTGGTGTTTTGTTTGAATCACTTACCACACAACACAACTAAGAAAGAAAGAAACAATTAGGGTTTAGCAATTGTCAGCGATAAGCGAGAAGTATGAGAGCAGATATCGTGGAAGAAGAGTGATGATGATGATGATGGTGGTGGTAAGTAACAGACCTTGTTAGATTGATTGATTGTCAAAAAGATATTTATAAGCTCCTTTAATGGAATCTGCAACTTGAGATGGATGGTAATTTGAAAGAGATATTTATAAGCTCCATTAACGGAGTCTGCAACTTGAGATGGATGGTAATTTGAAAGAGATATTTATAAGCTCCATTAACGGAGTCTGCAACTTGAGATGGATGGGTATTTACAACTGTGATTTTAGAGGTTGAAGATGGGTTTTGATTTTGAAAGAGATTTATTTGTATTTTAGAAAAAATAACTTAAAGGGTATATAAGTAATTTTTAAAATATATTTACTTTTGTTTAGTTATTTATATTTTTAAACTGTTTAATAATAATTAAATTATGGAGAAGGATATATGCGTGAGTTTTTCATGTTTAGAAGGATATATACGTAATTTGAAAGTTTACAAGGATATATGCGTAATATTATAAGTTTTTAAGGACGTGTATGAAATTCTCCCTTAATTTTAAGGAATAAAACTATTTAAGTATTTAGTTGCTTCATGTTATTTTTAATTTTTATATAATAAAAATATTAAAAGAATATATTCAGGGTAATCGAGTCATTTTAACAGTTTAGTCCAGTCCTGTCTAGTTTACCAAACACAAAACAGACAATTAGTCCAGTCCAGTTCTAGTCGTACCAAACATAGAACAGACAATTAGTCATGTCCCGTCCTGTCCAGTCCCGTCATGCTCAGTCCTGTCCCGTCTCATCCAGGCTGCGTACCAAACGCTACCTAAGGCTATGTTTGGCAAACTAACTGATAAATTATCTGATGACTTATAAGCTAGCTGATGACTTATAAGCTAACTGGTAGCTGATAAGCTAGTTGATGAACAAATTATGTTTGGCAAAAACTACCTGATAACCATTTAAATGACTAAAAAGGACATCTTGAAAAAATAATAATTAATATTAATGAGGATATAATCGAAAAAGATGACAAAAAGCTCCTCATAAGCTACTCAAAGTAGTTTATCAATAAGCTAGCTTATAAGTCAGCTTATGTACATCCAAACATGTACACTGAAAATAAGCTAGCTTATAAGCTAACTTATAAGATAGCTTATTTTTGCCAAAAAATGCCTAATATACTTTGAAAAAAAATGAACCTTATTTTAATTTAAATAAAATACAGTTTTGATACATTAATTCATTGAAAATTTAAAACTTAGTGAAGTTTAAAACTAAATACCCAATAATATATTAGACAATAATATAAGATAGCTTATTTTTGTCAAACAATACCTAATATACTTTGAAAGAAATGAACCTTATTTTAATTTAAATAAAATATAATTTTGATAAGGGTTGATCATCTATGTTTTTTTTGGAAGGATATCCCATACTATGTCCGGACTAATCCCGACAAATTATTACTGCAATACATCAGCTCTTGATAAACTCAGTGACCACAATTTTTGTGTACGTTTGGATTCAAATCCTGGATATATGGTATATTCCACCACATCCCCCAGGACCTCAACCAGTACGCCAGAACCCTTGTGGTTATCATCTAGGTTCATCCACGGGATACAACAAACCAATGTGATCTGAATTATTCGGACTACTCGCTAACTCTATCGACTCCATATACGGATTTAACGACACGTTATAAAGATCCGAGTGTTCGCCCTCACTCATTCGACTCAAACCGTCTTCATAATCACCACGTTGATTAACCCACGGTTGCTTCGTGAATTTCCTCAAACCCTCTAATTCCATAGCCACTTCCTTCATCGTTGGTCTATCATATCCGTTCATATTAAGACATCGTTTCACTAACGACGCTATTGCTTGCAGTTGTTCGAGTGAACCCTCTCTCACCACTCGACGGTCAAGCACTTGAAACAAATTATTCGTCCTCAAAGAAACAAGAAAATAAGTCGCTAAATTTCTTTGATCTTGACTCCTTTCCATGCAAAGTGGCTTCTTACCCGTTAGAAGCTCCAGAAGCACAACTCCAAAACTGTAAACATCACTTTTATCTGTAAGTTGGCTGGTGTGAAAGTATTCAGGATCCAGATACCCTAATGTCCCCTGAACTAACGTAGTCACTTGTGTTTGATTCAACGGAATCAATCTTGACGCCCCAAAGTCGGAAATTTTAGTGACCAAATTCTCATCTAATAATATATTAGCGGATTTCACATCTCGATGGATAATTGGCTTTGAAGCGGCCGAGTGAAGGTAAGCAAGTGCACCAGCAGATTTAACGGCTATCCTTAAACGATTATCTAAAGATAACCAATCCATTCCACCGTTGGTGTGGATATGATGGAAAAGAGTGCCATTGGAAACACATTCGTAGACAAGTAATGGGACTTCACTCTCTAAACAACAACCTAAGAGCTTCACAACGTTCCGATGGTTAATTTGTGTAAGAATGACAACTTCATTGATAAATTGCTCGATTTGACTTTCGTCCATTACTCGTGACTTTTTTATGGCAACGATACTTTTATCGGGTAAGATTCCTTTATACACCGTTCCATAGCCACCACGGCCAAGAATCCGATCTTTAGAGAAGTTTTTTGTTGCTTTTTTTAGCTCGTCGGTAGTGAAGATTTTTGTCGACTGATTGACACCGCCACCCTCGTTTGAATTGATTTGTTGTTTCATTAATAAGCCACCGTTTTTTAAGAAGAACTTTTCTCTTAGCTTAATGACCTTTCTTCTTTGGTGGCTGAAATACAACCACCCCATTCCGATCAATACAGACAAAAATCCGACGCCCATTCCTACATGTATACAAGTCATTCTTCATGAGTTGTTGAAGAAAGAACTCAATTTTGTAAAGTATTTAATTATCGGGAATTTATTAAAATAGCCATTTTGACCCGTTGGTTTAATTCTTAATCATTTCTCTTCAGAAATCACAAAAATAGTCATTGGTTTGTAAGTGACATGTCCATAGTTTGTGGAGGGGTCAAAAAATGTAAAAAAAAGTTTCTGAGCCAGGTCCGCAATTGCGGGGACCAAATATTAAATTTGATCTAGGTCTGCAAATTGGGGATGTGTTTTCCAAATTTACATATTTGATACCTGCAATTACGGATCAGGTTCATAAACTTTATTTTTTTACACTTTTGACTCATACGTAAAATACGGACCTGCCACTTGTGTACTTATGGCTATTTTGATGATTCTTAGAGAGAAACGGATAAAAGTTGAAACCATGCGGTCAAAATGGCTATTTTAATTAATTTCTCTTTAATTACTCACCAACAGACAATTTGAGGGCCGGTGATCTCGAATTTCGAGCCCTACAACCATTCCCATCCTTTCTTCCATCTCCTTCATATCCATGAGGGCACGAACAGTTGAAACTGCCACGAAGATTAGTACAAATCCCATCGCACGGATTGTTGTTAGGATCCGCACACTCATCGATATCTATGAATTCAAAATATAAGAGATAGATAAAAATTAAAAATCAGAAATCAACCCATATAGCCATTTATCTCTTTTAAACTGGTCTTTCTAGTCATTTCTCTCCTGATTTTATTAAAATGTCACTACCTCTGTAACTAACAACTCCTCAACTTGTAGACAGGTCAAAAGGTAATAAAAAAAAGTTTTTGAACATGCTCTCCAAATACAGGGACTAAAACTCTAAAATCATTTAAACATGTCTGCAAGTTACAGACTGTACTTGCATAGCACGTTCAAAGAGAAATAACTATTTTGGTCAATTTCCCAAATTAAAAACCCTCAAAACCATATCAAAAATGAATAAAAATCATTTGCAAAATGTTACTAATTACCATTGCAGCCAGGAGAAAGATAAGGATTCCCTTGATAACCATCATTGCAAGAGCACCTATAACCTCCATTGCCCCCTTTAAAATCGACACAAACACTGTTCTGTTGACAATAATAATCGCTTGTGTTTTTATATTCATTACAACTCATACCCCCGATTACCCAATTAAGAACCACCGGAACAGTCTCAGCCGTTCGGTTGGCGAAATTGGGATCGTTAAAATCTGAAACACCACGGAACGTGAACGCACTTTCCTCACCAAGGAAAGTGTAGCCGCATTTGTTGAAAGACCAAACATCGGTATGTCTTTTGAGTGTGAATGCTTGTGCAACGTAAGTTGTTAAGCCAGTCGGCAAGCTTGTCGAGCAACACCCGATACCTGGTGAATTTATATACGATAGTAAAAGTATCTCCAACAACTATTATAATAGAAATTTTAGTGATTTAAAGGAGATTTGTACTTCAACAACTATATATGCTATATGGTAGTGTAAAATAAAGAAAAAAAGAGGGTAAAAATATATGAATTTAGAGAAATCTCTAAAAATAAAAAACTCTATGCAGAATAAAGAAATAGTATTTTGTTTATTTCCTACAAATAAGATGTATTTACAATAAATGTTTAGAAGAAATAAATACTAACTTTTATTAAATGTACAGAATATTTTAATAAAATAGTTAATACTAGATTTGTTAAAATAGGGCACTTGCAACTCTTGGAGTTGGGTGCACCGGCGGACTTACGCTGTGTTCTCGAAACTCATTTAACAAAGGAAAGGAAAAGAAAGCGAGGGAAAGTAGAGGAAAATGAAAAAAACTCGTGTTTCTCGAAACTTTTTTAGGAGAGGAAAGAAAGGAAAGAAAGGGAAAATAAAGCTTATTTTTCTTCCAAATATTTCCTTCCAAATGTGGGAGGAAAGGGGAGGAAAGAAAATGAAAGAAATTAAAATCATTTAAAAAATTAATAAAATTACAAAATTACCCAATCTTTCATCCTAAATTATATTATTTTAAAGGGCATATTAGTAAAAATGACATTTTTCCTTTCGTTTCCCTCCTCTTTAAGAACATGAAAATTACTTTCTTTTTTTTCCTTTCTTTTACTTCACTTTCGAGAACACAAATAAATTTTTTATTTTTTTGTTCTTTCTTTTCTTTCCCTTTCTTTTTCATTCCTTTCTTTCCCTTTCTTTTCTCTCCAAATTCTAGAACACAGTATTAGTTAAGAAGGAGTGGGGGGAAGGAACCCATTAAAAAAATTTACAAGGGTTGAAACGATTTTTTTAAACTTTTCACTCAGTCCCCTGTAAATTTTTACAAAGGACCCCACAACCCTAAAAAAAAGTCTCTTAAAAACAAACCAAAAAATCAAAAAAAAAAAAACTTCTGAAATCAACTTAAAAACTTTAAAATCTTTCAAAACGGTGTAATTAAGTTAAAAACACGTATGACGACTTTACATATACCTTAAATATGACTTTTACTACATAGTTCATCTACCCCAGCTTCAAATCCAGGCGCAAACAACTTATGGTCACTCAGAAATTATCTCGGGACTACATACTTTAGCAGTCTTAAAATTCTCTAGGCAAATGTTCAAGATACCTTTTCCAAAAAAAAAAAATGAAAATTTTGGATCCGCCACTTGAAATATACTTTTTTTTTTCTTTCAAATTTTGATTTTTAATATTCTATCTTAGAGAAATTATAACATATTTTTTTGATTTTTAATATTCTATCTTAGAGAAATTAATTATAACATATGAGAAATAAAAATGAAATGAAATGAGATGAAAAGCAAACCTGAACATGAACCCACAGGAACATCTTCAACATTAGAGCATACACTCACACATCCACTACTAAAATTCTTCCCTTCGATCCCAGCCACCGGAGATATAAACGAGTAGTCATCACAACCAACGGCTATCAGTTTGTTCAATTCCGACAACGTGAAATAGGAACTCGCCACCACTAACCCCGTGGGTCTTTCTGTAATTATCTCACCGATCTCACTGTAACAACTAGAAGCCACAAAGTTTTTCACTCTTACGTGCTCATCGGAGATACCCACTATTTCGACCCGCTGAATTTTACTGTTTCCGGTGTAAGTAAATAAGTTTTCCGGTAAAAAGGCTTTTGGGGGATCGAAAGATGTGTTGCAAGTGATATCGAACCACGGGCCAATGGAGCAACCGGAGTTGGATCCGGATCCGATGATGCCGAATGGGTATGGTACGGTGAGGTTGCCGCATTTAGTTGGGCAGCCGGGACTTGTGACGGTGGTGGTGGTGGTTGCCGCCGGCGAGAATGGGAGGTGGGATAGATAGAGGATTATGAAGATTAGAAGCATGTTTGGTGGTGATGAAACTGAGTTTCTTGTGTGTATTAATATTCTCTTGGTCAAAGAAATATTTCCTTTTGAGTTTTGAGGTGTGATTATATTTATGTTAATGAATTAAATATGTTATAGTTATGTTGATAGAATTTGTAACTGTAACTTTAACTTTTAAAATGTTGGTATAAAGTTGAACCAAGATGTATCAATCGAAAAAAGTTGGTACCAATTATAGCTGGTTGGTACATGATTTTAAAAATTTACATACCAATTATAATTGGTTGGTACACGGTATTAACAAAAAAAATGGTATTGTATCATGTTCACCATCTTAGCATTGTTTTGTAATAAATAAAATAGAAATGAATTAATATAGTCATTTTTTAACTTATGGTTTTCCTTCTTGGCCACTTTCTCCCAAGATTTACAGAAATAGCCATAGGTCCGTAAAAAGTCAGATCCGTATTACGGAGGGATGAAAGCGTAAAATAATAATTCTAAACTAGGTCCGTAGTTTGAAGGACTAAATGTGTAACTTTTGGGCTAGGTCCCAATTGCGGATGTGTTTTCCAAATTTTATATATTTGGTTTCTATAATTGCAGATATAGTTCACAAACATTTTTTTACACTTTCATCTCTCCAGGCTTTTTACGGACCTGATTTTTTACGGGACCTATGACTACTTTTGTAAATTTTGGAAGAAATTGACTAAGAAATGAAACCAATAACGAAAAATGGTTATTTTAATTAATTTTTCCAAATAAAATTAGACGGAGGAATTCTACATCATGTACATAAATTTGTACATTGTCAAAAGTTCAAACAAGTTGACAAAACTGAGAAAAAGGATAAAACACAAGAACAAAAATTGTAATAAAACATTCCATTGAATTTTAGTTTACAAATAAAAAAGTTTTATGTGTATTATCATAATTATTGGTATCATATAACCTTTTAAATTTAATTTCTATAAATATTACCATTACATAGAATCTCAGTTGGCAAAATATTTTAGGCAAGTCATAGTTAACATAGCAGATCTACAAGTCAATCAACTCTTAAATAAATAAAAACTTTATTTTAGATCATTAAATGATAATTTTAAAAATTAGTTTATTAAAACATAAATTAGGCCAAAATTAGTTCCAATCTAATACTATTTTTACCTTAATAAAACCACGATAGAATTGCAATGTATCGCGTACTCCCTCTGTACGAGAATAAGTGTTCATAATTGAAATGACATACAGTTTTAGACGTGTGTAATTATTACACTTTTTGGTTAGTCAAATAACATCTTTACCCCCTATTTAATTTATCTCTCTACTTACAATACTTAAATATTTGTACATTAATTAAGGATAAAGTTGAGATTTTGGTTATTTAATTTAAAAAATAGAGACTTATTTTGGGACAACTATAAACAAAAATGTGGACATTTATTTTAGAAGGCAATATAATTTTAAGAGTAAATTGCAAATTTGGTCCCTATGGTTTTTGATTTTTTGTGGTTTTGGTCCCTAGAAAATTTTTATTGCAAGAAAACCATTATGGTATGCATTTTGTTGTGGATTTGGTCACTGAGGCTAACGTCGTCAACTTCCCTTCCGTTAAAACCCCTCATGTGACTTGCACATGAGGGCATTTTTGTCCTTTGACTCTTTTTCACTAAAAACTAAAACAGAGGGACCAAAATTGTAAGTTACCTTTAATATTTAATATTTTGTTATTATTATTATTATTAATATTATATATATATATATATATATATATATATTAAAGAACAGCTTCGTTACCGGCCAAACTCCGTCACCCAACCCGTTTCTCCGGCGAACACCCTCATCACCGGCCATATCCAGTCGATCTCCTTCACGCCGACCATCGCTCTCTCTCTCTCTCTCTATGTCTCTCTCTCTCTCTTCTCCTCCTCTCGCCGGAGAAGATGACGACCGGAGGTCCAAAATCGTTTTTCCAGCAAACTCGAACTCCCTTCTGTTTCGTTTTTTTGGTTCACAGCTTCATCAAATCGACAGCTGTTGGGTTCATAAATGGATCTTCCCTTCACCTCTTTCCGTCACCGGTCCGAAATCGTTTTTCGGGCGAACTCCAACACCAAATGTGTTTCGTTTTTTTGGTTCATAGCTTCATCAAAATCAACAGATGGGTTTCAATGGAGATGGGTTTCGATAACACAAAAGAAACAGAAGAGATCGAGATGGAACACGGCCGGAGGTCTCGCCGGAGAAGACGACCGGAGGAATCGACCAAATCGATTTTAAAAACCCGTTTTCTCCGGTCGTCTTCTCCGGCGAGACCTCCGGCCGTGTGTTCCATCTCGATCTCTTTTCTTTCCTTTGTGTTATCGAAACCACACAAACCCCATGAGGGTGTTCGCCGGAGATGGATATCACAGTGAAGAAGAGGGTGAGAGGAGGAGAAGAGAGAGAGAGAGAGAGAGAGAGAGAGAGTGAGGGGGAGAGAGAGATCGACCGGAGATGGCCGGTGATGAGGGTGTTCGCTGGTGACGGAGCAGCTGACGGAGCTGAGGGTGTTCGCCGGTGACGGAGCTGTTGACGGAGATGACCGGTGAAAATGATTGTTTACTCTAGCCTGTTGAAGAAGATGATGTATTAATATATACATATACATATACATATATTATTTGTTTAAAAAAATTAAATTTAAATTTGTTTAATTTTTAATTGAATAAGTTGCATTTTTAGTCCTCTAGCTTTTGTTTTTAGTGAAAAAGAGTCAAATAACCAAAATGCCCTCATGTGCAAGGCACATGGAGGGTTTTAACGGAAGGATATCTGACGGAGTTAGTGCGAGGGACCAAAACCACAACGAAATGCATACCACAATGGTTTTGGTGCAATAAAAATTTTCTAGGGATCAAAACCACAAAAATCCACAAACCATAGGGACCAAATTTGCAATTTACTCTAATTTAAAAAACCCCATGTGAGCAGAGTTACGATTGGCTGGTTGACTTTCGTCTATCCCGTTGACTTTTAAAACAGCATTATCTGTGCGGGTTTTACGTGTAGGAATTGGTCAAAGTCGCCCTTTGTTTTTATTTTCGTTTTATATTATAATTTTCTAGTCTTACTTTGACTTTTCAGATTTTCTAAGAGCATCTCCAACAGCTATGTTAAAATAGAGAAAATAGGGATTTTAGCATTTTTTGTTCTTCAACAGCTATGCTATCATCTATGTTAAAATAGAGAATAGAGGAGAGAGATTGGAAAAATCTCTAAATTTAGAGAAATCTCTAAAAGTATATAGAAGAGAGAGAAACAATATTTTAATTATATTCACCCAATCAAAATAATTGATGTTAAATGTGTATGAGAGAAAAATAGTATTTTATTAAATGATGGAATATTTTATTAGTATAGTTAGTGATAAAGTTGCTAAAATAGAATAGCTGTTGGAGTTGGATGAATTTTTTTTTAGAAATTTCAACTTTTCATACTTTATTATAGAAATTTTTTAGCATAACTGTTGGAGATGCTCTAAATGATTTGGTTCAAATAAATGGATCTGTTTTTAGTTAAAAATGAGAATTACAAAAAACAGATCGACGATACAAGGAAAAAAAACGAATTGAAATCTTTATTTCGTTATAAAAATATGAAATTATTGATTTTGTGTTTTAAGAACTAATAGCCAACTATAAAATAATCCTTTTTCTATTATTAATATAAGAGTTAAATCAAATAAGAATCACAAATATGTTATAAACCCATATGAACTGATATAAAAATAATTTTTTACATGATATTTTTTCATTAAGTGTTAGGATTTAATATATTGTTTCATATATATTTGTTTATAAAAAATTCATTTAAGTGTCTTATTAATTAACTTATTACCACACGTTTAAGACATTTTATTTTTTGATCCTATAAACTTAAGACATATAAATTGAGATTCGTTTGTGTAAGTTTTTAAAGGTAGAAGAGGCAACAAGGAGATGTTTTAGTCGCTCAATTTGTCCGGCTAGAAGGGTTATCTGCAATGATGAATCCAATCACTACTAGAAAATTGAGTATTTTCAACGGAAAATGTCGTTGAAAATTTTCAACGAAATTCTATTGAAAATATCTCACAAACATGTATTTTCAACCAAATTTTTTTTGACGAGGCATTCTGTTGAAAAATTTTTGGTTGAAAATGTATGTTTGTGAGAGATTTTCAAACGAAATTCGTTGAAAATTCGTAAAAAAATTATGTTTTGTCAATAATCCTTCTAAATTCGTGAAAAATTTTCAACGGCATTTTCCGTTGAAAATACTCAATTTTCTAGTGGTGGATGAGGTTGCTGGTTGACTTGTGGAGAGAGTCATCATTCAATTTCTTCATATCAGAACGAGTTATTGGTTGATCGAAGAAGGAATGATTAGATAGCTTATACGAACTCTGTTACCATTTGAGTTGAATTACGAGAACTCTTATTCATTTGTAAATTGAAACAATAGATTAAATGCAACTTAAATAGGTTGAAGCTATTTTAGGAGATTCACGGATAAAGGAAAACACTAATTACATAATATTGACTAGACATAAATAAAAGATTGAGAATCAATTTATTTACAAGAAAATATTTACCAAATAATTATAAGAACATATTCCAGTTAACAATAAAAGAGTATGATGAGGGTAAATTTGGGAATAAATATTTTAGAAAGAAAAGTAGAAAAGGGTAAAAGAGTCTTTTGTTGTAAATAGTGGAAAGATGGTTTTTCTGATAGAGTTTGTTGAGAGTTAGTTGTTGTAATGTGAGGAGGGGTTAAAAGGAGGTCAATTGTATAGAAGAGGGGTATGCTTTGAATAAACAGAAAAGGAGAGCCCACTTCTCGAAGTGTGGGAAATTGTTCGACGTCCATTGAAGAACTTGCCTACTTTGGTGCAAAATTAACAATTGATTGCATCAATTGGTATCAGAGCAATGACGCGATCGACTGTTAGAAACGAATCGGAGGAGAATGTTCAAACTAGGGTTACATCATTGGAAGAAACTGTTAGAGCGATGTCTCAACAACTGGCGACGGTGATTCGATTGCAAGAAGAAGCGGCACGGAGGAGCAACGGTGGAGAAGAAGCGTCGGCTGATGGTGAAAGACGTGCTCGATTTGGTGAACGACAGACAGAAGGAGGTCCATTTCTTGCAATTAAAGGTCGGCGATTAGAGTTGCCTTTGTTCGACGGTACAGATCCAGATGGATGGATTCTGAGAGCTGCTCGATATTGCCAATTGAATCGCCTAACAGGTGAGGAGAAATTAGAAGTGGTTGTGATTGCTTTGGAAGGGGATGCCCTAAAATGGTTTCAATGGGAGAATAAGAGAAGACCGATTGTTACATGGGAAGAATTCAAGATGTTATTGATTACGCAATTCAGATCGGTAGGGGAAGGTAGCTTATGTGAGCAGTTCTTGGTTGTGAAACAGGAGACAACAATCAAGGAATATAGAAGGAAATTCATAGAGAGAGCATCGCCGCTTGAAGGGATCACAGAAAAGGTGTATGTAAGTCAGTTCATCAACGGTCTATTGCCAGAAATCAAGACTGAAGTAAGATTGTTGGCACCAGCGTCTTTGAATAAGGCAATGGAGATAGCATCAATGGTGGAAGAACGCAACAATACAGTGAGCAAAAATAGGGGGTTTAAGGCACCATTCACCTTCAAAAGAAGTAGTGAATTTGCCTATGAAGAAAAAAATAGTGGAATCATGGCTACTAAGGGTGGTTCAACAAAAGGAGTATCAGAATTTAGAAGGCTGTCTGATAAAGAATTACAACTACGGAGGGCGCAAGGCTTATGTTACAGATGTGATGAGAAATACATGTCTGGTCATCGATGCAAGAAAAAAAAATTGAACGTGGTAGTAGTGCAGGAGGATGATTCGGGAGATGAGAGTATGGAACTGGCTAACTTGCTACAAGTAGAGAACGTTGAAGTATCATTGAATTCGATTGTCCGAATTTCGACCCCAAGGACGATGAAATTGCGTGGAATGGTAAAGGAACTGCCGGTAGTAGTGTTGATCGACAGCGGGGCGTCTCATAATTTCATTTCTATGGAATTAGTACGTAGGTTCGCGTTGCCGATTCAAGAAACTATCGGGTATAATATTTCCATGGGATCAGGGGAAGGAGTTCGTAGCAAAGGGGTGTCTAAGGGGGTGAAGGTGTGGATGCAAGGTATAAAAGTTTCACAAGATTTCTTACCACTTCATTTAAGTAATTTGGATGTGATATTGGGAATTCAATGGCTTCAAACGTTGGGTACAGTAGAAGTTAATTGGTATACTCAAGTTATGAAGTTTGAATGGGAAGGTAAAATGGTCAAATTGAAAGGTGATGAAGATCTTGGAAGAACATTGGTATCGTTAAAATCAATGATCAAGACAATAAAGCAAGAGAAGCAGGGATTCTTGATTGAATTAAGTCATACAGAGGTGAGTACAAATAAGATTCAGGGTTGTTCAACAGTGATGGAGGAAGTGATTCAAGAATTTGAATCGGTTTTCAAAGATCCAGTCGGCCTACCTCCGATCAGAGGAAGTGAACACCAGATTGAACTCCCTCACGCGCTCAAACCGATCAATGTCAGGCCGTATAGATATCCTCAGTTTCAGAAGAATGAAATTGAAAAGTTGGTGAAGGAGATGTTACAAGCAGATCATTAGGCCCATCCATAGTTTATTTTCGAGTCCGGTACTGTTGGTAAAGAAAAAAGACGATAGTTGGTGTTTTTGCATCGATTACAGGGCACTTAACAAAGGTACGATTCCAGATAAATTTCATATTCCTATAATAGATGAATTATTGGATGAACTATGCGGAGCTAAATGGTTTTCCAAGTTAGATTTAAAGGCAGGTTATCACCAAATACGAATGAAGGAAGAAGAAGTACATAAGACCGCCTTTAAAACTCACGAAGGGCATTACGAGTTCTTAGTAATGCCTTTCGGATTGATGAACGCCCCAGCTACATTTCAGTCGTTGATGAATGATATATTCAAACCTTTTTTAAGGAAATTTCTACTAGTTTTTTTTTACGATATATTGGTGTATAGCAAGACTGAAAAAGAACATATGGAGCATTTGCGGGTAGCATTGGGAGTACTGCAATACCATCAGTTATACGCAAACCGAAAGAAGTGTGAATTTGGCTTGAAACAAATAGGGTATTTAGGCCATGTTATTTCAGAAAATGGTGTTACAATGGATAAGGTGAAAGTGGAAGCAATGTTGACTTGGCCAATTCCCAAAACAATTACTCAGTTAAGGGGTTTTTTAGGATTGACAGGGTATTACCGTAAGTTTGTGGCGAGGTACGGTAGTATCGCTCAACCCTTAACGGATTTACTTAAAAAATGCAAGTTTGTTTGGACTGTGGAGGCACAATCAGCGTTCGATATACTTAAAAAACAATGACGGAGGCTCCGGTTCTAGCTCTTCCGGATTTCGAACGATCTTTTATTATAGAGACGGATGCGTCGGGGGGAGGTTTGGGTGCAGTGTTGATGCAAGAAGGGAAACCGATAGCTTTTTATAGCCAGACGTTGGGCATTCGAGCAAGGCAGAAACCAATTTACGAGAAAGAATTGATGGCTATTGTCTTTGCCATCTCAAAGTGGAGGGCGTATTTGTTAGGAAGGCGGTTCACCGTTTGGACGGATCAACAAAGTCTCAAATTTCTTTTAGAACAACGTGTTATTGATCCGCAATATCAGAAATGGGTAATTAAATTGCTGGGATACGATTTCGATATTGTTTATAAATTGGGTAAACATAATCTCGCAGCGGATGCTCTATCAAGAAAAGATATCGAGTGTGCGGTGATGGGAGGACCACAATGGCGGCATTGGGATGTGGTGCGAGATGAAGTAAAAAATGACGTTCTATTCGGGAAGATATTGACGGATTTGAATGAGGGATCTATCAACCATGTTGGTTTCGCATTACGACAAGGTCTCTTATGGTACAAAGATCGGTTGGTATTACCTAAATCGTCGACTCTTATCGCAAAGATTTTGGAGGAATTCCATAGTTCACCAATAGGTGGTCATTCGGGGGTGGATCGAACATTTCAAAGGATGGCTGCTGAATTATTTTGGCCAGGAATGAGAAATGACGTGAAAGAATTTGTACGAAACTGTGAGGTTTGTCAACGTAATAAACATTTGGGGGGTTCTCCAGCTGGGTTATTGCAACCAATTCCTTTGCCAATGAAGGTGTGGGATGAAACTACCATGGATTTCATCGAAGGTTTACCGAAGTCGGAAGGATATAATACAGTCATTGTATTTGTTGATAGATTGAGTAAATATGCTCATTTTGCAACTTTAAAACATCCGTTTGATGCTCAAACAGTTGCTACGGTGTTCATCAATGAAGTGGTTAAGTTGCATGGTATTCCAAAAGTGATAATTTCTGATCGTGACAAAGTATTTCTGAGTAGATTTTGGAAGGAAGTCTTTAAGCTACAAGGAACCAAATTGGCTTTTTCAACAGCCTACCACCCCCAGACAGATGGGCAATCAGAAGTCGTAAATAGAACGTTGGAGCAATACTTAAGATGTTTTATAGCTGATCATCCACAAAAATGGAAAAAATGTTTAGTTTGGGCAGAATTCTGGTACAATACAACTTTTCATGCATCATTACAATGTTCACCATTTAAGGTTTTATATGGAAGAGATCCCCCAACAATTCTGAAGTATAATGACGACGCCACAAAAGTACAATCGGTTGAAGATATGCTACGCGAAAGAGATTTTCTCCTGGATGAATTACGAATTCAATTATTGAAGGCGCAACAGCGTATGAAAGATCAAGCAGATAAACATCGCACCGACCGAGAATTTGTTGTGGGAGATTTGGTGTTCTTAAAGTTACAACCTTACCGGCAGAAATCTTTGCGAACCCGAATAATCAGAAATTGTCACCACGATTTTACGGTCCTTTTTCGATAGTAAGTAGAGTCGGAAACGTGGCTTACAAGTTACAGTTGCCGGTAACGTCACAGATTCATCCGGTGTTTCATGTTTCTCAATTAAGAGAAGCTCGGGGTCAAGAATTGGTATCTAACGCACTTCCGGAACAGCTAATGGCAGAAGGAGATTTGGTGGTCCAGCCTGAAGCGGTGCTGAATTGCCGTCCCACGTCAAATGGAGAAGATTTGTAGGTTTTGATTAAATGGCAGAATTTACCGGTGTTTGAAGCGTCTTGGGAGGCGTACCACAACATTAGTAACACTTTTCCTGACTTCCACCTTGAGGACAAGGTGAATGTTTGGAAGGGGGGTAATGATGAGGGTAAATTTGGGATTAAATATTTCAGAAAGAAAAGTAGAAAAGGGTAAAAGAGTCTTTTGTTGTAAATAGTGGAAAGATGGTTTTTCTGTTAGAGTTTGGTGAGAGTTAATTGTTGTAATGTGAGGAGGGGTTAAAAGGAGGTCAATTGTATAGAAGAGGGGTATGCTTTGAATAAACAGAAAAGGAGAGCCCACTTCTCAAAGTGTGGGAAATTGTTCGACGTCCATTGAAGAACTCGCCTACTTTGGTGCAAAATTAACAATTGATTGCATCAGAGTACTCCTACGTCAATGATCAAAAGGATGCATAATTCTAGAAAAGTATAATTATTACACTGTTGTTGAATCAAATGACAGTTTTATTCTTAATAATGTATAAAGTAATCAATCTTTTTATCTCATAATTAAGGGTAGGATAAGAAAGTAAGTATTTATTTTCAAAATTGAACACTTATTTTAGAACAAATTAAAATAGAAATGTATACGATTATATTTGGGATAAAGAAAATTATATTGATTAGCCTTTTGGATTGCTCGGGAAGAGGGAGGTTCAAGGGAAAACGCTAAAAAAGAGAAAACCGAAGAACACTCTGGGAGGCTTTCATGTGGATGGTATGCACTAATGCATACCAGTAATTTGTAACATGCATTAGTGAATATTCATCAATGCATCTCTCATTAGAGATGCATTGATGCATAGGAACAAAAATTACCGGTATGCATCAATGCATACCGTCCACATGGAAGCCTCCCGGGTGTTCTTCAGTTTTTTCTTTTTTTAGCGTTTTCCCTTGAATCTCCCTCTGCTCGAAAAATATACATAACTTACGTCTATTTTCAAATCATTTAACATAGCGTTAGCTTGGTGCCGAAAAATAAAAAGATCATCAACGAAGATCCTATTCAATAGGAGATGGTATGTAACATCCGAAACACCCATCCATATATTATTTGACACTTTCAAAAAATCATTTAGATATTATTATTTTTGAACGACAAGAAACACACACATATTCGTGGGGTATATGGGGTCCATTCGGGCACCCGCCTAATCCATGTCGACTAAGCCCCATCACAAAGTGGCAGGCCATGATCTGGATATCTCCACATGCTCTCCGCGGGTTCGAACCCGGGTAGTTAGGGGGATACCATCCACTGACCCCCCCAGGATGTTACCTTACCACTGGGCTAGACAATGCTTTGATAAAAATCATTTAGATATTGTTTTTGGATCAATATCTATAGTATGGATAGAGTGAATAAAAATGTCATTTCTTGAAATCTCTCTTCTGATTCAAAATGCATCCATTATATTATCGATAACAAATATTGTTATTTTTCGTTTTGCTTGACATAGGTATGGCTCTATGTTCATCGAGCTAACGTTTAGGGGTAGGTCAACCAACAAGGTCTTGAGTGGGTACCGGAGTTTTGTGTAGCTGTTAACTTGAGGGCTACATGGGATTAATTAGTCAATGTAGAGGCAAACTGGCCAGGACACCCATGTTTTTCAGATTTCATCCCACTAAAAAGGGATTACTTATGGCGGCCTAAGTTGATAATAAGGGATGAAATGCTTTGGCGGATATTTATAAGAATTTATGTAACAGATAACACAAAACAAATCATAGTGGTAGAACCATTAAAATTCGTAAAAGTTTTTTACACTATGGCGGACAAGTTCAGTGGTGGCGTGGCATGGCATGGCATGGCATGGAACTTCGTCAAGTAATCCAATTACTCAAAAAGAAGCTTACGAACGGGTTGAAACTGTAATCTTTAATCCATTTGCCATCGATAGAATTGTCATCATTCTATACTTGACCACATGACCTTCCACCAATTCGAACTTGAAAAATCGACACAAAATGGCGAGAGCCATCTTCATTTGCAGGTATGCCGAGTCTTTGCCAAGGCATATTCTTGGTCCTGCCTGCATTCAAGAAAACGAACCAACCGTCACACAAGATCTTCGTTGGTTTTTTAAGGTTATCTTATTCCCATCAAATTGTGACCGCAAGAAATAAATTCAGTGACCACAATCGTTGTACATCGTTCACAAAATCATTGTTTTTGTTGGTATTTTTATCTAGTTACCTGAAATGCAGTGAACTTGAATGGAGATGCGTTTTGGAAAGAACCGTCTTTAAGCCATCTTTCGGGCTTAAATTCATTTGCATCAGGACCCCAATTGTACTCCATTCGTCCCATCGAGTAAGGTACATATGTCACCATACCTCCTGCTTTTACTTTCGTTCCATCGGGTAAAATATCATCATTCAAGACTCCTTTTGGGTCCTTTTTTTTAACATCAAATATGTCAAATTAGCTTAGTTTCTTTTACTCAACTATATTTAAAATTATATATATATAGGGTTTATGGAAAAACATTAAAAAATGGAAAACTAATTAAAGAACACCCGGTAGCCCTTCATCTCGATGGTATACACTTGTGCATACAAGTAGTTTGTAACTTGCATACATGCAGAAAAACCAAAAAACAAGTTAATTTACTTGTATGCACAAGTGCATACGGTCCAGATGAAGGGCTACCAGGGTGTTCCTCAGTTTTCCAATTTTTTGAGGTTTCTCCTGAACCTCCCTCTCTATCTCTCTCCCTCTATATATATATAACAACTTACCTGAGGTACAGCAGGATACAACCGAAGAGTTTCTGTGATGACAGCATGCAAATAATACAATTTTCCCAGCGAATCGTAACTCATAAGTTCCGCAAATTGTTTTGTTCTCAAGTGGAAAGATTCAGGATCTTTTGTTCCGCAAGGTTTCAAAGATACGTTCTCTTCTTCTGCACGATCTTGCTCAAAAGCTTTGAGCTCGACATACAGCTTCTCTGCAACATGACCGTTAACCATGATCATGTAAATTGCCCAAGAAAGGGTCGTCGCTGTGGTGTCTCGTCCCGCAATCACAAAGTTCAATACAACATCTCTTAAACTCTTGTCGTCGATGTTGTTTTCAGGGTCTTTTCCTAACTCGATAAATCGTGATAATATATCATGCTTCATCTGATAGATGCATCAAAATAAGATTAAATTTACGGTTTGCTTTTTTTGTTTTTATACGATACTTTTTTCAAATAGTATATATCGATGTGACACTTTGTATTAAAAATGTCCTAAAAACTTGTTAAAAGACACCAAAAAATGTCATATAAACTTATTATAACGCAGGAAACTTTATTTTTGGTTCTTATAAATAAAGTCTCATAAAGAAATTAATTACCTTATTAGTGTTTGAAACCTCTTGAGCTTCTTCTATTTCCGCCTTTCTTCTACGGATGACCGAATATGTAAAATCATCGATCATCTTGATGCTTTGATCAAGAACAGCTTCGGAGCCCACCCTTAGGAACTTCTTTATTTTCCATAGTGGATCAATGAACCGAAGGGTGACTATAATGTTTGCAGCGTCAAACGCTTTCGCAAATCGGTTATGAGGTAAGTTAGGAGCCAATGTCCCTATCTCTACTCCAAATCCCACCTTACATATAGAATCCAAAGTCATCCTCATCAATAATTCCTACAACAAAAACACTCATTTTAGCACATAACTAAACAATCATGAACGATATTTATGTGGTTCACTCAATCGGGGGTTACAAAACAAGGTCTGCGTACATCATATCCCCTAGATCCTACCTCTGAAATAAGGTAATTTTGGAAAAAGAAGATACCATTAAAGAAGAGGAACATAGAAGAACAAATATATATATATATATATATATATATAGGGGAGGGATCATGCAAGAACACTATCAATCTAAAGGAACAAAGGAACTAATTTGGGACCACATATGATGTGGGACCCACAAATAAAAAATCATTTATGATTTTATGATTTTTTTCTAAAAAATCATAAATGATTTTTTATTTGTGGGCCCCACATCATATGTGGTCCAAAATGGGTCATTTGTTCTTTTAAAAACCCAAAGTTCTCATTTGAACCTCTCCCTATATATATATATATATATATATATATCCTAGATGGAATGATTTCTTTGCCCACCTGATGGGAAGGATCCATGCCAACACACTACAACAAAATTGGATTTATAGGACACCTATTTTTAAGTGTCCTAAATCCTAATTTATAGAGCCAAAAAATAAAATGTTTTATCTAAAACATAATAAATTTATAAAACACTATGGGATGTCCTAATAAATATTTTAGGACATTTTTAACATAAAACGTCGCATTAACAATTTTATAGAACACTTTTAATATAAAGTGTCGCATTAGCAATTTTATAGGACATTTTTTAGAAAATGTTCTATAAACTCATCTTTTTATAAAACACAATGTCCTATAAACTTGCTAATGCAACGTTTTTGTATTAAAAGTGTTCTGAAAATTTTGTTAAGGCACCCAAAAATGTCATATAAACTTATAATAATTACGTTTTATTTTTTGGTCCTATAAATTAAATTAAGTTTTTATAAAATGGTCTATTAGAATCTTTTTTTTTTGAAGTTTGATAAACCAGATTTTGTTGTAGTGACAAAAAAATCATTTAAAAATACCTGAATGTCTAGTTGTTGATGATTAAAAGCTGCTTGGCTTAGAATAGAAGAGAGCTTGAGGCTATACTCTCTGAAAACCACTGTGCTAAAGTCCCTTAAGTTCTTCGACGCAAACTCAAAGCTCGACGTTTTTCTTTGTTTCCGCCAGTTCTCACCGTCTGAATTGAATATGCCATCTCCAAGCAACACCTCCATATATGAATGATACACTTCACCCTTCAAAAACCAAAAAAAAAAAACCCTTCATGCATACATCAGAAAGAGAAAATCTTGATAGTGATTGGCTGAATGTGTTAAGCTGTATAGTAGAATTGGTACATAGAAATATATACAGACCTTTGGATAGTTGGCAAAGTTGGTTTTAAGAACATGTTCTACGTTAGCTGGATCGGCTATGTAAGTATAAGTGGTGAAGGGCATTGGAACCACAACGGTGCTCGACTTGGTTAGATAGTTGACCAGCCAATCGTGCATTCGGTCGTAGTTCATTAGTTGCTCGATAGCGGCTCCAACCAGCGGCCAAGTTTTCGGGCCTTTGTTGGTTCTTTGGTTCCATCTGTGAAGGAAGATCCATGTAAAGATTGAACATGCCAAAATCAAGATTGTTGTGCTGTATCCATCTTCCATTTTTTTTCAAGAGATTAAATGTTATTAAGCCATAAAGTTGCATGTAATATATGGGTTATTAATGACTTTGTTGCTTCTTTTATGCATGTTCTTTGCATTGATTCTATATATAGATTAAGTTAGGCTGATCACAAAATTTGCACCAAAACTTATAGGATTTTGACTATGTACCAAGAACAAACCTAAAATTTGTTATTTTCATGTATTTTGTATTGATTTTATAGGTTGGTTAGGTTGATCACAACGAGTTAACCTGATTTGCTTCTGTTTTTATCATTTATTAAAGTTCTTTATTGGTCATTCAGGAAATAATTATATGTATTTTTATTAAATTATATTAATCTTGTTAACATAACTCAAATATACAAAGGATCAAGGTCGTTGTCACTAAATTCTTGTAATAATTGAGAGATAAGCAAATAAATATACTCTTTATTTTAACCACAAGGCTTTGTGATGTACTGGTTAAGGCTTGTGGAGGATGAGACTAGATGGTTCTAACCCCAGGTTCGAATCCGGGCGTAAACAACTTGTGGCTATTGAGGAATTATCTGAGGGCCGCATGCTTTAGCAGTCCTAAAATTACCAGAGACTAGTCTAGACAAATGCCTAGGATACCATTTCCAAAAAAAAAATATACTCTTTATTTTACAAAACACATTCCATAATATTAATATTTTATCATTATGTTATATTTATTATCTAAGCGTCAACCAAACATGTAGATTCCAATTCTTTTGAAAGACTTCTTTGATGGTTCCCATACGCCCGGCCTGCCGGCCTGCTGTGAAGAATTCATGGGTCGGCAGGTGGGCGAGACAGAATGGGCGGATGAAAGTGGTATGACAACCTCAAACCCCGGTCCTATGGGGAGAGTTTTTAATTTCAATTTCTACCAACCAAACGCGTGGTCAAATTCTACCAAACTTTATTTCAATTCTTCCAAAATCAAATTTTCTTTTATGGATTCCAGTTCCATGAAATTTCATTATATGAACCAAACGTCTCCTTAGGTAGCATTTGGGTTGTCGGAATCTGAAAGAACTGTAATGATCAACTCCATTGACCAAATTCCACTCATGTTTGTTTGGTTTAAAGCCAATGCGAACAAGTGGTTCCATAGCTCCCCCAGGCCCCAACCACATCAGAAAAGGTATTTGAGTTTTAGTACAAAATTCCAATTTCACATATGTCAGATTTAATTTAATTGTGTTTTAGTAAGGAATTCCAATTCCATCGTTTCCTTCACTGCCACCAGCACCATCGTTACTGTTGCTACCACCACCATCGTTATCCTCAACCCCAGTACCCCACCATCATTAGTGTCACCACCACCACTATGTAACACCCCGTAAATTTCGGAAAAATCTCCCAAGTTTTGAGATCGAAAATATTTTCAGGAAGAAAATGATATCGGGTGGAAAATTTGTCTTTCGAGTATTTTGGTGTTTTAGGTTTATTTATTGAGTAAGAAGTATTATAGGAAGTTGGGGGTTTTGAGTTTGCTGGTCAGATCAGAGAAATGGACCCCGTCAAATGATTTTTGGGTTCGGCGTGACTTGCCTCGCGACCTGAAGTCGCGTGGGCGATCGCATAAGCTTCTATTTGCGGCTCCCCTCGCGCGCGGCCTTCACCACGACTTGAGTCGCGTGCAAGGTCGCGGCCATACCCTTTTTCGTGCATTAATGACCCTAAATCGAGATTTTCTCATATTTTCACTTAGGTTTTCATTTGTTACTCGTTTTCTCTCAAATTTCTTTCCCAAGCTCCGATTTTCAGAGTTTTTCTTTCTTTTCCCCGACCATTCAAAAACACTAGACCATCTTCAAGGTTAAGATCAAGCCACTCAACTTCATCTTCTCCAACTCTCTTTCCACCATTGTTGACCCAACTTCGGGTTTTTCTCCAAATCAACATTTGTAAGTTATTCCAATCCTTTAGATCATATCTCTTGTCAACACTTCTATTTTTAGTTCTCTAGAACTTATATTTGGAAGTATTTTCCTTATTTTAGGGTTTTGACCATTTTAGGTATTTTAGTTGATTTAAGATCTATAACCAAATATTGTTTAGATCTAATTTTTGAGAGTTACGCTTGATGTATTTTAGGTTTATTAAAGGACTAGACACAGTTTCTACTGTTGGATTTTTGTGGATCTAAAATCTTCTTCAAAGGAGACTCAAAGCGGGATAAAACCTAGATTTAACATAAATTTAGCAAGGTGAGTTCTAATTGCTTTGTAAAACTACATACATGTCAAAATGTCTATTTTTAGGGTTTGAACACACTCTTATAAACTTGGTCCTTACTTGATGAAGTTCTATGAAAATGGTATTTTAAGCACTTTTGGGATATAAAATCTATGTTGAAGTTTTATGAGGATTTGTTGGATGTTTTTGAGACACCAAATGATCTTCAGTTCTTGAAAATAGCTGTTTTGGGCATTTGAAGGATTTGAGTCCATTTGTTATTCTAACCTTTGAGAAAGCATACTTTTGAAGTTAAAAATGATCCTCTTAGTGTTATTGCATAAATCAAAGATTTATCAACTTGATTTGAGAGTAAAACGTGTTTGGGGATCTTACTCAACTTATAAATTTTGGATAAATGTTTGTCAGCCTTTTGGGTTACAAAGGTATAAATATTTGATAAATAACTTCCTTTACCATGGAGAATTTGGGAAATATGCTGTATCGAACTATTGCATGGCTAGGAGTGTAGGACTTAAGAGACTATGTACTAACGGATAGGGATAAAATTATGAGAAATATAAGATTGAACTCGATGAAATGAAACGTTGAAAATGATGTAATTAGTTGTGGTAAGCAGATGTTTTTTTTGTGTAAATGGTCGCTCTAAAAATGTCAAAAGAAATGGTATATTAGTTATTTGTTAAACTAGACATCATGAAATTTTCATATTTTGTGAAAATTAGGTACGTAAACTGTACTCTGTAAACAAAATAGATGAAGTAAATTTGGAACCCGAAAAATGTAATATTTGTTATGGCCCCTAGGTTACGAGGCACATGTTCCACCCCTGTATACACCAACGGTGGTCGGACCACACATCAACAACAATCGAGTTTCACATCAACGATGGAGAGGGACAACGGGCATGAGGATGATAGAAGAAAACGATAACTTAAAAAAGGAAGTAAATTAGGGTTTTTCACCGATCATAATTTGAATTGAAAACGTAAATTTTGTTTTTAATTGTTGGGATTATTTGGTAATTTACCTAGTATAAATGACTAAAAAATAATGTAAAACACAATAAGAAAAAGGAGGAGGTCATTTTGTAGGGAAATTAATTACAGACACATTATTTTACCTAGCCATTTCTTTTTAGAAATCACCAAAATAGTCTGTATGTCTGTATTTTGTAAAGGGGTCAAATGTGTAAGTTTGGAAAACACATCCGCAATTTACGGACATATTTTTACGGCCGTAAACCAAATTTCATATTTTATCCCTGTAATATTAATTATGGATCTGGTTCAGAAATTTCTTTTTATATTTGACCCCTCCACAAATTATAAACTTGTCATTTGTGGACCTTTGACACGAAAATGACTATTTTAATTAAACCCAAACCCACATTTGGTAAATATTCCCGCCTTTTTAATTGGTCTCTCCACTTTCAGCTCAAAATTCGAAGAACATATCGTCGTCTCCTTCGATAAGCCTACCCTACCCTCCGGAGGATAACGAATCGGCCGTTCACCTAAAAATGTCTACGTGGCAAGTCTTCTCTGACGCCGGAAGTAATTTCCGGTGGCAATGTTCCCACACAAAGCTCTCAACTGAATCTCAAAAAGCCCCAATTGAGAAACCTAGCTCTTCTCACCATCTCCCTTCTGTTGCTGATATCTTGGTTCAAGGTATTATCTTCGTAAATCTCAAATTCACATCTCAAAAATCGAATATTGATTGACTAGAGTTTGCTGGCCTTATATAAAACAAGAGGAAAATGGGAGTTTAGTGTGCGTTATATTTCATAACAATAGGATGAATTTGAAATACTGAATTGATACATATGAAACCGAAAAACATAATCATACGTTTGTAAATTGGTGCATACGAGTCAATCTGAGAGTCGATTTGAGTATTTGTATATAGATATGAGTATTGAGTTGAGTAGTTGAAGGTGTAAAATAATGGAATGAAACAAAAATAGTAGAATGTTGAGTGCTGTAGTGTTGTTTGTTTCCAAAACAGGATATTCGAAGCTATATGAGAATCAAAGTGATGAAATTGAGACCCATCCAACATTCCGAAATGGATTGGGGAAACCTGTTGTTTTGAAGCAATCTTCCTTAGCTAAAGCATCATCTATTCTTGGAGATCAAGATGACGGAGCCACTGCAGATACAGGTTCTTTTGTTTGTAATCTTCTTTTATGGTTTATCACTGTTATGTTAGTGAATTACTTGAGGAAAAAGATTTATTATAACCCAAGAATATTAATTGTAACACCGGTTTGCTTATCTTCCTAGTAAGAATTGCATAAATGAATTTCATTATTAAGTGATGGAGTATCATTGTTTTGAAGCAGGATATTTGGAGCTAGAGGATAAGTCAAAAATAGTTGGCACCCCTTTCACATTTCGGACCGGATTAGGGAAATCGATTGCTATAAAACAGTCTTCCATGGCAAAAGCACTATCTATGTTCGGAGGCGAAGACGATGATGCTTTTCTAGACACAGGTCATTGCCTACTTATTTAAGTTTTCAAATAACATTACAGAAGCTTCAGCCAGTGCTTCTGAAGCCCATGATTCTTGGTGTGTTTGGTTTGTATCTATTTAATTCTTTATAGTATTCCAATTAAGCTTAAAAATAGTCTCCAAAACAGCTGATGAAAATTGATATGCGACTTACCTCAAGATTGTGATGTCTATTTTGTTCTTTGCTAACACTCCAAGAAATAGATGTGGTGGCATTTTTGTGCGCATCTAGCCTCCGTTGAAGTTCTACATCGGCTAGACTTGGGACCATTTCTCCCCAATATATACGAAACCTTCTTTCTATCCTCAAGGAGTCTTTTGGAGTACCTTAGTCTATCTTTTATGTTCAATTCATTATTTTGGATTTTGGTTCATACAATGTTGGACTTATGGTCTAAAGGTTCCCAAGTAGCTTTGCCTTATGGGAAAAAGAGGGATGGACTACATATGTTGCGTTAAATTCAAGGATTTGAAATGGAAGTATCTGAATTTGGTCTCAAGGAGTTCAATATTTATTGTTGAGATTTTTCAATGGCAATTTTGATGAAGTTTTAGTTACGGATATATTACAGTAGTTTTTACTAGTATAGGAAAACATATAGTTATTTTAATTAATGTGCATAAACTTGGATACATCTTACTATCCACAGGTTCGATGAAAGAGTCAAGTACTAGTATACTGATACTTGGTTCCAATCTGGGTAGTTGAATTGAAAGTATAAACTGATTGAGTCTAGCTAAAACGGTCCAACTCCAACAAAATAATTGCATCATTTGATAAATATGAATACTCATAAAAATATATTGAGTGCTGGACTATTGTTTGTTTCGGAACAGGATGTTTGAAGGTAAGTGAGGACGGCAATGATAAAGCTAAGACTCCTTTGACATATAAGACTGGATCAGGGAAATTGGTTGCAGCAAGGAAGTCTTCCTTGGAAAAGGCATCATCTATTCTTGGAGACCAAGATGATGATGCTATTTCAGGTAATCCTTCACCAGCCTCTAATGATGTAACAACTTCAACCTCTTGTGCCCCCCCCCCCCCCCCATGCTATATGTAAACCTGAGTGGTGGATACATAGCATTATTCAAGAGAAAGCATAAATAACCTTATTTAAGGGATATTCTCTTTCTGATTTATTGTGCAACAATGGTGTTCTTATCTTTCTGGACCTACATGTTTTATAGGTAGTTGAGAACCTTAGTAAAAGGAAACAATCTGTATATGATTCATTTGCCTTGAAAAGGCAGTGTCTGAAGGAGTACTTATTCTTATCTCAAAGGTCCACTGCTTTATACTCGTCCATTCTGGAAAAGATTCTACTCCAAGTTTCACCTCTGTTTGTGGGCAAACAGAATACATTTTGAATGTTAGAGCTTTTGCATATTCAACATCACGGTTTTTTCTACTTGTATCACTTCTTATGCAATTTAACATAGTTTTTCTTTCTTCTTTTAGTGGAGTGTGGCACGTTCTTTCATTTTCGTTTGTCCACTTGGAACCTTCATTTATTTGACACTAGCCATCCACCATACTTATTTTGTTTGCACTTGTATTTTTGTTATAGATATTGTCTTAATATGGCTGATTGGGCAGGTAGATTGGTTGGTCGAGATGATGGAACCAGTTGCATGAATTCTATGTTCCAAACAGGGTCAGGGAAAGCCGTAAACATATGTTCAACGGGTCTCATCAAAGCGAGAACATTGTTAGGATTGGAAGAAAATACTGATCATGACGAGACTTCCAAAGGCCTTGAACAATCAGGAGATCAAGGAAGTTGCTCAAAATTTAAATTTCAGTCTGGTGTATATGGAGGTGAAATCAAGGAAGTTGCTCAAGGTTCTGTTTGTTCTGCTTCGAGACCACCATCCATCAAGTTTCATACAGCTGGTGGAAGATCTGTGAAAGTTTCTGGTGATGCCTTGAAACGAGCAAGGAGCCTTCTAGGAGATCCCGACTTGGGGAATTTTTTGAAGGAAGGGGATGCAGGTTCTCCTGTATTTTCATCTAATAAGAAGAGTAACTTTGGGGATAACATGTTGAACAAAGAAAATAATGTGTTTCCCTTTTTTAGTGATGGTGCACCAAAATCAAAGCATATGTCTAATAACTTCATTTCCCCAATAAGATCAACTTTATCTGATAAGAAGACAGCAGTCAGGTTAGAAAATATAAGTCTAAGAAGTAATTTGATCAAAGAATTTGATGCAGTGGAACGTGACATACCATGTTCCTTGGTCGACAATAGTACCACTTTAGGTGTTTCCTCTGCAAGAAAGTCTTTGAGTGGGCCATTGGTGGATATTTCAAATACTATTGGTTTGCATAGCTCTGAAAACAAACAAGTCACAGGTGAAAAGAGGAAAGTATCAAGTCGAAAATATACATCTCCATTCAAGAGGCCTCGGAATTCCAAATTTATTCCTCCATTGAACAAAAAGTCAACACTAGTTCCTAATGGTAATTTTAAATACAGTTCATAAATTCTTAGAGTGCGTTTTGTTGTGGAAAATTTTCCAGTTTTCTAGGAAAATTTTCCAAGGAAAATGAAAATTTAGAAAACCCGTTTAGTTCATTCAGTTTTCAAAAAAAATTCCAAGAAAACAAAAATTTTCATTTTCTAAAATCCTATGTAAATTAGAAAAGTAGTTTTTAATAGTTTTCCAAAATTTTGTTTTCTAAAAACTTTTCCACACATACACTTTCACACACACACGCACGCACACTTTCACACACATGCACACACTTTAACACACACACACACACTTACACTTTCACACACACACACACACTTACACTTCCACACTTCCACACACACTTTCACACACACTTGCACTTTCACACACACACACACACACTTTTACACTTCCACACATACACACACACTTTCTAATTTGAAAAAAAATGGAAAATGAAAAATGATAGAAAATGCACAACCAAACGCGTTTTCTAATTTTCTAAAATGGAAAACTCCGCCATTTCAACCAAACGTGTTTTCTAAAATTTTCATAGAAAACTGAGAATGAAAACTCAACTCCATTTTCTGAAAACGTTTTCTATGAAAATGAAAACAGTTTTTCGCAACTAAACGCACCCTTACAAATTTGCTTCATAAGTTTCCGCAACTAAACGCACCCTTACAGTCCCCAAAACAGATGACGTATCATGCCTCAAAAGAAGGGTTTCCACTCTATACCCATTTCAGTTCCCTCGCAAGTACATCAAGGAGTACTTCGGAGATCCTCCATCCTTTGAGAATGCGGTAGGTAGACCATAATCACATTCTTGTAATTTAGATGCAGGTTTTGATTTCAGATCTTGACACAACTTGTAATGCATTAACATTGATGGCTTCAGAACTTGCCTGAATGGTTAAGAAAGATAAATTCAGAGAATGCAGACAAACACATGTTTGAGGATGAATCTGGTTTAAAATGCATTGGAGTGGATTCCTTCTTTCACATGTTGGCTTCTTCATCAGGATCTTCAACTCTTTCTAAAGAGTAAGTAACAAATACTTTCTTATTAACTTTTTTATCGTACTATTGTCATCAAGGTTGCATTCTATTAGTCCCAAGAAGTCTAATAACTTATAGTGGCTAGTTAATGTTGTCTTCGTTTTTTTTGTGGCCAGATGTTATTAAGTGCCTCTTGCTAAGTAAACGACTGTTTGTTTCCCTCTTAACAGTTCCATTAAGAGGCGGTCTCTGAATCGTTAAGAGGTGAATCCTATTTGGCAAAAAATAAGTCTGCCTCTTAATGGTTCCAAAACCCTCCGAATCATTTTGTATCCTGGACTCCCCTTAACCATTCAGAGCCCTAATTTCATTTTGAATAATTACCAAACAATTATATTTCATGTTGTACTATATCATAAGAGCCTCTTAATCATTCTGACCACTTAATCATTCTGCACCAAACCATTCAGCAACTGCCAAACAGCAGCTCTTGCCCCCTCCTCCAATTACATTAGTACAAATTTGGGTACAATGTCTAAAGCCATTAGCCTTAAATCGTAAAGCACCAAAGTACAATCCAAATGAGAAGCTAAATTATGGCTACTAATCTATAGCTATATTAATTTAGGGGAAGCTTCATCCTTGTCAAGATTGGGACATGGTGGTAAAACATAGGCATACACATGCTGATGAACATTTTCAGTAAGTGGATTATATGGAAAAAGTGTCAACAGGGATGCTCCAAAATACACACCTTAGTGATGGATACTTGAATTCAGGTAGTAAAAAGGATTAAAGTTAGTAAACTAGTGTGACCATCAATTCCTGCATATGGAATGCTTGAGTTGTTGCCAAATGGATATGGATTTTTGGAGTATATAAATTATCCATCTCTTATTCTATGGTCTTAAGGATTCTGCAGTATATTTCAGATATACAATATCACTTACTGATTAGTTCTATTACTAAATACAGTTGCTTCATTTACAGAAAAAGAGATCTTTTATCATCCATCAATGTATCTGATTCGGATGTGCATGCTATAACTATCGTGAGTGTAAATTTCTATTTTTTTTAACTGTAGGTGGATTACAAATCATTACAGATGGATAGTCTGGAAACTTGCATGCTACGAGAGATGCTATCCTGCTAAATCATCTGGGAAACTTTTGACTGCTTCCAATGTTTTTGAGGAATTGAAATATAGGTACTTGCAATTTTTCTAATTAGAATTTTTTACTGTCTGTCTTATTAAAAACAGGTATATTATGAGAAAAGGTTAGGAACTATCTGACTTGTTAAAATAGGAGGCTTTTCTTTTGTTAAAATGCTATTGCCTCTGATATGCTATTAATGTTCTTGTATAGATATGAAAGAGAAGTTAACAATGCTCATAGATCAGCGCTTAAGAGAATTCTGGAGGGAGATGCTCTCCCTTCTTCACCTTTGGTACTCTGTATAGCATCTATACAGTTAAAATGTAATGCAGAACTAGATACAGAGGTTAATTCTTCGTCAAATGCCATTGACAATTCTACAGTTACAAGCATAGAACTAACGGATGGATGGTAAAGATAAATTTTATTTTAGATTTGAATATGCTCTTCTTGTAGATGTTTTAGTTCTTTGTCTTTTAGGTACTCAGTGAAGGGTCTCTTGGATGGATTGCTTTTAAAGCAACTTGCTGCTGGAAAATTATTTGTAGGACAAAAACTAAGGGTACTTGGCCGTTCCCTAAACAAAATTTTCTTGTTCAATCACAATTCTTTTTCAATATCCCTTATTTCTAACTTATTAATCGTCTTTTGAAGATCTGTGGAGCTAGTTTATGTGGTTGGAATGCACCTGTTTCACCCCTTGAGGTCAGTGCAAAATTACTTTTTGAACCCTAACCATGTTAATAATTGTTGTAACTTGTAACAAATAGGATTTTATGAAAATTTCTTCAACTAGGCATCAACAATGATTAGCTTATGCTTACACATCAATGGGACATATAGAGCTCATTGGGCTGACCGTTTGGGATTCTGTAAGAATTCATTATATATTGCATAAATAAGCTGTCTAGTTTCACGATCTTTTCTGTTTTCTCGTCTTCTATTCTCATGTGTGGTTGTGTTTTCCGTACTTCTAGGTAAAAGTGGTTGTATTCCATTAGCATTTAAGTGCATTAAAGGTTCTGGAGGGGTAGTTCCCAGCACATTAGTTGGAGTCATAAGTATATACCCTGTTCTGTACAGAGAAAGGTATGCTGATAAGCTAATATAAGATTCTTTAAAACCTGCTCTAGTTTTTTACTGTACTCGCTTTTGTTGTTTTCCACTTTCAGGTTAACTGATGGGGGTTTTGTGGTGAGATCAGAGAGGATGGAAAGCAAAAGGATGCAATTGTATGACCAGAGGTAAATCTAGTCCATTAGTTACATTGTATCTTTTACTTTATCGGGTTTATGGTGCGTGTCTATTATGCTTGGATACTCTAGCTCTTGTGAACTACACATTTTTTGCTTCCTATGCTGCAATGCATCCAATCTTTAGAAGCAAAAGTTATTTAAAATATGAGGCTACTGAAGATTTTGTGATTTTAGTTAAATCATGCCTTCTTCATATATGTATGTTTATGATCCTACATTGAAATTCTCAAGGCATGAGGAGTGATACTGGTTGGAAAACCAAGGAAGCCATTGTTAATATATGAGCAAGTATGTTGTGTGGATATAGTTGCCACACTATGGTGTACATGTGATAAAAAAAGGATTACATGTTTCTAACTTCTGACAGCTGAATGAGTGCTGCTCTGTCTGACTCCCTATCCTGGGATTAAACAAGATCTCAATGATGTATTCGGTGTAACATTTATGGAAACAAAATGGAAAATTTACCCATGACTAAAAGTTTCCATTTTCAGAAGACAACCAGACTGTTTCTCATGTCAATTCCTAATTTCTATGCTTCCAACTCACTTCAGGTTTTGGTTTTTGCGATAAATGTTTGCATAGGGACATGCTTTGCTTCATTAAAAGGGCTAGCATGGCTTCATTTTGAGGATATTATGGTCATTAAAGTTTTGGATTCATGCCACCAAAATAGCAATGTTGACGGTTTTATGTTTGACAGACGTTCAAGCATTGTGGAGGGTGTTATGTCCGAGTTTCAAAGGGGAATCAAAAGCTTCCAAATCGATGATGAACAAAATACTGGTGATGAGGGGAAAAAGATTTCACAGCTACTAGAAAAAGCTGCTGAACCAGAAGTTATGATGGCTGAGATGAGTTCAGAACAACTGACTTCATTTGCTACTTATCAAGCAAAAATTGAGGTAATCCTCGCCGGTGCTTTGCTTAATGGACTGTTTGAATACAAATGAGTTTAAGGAATTTGGTTCTTTTGTAGGCAACTAGACAGTCAGAGATGCAAAAATCAATTGAAAAGGCGTTAGAGGAAGCTGGAGTAAGTAGGAGGGAAGTCAACACGCTTATGAGGGTGAGAGTGGTTGGCTTAACGGGTAAAAGCTACATTCAGAAGAGCTTCCCACAACAGGGCTTGATAACAATCTGGAACCCAACTGAGAAACAGGTGAATCATGCTATCTAGTGTTATGCCCTCCAGGCTTTTGTTTACCTCTTAACAGTTCCATTAAGAGGCAACCTCTGAATCGTTAAGAGGTGAATCCTGTTTGGCAAAAAATAAGTTTGCCTCTTAATGGTTCCAAAACCCTCTGAATCATTTTGTATCCTGGATCTCCCTTAACCATTAAGAGCCCTAATTACATCCCGAACACCTACCAAACAGTTACATTTCATTTTGCACAATATCATAAGAGCCTCTTAATCATTCTGCACCAAACCATTCAGAAACTGCCAAAAATCTCGTCTTTAGGCATGTTTTAACAGATAGCATTACTAAAATTTCAAGATATTAACGAAAATAGCAGGAAAGAATCCATCTTTCAGAATCATATTTAACTTTAAGGAGTCTTCAAAACACAACCGGAGTGTTCTTCAAAAGACTAGGACAGAGTCCCATTAGGAGAAATCCTTGGTCGAATAAATGAATACTATATTACCTCCAACATAATCTTTTGATTTACTTGTTAATTTTAGCGGCTGCTTGGAATTTCTTAAGTAGAGTTACCTCATTGTTGTTGCAGCAATCAGGGTTGGTTGAAGGGAAAGCATATGCTGTTGCCGGTCTTACACCAATTAACTCTGATTCAAATACTATTTATTTGCGTGCTAAAGGTTCTACTACCAAATGGCAGCCATTGTCTCAGTCCACGACCGACCAGTTTCTGTAAGTCGGGTCAGGTTCAAGGGAAAACGCCAAAAAAAGAGAAAACTGAAGAACACCCTAGGAGCCCTCCATCTGGACAGTATGCACAAATGCATACCGGTAATTTGTAACATACATTTGTGCATATGTAATTATAGAAGCATTGGTGCATTGAAAAAAAACGGCTTCAATCGTTTGTATGCATTTGTGCATACCGTCTGGATGTAAGGCTCCTAGGGTGTTTTTCAGTTTTCTCTTTTTTTAGTGTTTTCCCTTGAACCTCCCTCCTGTAAGTCCCCACTTATTCATCTTTTGCTGTCATATTTATCCATCTAACGTAATTGTTTTTTCAGGCCATTCTTTAGCCCTCGAAAACCCGTATCATTATCAAAAATGGGCGGAGTTCCTTTCTCCAGGTAATTTTCACCAAGGATCATATAATCTGCAAGCAAATAAAGTCTAAAATCTAAATTCAGTTCTCATGATTTTTTCAGTGAATTTGACATTGCTGCATTTGTTATCTATGTGGGTGAGGTGCATACATCGGCTCATCAGAAGAGGCAATGGGTTTTCGTGGCAGATGGCACTAGTATTTCTCATCCACACGAACTATCAGATGCTTTGCTTGCTATTAGCTTCTGTTCACCATCTGTTGATTCCGATTCCATTGTGCCAATTAATTTCAATCTTGTAGGATCAACGGTATGTCGTCTTGTTTTACAACTGAACGACATACTTTTAACTTTTAAGCAAACTCTTACCAATTTTGTGCTGCAGGTTGGCTTTTGTAATCTCGTCAAGAGTGCAAAGGATCAAACGAATCATATATGGGTGGCTGAAGCAACGGAAAACTCTACTTACTTTCTAAGTTATGATTCTGCTAATTCCCAACACTTAAAAACCGCAGCTGCTTCTGCTGATCGATGGGCAAAAGCGTCTAATCTGGTACGTTTTTCAAAACTTTTTGTGTTCTATTCCATATCATAATTGCGTTATTTGAAGTGTAACTTATTGCAAATATATTCCAAATGCAGATGATTGAGAAGCTAAAGGGAAAAATATCATCTATCGTTGCCAGAAAGGTATAGCCTCTTTTCGCCCCTGCTTATTTTACACTAAGCATAATTGTGAACTTTTGGCAGCAAGCACCCGATGGCTGCTGCTAAAAGTTTGTGCATACACCATGTAGTTTTTTTTTCTCTTTTTTTGATAATTGTGGTTGTCCGGGCTAGCTTGAGTGCATCTTGACTAATCCCACGTGGCCATGAAGTCAACAGCCCTAACCCTAATTAGTGGGCATAGGGGGCTAACCCATGGTCTTATCAATTGATCCATCTGTAAGGGTTTACTTTCCCTTTTTTTCTCTGTTTACGGGTAATGGTCCTAATCGAGAGAGTATATGCCTCTAATTGTCTAACTAGAGGAAACCAAACACAAACTCTTGTGTGGTTTAGGCTCTATTCTTTATTGATCATTTGATATTTTTTTTGGACCAAAATGCATCAATAGACAATGAAGTTTGTCTTGGTATCTATTTAATGTAACGGCGAAGGAACGTGTGAGAAGCATAAGAAGAGAAGGGAATTGATCTTGATGCACCTCATTAGTGTTGACATTCAATTAGGATTGATCCAAGGGCGTAGATCTCTTCTTATGCTTCTCACCAGAACCCAACTCTTAATATACCAAATAAATTTTTTATCACTCTATGTAACAAAGTTACAAAAAAATTCTATATCGTAACCGTTTTGACCATCTGAGCTTGTAACATTTGATGATGCAGGGGTTAAGTATATCAACCACTTTGTTGTCACCCTTTGATAAATTATTTTGTAAACAGTCATCAAAATGTTACAAGATCAATAGATTATTTGGTTTAAATGGTTACAAAATAAAAGTATTCTTAAATAGAAATTAAACGAACCTTTGGATTGTTTGATTTTTAATGATGGAAACAACAAACAGTTGGAAAATGATTTATTAATGAATAAAACCTTTTGATGATGCAGTAAATTGCAAGATCGATGGATTTTGCATTTCTTTGAATGGAGGAAGACATCTTTGAAAACAAGCTACCTTATAAATGGGCATAGGCTTTGGCTTTTTGGAACATTCTTTTGTAACTATTATTCGTGTATATAAAACGTTTCTTTTATAGTAGATGAAACAAAAAACATTTCTTTTATCTTTTTTTCGTTGATAGTATAGGATCATTGATAAGAATACTTGGTTATTTAAGAGGATAAACTTCTGAGGGTTTTTTTTTTTTAAATAAATTTATTGAACGCATTTGCGTTATAGAAAAATGCTTATTGAATACTGTCATTCATTTAAAAAAAAACATCAGAAGTTCATTCTGTTAAATAATCCCATTGATATTGTTAGAGTCCCACGTTGGCTAGACTTAAACCATTGTTCTTGTATATATGTTGGAACATTCCCTTTCTTCTCAAAGGCTGTTTTAGAGATTGATCTAGGGGTTCCAAGTATCCTAATAGATACATTGCTAATGAAGGCACTCTTCAATGACATAACCATAACTAGTATCACACTTGGCCCATAACAAAAAAAAAAGACAAGAACGTTCGTAACAATATTGTTAGTTTGCTACTAGTTTGTTTTTGTCGAGGATAAGTGGTGCAGCTTTTATTATATTTTTTTGTATTTTTTTTTAATTTGTATTTGATAAGGGTGTTCATGGTTCAGTTTGGTTAGTAGGGAAAGTGTGAACTGAATTGTATGAGACAGATACTTGCCTACCTGAACTGAAACCGAACCGCAGTTTGAACCACACCGAACTGAAATAAGGCGGTTAACCACAGTTCAGTTCACGATTACCCGAATTTATAACAAAAATATCATTTACAATATAAAAATGTTAGCGAAATATCACATTTAAAACGATTACACCATAAATAAATGAAAATAATCAAAGCGCTAAGAATTAAAATAAGTTTATTAATTTGTTTAAAATATAGAAAAAATTTAGACACCGGGTATGCGGTTCCTGGAATGAAGGAACTGGAACCGGAACAATTTACATCACTTCTTTATATTTTGGAACCAGAACCAAAACCAGAATGGTAGAACCGCATACCGGGTGTCTAATTTTTTTTCTTCTAAATTTTATCATTTCATGCAATAAAAAAGTAATTTTAAATATGTTACAAAATACAAAGTACTAGAATAAAGAAATAAATACAAAAAATGAGTTAAATTCAAATTTGGTCCCTGTGGTTTACAAATTATAACGGATAAGGTCCCTCAATGATTTTTTTAACGAATAACGTCCCTGTAGTTTCCATTTTATAACACATAAGGTCCCTCCATCTAACTTTTCTGTTAAATATAACATTTTTAACATATTTTCTTTATTTTTCATTTTTCAAACCACATGGACCAAATATGTAATTTACTCTAAACTATATACATATATTTATATTTAATGCATTGTATAATTATATTTTTATTTCATTAATTATATAAATTGTCTATTTTATTAATTATATAATTTTCATATTATATAAATTATATTACATTTATATTTTATAAATTATTTTTATTTTGTATATTCATATAATATATTACATTTATATTTTATAAAATGTTAATAATTTAATAAAATATATGAAAGGTCCAATTTATGCTATAAATATTAAATCATGTCAATATACAAATTGCATGCATGGAATATTTAAATACTAAAATATATAAAAATATAAAATATAAATATAATTTTTTTATAAAATATAGATGTAATATAATTTTAAATATACAAATAATTAGTAATTCATAGATATACATATATGAAGTGAATAGAGATGGTAACGAACGTTAGATGGTAGATTTTCAGGAGAATCATCTTGATGACATCGATGTTGTACGTGTTTGAATTTAATTTTTATATTATATTTACTGTATATCTTTATATCTATAGATTAATAATTTTTGTATATGTAAAATTATATTATATCATAGATCTCAGTTCATCTACAAACTGGATAAAGGATACAAACTCACAAACCAATATAAAAATAATTTTTTTCATTATTTTTTCCAATCAAATGCTATGATTTATATTATACATATGTTTGTTTCACCTTATGAAAAAGTTACAAGTGAAAAATGCATGTAAAACTTTTACATTATGAAACAAATATATGATAAACTTTTAACTTATGAAAATTAATACATGTGAAACTTTACATTATGAAACAAACATATGTGTAATAACATCTTAAATCATAGCATATGATGAAAAAAAAATTATTTTTACACTGCCTTGTACGAGTTTATACTCTTCATCCAGTTTGTAAATAAACTAACATCTTATATTATATTTATATTTTATAGAGTTTGCTTTGTACTTGTACTTGTATTTATATTTTATATTTTATATTTGTATTTATTTTATTTATTTGAATCTTCCATATATGTATATAATTTGTATAATGAACTGATTTAGTGTTTTTAACATAAACTGAACATTCGATACATTTTATAAAATCATTTATATTTTATATATAAATATAAATATAACATAAATTTTATAAAAGATAAATATAATATATCATAAATATATAAAGTATAAATATTTTTTAAATAAAATTATAAGGTGCCTATAAATATGTAGTATAATTTATAAAATAAGAAAATTATACAATTAACAAAGTATGTAATTTATATAATTAATGAAATGCAAATATAATTATACAATACAATACATAAAATATAAATATATATATATATATATAGTTTAGAGTAAATTACAGATTTGGTCCATATGGTTTGAAAAATGGAAAAATAAAGAAATTATGTTAAAAATATTATATTTAACGGAAAAATTAGATGGAGAGACCTTACGTGTTATAAAATGGAAACCACAGGGACGTTATTCGTTATAAAAATCATTCAGGGACCTTATCCGTTATAATTTGTAAACCACAGGGACCAAATTTGAATTTAACTCTACAAAAAATTAATACGATAAAAACTAAAAACTAATAATTATATAAATTAATTAGAAACTCTTAAGTTTGACAACAACAAAAAGACTTCCAAAATACTTTACGTCAACATATTTAAATATAATAATATATAAAATAGTTTTTATTAAAAAATAGTGGGTATCATTGGTTCCAGTTCTTGTTACCCAACGGGATGGGGTACCCGGTCCCTACAGGTACTCTACATTTAACAAATTCCAAAAAAATGAGAACCAAAACCAGAACCAATCCTGATCGGTTCCATATTTTAGGACTCGAAACCGGAACCAATCATATCGATTCCGGTTCCAAATGCGGGTACTCGATTCCGATGCTCACTCTAACTAAAATAGTAATGCGGACACTTAATTTGAGATGGAAGAAGTAAGTTAGAATCGTCTATTTATGAAAGTGCACGTTTATTTTATGACAAACTTAATAAAGATATGAACACTTATTTTGAGAAAAAAGAAGTATTAATAGTTACAAGGTTCACTAAAACAAAATTGTATTTATACTAGGATGCCAAAACTTTCAAATGTCGTAATAAATAAGACTTAATTTATAGAACCAAAACACAAAGTGTCATATTTAAAGTCGTTCTAACAAGTTTATGTGATTTTTTTGCACATTGTAACAAGTTTTTTAAAATATTTTTACAAAAAAAACATCATATTGTATATTTATTGGACACTATATTTAAAAGGGCCAATAAAAAAAGTGTTTCGTAAAAAAATGGGTTTATAGGACACTTCTTAAAAGTGCTCTATAAAATAGCTAATGTGATAATTTGTATTAAAAGTGTCTAATTTTTTTGTTAAGACGTTGAAAACCCTTCTACAAACTTATTACAACATCTTTTAATAAGATGTTTTATTTTATGGCCTTATCAATCAAGTTCTACAAAACAGTCTATTAAGATGCTTAAGAATTATCGACATCCTATAAACCCAATTTTATCCTTGTATTTGTAGATACAAATATCATAATTTACAACTTTTCACACATTAAAACTTCAATAAAATCTCAAAAACTCAACCAAAAGTAAATTACATTTTTAGTCTTGTAGTTGCCACTTACTTTCAAGTTTGATTCCTATCTTAAGCTAACTATAATTTTGGTCATTATAGTTGTCATTTTGTTACAACTTTGGTCCTTCTAACTAACTCTAGTTAGAAAAGTAAGTTAAGTAAGTTGATTCCTATCTTAAGCTAACTATAACTTTGGTCCTTCTAACTAACTATAATTTTGGTCATTGTAGTTGTATTTTTGTTACAACTTTGGTCCTTTTTTGTCCTTTTTTTTTCTCTTAGATTATATAATAGTGTGTGTATATATAATATATGTATTAGATTACATATTACAGGGACCAAAAAAGTAATTTACTCAAAAATAAATAAAAAAAACCAATTCAAATTCGTTTAATCCATAAAAGTAGAGAGAAAAAAAAGTAATCTTTAATTAATGTTGTACAAAAAGAAACCTAATATAAATGTATGTCTTTTATATACTTTTCCAGTAGGTAATAAAATATGAAAATGATTGTCATTTTTATCAGACAATAAGATGGCTCAGCATGAAAATCATATATGTATATGAATTATTTAATTAAGAAGTTGTTTACCAAACACTTATCCAGTATTAAGAGTTAACACTTTAACTTATTTTACCGGGGTAAGATCATAAAAAACGGTATCGTATGCAACAATTTACCTGGTGAAGCTTACCGGGTAAGAGTCATCTTTCTCATTTACCGTGTAACAATCTCCATCTTTATCATCATTCTTACCAGATAACATTCTAGCCCTTGCCATATTCACCAGCTAAGGTAAATGACCCAAGCACTTATCGAATGAGCGTTTAATAAACGACCCATTTATAATTTTCGACCATTACTTAGAAACCAAGTAAAAAACCAATACTTAATACTTGAGTGAACAAACTATTAGGTTCATTAAAGTGAGAGGTAAACAACATGGGCCAAGTATAAAAGAACTTGAAATCATGCATACTTCTCCTCCAAAAAATGCATGTCCACTGGAATTTGAAGCAAAATGATGAAGAAACAGATGAACAGTATGAAAAATCTATGACGCTCAGGATGGATAACGTCATAAACATTCCGTTGAGTAAAAGATTTATTTATGACGCTATCCCTCCTGAGCTTCCTAGACTTTTCTATACTTTTTTACGTGCATCGACTCATCCAGGGCAACCAAGAATGGCCTCGAGTCATCGAATGTGAACTTTCATGGTCACATAGCGTTGGCAAGGCTTGGGTTCGAACCAGTACATCCCTTGAGGTTTAACCTGTACCCTGTACTTCACAACACAAGTGGTTAGTTTTTCTATACTGGTCTTTGCATTCTCTAAAACAAAAAGAATGTACAAGAATGGATGGTGTGAGGATTGATGGCAAAGAAACAAAGTTTATTTATAGATGCAAATGAGAGGAAAAGGGTAACCACTCTCTATATTGGGTAACTTTGACCATAGAGAGTTGTTGCATTGCATTTCATACAATTAATCATTTTGCATCAAAATATTTTATATTTGTTTTTATAATTTAAACATAATATTTAAGAAATGTATAATTCTTTTAGAAAAGGTGTATTTTGAAGAACATACTTGAGAAACACATCAATTTTTATGTGTTACATAAACATTGGGTTAACATTATATTTAATCATGGATGATATTTGACCAAAATAAAAACTCAACATAATTGTTTTCTCCTAATTATCTAAGTTCCAGTATGGGTTTGTGTTCCGGTCGGGTATAACAATGTTATGCTGGGAGCCTCATCACTCAGTTCACCTCCTTTGTAGGTAAGACGGAAGTTAATTGAAATTTTTTGGATCCGTTGCTACCTTTTATCTATCTCCAGAAGCAAAGAAACTGTCTTCGAGAATACTATCAGGTTATGAAAAAGTTTTGCACCGAAAAATATGGAGTTCGTTTGTCAAAAGGTTTATTTAAATTGCTAGAAAAAATAGCATGCAAACAAACAATATTAAAGATAATAATGATGTTTTCAATCAATAAAATAACATTTCAGAAATTAATTAAACCTAACACTTAAACAAAAGGATTTTAAATGAACCACTTTGATATCTATTTGAACCATTTCTTATTTGTTCTTTTGTATAGATCAATATTGTCTCTTACATATATATATATATATATATATATATATATATATATATATGTATTCAATTCAACTTAAATCACGTTAGAATAACAACCAATAAATAGTTAAGATACTTAGAGCATCTCCAACAGCTATGCTAAATTTTTTTAAATAGCATATGAAAAGTCAAAATCCCTAAAAAATATTACGTCCATCTTCAACAGCTATTCTATTTTAACAAATTTACCATAAAATATATTAATAAAATATTCAACATATTTAATATCCCAAGAAAGAGAAGGATATGATTAGTGAGAAACTATTAAATAATTATTTCTCTCCATTTAGAGATTCTCTAAATTTAAAGATTTTTTTTCTCTTCCTACCAATTTCTCTATTATAGCATAAGATATAACATAGCTGTTGGAGAGTAAAATTGCTAAATTTTTTATTTTTTCTAGTTTAACATTTCTGTTGAAGATGCTCTTAGAATCTTGGGCTATTTATGGAGCAAGATTTTGGACGTGATGGATGTTGATGACTGATAAACGTCTATCATGTTGTCTTGTAGACAACAGTGCAAGAGAAGTTTGGTAGGAGTAATTGTCATCAACTTTTATTGCTTTATAGAAAATGATTATCATAAATTTCAGTGTTTGATTTAATTTTTTATAATCATTTACTTATTTATGGGTCCTTTATTACACATTATAATTAAAAGAATTTTTTACATATATACTATTTTTTTTTAATAATTAGAATTTATCAGATACTTTTTTTGAAGTATATAATGTTTATATAGGGTAAACGCAACAAATAAAATCACATATGCTTCTCATCTTTAGTGCGGGTTGAACCTTTAATCTTCTAAGAGAGCAAGACCTACGATACCGTTAGACTAAATGCCCTTTGATGATTTATCAGATACTTACCATCAATAAAAATGAAAAGAATATATCCTCTACCATATATTATAACAATTGATTATTATATGTCTTGATCTTGATTATTCAATATGACATATTCACTATCAAAATGCACCTACAAAAACCTTATAATTTTGTTGATATTAACGAAGTTATTTCTGATTTAAAGATATCAGTTGAATCTTTTTAACCAAGTTATCTCTAATTTAACCATATCAGTTGAATATTTACGACCTTTAAACTTTTTATATACAATATTATATGTAAATATAGGCTTGGGATCTAGGTGACTTTTTTTTTTCTTGTAAGAATACCTTCTAAGCATTTGGATTATTTTTTTAAAAGCAATACTATAAAAAATGTGGTGACATTTTGGTAGTTAAAGTTGAACTTCATTGAGATAGTTATTAGGGATACATAACTCACATGCATTAACATGAAAAACATTGAACATGCACATATATTCACTAACTTTCACAGACCTTCATATACTGGCACATATGTGATATATCTTAACTTAATTTAACAAAGTATAAACATGAAATTCTTAATTTACGTCATGCACATACCTTTGCAGATCTTAAAATGAACATTTTAACATGAACATCTTAGCATACGTTCACAAAATTGAAACGATCATGGCCGGACCAAAATTCACATCATTAAGATATATTAACATTTTAGAGTTTTATATTAAGGCATGTAAGGTATTATTATTTATAAGGTTTGTTGGGTTAAATATTTTTTGTGAAAAAGTATTTTTTTTAATCATTCGTTCTTTAGTATTTTGATCTGTATATGTAGAGAGATAAAGAGAGAGTGAGGAGCAAGATCAAACAATAAAGCAGTAATTTACAAGAAAGATGAGAAGTTTCAAAATCACATGTGATACAACATTTCGAAAGGATGTGAGTGATTTGTTAAATCCGACCAAGAGTTGCAGGAAAGGTCGCCTACTATACGGACAATCAACACAACATGTTTGTATAGTATAAAATGTGATTATATGTGATCTTGGAATTTCTTGCCTTCTTACGAATTGACTGTCTTCTCTTACGTTATCATTCCTCTATATATATAGTGAAAGGTTAAAAAAATGCTAAATATTATGAAAAGGTAAAAATGAAAGGTTTATATGTGAATTACTGGAAAAAAATCTGAAAAGGGGAAGGTTCATATGCATCATACCTTCTTATGAACTAACCTGAACAGAGAACTAAGTATCTTGTGAGATATCTCCACAACAAACTAATCTGAATCAAGGGTTAAATTAATAATTTCATAATTTTGGTAATTGTTTCAAACAAATAGTCTATAGGACCATTATGTGTATTTTTCAAATTCTCTCCTCTCATCTCCATGTGAACACTTGTGAACAAAAACACAATGTTAACCTCTATTAAATATGTTGTTTTAGTTAAACATTGTGAATAGAAAAACACCAAGAGCAACAAAAAAAACTAGAGATACCTATAAATTTGTGTACGTAGTATTCAATATACCTTTTGAACAAAAGCAATAATCAAATTTAAACACCCGTCAAGCATTTCCGGTGAACTCAGTACCAAAAACCTATAGTACAATCATGTGAACCACTATATATCAAGTACATTGATTCAATTAAATGTTACGATCAACCCTGTTGATCCCATTATAACAAGCACAATGACAATAAACAGTTAATATTAAAGTAATATGACACGAACAATGATTTAAAGAACTTACGTAGTCATATATCTCTTGAAAGTGTATATGTCGATTACAATCAGATTCACGGTTTCAGCTCTCTCTCTAAGTTAATATGAATCGACTAACTATGAAAGTAAAACCCTAACCTTGTATTTATATTGCTAGGTCTAGTCTAATTAAGGAAACAAGAGTTTAAGGAATTATAAACTTCCTTTTACAATAAAGCATATCCTTTCCTTATTTTGTCACAATTAAAATAATAATAGACCTAACAATCTCCCCCTTTGTGGCAAAATGAGTCTTCATCTTCTAAGCTCGAACATGCCTTCAAATCTTCGTAGGGTTTGTCGATAGATAATTCTGTCGTCGATTATCTTGATCGCTTCTAAGAGAGAGTTTCTTTTGTCATTGCTCATCCGTGTTGCGCTCTTTCTATCTGTAGCAAGTTCTGACGCAAGCCTATTTCGGATTCCCCATAATATACCATCAGAATATGCAGCCACTTCATGAAATCTGAGAAACCGCTTTTCTCTAGAAGCATGCATCCAAACTACACCATGTACAGGACGAGTGATGACAGTGGCGACCAAAGTACTGTTAGGTACAGGCAATGATTGATCAGGCTTAGTAATGTGTATCTTCTTTTGCTCGCTTTCGATTCCTCGTTGAAGATCATGAAGATAACTGTACCGAAGCTCTTTCTGAACATGTCTTACCACTGCTTTAATGCCCTTTGCTCATGTACGTTTCGGTTGTGCTTGTCTCTCAGATCGTTGTAGATGATCTCCAAGTCCATAATATCGAGATTAGCAAAATCGGCTTCAGAGAAGGAATACGTTTTACCATCTTCTCTTTGAACAGTGAAAACCGGGTATTCGACTTGGAAGATCCTTGCAGTGTCTATCTTCAAAATCCCTACAACCCTGTGCCTTGAGACCACTTCAGCTTGAGGTAAAGCTCTCATCCTCAGGATATGGAGATACTCTCTAACTTGAGCAGGGTCCATTTCCATCACTAGATGAATGTGTGCCAGATCATCAGGTTTTGCTTCCTTGCGGAAGATCTTCTCCATGGTTTCCTCAAGATATGGCACACGGATCTGCTGATTCACCCATTTGGATTTACTGTCCGTTAACATTCTTTGCCACCGAATCTGATGAGGTAGGAGTCTTGGTTCGTTTTGTTCCCTTAAGGCATGGTTTCTTGCTGTATGCCTCAAGTTCACATAGTCTTGCTCTTGAAGTACTGGTTCATAAGGATCTCAGAACCAGTTTTGAAGTGAGTTTCGCAGACGTTGAACATCAACTCGTTCTTCATTTTGTTCGGGTTCGAGTGTTCGGTGGTTCGACGGAGTTCGTCGGTTCGGCGAGTTCGGTTCGGTTGTACTCTCGGGTCGATATCCGCATGCTTTTCAACCGTTGGTGTATCGTCCTCTTGAGTCGTTGTAGTGCGTTGCCGTTGTTGGGTAGATTGAGCAGGTGGTCTTGAAGCTGAGGCAGCAGATGCTCTAGATCGTGATCTTGCCGTTTGGCGTGTCTCCCCCTCAGGACGAGGTGGAGCGGAGCTCGGGTCGTCCTGATGAGGTCTGGATGTAGAAGTACGAACTGCCGGATGGCAAGACTCTTGGATTTCGGTTCGAAGAGCAGTAATAGCACCCAGGATGTCTTCCGTTTAGCGCTGTTGGGCATTTTTCAAGTAGACAATCTCTTGGTCAATGTGTGCGCGGAATACATTGAACTCGTGACGAGTTACAGTGGGGATTTGAAGATTGCGGCGAAGAAGACCTTCAAGTGAATCCTCCGGTTGGCCGGTTGCATTGGATTCAGCGAGCAGATTAGCATACAACATCGACATGAGTTCATCGGTGTTATACTCATATCGATGCGGGGAATGAGGTCGATTTTCGGGGGGTGATGGTGGCGGTGGAGAGTGGCTGGTGCTTGGACGGCTGGAGCTTGCATGAGAAGGTTCAACTTGTACAGGAGTCAGTTCTTTAAGAGGCGCAGCTTCACGAATTTGGCGCACGAAGGCTTCTCTTTCGACTGTCATAAGGACTAGATGTTCAGCAAGGGTGTCTCTTGCCCTTTGTAAGTGAGCAGCAATGAGTGCTTCGCCTTCCGGGGGAATAGAGAAAGACGGAGAGGTGGTAGTGGTGTGGGTAATTCCGGGATCACTTAGATTGCCCGTTGACATAACAGTTGATTCAACTGTATGACCTACGTTCAGCATTGGCGAAGATGTAGCGCTGGTAGAATTTCCTCCCAATCCTCGTGGAATGTTCGGAATGGACATCACTATGGGAGTTCCAACTGGGCCACGGAGGCTCGCAATGTGTATAGACTCGTGTGCCCTAGCTGGCTCTAGACTCGATGTGCACACAACCGAAGTCGAAGCAGGTGAGCTACTGCCTCTTGTTTCAATAGCTATGCCTCCCGAGTGGAGGGGAGCTAGATAAGGTGCTAGACTCACAAGTATTGTTGAAACTGTTGGCTGTTGTGAGCCTTCAGAGTGGCTGGGGGGGGGGGCGTGCAATTGCGCTGCTAGGTCCACAGCGACTTGTCCACCAGTCATACCCAACGAATGAGTAGGGCTAGTTGACTCGGTTACCTGGTGGGGGGATATTGGACTCTCACTCTCTATTGTTTTTGTCTCCCCTTCGCTCATGCTCACTAATTCTTTTTCAACTTGTACTCCCTCCGTTCTCCTTATCTCTCCAATTGAGGTTTCAGGGAATATGTCCGACATAGATGGGGAGGATGGATTGGCTTCAAAGTCAAAGTTGAATTGTGGTTCCTCATCAGATGGTATGGTAGGTGTGGAGGTGGGTGAACGGATGATTGGTTCTGGTATCGGTTTGGTTGAAGACTCTTCATTTCTAGAACTGGAATCTGTGATAGAGGGTTGTGGGCCGATGCGGCTGACGACCTGCACCTCTATTTCTTCAGTACGTTGGCGACGACGGAGCGGTTGGTTGTCAGATTCATCTTCATCCGATGATGAAGAGCGGGGGCGGATACGTTGTCGGCTGACCAGTGTTTTGAATCGGAGGTTTGGGATAATGGGTCGAGTGCGGGGGTGGTTGGTAGTAGGTGGGTTGGGGGGGGGGGGCTGATCAGATGCACCTCCCTTGTCATGTCCTTTCGCAGTACGCTCATCTCCCTGGTCGGGATACCCCTGATCCTAATCCTGCTCTTCTATTCTAGGACCCTCACCTCCCTTAATATTTTCCTCTTGGATCGGCTCTTGGGCAGGCGCAAACCGGAGGTGGTTGGGCCATTAGGCCATGTCGCTCCCTATAGGCTATCACACTAGGTGCATTCTGATTAGCATAAGTGAGGAGCGCTTCAGGGATGGGCATGGTATAGTTGAAGACCCGATCATTTAGGCGTAGAAATTTAAGAGCACTGGTTGGGCCTAAGGGTGATCCGGCTCTTCTAGGAATGGCAGGTCGGGAGGTCATCATTGCATGGATGAACAGTTGAAGAAACCTCTGAAACGGTACGAAGGCACGATTGCGAAAGTTGGATTTGTCTTCCACTAGTTCCACAAAGTCCGTCCAGATGAGCATCGCGTAGTCGTAGTGGCAGTTGAATGCGATGCCGTGAAAGATCCGAAGAACCACAGTGCTGGCCTTGTCCATGCCAGTATGTTTGCTAGTCAGACATCGATTGACGATGGTGAATAGCGTGAACCAAATCTGAGGTAGGTACATCCTTTTGAACTTGCCGGGGCTTGTGAATGGTTCAGGGGATTCGTACCCGAGGGCTAGGATGTCGGCAACCAGCTGTTGGTCGGTTGCAAAGGCTTCGTATGGGTGGTCGGCCGTGGTTAGCGGTAGGCGAAGAATGCAGCGAATCCTGGCTGGAGTTAGGCGGGTGATAAAGTCATCGATCTGTGCAGTGAAATGATGGTCACCTTCGTCCGGATGGTATGTCAGTGTATACCAGAATTGCTGGAGGTAGAACAAGGGTACTCGGTGGTCTAGTGCAAAGGCAAAGCGAAGCGGATGTCGTTGAAGAATGTCAAGAATGATTTGGTGTTCGAGAGTGATACCAAAGTCTAGTCGGTGGTTGTTCGGTTTGATTTGTCGAATGTGAGCTCGTGGCATCAAGAGGTCATCCCGGTTAGCTACGTTGATGCTTGGTTCGGTCGAGCGTTCGGATGGCATCGGGTTTTCATCATCGGACATGTTCGGGTCATTCATGGCTACCATTGGTTTCTGGTGGTGCTTTCGGATCTGAAAAACTCGAAGTTTTGAGAATTTGATCTTGGATAGCCAAGAACTTGAAGGGTTTTTCAGAGAGAAAGAGGGAAATTCAAACTTGTGAGGAAAGGTTCTTTGAGAGTGGGGCCCGATTACTTTAAACAGTGGTCATCGGGTGATGACACGTGACAGTGTGTGATTGGGCCGATGAAAAATTTCCCGTTATCAAGGTGTCGATTGGGGAGGTTATCGAGCCAGAGGGGGTCGACAATCCCTATTGTTGTCGGGCCCTTCGGGGCCGAGAACCTGACTTAATCATTTTTTTTAAAGAACTTAAAGACAGAAAAAAGGCTCCCCCTTAAAGTGTGCATACAGTGGTGTGCTCCTCCTAGGAATGTGAATGAATAGGAAAACGTACCTTGTTGCTCCCCCTTGAATGATGAACCATGGTGATATACACAGCGAGGTAGAAATAAAAAGGAAAGAAGACATTGAAAATACGGAACTGTAAGATAAAAGTCAAATTCTAAAAAAATGAGAACCCAAGTGTTATGCAGATTGACTCAACGAGTAAATGTGCAAAAACCCTTGGATAGACGTTTTTAAGGATTTTGAGGCACACTGATTTGGGATAATCAGGTTTTGAGATTCAGCATTCTCAACTTGGATACTAGGAACTGGAATCGTTTCTCATCCAGTGCCTTGGTAAACAAGTCGGCAAGCTGAAGTTCCGTATTAACAAAGTATAGTTCAATTGTACCTCTTTCGACGTGATCCTTGATGAAGTGATATCGAACGTCGATGTGCTTTGTCTTCGTGTGTTGAACCGGGTTGCTTGAAATGGCTATGGCGCTTTTGGAGTCACAATAGATGGGAATCTTGTTGAACCAGAAGCCATAGTCTTTGAGTTGAGTGCGCATCCATAGTACTTGCGAGCAGCAGCTTGCGGCAGCGATATATTCGGCTTCCGCGGTAGATGTGGAGACGCACGCTTGCTTCTTGGATGACCAGCTGACCAATTTGTCTCCAAGGAATTGAATATGGCCCGAAGTGCTTTTACGATCGAGCATGCATCCGGCGTGATCCGAATCTGAAAAGGCAGTTAGCTCGAAACTCGTATCCTTGGGATACCATAGGCCAAGATTAGGTGTACCTTTTAAATACCGGAAAATCCGTTTGATCGCACTAAGATGAGATTCCTTTGGAGATGCTTGATATCTCGCGCAAAGACAGGTGGCAAACATTATGTCCGGACGACTAGCCGTCAGATACATGAGAGAACCAACCATGCCCCGGTAATTTTTAGAATCCACATCTTTTCCCGAAGGATCAGCGTGTAGTTTTGAACCCGATGACATGGGTGTACGAATCGGAGAACATGACGTCATGTTGTATTTACACAACATATCCGAGATGTATTTTGATTGGTTGATGAATATTCCAGTAGAAAATTGTTTAATCTGAAGACCAAGGAAAAAATTCATCATTCCCATCATGCTCATGTTAAATTTGGCAATCATGAGTTCAGAGAACTCTTTGCATTGCCTTGGGTTAGTCGAGCCGAAGATGATGTCGTCCACATAGACTTGAATGAGCATAATGTCACCTTTGTTCTTTTTAATGAAAAGAGTTGGATCGATCTTACCTTTGGAGTATCCGTTTTTCACTAAATAGGTAGACAAACTATCGTACCATGCACGGGGGGCTTGCTTCAATCCATACAGAGCCTTGTCCAGAATGTAGACATGATTTGGTTTGGAGTCGACAAACCCGTCGGGCTGAGAAACATAGACTTCTTCACGCAAACCACCATTTAGGAAGGCCGTCTTGACGTCCATTTGGAAAACCACAAAGTTCTTGTGTGCCGCGTAAGCCAAGAACATTCGGATTGCTTCAATACGGGCGACGGGTGCAAATGTTTCGTCGTAGTCAATGCCTTCTTGTTGACGGTATCCTTTGGCGACAAGTCTAGCTTTGTTGCATATAACGACTCCATCTTCATCTTGTTTGTTCTTGAATATCCATTTAGTGCCGATAACGGTTTTGTTTCGAGGACGGGGAACAAGGCGCCATACTTTCAGACTTTCAAATTGATTGAGTTCCTCTTGCATGGCCACAATCCAGTCAGGATCATTCATTGCCTCATGAATGGATGTGGGTTCAATATTACTTATGAATGAAGAGAACATGCAATCATTGGCCGAGGCGGAGCGCGTTGTGACTGGTCGGTTTGGATCTCCGATAATTTGTTCAACAGGATGAGAGCGGGTCCATTTTGTTGTATGAGGAAGCGGTTGAAATGCATTTGGATCCGAGGTGTCATCTTGATAAGAACCTAATGGAAGATCTTGAATAGATTCCAAAGATAGGGACATGGTTGATGATCTTGTGGCACTTGTGACATCCATCGTTGTTGAAGTGGATGGAGGGGGAGAGGATGTCGGTTCCGCAGGATTTGGTTGAACAGGCGGTTGAGGTTCAGGTGGAACAAGAGGAGCATCCGATGAACTAGTTTGAGCGGGAGGAGCAGTCGTAGAGGTGCTTGGAGATGCAGCAGTTGAGACGGTTTCCGTTGTAATTGGTGGTCCGGAAAGATCCGAGGTCTCGGCAATCTCCAAGGTAGGCGGGGGAATCTGGAGAGAAGTATCAGTGGTCGGTCCAAAGTATTCTGAGTAGAAGTACTCGAATAGGTCATCCAGATTTGACTTGGCAGTTTTGGACGTTGAAGGTTCAGCGGGGTTGGGAGCAGGTTCCGAACGAATGTGATCGGAAGCTAGTATACCGGTGAGTGCGGGTCCAGAACTGTCGTGTTCAGGAGCCATTTCGGCGTTTGGATTGAATTGTACATTAACGCTTTCAGTGACGCAACGTGCGTGTTTTATGTAGACCCGATAAGATGATGCATGTGGTGAGTATCCGAGAAAGTAGGCTTCATCAGCTTTCGGCTTGAGTTTCCCACGATCTTCTTTTTCATTGAGTACGAAGCAACGAGTGCCAAACGTTCGAAGATGCTCGATTGAAGGAACGCGATCGTAGACCAAGTGATAAGGTGTTTTGTTGAAGCGTTTGTTGATGATGGAGCGGTTTTGAGTATAGCAAGCTGTGTTGATAGCTTTGGCCCAAAGATGGAGATGAAGCTTTGAAAAAGTAAGCATAGTGTGAGCGGCTTCAACAAGAGTTCGATTTTGGCGTTCGACCACACCGTTTTGTTGTTGAGTACGAGCTGCAGAGAACGTGTGGGTTATACCAACTGATTCGAGGTAACCGTCAAGGGTACGGTTTTTGAATTCAGTTCCATTATCGGTGCGGATGGTTTGTGCAGTAAGTTCTAGTTTGACTTGAACGACTTTAAGAAACGTAAAGATGGTGTCGGGGGTTTCATCCTTTGATCGAAGGAACTTTACCCATGTGAAGCGAGAGAAATCGTCCACCATCACCAGAACATACTTTTTACCATGTATGCTTTGAGTCCGCATCGGGCCGCACAAGTCCATATGAATGAGTTGAAGAGGTCGAGTCGTGCTGTGAACTATCTTGGGTTTGTGAGAGACCTTCATCTTTCCCATCTCGCATGCGTCACAAAGATGTGGTTTGTCGAATTTAACAGATGGGAGTCCGGTGACTAATCCTTGGATGGAGAGGCGATTGATGTTCTTGAAGTTCAAGTGAGATAAGCGACGATGCCATAACCAGGTCTTTGGACTAGAAACGTTTGATAGAAGACAAACACTTGAGGGGGCGTTTACTTGGGAAAGATCGATCGTGTAGAGGTTGGACTTGCGTGTGCCGGTCGAAGCTCCTTTCCATCAAACGTGCGAACACAACATCTATCGGGTCTGAAATTTACTTCGAGTTGCTTATCACAAAATTTTCCAATGCTCAATAGGTTGTGGCTTAGCCCTTGTACATAAGAGACGTTAGAAATGGTGATGTTGTTTTGAATGATATCACCATATCCTTTTATCGGTGCCAAGTGATTGTTGCCAAATTTGACGAATCCACCCTTCTTTTCAGTGTAGTTGGCAAGCAGCTCTTTTTGGCCGGTCATGTGTTTGGAGCATCCGGAATCTAAGTACCACACATGACCGATCTGCACAAAATCAGGCAGATTTAGGTACCCATTTGTAAATGGGTCCATCATGGTTAGTTGACTTTGCACCTTTGGGTACCCACTTGTGGTGAGACTTATGGGCGTTAGTCATTTGTTTTCTCGGACCCGATTTAGAAATGGACGATGAATGATAAAATTTGTGATTAAATGAATTATGCATGTCCGGAAAATAACCATAACCATAATCAATAGGAGTTTTACGAACAAAAACATCCACACCGCAATTAGAGCAACAAATTTTATTACGAGAAAATTTGATTAAATGTCTAAATGAATGAATTTGATATGGAAAAGGAAATCTAGAGTTGTTTCTTTTAACATTGGAATGTAAAAACTTGTCTTCATTGCGGGGTGTTTGCTTTGTAGTATGCGTGCCCTTTTTGACCCAAACCGACTTGGTTTCTAAAGTATGAAGCGCTGAAATAGTGAAAGGAACACGGTTAGTATGGTTTTTGAAGACATGATTGGTTTTCGTTTGATTATGATTGATTGGATTTTGACTTGTGGAACACTCCGTTGGTTCAGTAGGTAAAGAAACTGTTTCCATAGGTTGTTTGCCTTTGTCTAAGAATTCAGTATGAGTAGGAAGTACAGGATTGAAATCAAACTCATCACACATGTCATTTAAGCACTCGTCCGATTCAAGTGAAGATTGGTTAGAAAGGGCATCTAATTCAGCATTGATTTGTTCTTCGGAATAAGAACATTTTTGTTTTGGAAGATTGAATTTGGGTCCATTTTGAACAACTCTTCACAATTATCTAAATAATTGCTAACGAAGGCTTTACAAGTTGAAACGTTTGAAATAGTATCATTTTCACGAGTTTTGTTCAATTGTAAAGTCTCGTTTTCAAGTTGTTGTATTTTAAATAAAAATGTTTCCTTTTCTTTTTTCGCCAAAGAACATTCGGATTCCAATACTTGTTGGAGTTGAATAATTTTCTTTTCTAAAAATAGAGTGGGAATGTACGGTTTACATTCAGGAATCTTGTTTTGAAGTTCTTCGGCTGAATAAGATGGGAAGTAGTTGTTTGGAAGAGATTCACTTGAAGATTCCTCTTCAACTATTTGAGGATAGCAGAAAGGTATTTGAAAATAGTTTTTGTTTAGTCTCTTCCAATCTTCTCTTTCCTCAACACTAGGGTCCGGTTTCATAAATTGAATTTGGTAATCTGGACCAAGGTTCAGATATTCGAATTTATAAATCGTCGGAGTATTATAGACAGCCTTTGCTAAGTGTTTCGGGTTTTCAAAACCTAATCCGGCTTTGGAGCTTAAATCTTTCGGTGCATTTAAGTGAATAGTGTGTTCAGTTTGACCAAGCTTGTAAAGTTTTAATTCCAACGTTTCGAGTTTTTCTAATAAATCTTGTCTTTGAAAACTGACAAAGTCAAACTTAGATGAAAATTTGGCAGTCTCATTCCTAGATGTTTGAAGTTGGAGTGTGAGATCAGATATTTGTAGTTTGAAAAGATCATTTTCTTCTTTTAAAACCATTTTCTCCGTTTCGAGATTTTGTGCTATACTTTGAGTAGTGACAAGGTCGGTTTGCATAAGAAGCAATTGTTTATGGTTATTTTCAAGGCTTGCTTCTAAATTGGAAACCAAGAGTTTTTCGGTTTTCAATTTGGAGTGTAAAATTGACACATTAAATCATGCATTTGAGATACAAAAGAGTCATAGTCAGAAGGGCTTACCTCGGGTGTGTAGTCGGAAGCGTGAGAAGGAGTGTCATCAGAGTAAGCCATTAAGCTAAAATATTCTTGAGTATCCCCTTCCATGTCGTCTTCATCATCTTGATTAAGCCATTGTTCATCTTCAGCTAGAAGGACTTTACCGGCTTCTTTTTGTTTGGACAACATCAGTTTGTAAGTGAAGTAGTTAGAGTCCTTCACTATTGGCTTCTTGCATTCCCTTGCGTAGTGACCAGTTTTGCCGCAGTTGTAGCACAGACTTCTTTCACCCTTGAACTTGTCTTCAGGCTTGGGTGTAGGGCGAGGTTCTTCTCTTCTAGTTTTAGGTTCAAACATTGCCTTTCGCTCATGGTTATTAGATCCCGAGGCATACCTTTGTTGATTGGGATTTGAGCGATGTGAGAACTTTTGTTGAAAAGATTTTATAAGGAAGGCCAGTTGATGTTGAAGTTTGGCAATTTCTGGATCATAGTCAAAGTCTTCATCTTCTAATTCGGGAAACATCTCTTGAGGAGCGGAAGAGGACTCTTTTGCCATTAATGCGATTGGATCCGGGTTCTTCTTTGAATTTAACCCCATAAGTTCGAGAACCTCCTCTTCATCTTGTTAAAGGGTTTCATAGACTTCATGAAGGTCAAGGTCAGTAAGATATTTGCTGTGTTTGATTTGATTAGCAAACCGGCGCCATTCCGGTTGAAGATTGCTAACAAATTTGACATTGTTTTCGATCTTTGTCTTACGAATTTCGTTTTTGCTTAGTTCGTTCACCAGTTGTACAAAACGGGTATATGTGTTCGTAATACTTTCTCCATCTTTTGCCTTGAATTCTTCATATTGAGAAATGCAGTTAGTGATTTTGAGTTGTGTTCCAATCTTCGTTCCAAGCATAAATTTCTCTATGACTTCCCACATTTCTTTAGCCGTCTTTTGTGGCTATCAATGCTCATGTAGATCTCGTTGGGAAGGCTCATAAGTAGATAAGAACGGGCAAGTTGGTCACCTCTCATTATCCTCTTCTCGTTTGCATCCCAAGAATTTTTGAGTTTAACTTCCCTTCGTGCTGGCATAGGAGGAGTGTTGTTTGGCATAGCAGGATACTCCTGATAAAAAGGTGGGGGAGGACCCTCTTTGATTGAACTCATGATCTCATCGGCATAGTCATGGCGTTCTATAAAATCAAGGAATCTATCTTTCCATTGAGAATATTCTCCCGGAAAGAGAATTGGAGGCTTGGTGTCTGATCCAATGGCCATTGCTTCTCGGGTGGTCATTGTACTGTTTGGTTGGACCTCGATCAATTAGTTTTTAAAAATTTCTGAGTTGTCGCTTGAAACTGTAGGTTATTATCGAGTGACAAAGGAAAAAATATCGATTGTAGGATTTTTATCGGGTGTGAGGTGCTCGATGAAAATTGTTATCGGGTGACTATGGATTGATAATAATTGTTATCGAGTGAACAAGACTCGATAAAAATTGTTATCGAGTGAACAAGACTCGAGAAAAATTGTTGTCGAATTGAGTGGGACTCGATATAAAAAGTCGAGTGAACAAGACTCGATAAAAAAAATTGTCGAATTAAAATAGACTTTAAAAACAATTTTCGAGTGAACAATACTCGAGAAACAAATTGATTAAAGAAATTTATCGAACACTGACCTACTCGATCAAAAAAATTCTCGATTCAATAGGACTCGATAAAAACAATTCTTAATTCTGAGTTTTTTGTTTATTGAAAAACCAGAAAACAAAAACACATTGTTCTTGACTAAAAAGAACTAGTCTTTTTATGGACAAGACTGTCTGGGTTTTCGAGTTTCTTATTTGTTCAATCACAGAAAATATCAAATTTACGAGAGTTTATGATTTTTACTAAGGAAATCTTTAGTAAGAAAAGCTGCAGGAGTCACAAGTTCCTGAGTTTTCTTATGTAAAGATATTCAAAAGTAAATAAAATAAACTAAAGTAATTTTAACTAAACAGAATTAAATATTTTATAGAGGAGTCGATAAAAATTCAAGATTTAAGCAGTTGTATCGATAAAAATTCAATCAACAGAAGAGATATTCGATAAAAAATCAATTAGTCGAGAGAAAAATTTAAATCGATAAGAACACAGATATACTTAATCGAGAAAAATTCATTGAGCAGATATGAGTTTGTCGACAAAAAAGAAAGATGTTTTATCGGGTAAAGCGTGACACAGTATGACTCGACAAAAATTCAATGAACAGTAGATCTAGCAGAAAATAATTTACCTTTTGTTTCGTGGTTTGCTCAGAAAATCGTAAAAACTCGTGATCTCAGGCTCTGATACCACTTGTTGATCCCATTATAACAAACACAATGACAATAAACAGTTAATATTAAAGTAATATGACACGAACAATGATTTAAAGAACTTACGTAGTCATATATCTCTTGAAAGTGTATATGTCGATTACAATCAGATTCACGGTTTCAGCTCTTTCTCTAAGTTAATATGAATCGACTAACTATGAAAGTAAAACCCTAACATTGTATTTATATTGCTAGGTCTAGTCTAATTAAGGAAACAAAAGTTTAATGAATTATAAACTTTCTTTTACAATAAAGCATATCATTTCCTTATTTTGTCACAATTAAAATAATAATAGACCTAACAAACCCTGTGAACACAATATGACATTACAACACCAAGAACAAAAAATCAAAAGTACTATAAATCTCTAAAAACGTTGTGTAATGATTTGGATACATGTTGTGCACAAATAATTAATGTTTTTAGGAGGGAGTCATCGGTTTCTTATTTATGGGAGTTAATGAATTTCCTATTTGTGTGTGTATGGATTGATGGGGGGGGGGGGGGGGGGGAATTAGTTAAATGCTTTTACTAATTGTATATTTTTATTACTTAAGTAACTTTTTATATTAACTTTTAAATATTTGTATGTATGTATGTATGTAGAGAGAGAGAGAGTGTTTCAAATACAAACCTTGTACAAGAAGTGTACTCGTAAATGCAACATGATACATTTGATTTTAATGTTTTGTTTTTATTTCTTTTCCTTGTCAATTTTACAATACAGTTACATATATACAGTTATAAGAAGTTGTATTAGTTAGGGGTGATAATTTTGTACCAAATCAAACCAACCAACATGTGTACCAACCGTACCAATTAAATTGTTACCGACTTAATTGGTACCAATTATAATCGGCTGGTAGTACTGTACCAAGTATGCAAACTTGGTTGGTAGACGGTATTAGAAATCGCATACCACGGTAGTGCCATGCTACAGACTTATATAATTATTTAATAGTTCCTGTATTTTTTATGCATTGAATATCAAACATTGTAAGTTTACCTATTATGTTTGAACATTTGAATGTTTCAAAGTCTTATTCTTTGTAAATAACTCCCTTATACATCAAATGTGTTACTTGAAAACTTAAAATGTCACTCGAAATTTTGAACAAAATTCAAGTTTTTATATACGTAATTTGAAGTTGGTACAAAACCGGTACCAACATGTACCAACCAAAAAAAATTGGTACCAATTATGTTGGTACCAAGTACAGTTGGTTGGTACATGGTCTTAGAATTTACGTACCAATTATAATTGGTTGGTACACGGTATTGGGGAAAAAAACTTGGTACCGTACCAAGTCCACCCCTAGTATTAATGCACCAATACTTATATTCTTGAATTTCAAGTCATAGGTATCGATTTAGAGTAAGCATCTCCAACGCAATATACTAAAAACATAAAAATGGAGGTGATTCCATCTTCAACCCAACACTAAAACACCAAAAAACTGAAGGTCCAAAATGTTGGTTTTTATATTTGGAGGTTAATAAAATAGGCCTCTAAGAATATCTGTTACTATTTTATTCAACTTTTCTAATTATATATATAGATTAATAGTTTAATATATTGATGAAATAGTATAATAATAAATACATATAATATTTTATTATTAAATATGTTTTTTAAATGTTTGTTTTTAGTTGGTTGGAGACTTGGAGTGATTTTTTTAATGTTCAAGGAATCCACCACTTTTATCGTTTTTTATTAGTGTAGTGTTTTGGGTTAGAGATTCATTCAAACACTGAAAAATAGAGGTCTCCAAAGGTGACCTCTATATTTGGAGGTCAAAAAAATGTGTCCTCAATAATAAATGAAATATTAACATGGCATTAAGTTTTTATAATTATATAACATTATAAATTGATTTTTAGTGTTTTAGTTTTAATGGTTGGGTTAAAGATGATCTTAATGCATTTAAAATGATATATATATATATATATATATAGAGAGAGAGAGAGAGGGGGGGGGAGTTCAAATGTGAACTCAAATTTGATTGTGAACGTGAGAACGAATGAGACCGCAACACGTGTCTGAATGTAGATTATTCAGACTGAATAATCAAAAAAATATTCAGACTGAATATAATATTTATTCGGTCTGAATAATGTTTATTCAAACTGAATATGCATTATTCAGACTGAATAAATATTATATTCAGTCTGAATATTTCTTTGTTTTATTCAGTTTGAATATGACACATGTCCTACTTTCATTTGTTCTTATCTTTACAACCAAATTCGATTTCTTATTTAAACCCATCCTCTATATATATATATATATATATTAAAACTATAAAGTGTTTATACATATATATTAAAACAATTAACAATTTATATATATATATATATATATATATTAAAACAATCAATGGTTTCTAGAGATGTCTATATCACCAAGGTTGAAGAAAAACTGAAGTCAATCCTATTTTATTTTCTGTCAACAAAATTATTGGTGTTAACCCTACATGAAGTCATTATCACCAACAAGTATTGTTGCCTTGTCTTGAATTTACTATTATTAAACAGTTTTAAATAAAATTAAAAAAAAAAATCTGGATTTGGTCCTTGTTATATGTTGGTTTTCAGAAACTGGTCCTTAAACTATATTTATTGGTAGATGACTTGATGGTATGCAGTTGTTCATGGATCTAGTCCTTCTTCTTAGCGACAACCTACTAAGTCCGTTAAACTCAAGGACAACATCGTCTTCTTGCATTTCTTTTCTTTATTTTAACATTTTTTTAATTGAACCTTTTGATATATAGGCTATAAAATATAGAGGGCCAAAGACTAAACATTTATTTATTTTCTTAGTCACTTCCGTCAATGGTTTACTTATTCCGTCAACTCTCTACCATCAAGTGTTTCCAGCACCCACCACTCTCACTACTTGAGTACCACCACCCTCCACCCAATAGTGGTTGTGGAAACGAAGGGTTGTCAAAGCAATCTTCACCAGCCACCACTCTTTCACTTCCCATGTGATCCAACCACCATTCACCGTCAAACACCATCAACATATTCCCCCCGACCCACTGCAACCTCTCCTAACCCAATTCAATCTAGGGAGGTTGTTGGACTATAGTAGTAACGAACAAGAATCGGTGATAGAAGCATAAGGTAGTTCAAGGACGAAGAGAGTTGGACCTCACAATCATAGAGTGTAGGGGATGGCGGTAGTCAATGGTTATAGGTGGGGAAGAAAACTAGTGATTTCTGTAAGGAGAGGGGGAGTAGAAGTTGGTGTGCGGAGCAGTAGGGTTGTCATTGGACTTAAGTCATCGGATAAGTTCTCCGGTGAGAAGGGGAGATTATTCATGTCTATATACGTATCATGTATGTTTGTGATTATGCATATATATATATATATATATATATAGGGGAGGTTTCAAATATAAACCACGTCAATTCGTACAAACCGTACAAACCGCGTGTTTCATTGTTTTTTTGAATAGTTTTTTTGAATAATTTTTTTGAATAATTTTTTTTCATGAAAGTGTTTAATATGATGAACTTGTTTCATATAATTCTTTTCTTCATGAAATTATTTTTCTCTCTACATGAAAATGAATTAATTCATGAAACTCTCAATTTGATGAATCTTGTTTCACGTATTCTTGATTCACCAACCTTCATGTATTCTTGATGAAATTTTTTCATATATTATTGATTATTCAACCCTAATAATTAAGAAAAAGTGAAAAAATTAAAAAAAAATATTGGTTGCATGCGGTTTGTACGGTTTGTACGAATTGACATGGTTTGTAACGGAAATCAACCCTATATATATATATATTATGTATGTATATATATAGAGAGAGAGAGTCGTGTTCATATGAAACTAGTAATCAAATAAGAGAATAATAAAAAGGTCGATCACATGTGATTTTATACTAAAATTACTAAAATCACGTGTAAAATCACATGTGATTCACGCGATATCAGTCGCGAGTTGAGATTGCAGGCAACTTCACCATACTTCTTTGTCATAACCGTTAGTGTAAAATCATATGTGATTTTGCATGTGATTTGACCGTTTTTGTGTTTCTTTATTTAGTTATATTTTTCTTTGAACATCTCTCCCTCTCTCCCTCTATATATATATATACAGTATGTATGTATGTATATATATATATATATATTAGCATTAAAATAAGAAATGAGGAAAAAAACTAAAAGACAAAAAAAGTTTAATATGAAAATTAGAAAAATGAAAAAGACAAAAATGCCCTCAAAGTTAACGGATATGGATGACCGTTTGGTCGAGGGACCAAATCCGTGAAAAAAATGCTTACTATCAGGTAATCTAGCCGGGACAAATTCCATAAAAATCAATATTACATAGGAACCAAATTAGTAATTTGCCACGAAATGAAATTCAAAATCTTTCACATATGTTAAGGAATGATCAAATTCCTCAACCGTAGAATTCGGTGAAATCCGATGGAATCCAATCAATTCATTACGCAAACCAAACATCGTTACGAGATTTGGTCAAAGGAATATGTCATTCCAATTCCTTAAAATTCATTTGAATTCCTCGAACCAAATAGCCCATAAAACTCACTTTTTGAGAAAGAAAAATAATATTTTAATTTTCTACCAATAACAGAAATTGAAATAAAATGTTTAAGAGAGACAAATAATATTTTATCAATATATTGATTATTTTGATGATATAATCAATATTACAATCTCTAAAATAGAATAACCATTGAAGTTGGAAGTTATTTTTTTAGAGATTTTGACTTTAGATACTCTATTTTAGAAGAAGGTGTTGTTTGTTTATTTAATTTTACCTCTTAATGACCATTTATCATTTATCCCTTCAGACGTTTTCAAATTTAAACTGTTTTTTTCCAGACTTTCTTAAGTATGAAAATCATCTTAAAAAGTGGTAATCACTAATCTCACCACTTAATTCCCCTTATTCGCGTACACTCGCATTGTTAGGGATTTATAAATCAATGGCTAATTCAGATTTCAGATTTCAGACGTAAAAACAAACAGTTTAACTGATTCAGATTTCAGACTTCAACACCACCTCTTATAAATCAAAACTAAAACCAGATTTCAGATTTCAGCACTTTTAAAAAAACAAACAAAAAATATAACATAACTGTTAAAGATACTCTTATATAACATGCTATTTTGTACCACCTACAAAATAGGATATAAATAAAATTCACCTTAACTAATTAATGGTCTCTTTTAAGTTATAATTGAAAGATGTGAAGTCATTTATTTCATATAATAATGAATATATTTACCAAATTAAATAAAGTATTATGGATTTTGACTTAAGGACTACGTTGCCGACAAGGTAGCGGCCTTCTTCCTGTCGGTACGGTGTTGCTGGTGGTAGTCAAAGGAATTTAAATTATTAGTCATTAATCTCTAGTCGTTTTTGTAATCAACGACTTTTTTTGCTATCATAATCTCAAGATTTAAATAAATTTACCATTGCCTTATTTTACTATTTTTAATATTAATAAATTAACTTTTTTATATTATTAACTGAGTAACGGTAGAAAGACGCGGGATCATGTGAGAAAGAGAGTTAAAGTAAGTAACGTATGAAAAAAATCTGAATCATTGATCAGTACCTTTAATCTCAAATTTACTAATGATAACGTATTAATCCTGTACATCTCATCCTATGTGCATTCAATTGTGGATATTCCTTCTTACAATTTTCAAGTTAACTCTAATTATTATCGAAACCCAACCCTGGTAGAAAATGTATATATATATATATATGTGTGTGTGTGTGTAGTGTTAGGTTTTAATGAGAAATATATACCACAATTTTAAGAATGACAGAAACAATCTCAACTACTAGTTTAGATTTCTATTTTCAAGTGTTTTTTTTTCAATAATTGAGATAATTATGAAAAAAAATCAAATATCCTAATATATTTTATAATTTTTCTATAACATTTTATGGATATTAATAATTACTAATTCTTTATCCAATTTTCACTTTGAAATCATTGATTATTTTATAGTCTACGAATCAAATTAAATCCTATTTGCTAAATCTCATATGTGTTCACGAACATAGATGTTTTTTATTGGTTCATACGTGAATACGTGAACCTTAATCATAACTTGTAAGTGAATCAATTCAAAATTTATAACTAAGATTCTGAATCAGTTTAATATTCATATGTGAACACGTGAATCACAACATAGATTCATATGCGAATCTTAATTATGACTTGTACATGAGTCAATTTATAACTTATTAACCTAGATTTTGAATTAGCTTAATATTATATGTGATATATAGATTTGTCGGCATAAGTCATGCCTTAAGATAACACATTGGCTCCAAAAGCTTGATGTTTGACCTCATTGTGACTTGTGAGGCTACACATCAGTAAACATCAAAGCTATCTGAAGAGTTAACGATGAAGAAATCAAGTTCTTTAATGAAGAATGTGGTGATTCGGGTTACCTGGGTCTTAGCTTCTAAAGAATTTATGATAAACGAACTCTTAAGAAGGTTACTCAAGAAAATCAAAGACGATGGTTCTTTCAGAAGGTATGTTTCAATATCCAACACTTATATAATTTCATCAAGGATGTTAGAGGACTTCAACAAAAAGGACACATAGACTAATGGGACATAAAGTTCCAATACAACATGTTGAAGAATTAATTGCCTAATCGGGTGCCAAGTCACCATCAATATTTGTGTGAGCCTAACAGACTTGATTCCCTTAAAAATAAATTAAGTATATATATGAGTGACGATTTCATAGCAAAGTACGAATTGAATACACATCCACCAACACTAAATTACACAAACTACAAATCGATTAAAAGATGAATTTTCAATTACACTCTAGTATGTCAGAAAAACATGTTTTGAGAGATTTTGATTGAGTGAGATTTTAGATTGGTTGTCATTTCTCGATTGTAATATGTTCTTTGAGGAGGGATTAGGTTTTTCTTAGATCAGAGTTTATACTCATGTTGGATCAAAAAAGATACGTGATGCCTCATTTCCATAACATCAGGTGTTGTCACCAACTATCTTTCTTTCCTGTTCTATTATAGTTTAATGAGTTAACAAGCTTAACTACTCCAAGTCTAAGACTTGTGGAGTCACCACATTCAACCACACTAGGTTTATACCTTTAGATTTTCAAATCTAAGTTAAATTCGTTCACTTAAAAATTACATTATATTGCTTCAAGGTTTGATTTACAAGGTTATTCCACCAACTTAGAAACTAGACATACGAACCTAATAAATAGTGTAATCTTAATTAAGACTTGGTTAGAATCTAAGTAGTTAAACTATGACATCCTGGATGTTATAGGTACAAGATGAGAACATCAAAACTTCTTATTAGTTTAAGTCAAAGATTCTAAAGTGAGAACATCAAAACTCTTCACTTCTCTTGAATCCTTGACATAAAAAAGAAAACATCAAAACTTCTCTCTTGATAAGTTAACAACCATGCATATGGGTTCCAAAGCAACAAGATCAAAATTTCTCCAACATGCATTCTTGAACAATTAAACAAGTAGTGCAAGGTCTTTAAGTAATTAGGATCAAGCAAGGCTTAATTATCAACTTTGGAACAACATCCTATTCAAATACATATATAAGCCACATTCCAAAAAGTGTCAATAACGGGGATTAATGTAAGTTTAGGCTTTATGGTCCCAATTATGGCATCTACTTCTTCATTAAATGAAGTCATAAGAAAATTGAAGCATTTATGGTTAACAAGGTTACATCAATAAAGGGCCTTTGGCCTAGTGGTATGTGAGCCGTTGACCTTCTAGGAGGTCGGGGTTTAAAACCTCACTAAAGGTGAGAAGGGTGTGTGAGTTTTCTTATTTTATTTGCCGTATATAAATATTATATACTTCAAAATAAAGGTTACATCAATCAAAAGACAAAAAAAACATTTTAGTGGTCATTAGTGAGATAATTCGTATTTCAAACATCGTTTCTTCATAATCGAGTCTTTTCTAAGATCTCACCCAAAGGTTGACCTAAAATCATAAGGTGTGTGTATATATATATACATACATAGAGGAGGGTTCAAATGAGAACTCAAATTTGGTTGTGAACGTGAGGACAAATGAGAGCGCGACACGTGTCGAATAATCAAAGAAATATTCAGACCGAATAAAACTGAATATAGTGTTTATTCAGTCTGAATAATGCTTAATGAGACTGAATAAGCATTATTCAGACTGAATAAACACTATATTCAGTTTTATCCGGTCTGAATATTTCTTTGATTATTCGGTCTGAATAATTTACATTCAGACATGTGTCGCGCTCTCATTTGTCCTCACGTTCACAACCAAATTTGAGTTCGCATTTGAACTTTCCTTACATAAGGGTATCATTGAAAGTCATCTTTTTCTAAATAAGGCGGGTACTATATTCAAGGTATGTTACGATAACTAATCAAAACAAATGTCCTTTTTAAATTGATTCAAATCAAAGCTTCGTTGCATATTCATAAATACGGTACCATATGTATTCATATATTTTTTACATACAGGAAACAAATTCACATACATATTCATAAAGAAGGTATCATATGTATTCATAAACATGTACCATACATACAGGAAAAAAATTCGCATACATATTCATAAAGAAGGTACCATATGTACTCATATATTTTTTATATACAGGAAACAAATTCGCATATACCTTACTGAAGTATAAAAATTAGACTTGTATATCAACCATAATTAATTATCATTTGCTTGTCGGCTGGGTATACAATTGACATATAAAAACGATGTATCATACATATTCATAAAAAGGGTACCACATGTGTTCATGTGAATTGATATGAACACAGGAAAAACGATGTACCATATAGCTATGATACCACTGTGATACCAGATCTGGATTGGGACCATATCTGATCTGGGTTTTTCTAGCCAACACACGTATCGGCTGGAAACTGCAAATCGAAAAATACACACTGTAAAGAGAATATAAATCGGTTGAATCAGTGCATTTTGGCCTAAACTTCACCACTGAGAACGTGAAGCAAAAGCAGCAGCGACATGACCCATTTAATTATAGCCGACGAGCATCAAAGCATGGTCGGAATAACTACAAAAATCTGAAATAGTTGTCGACACGCCTAAGAATGGTGAAGCAGAAGATGGTGGTCTGGAAAATAATGGAGTTGGAGACTTTTGCAGGGAGTTATACATGGAGATTGTGGTGTTTGGTGGGACCAACCATCTTCACCTCCGTTTGCCACTACACCCCCTGACAAGGCATCGTCCAATTCGTCATCTCTCTGAATAACTTCATCAATTATAAATAGCTTCTTGCCTTTGTCCATTATAAACACGCCTTAGATCAGTGATTAAAAACTTTCTGTGTATAATCAAAATGCCTTCTGCTGCTGAACTAATTTGAAGCCGGAATGATCAAGGGAATCGATTGAATGAATGATCCGATCCGTTTTGATATTATTCGGTTAGATAATTTAGGAAATAAATCTTTTTAATCTTTATCTGATTTGTAACAGAAAATTTAATATTAAAATGATTAATTATTAAATTTGTTAATTTACCAAGTTACTCTTTTTTATTTAGGTTAGGAGTGGATCTCATGGTTATCAACCTTTAGAGGGTTCTCATTTGATTATGCCCCTATATATATATAGGCGAGTTCAAATACGAACTCAAATTTATTTGTGAACATGAGAACGAAAGAGAGCGCGACACGAACTAAACGGATTTGGGTAATACATTTCAACCCATTTAAGTAAACAGAGTGACACGACACGAAATTAAATGGGTCAGGTTCGGGTTAGTGTTGTGTGAATATTGCTATCCCTGCAAATCAATAACAGAAAATAAACGTTAGTGCAAGTATACACCACAGTTTACTATCCTATTGTAACAAGTAATAATGGTACAAGTACCGAATATCGTTCCTACAGAGATGGTGTTAAAGTTCGTTTAGAAGAATTAAGAAGTCCGGTCTTTAACTTAATTGATTTCAGATGGCGAAAACAAGGGTTTTGTTGATTAACTAAAATTGGGTTGGTTTGAGTTATGATGTGAGAAAAATCTATTATAAAAAGAAGCGTGGGATGCAAGGTTTTGTCAAGATAAAACTTAAGCAATATGATAAAAAGATTGGGACTAATCGTCGTCTCAGATAATTAATACTTTTCGTAACCTTATTTAAGGTTAACCCATTTTTATACTTGTAATTAGTTGTCAATTAATTAACGGTATTTTATAATGAAATATTAACGATCCGATTTCATCAACTTACAGATTAGTCCGATATATTTGAGACACCTTTTTATTGTCTTACCGATGTTTTAATCTTAACTTACACCTTGCACCCCAAGCTAAGGGTTTAGCCTTCCATCTTAAGATGTCTTAATATAAAAGATGTGATAAGAACTATGTTTATAAATAACGGAGATGGAATATGTCTTTAGTTTATAAGTCTTGTGAATGCACCTGTCAAAAGATGAGAGTTAAGAGCTTAGAATTGAGAATCTTTATATAACAGATCACTTAATATTAAGAGCTTATTGAGCACTTAGTATACCTCTTAATGAACTCTTAATTCTGAAACTAAAGTTGTTTGCTATTGATTTTTAGAAAGAAACAATTACCTAAATTAACTTTAATATATTATCTAAAGGGTTGATTACCAAACCATGAACTACAGAAAATTTATAAATCTATTAAGATGAAGAAAACAAGTTAGCACTTAATTTAACTAAAGAGATGAGTTGGAATCAAGAAATCACTTGGATTTTTTGTTAGGGGTGAGCAAAACCGGATACCCGACCATTTTCTCATGTTTTTAGGAAACCGGTATCATGGAAGATTTTGTTTTGATTTTCCTTATCTAATATGGCACATCAAAGTACTACTACCCTTTTCATTAAAAATATGAGTTTTATTAGTAAATTTTAGTAACCATTAGATTAGTATAAATTAACTACTACAAAGTTGTTTTTCAGTTTTTCACTTTTTAGCAATTTACCCTTGAATCTAACCCTATATATATTATAAAATAAAACACACATTATAATAAAACTAGGGGTCTAGCCGCGCAATGCGACGGGGATATAAAGATTCTATCAAGATATTCACATGTATTACGATGCAATAGGATGTATAGTAAATCCAAAAATTAAAAATTAATCCAATTTCTCATTGAAAAAAATCTTAACTTTTATATTTAAACAAAGTAGAAATTACAATTATTGGAAACAACATATTCGTGCTGTAATCCATGAAATTGCAAATAGAAAACAAACAACATATATGTCAACTCCAAACACATTGACAAAAGTAAAAAGGTGATAAATAAGAAGCAACATGAAGTAGTCAATTAAAAGATACCAAATATAATAGAAAGTAAAATATACTGTAATAAAAATACATAGATGAAACATACTGTGTAAATGAATAATACCTTAATAGGGTTGTTTGCTTACATGTGAATGAGTTTAACCTTATTCACTCATTCATACATTAGTGATTCTTTAAAGCTTAATCGTTAAGCCATTAAGCCAAAATGACTATATTGAATAAGCCAAGACCCTACGCTTGTTCCGATTAAGCCACCTTAAAGAAATTAATACTGGAAATTCTCTATAAATAATCCAACCATTTCTCTTTGCATTTGCATTCAAGAGAGAACACACAGAGTAGTCTTTATGTCGAATAAGATGTTAATAATTTATCTATTTTTCAATATGAGAATCGAACACAAAACCTAAATGGGACAAAAAATCGAACAGAAAATCCAAAAATCAAACAAAAAACCTTAATTCGAGAAGATCGAACATTTACCTCTGTGGTTTACAAAAATCGTGGAGAGAATCGAGAGGATATTTAACACGTGGATCTCTTTCTTTCTTCTCACAGGACTTCTACAATGCGAGAAGAAATCGATTGCCTCTACTGATAAAGAAGCAACCCCATAAGAAAGTTCAAGAACCCTCTACTGATCAAGTGACCATTCTTTATAAATGGTGTCTTATTATATTTGAATAAAGATATATGCGTTTCTTATTACAAAAAGAATCAACAAACTCAATCTATATAAACACAGCTACACACTTTTTAAACCTTATAATAACAAATCATAATATCTATCAATCTATATATATTACAAAAGAATCATGTCTTTTTTTTTACCATATCAATCAAGAAATCCTTTACTCACTTCTTGATGCAACTCCGGCAGCCTCCATAGATGCCGCAGCCACACCGGCGGCATCCTCAGAAGTCTCCGGCCTAATTTCTTCCAATTTTTCAACCACTTGAAGAGCTTCGGGCCTTTCTTCCGGTGAAGGATCCACACAATGCATAGCCAGTTTCAAAGTACTAACCAGCTCATCATTACCAACATTCGCCGGATCCCCCATAAGTTCCAAATCAAAAACTTCATTCGTCCACTCTTCCTTCACAATCGACGCCACCCACTGCGGCAAATCCAGCCCGTCTGCCGCCTCACTTGGCGACTTTCCGGTCAACAACTCCAACATGATCACACCAAGGCTGTAAACATCGGTCTTTGTGTTTGCATTCTTGATCTTCGAGAATTCTGGAGCTCTGTAGCCCAAAGTCCCTGCGGTTGCAACCACGTTCGTGTTGGCTGCATTGGTCATGAGCCGAGATAGACCCACGTCCGCAATCGCAGGGTTCTTCTGCTCGTCTAGTAACACGTTGCTTGAAGTCAAGTTCCCATGAACTATACTCTCTTGGGTATGAAGGAAAACAAGTCCTTTAGCTATACCCACAATTATGTTCAATCTTGTTGGCCAATTTATCACGGTTTCGGGTCCACGGGCTGTAAAAAGATTCGAAAATAAACAAAACCCATATTAGATAGTTATCATTATGAGCTAAAAATGATAAAGGGTATTTGAAAATGTAATCAAAAGTTTCAAGAAAATATATATATACCATGGAGGAAGGAAGCAAGACTGCCATGAGGCATGTAATCGAACACGAGAAGCTTCTCTCCTTTTGGTCCCAAATAATAAGCTCGAAGAGCCAAGATATTTGCGTGTCGAATCTTTCCGAGCTCGGTAACTTCAGCTTCAAATTCTTTCTGAGCTTTGGTGACTTTTTCTCTTAATCTTTTGACTGCAACCATATTACCATCTTCTAATGTGGCTTTATATGAGGTTCCATATGTACTTTTTCCCATTATTTCAGCAGTTGCACATAATAAATCATCAGCAGTGAACACAGAAGTGCCTGAAAAATGTACCAATTTCCCACCGGTTTCTCCTGATTCAACAACTTCAGCCCCTGCGGCCACTGGTATTGGCATAGAAATGTCGGTTTTGGCCGTTTTAGACTTTGATCTTGCTGATTTCTTTCGGATTAAGCAGCAGAGAAGTAAACAACACAAAAGAAGCAGGACTAGCAAAAGGGCTCCAGCTGCTATCAAGATTATATCTTTGGTACTAAGTTTTCGGTTTTCTTGTTTCTTGATTGGTGAAGGAAGAACTTGAGAAGGAGAAGGCGAAAAAGAAGTTGAAGAAGGACATGGCGTGGAAATACTGTACCCACATAACTGAACATTTCCCACAAAAGAACTTGAATTGAACTTCTTTAAAAGGGAGGAAGGAACACTCCCAGAAAGGGCATTATAGGAAACATTCAAAGAAACAAGGTTCTTCAAATCAGCAACTGTTTTAGGAATTTCATCACTGAAATTGTTGTGGGATAAGCTGAGTTGGGTAAGAGAAGAAAGATTCCCAACTGTATCAGGAATTGGGCCATTCAATCTATTGTTATCCAATATCAGAACTGAAAGATTAGAAGTAAAAGAAGGAAAGCTTCCATTAATGCCATTGTTTGATAAATCCAAGACTTGAAGCTTAGAAAGAGTTTCAAATTCATTGGGTATGATGCCATCAATGTGATTATGACCAAGACCAATCTTTTCAAGATTAGCCATCTTGCTCAAAGAAGTTGGAATCTTTCCAGTGAGAAAATTATGATCAAGAGTCAAAGATGTGAGTTGATAAGTGTGATTACTGTCAACTCTACTCAGACCCCATGTGTTTGGAATGGAACCAGAAAGATTGTTGTGTTCTAGAGCTAGAAATGTGAGTGAAGGCAAAAAGGTAAGACTTGGAGGTATGAAACCAGAAAAGGCATTGTGGCTAAGATTAAATCTATAAATCTTACTGGAATTCGAAAGAATATGAGGGATGCTACCATTGAGCTGATTGTTACTCAGATCAAGATTCTGTAAAGATGGGATTTGGCTAATTGATGGTGGAATCGAACCTGAAAGCCGGTTATTGAAGAGATAAACACCTCTTAGATTAGGTAATAACCATATAGATTGTGGGATTGGACCGGAAAGTAAGTTGTCGTGGAGGCTGATTCTTCGTAGCGATTGGAGATTTCCCATCTTCGATGAGATCTTTCCACCTAATCCCTTCCATGGAAGCTGTATGGTGATGATTTGACCTTGATCACACTTGATCCCTACCCATCCACCTGAACAAACTCCATTTCTGTCCTTCCATGTCCTCAAGACTCCTCTGAAATCAACAAGCTCTTGCTTGATAGCTTGGAGAGCTGAATAATCTGAAAGTGTGACAGCAATCACCTCATCGTCGATAGCTTTAACTGAAACAAGATGAGAACAGAGAATCAAAAGAATAGTAAGTAAAAAGAATGCATTGTGAAATGAATAAACCCTTGGTTCTTCTCTATTGTTGGCTGAATTCCTGCATAAAAAAACACATTTTAGCTCATTTCTTATGTACTCCAACCGTTTGTGAAAATGTCTCAAAGACCCAATTTGAATTTCCATGAAGAGAACCACCAAAAATCAAACAACAAAACTCTGGGTATTCGTTATCTGTATAAAATAAATATGGAAATCGTTGCTTTATTTCTCAAATCGTAACCCAATAGTTGAATTTTGATCAGAAACTAAAAACAGAAATGTAATTATCGATCAAAAAGAAGAATGAGATCCTTGAAAGATCAAAAACATTTAAGACATCAATCTTTGAAACCCAAGTCAGAAAAGATAGAGAGAATGAGAGAGTTCATGGAAAGCTGAACAATGAAAGAGGGGATATTTAATAGAGAGAAAGAGATGATGTGAGTATAATAATTTAGGGTTGAAGACAAAAGGGGGTAGATTAGAGATGCCTTTGGTTTACGTTGAAAGGCAACGGCTAGTGAGAAATTATGGTCTCACTGATTCCAGTCACATGAGAATATAAAACTCATGGGTCACTGATTAGGGTTTTGACCAAGGAAGATGGAACCAGACCCATCTCCAACGGCTATATTCTTGATACCATTCACATTATTTTGCCTTTCTTCTTGTCCCTGTTCACCCCCCACTTTTTTAACGACAAATAATGTTAAAGGAGTAAATTTTTAATTTCGGTCCTTTAGGTTTAATAAAAAGTTTAAAAGTGGGACCTAAATTTTAATGAGCCTAAGCATTTTCATCGTTTGCATCTCCAACAGTTTTTTTTAATGTTTCTAAAATAGAGAATAAAAAGACAAAATCTCTAATTCTCTAAAATATAAAACATTATAGCAATGCTGACGGAGCATTTTAGAGAAAAAAAACTCATTTTTTCTATTATAGCAATGTTGTTGGATATGCTCTAACTTACATGAAAGAGTGTTCGTTAAATAAGAGGCATTTTTGTCTTTTTATATATTTTTCTAATTTTTTTAAGAGTCTAGAAAACATTCTTACGGTTTGCATTTTTAGGCAACCACTAGTTTAAAATTTCTATTTCCAAATGTTTTTCACTAATTAAGATAACTATAGAAATAATCAAATATTGTTGTAGGATAAATGTGCCATCGTCTAATGGATATAACGATATAGATAGAGATAAACATATTAGAGATAGGTTAGAACTATTATCTCTTGTAGTTATCTACTTGCATCTCATCCCTATTTAAAGGGCTTATAATTAATGAGAATAACAGATCTCTTCTCTCTCTTTCTTGTTGTTCTATATTACTTTCTTCTTTAACACGTTATCAGCACGTACGCTTTATCAAAACCGGTACTATACCCCCCATCGTTGTCTGTTACAAGATAATCTCGTGTATACTACAATCCCGCCAATTAAATCAGGTACGTTTTCGGTTCTTTTATATTTTGATTAGCAATATATTTCGATAGTAAATCTTTCATATGTGTTCATGCTCTTGAATGACGAAAAAAAACCCCCAAAACTAGATACTTGTTTAATTGCCTTGCTTACACTTTGTTGTGAAAAAATATCCTTGTTTTGTTTCTTATATTTTGTATTATAGTAACCATATTCAATTGTTTATTAAATTTTACCATGGATTTAGTTTCAAATTTGTTTTTAGTGTTCTTGACGAGAGGATTTACTTTAAATATATGATTACTTATTATCAATATCAACTAATTTTTTTTTAGTCATCCATATTTCATTGATAATGAATAATGTATGTGTTTATTATTTGAAATTAGAAAATCTTATACGTTATTTATTATTTTAATAATAAATTATGGAACAGAATTTTGTTTTTTTTCCTTCTTCGCCAAAAAAAAAATTTAAAGGTTTGTTTTTATTTTTACATTTTTCAAAACCAAATCTCCTATTTATCTATCCAAAAAAAAATCATATACTTATTTCACAATGATAATGAGATTAGATTTCTTTTGTTTATATTCAAGACTTTAGGGTTGATACCCTCTCTTAAACTTTAAAATATCTTATTTAAATCCTTATTTCAATTTTTTTAAATAGATAAATCAGTAACTTTTATTCTAATCAGTTTAAATACTAATGTTATATATCACTATAAACTTATACATCCGATTTGTTAGATCTTGTTGTTGAATTTCATTTTTTAAGTATTTGAATTGTCTTGCCTATATAAATCTTCATATACTTATTTTAACTTAGAATTTTCTTTTATGTTTATCTTGATTATGATTTAGTATTTAATTGATTTTTCCATATAATATTATAATATTTAAATGTCTATCTTAATTATAAGTTCCTACTTATAATTTTTATAATTAACTTTTGGAAGTCACACTTCCAACCCCCAAATATTTGGTCTCTTACCAAAAGGTCCAAAATACTATTAAGATGTTAAAAATCAAAAATCAAAAATCAATTTTATGTTAAAACCAATATTTATTTTGCTTAATGGCAAAATCTCTCAAAATATTAATGTTATTCATGTATTTCATGAAACGAAATAATTGCATAACACTGAAAGATTTTGTTAAACGGGTGTAAATAACCCTAAGGTTGAAGGGACTTAAGTAATCCACGTGATTCCCCTCCTACCTGGAAATCCAAAAGTGTCTTTGCGATCTAGTTTCGAATATTGAAATATTGATGACGTATTATCAACAAAAAAAAAAATTAAAAATACAAAAATCCAATAATATTATGATAATGAAATCTCATGCATAACATAATTATAGAACATGATTTTGAAAAATCATATATTCTCCATTATTTACAACCACCTGGACTCGAAAGAACTTGAGTACCATAAGATAGGCAAATATGTAAAACCCATCAAAACATATTGACCCTAAAAGTCACCTGTTAAAATACATGTAAATATCTTGAGATTTTTGAGACGATACATCAGTCACAACCTTCATATGAAATACCATTAACTAGAGTCCCCTAAGAACAGTGGGACACCCTGAAAAGAAAAATCAGAAGTATCTAGTACCATGTACTTTCCAAACTAATCAAATAGTGGAATGAAACCAACTCGATTACAAGAAAATGACTGATTTCAACAAAGAAATGTTGTGCTCAAAATACATCTCAATCTTCATGACAAGGAACTCATAGAAGATTTTCACCTTTTATATAGCAGTAATCATATTAATGAACCAATGTGAGCTAGAGTATAACCTTTAGATAAATTCATCAATCTACTGCAAGTGGTTGAGAGATATAACAAGGTTATTTCAGATCACTAAATATGTTGGGACAAAGAAAATTCTCATGGTCAATAATGAAAGTGTAGAGGTGGAACAACTCTAAAGGACAGTGAGTTAAAGACAATTCCACATAGGTGACATCTATAACCCCATGGACAAAACTATGGAAACGGTAAAGGTCATGACAAGAGTCGAAAAGGGTTTTACAATTTTTGGAGTAGAAATACAACTACTGCCTAAAATATAATGGACAATATAAGAAGAAAAATGTGTTAATATCGCTCATATCAAAAAAGAAAACAAGTTGGAATTGAACTATATTAGATTAATTTAAGATTGAATGAGCATAAGTTTATTTGAAATTTAAGTATTAAATTAATTTCATCTGCTGATGTTAAACCGAATATATAACCATTATAGATGTAAAGAAATACATTAAAATTACAAATATAAAACTCTCAATATTCTCCGTTCCATGTTGGAATGTATCGAGGAGAACTTGAGTGTTTTTGTGGGAAATCTCACACAATCTTAAAGGATAGACTAATGTTAATTGAATTAATAGTCTATAAAACCTCTAAGCAAGTTCATAAGACGATGAACTGTCATCTCTTTATTGCCTCTGGCATAGAATTAATAGTCACTAAAGTAATATATTGATAAGAACCTTGTTAAGATATTGATATAAATTGGAAATCATAATATAAGAATGGAAATGGGTATATATGTACATCAACTCTAATGATATGAAAGGAACATATATTAGAGAAATAAATGTGTCAAACTAGTAGATTATCTAGGTCATTAAATCACATTTTGTCACCAATAAAGAACTTTGGGAAAATGATGCATATATGTTTCGATATGACCACGTGAGACACCATGGTTATGACATAATGATCTATGTATTGAAAAATACACATTGACACATCCTTTTTCGAGTGAAAGGCAAAATGAGTTAATTAACTAAATTGCAATTGTTGACTTCTACAGCACAAGAAGTAACACCAACATCATAATAAGCCCTCTCGAATACCTGGAATTTTAATAAACCCTGATCCTTAGCCAAGACAGGAATGAGACCATCCTAAAGCTAAGGACATAATACAAAAATATTCCATTCTTACAATGAATAACAAGGTAATATTTATGGACATAAACAACCAGAATGCGGGCCATTAAAGTATTTTATGGTTCTGGTTTCGACACGATGAACGCACGTCGTATTCTTGTCCACATAAGATGCTGCACTCTAGCACTAGTTACACATTCAAGGGCTCACCACCCTAACTATCTCATCAAGTCTACATGACTTTGAATGCTTTACATCATAAGGAATTGATATTTATTGCATATATATATATATTCGGATCAATGTAGAGTTTCCTATACCCCATGTATATATATAAAATGGTCTCATAAAAGTTGTCATCAAAAGAATATAGATGGTATATAGGGCATTGGTTATGCGCACCAATTTACCCGCATTTGCATGGGGTTATGCAAATATTACATGCAGCCTTACTCATTTGTTTTTAGACCCACTACTAGCCAACCAGTATCATGCGTACCAGTTGGTAACTGGACATAAGGCTGATATTTTACATTTACGCATGTTTGGTTGTGTAGTATATATGTGCCAATTGCGCCCCCACAGTGCACCCAAATGGTCCTTAAAAACGATTCAATATAAGTTGGACATGAATCCCCAACAATTTTCCGCTAATTAGAATCCTTGACGGGTGATCTCTTTATCGCTAGATTAGCGAGTTGTCACTTTGATGAGACAGTCTTCCCGTCGTTAGGGGGAGATAGGAAAAAGGATTTTCCATGGGAACGACCGGAAGTGTCATAGAATATTCCCATCATGTCTCAATTTGATCCCCAAACTTCACAAAGTAAAATTGAAGTCAAACGAATCAGACTCGATACCTGATACGTTTAATGTTATTCTAGAAGTGACAAGATCACATATACCAGCTGCAAATATATCCGTAAGGATAAAAGTCCCTAAACAAGGGCACAACGCCACTGGAAAGCGCGTTGCAATCACACATGGTGGAGGTGTGATTGAGGTCGTGGCTCCCAAAAGGAAATGGGGGAAGCTACTTGGTTCGATAGATACTCATCTAAAGGAAAAGAAGAGTAAGGCACAACCATTTATCATCAATACATAAACCTCTCATGAGATTATCTCTGACTAAAACTATGTCTATGAATCATTACTGGAGGACGCTCCGAAGTTAATATTTGATTCCAGAGATCAAATAAATCTCAAATGAATTATGAAAGTGCATACGAGTCGATGGACAGATCGTACATACTCACTGATGATATTCACATATATTGTTGCTCGTGAGATGATAGAGCACTATGACATCGAACCATGCTAAGTTGAAAAATGTCAACAAAGAGCAAATTGACCTAATAGAAGCAATCCAGGATAATTACATTTGACAAATACACGGGTATTTGGTCCGGTAGTGCTAACCCACCAAGTGTAAAGCCCGTAAGACATAGATAATTCATTTGTCATAAAAGTGTAATGAGAATAATTAAGTCATGATGTATAAGACTCTCCTTTGGCGCAAGGTTTCTCACGACGCCCTGGATTGATGACGAGAAGACTTGCTCTCTCGTGATGGACGTTATAACGTTCTACTAATTAATTAGCCTAGTAATTTCCGAAGGACGGGAAAATGCAGCTCATGAATGTGGTTACTACATATCTCTATGGGGATCTAGATTAAGAGATATATAAAAGTGTTTGATGACATTATATTAGTAGAAACCACAAAATGCGTTCTCCATGAAATTGAAACGCTCATAGGCGGATATGGATGCCTGCCTAAGTGAATACTTCATCGGGAAGGGATATAAGAACGATGAACTGTGCCCATGCGTATTTATAAAGAAAACGAGTTCCAGATGTTCAATCATAACTCTATATGTCGATGTAATGAACATAATAAATACTCTTGATGAAATAAGAGAAACTTTATTCTATTCAAAATCTGACTTTGAGATGAAAGATCTTGGGAAAACTTGGTTTTATGTAGGACACCGAGTTTGTGATATTAATTCACCGATCGCATATGTCTAGAAAATAATCAGGCGACTTAATATGGACAAAGCGCATCCGGCTAGCACTCCCATGATCGGTCGAAGTGTTGGATAAAAGGAAAGATCCATTTCGTCTGAAGGATGATGACGAAGAGGCTTTGGGAGCTGGAATTCCCTATTTGAGTGCAATAGGCGCATTATTGTACTTAGAACAATACACTTGACCGTATTTTGTATCTCTCAATGAACTCGTTAGCTAGATTTAGCTCAGCGCCAACACAACATCATTAGAATGATATCAAATTAATCTTTTGGAACCATTGATGTGGGCTTATACTTCCCTTACAAAAAGAAACATAGGATTGATAATGAAATTTCAATACCTACTTTGAATATGAGAGGCAAAAGTACCGGCCCTAATAGAAAAACATAAAATATTCACTTGGTATGTCTTTGCTGATATTAAATATCTACCTGACCCATACAAAGCTCATTCCCAACTTGGATAAGGAATTACCATAGGAAACATGTCGATTGCTTGGAAGTAAACTAGGCAAACCCCTGTAGCTACCTCTTCAAACTATTCCAAGAATATTACTCTACATGAGACTATTTAATTGTGTACATGGTTAAGGACTACCATTACACATATTAGAGGGGTTAGTATTTTGAGTTCAACAAATATCCTACTCGCATATATGTAAATAATGCATTGTATCGAAGATATGAAAGTAAGATATATCAAGGGTGATACCTCAAAGTAAATTATGCTTTTAGTTTATATAAAATGAGCAGTAGAAAACTCACCTCAAGATTCAAGTGAATCAAGTAAGATATAAGGAGAATGTGACATAAAAAGTATGAGAATGCTAAGACCTTCCAAACTCCTTGATTAATGCACGAATCAGGGGGAGTAGTAGACAAAAGGGGGAGTCTACTATATATGTAATATTGGTATGTTGTGCTCTTTCCTTCACCTAAGGTTTTATTTTTCCCATTGGGTTTTGTTCCTTGGTGTAAGGTTTTAGTGAGGCAACGGTTTATATACCATCCTACTCTTCCAACTCTCATGATTAATGTACGAATCTGAAAGAATATTAGACTAAAGAAAAAGTCTATCTATTGCAAAGAAACTGGTGCGTTGTACTCTTTCCTTCGTCATATTTTTATTTTTCCCACTGGGTTTTAATTTTGGCGTAAGGTTTTAACGAGACAACAGTTGTGCACCATCACTCCTTTGACTCGGCACAAGGGGGAGTGTTGTAGGATAAATGTGCCATCGTCTAATGGATATGACGATATAGATAGAGATAAACATATTAGAGATAGGTTAGAACTATTATCTCTTGTAGTTATCTACTTGTATCTCATCCCTATTTAAAGGGCTTATAATTAATGAGAATAACAGATCTCTTCTCTCTCTTTCTTGTTGTTCTATATTACTTTCTCCTTTAACAAATATCTTAATTTATTTTATATTTTTTTCTATAATATTATTTTGGATATGGATAATCATCGATTTTTTTTATCCAAATTCATTTTGAAATCATTGACGATTTTACAATCTAAAAACCAAACTTAATCTCATTTGTATAAATCTCATTTGTGAACATGCACATCAATGTTTTTCATTGATTAATATATGGACATGTGAATCGAAATATATGTAACACCCTCAGTAGACCCCAAGAGGTGTTACAGGAAAATAGCTAAAACCTTGCATAAACAAGCAAGCTAAAACTAGAATTCATAATATTTGAATAAAAATCTTGCTTCATTGAAGCTTATTACATCGAATCTAACTAACAGCAGAAGTCTTTAGACCGAATAACTATTGGCCACAATCACAAATAAGTTTGTATCATACCAAGCTAGTTATTACATCATAAAAAAGAAATAGATAAATACGGCCTAAAAATATTTTATGAGCAATGACATTCAAGGTTCCTTGGTAGTTTCTGCGTCAAGCCCTTCTGAAACACACGACATGGGTTAGCTTTACAAAGTTAAGTGAGTTTATGATAATACTAGACAACATAACATTAAGCATTGCATATCAACTAACTAAATTTCACTTATTACGGTATATATAACTCATGGCAATAAACTATGAAGTTTTAACTGTTTATTATGTAACGTGTGCATAAACCACACCTACTAAACTATATTCCTTAACGATTCCAAATGGAAGTAATTAACCAACACTGAACATTATTGAGCTTGATTGAATCCTACACACATTGATTATCAATCATATGTAAATTAGTAAATATATAACACAAGCATAGCAATCATAAACTTTAACATGCTAAGTAATTTAAATAATAAATGCATAATAAAAAATTGCATAAACTACAAGTAACTTAGGCTACTTTCCTAATTTTCTTTAAAAAATTAAACATATAATACATTGTATTTATATATAATATATGTATATACAAATTAACAAAAATGGACAAAAACTCTCCTGACATTAACAGAGAAAGTTAACGGAGTTACTAACTGGGGACCACTTTCAGAGCAAAATGGTAACCATACGGACGTTTTTTAGAGTTATCAAAATTTAGGTCTTGTTTTAAAAGATTTCAATATATAGACCACCAGGATCAAAATTAGAGCTTACTCTAAAATAAGTATAAACTAAATCTAATGTGAATAAAGTCTACTATAATTTCCCCGACTAAGAGTAATTTAAGTATTTAATTAAAGGTGTTACCATATATACCCTAGTCTATATCATATCCACCAATTGGATTAGAGTGTATACTTTAATTTTTTTTTGGTGTTACCATATCCTACTGTTTAATTAATTATAGAATTAATTAAGACTTAATATTAATATTTATTACCAATAATATCAATAACATTCATTTACCAACCCCATAAGCCATGGGCTCTAAGCAGATCACGCATGCATGGCTAACAAAGTCTAAATTCAAGAAAACAAGAAAATCTAACAACAAAACTAAATCTAAATTCAAGGTTTTCCACAAGATAATAATGCTAAAAAATTTACTTATCGTAAATCTAACAACATTTAGGTCGATTATTAACCATCTCTATAACCTTTTGTACATATATGGAAACCTACATAACTCATCAAATAGCATCACTTTATGTTAGAATTCTCCTGCTAACGATGCCTAAAATTTACGGGATTAATAAACCCAACTTCTAAAACAAACTAAGGGAAAGAATTTCTTACCAAAATCGACGGATTTCGATCAAATATTACTGCACTTGCTTTTGTTGTTCTTGGGTCTCAAGAACACATTTTAACTTCTTTGATTCATGCTTCAACTTGGTTGCTTCTCTTTAGCCTTCAAAATCTCAAGAACACATTTTCATCTTCTTAAGTGGGAAAAAAAGAACAGAAAAGATGTCATTGTTCTAAATATACCTTTATTTTTTTTATAGGAGAATATAGTTGATGGATAGATGTGTAATTTTATAAATATTTTTTTCTTTTCTTTCATTCCATTTCCTCCCACATTTGGGAGGAAATTCATGGGAGAAAAATCAGCATAATTTTCCGCTCTTTTTCCTTTATTTTTCCTCAAAAAAACTCGAAAATACAAGATTTTTTCTTTCCCCCGCCCTTACTTTTCTTCAGAAAAAAAACTCAGAACACAACCTAGTTCTTGAAGGGTAATAATAGAGCTTTTCCTTTCTTCTCGTTTTTTTATATAGATTCTAATAAGGGTGGTTATCCCATATTCTAGAGTTGTTCATGGTTGTACGACCCGTTATACCCGGTCAGTTAAAAAAAGGGGCTTTAGACAAACATTTTATAAATTATTGGCGAGCTTGGACAGGACCGTTCTAATTAATGGGCGGGCTCAGGTAAGGAAAAAGATATTTGGACAGGTCTGCCCGACCCGGTATATAATTATAATCAATTAATTTTTTTTATATAATTAGTATTTTATTAAAAAAAAGTTTAGAAATGCTTTTGGGTTGGACTCCTTCTAGTGAGTATCAACCACCTCTTAAATATATACTATATGCCATATAGTATGTCTCAAATCTCAATCTTAAAATTTAATTAGATAAACATTTTGTTGTTAAAGAATCTAAATTTCAAAAAGCGATAATTTTTGGATAAGAAAAGTTCAATCCATATTATATGAAAAATACTTTTTTCTACATCGTGTACATTAATTAGCATTTTTTTATGTTTTTTAGTTGGAATTTTTTATGTATTTTGGATAATTTTAAATAGCTTACCATATTATATAAGTTTTTCTAAAAGTAAATTTTAGGCTTGTTGCCGAGCCCGCCCGCTTATAGGATGGGTGTGGACAAGTTCTCAAACTTGCAAACGACCTTGGGTTTGCTATATTAGACACGTTGGACAAGAAAAATATATTAAGTCGGACCCATGACCCACCCAACCCCATAAATGGTCACCTCTACCTATTGCAGAGACGGACCCAATTTTTTTTTATACGGTGACACCATATAATATAATATATACAAAAAAATCATCAAAAGTCGCGGTTTTTGTCGACGTGTCTTCATGTTTTTACTAAGGTTCAATATCGTTCAATGTGTTTTAGCCTAATTCCACTGGTTCGAGAGATTTTTTCGGTTTTTTGTTTGATTTCGATGGATTTTTAAGTTTTTTTTAATCGATTTCGGGAGACTCTTTCGGTTTTCTTGGTTGATTTTAAGAGTTTTTTTTTGGTTGATTACAAGGTACAGTTGCATATTCTCGAACTTCTTAATATCATACGGTTGCACCTTCTAAAACGATACGATTGCACTGTTCACAAACTCAAAAAATTTACTCTTTAACGGAAAGATAATACGATGGCACGTACCACCGTATGCACCCACACAGGTCCATCCCTGACCTATTCCCCTCTCTACATATTTTCTTCCTCAAAAAGTCGGGTTTATGCCACTTTTTACTCATCTGACCAATTCACCTATCCATTGGTCAATGACTTTCCTTCACCATGACAATGCTAGTCCCTAGGGTTGCATATCATACAACTAGCCTTTTATTGGTTGAAATTAAATGGATTTAGCTACATTCGATTCAATCCGATAATCCAATAAGTGTTGGATTTTGTAATTTGATCAAATCCGATTAACATTGGACATCCCATCCGATATAAATCCAATTGATGATTGGACCAGATCGGTTTCATCTATTAGATGTTATTAGTTATCCATTGGATCTGATTGAATTCATCCAATCTTTTGATCCAACACTCAACCAATTATCCACTATTTCAACCAATTATTCATATATATTTTTAAGTAATTAAAAAACAATGTATATAAATATCAACTAAAAAATAGCGTCGTAAAATGTTAATAATTGCATATAGTTATTAATTAGATATTAGTTAGATGATAATTGGATGGTCATTGGATAGGGAATCAGATGTGTTAGGAAACTATTATGATTGCATCAAAGTAGAAGATTTTATTGTAATTAAGACAAGTGTATAATGCCTTATTCATTGTTTCCTTATTTCGATATGGTGCTTCATATAAATATGGACGTAGGGTAAGTATTAGAAGGTTAGAGAGAATAGTTCATAATCGTGTGTTTAGCCTTACAATCTATAATCTTATAACTACGAATATTCAAGTGAGCTATATGACATACTGTTGGGTCACCGATGATTTGGTGATGAACCACCTTCCTTTATATGAATGAATTTTTACAGGTTCTTTTGAAGGTCTGAAATATGCTTCAAGTATTGAAGAGTCAAAGACTATTCAATCAAGGGGTTGTACATCAAAAAGTGGAATTTTGGATGTATCAACCAACTTCAATATTCAGACCATTTTGCCAAGTCAAGATTGGGTCACCAATATAGTGGGTCACCGATGGTACACTCAAAAGTCATCAAAAGTACTAAGGACATCAAATAAGATGAGGTCATCAAGTTTGATGTCATGGTCACCGACACTATGATCTTGGTCACCGAAATTGCAGGTATATTTTCTAAGGCTGTGATATCAACTCACAAGGGTATACACTTTTGTCACTTAGTGAAAGAAGAAGTTATCAAGCAAAGTGTACACTTATCAACTCCAAGTCTTATAAGGTATCCACCGATGTGATACATAGTGAGATGTATCACTTAGCAATTTCAAAGAGATAAGTTCTTGACTCACATCAATTGCAAGACACGTGAGCCAGCAAGAACTTGGGCACCAAGCCTTAAATAAAGACATTCTCTTTTATTCTTATAAAAGGAATATTTGTCTTTTAGCTAAAAGGCTTGATGGGACTTCACAGAGCATGGAGAAAAGAAGATAAAGTTATCTGACATTACGTGCTACAAGGAATGGTTCATCCATTATTCTAGTACAAAGGAAGTGGTCTCTTCCTTTGTCCATCAGATAATCTTCCAGCTAATGAAACCTTGACAGCTGTCCACTTGCATCCCATGCATGGACACTATAAAAGGAGATGAAGTCCTTCCCAGAAATCTCACGCTTTCAACAAATCTTCAGAGTGATTATTTGTTTGACTGTGGCAAAGCTGTGTGCTATAACAGTATTGTTTTAACTTGCTTAGTGTAATAGTTAATTACTGTTATCTGTGTGTTTAGTTTGATAGAATAGTCTGCCTGTTCTTTTCCGCATCAAACTATCTGTGTGTAAATTTTTAATATTTATATTAAAAAATTTAAAAAGAGTATATTCTGTGTGTTTTATATTCAAACCCCTTCTACAAAACCCTCTCTTAGTTAGCCATCTCTCTTGGGGACTAACAATTGGTATCAGAGCAGTTGGTTTAATCTCATAAACCAGATCTGTGATGGCTACTACCTCAAATGTTGATGGTACCTTGCAGACCTCTTCCAGTAATACATATGATTTAGGATCTTTGGCTAAACCCCCAAGATTCAACCCAAACAACTTTGGGTTATGGAAAAATCGCATGTTATTATTCTTGGAAGGGATCGATTGCAGGTATCCCAACATTCTCGATGAGGACCTATTGTTCCTAAAATATGGGCTCGCTTTGGCCCTCAAAAGGACGCTGAAGGAAAGGACATAGAGTCAGATGACGAAAGAAGTGAGAAAACTGGTAGATATATCATCAAACCTTCTAACAAATTTAGTGAAGATGATAAACGCCTAGTCGCCTTAGATACTAAAGTCAAATCTGCTCTTGCTGTTTCCCTTCCTGATGATGTGTATCATTCTCTTCTTAACCTTCCCACTGCTAAAGAGATGTGGGATACTTTGAGTGTCTTATATGAAGGCACCAAAGAAGTAACGAAATCTAACAGGATCTGTCTTGTTAGAAAGTATGAACTCTTCTCCCATGAAAAGGGAGAATCTCTTTCTACCTACTTTAATCGTTTTAACTGTCTTCTCAACGATCTCAAAGTTCTTGGCCGGGTTTATGATAATGAAGAAGTTCTCTGCAAGTACATGGATTGTCTTCCATATTTCTGGGAAACTATCTGTACTTGCATCAAGCAAACCAAGGACTTAGAAATAATGCCTTTAACTGCTCTCTATGGAACTCTTCTTCACTATGAACAAACTAAGAACCAGAGAAAGTCTCTTATAAAGGATATCAAATCCTCCTCTATTGCTTTGATAGGTGATTCAAAACCTTCTTCTTGTATTCCTAGAATCACCTATCCTTCTTCTAATTCTGAAAAAGATATTAAGGAAGACTCTTCTCATCTGTCAGATGCATACTATAGTGCTGCTGATGATGAAGGAGAAGAATCAGCCATTGACATACTTTCTGATAGTATGGCAATGCTTGCTGGAAACCTTAAGAACAAAAGATTTTCTTCAAACCGCTCCAAATTTAATAGAAAACATTTTTCTCAAAAATCCTCTTCTGATAAAGCAAATGAAGAATGCTTCAATTGTGGAAAGAAAGGTCATTTTGCTTCTGAATGCAGATCAAAAGCTTCTTCTTCTAAACCTTCTTCTTCTTATGGCCATGACTTCTCAAAATCAGCTTCTAGAAAGCATGAAGAGAGAAATAGCCAATCCTCTAAAGAAAATTCTGAATCAAAAGAAACCTCAAGGTACAAGAAATACAAAGCCAAATACAAGAGTGAAAAGGAGAGAAACCAAGGTAAAAATAAAACCTTAGTTGCTGAGGCTCATTGCTGGGAAGATGAGCAAACCTCTGAGAGTGAGAGTGAGTATGTCACTAAGTGCCTCATGGCCAAAATTGATGAGATAGAAGACATGGAGAAATCACTCTACACCACTCTTGTATCTGCTGAGGGATCCACTTCAGAGACAAAACCTCAGGTACATCCTTTTACCTTTCTCTCTGATGATCAAAAGGCTGATGCCTTTGATTCTTTAACTGTTGACTTCTGTGACTTAAAGATTCAAAAGAAAAAGGCTGATATGCACATAAAATGTCTAAATGATCAACTCCTCTCTTGCTTTTCAAAACTAAAAGATTTTGACAAAATGAAAGCTGATATGGAAAACCTTCGGTACTTAAACGACAGTCTTTCTGAGGAAAAATCAAAGATCTCTTCCACTCTTGAAAAGGAACAAGAGGTTCTGTCTAAATGGACTAAATCCTCTAAGAATCTTGAAAGGATCCTTCAAGATCAAATAACCAGCAAGGATAAGTCTGGCCTTGGTTATGGAAAAGATGTTCCTCAACCTCTTGACCTTCCACTCCCTTCCTCTTCTGAATGTCAAGGTTTTCCTGCTGGTTTCTTTTCCGATGACGATGATGCTCTCTTCGGTTACTCATCTGAGGATTCTACCTCCGTTCACTCTACAGATCTACTTGACATGCTCAAAGTAGAATCTGGTTCTAAAAAGTTTGGAGTCTTTATTAAAGCTAAAGAAATCTCTTCTGAGTCTTCAATGGTTTCAACTCTTCCAAGCTCTTCTTCTTCTCCCAAACCTATCCAAAGACTTTTAAATTCCTTAAGTCTGCATGAGTCAAGGTACTCCCAGGAGCAGCCTTCTGAAGTTGCTGAGTATCCTTCTTCAAAAAGATTTTCTCCTCAAAAGAAAAATTTTTCTAAATCAAATTTTTCATCTAAAAGGAAATCTCAAATAGCTACTGACTTTATTCCTCGGTCAGTAAACTTGAAGAAATCAAGAAATCCTGGTAAAGGTATTCTTGGACCAAGACCAGGCGTTGGACACCCTCTTCTTCTCATTCCTCAACCTCTGTCCAAAGTTTTGATGATAGGGATTTTAAAAAGGCCTTTCCTTTAAAGAAGTGCTATAATTGTGGCAACACTCTTCATCTTGCTAAAAATTGCCCAAAAGATTTGGATCCTTGTAAAACTAAAATGCCTTCTAATCACAAAGGACCCACCTCAAAATGGGTACCAAAAGTCTAAATTTGTTTCTGGGTGCAGGTACCAAATAAAGATCACATATGGTACATGGATAGTGGATGTTCAAGACACATGACCGGAAACAAACTTCTTCTCTCTAACTTCTCAAAAGAAAAGGGACCCACTGTTTCCTTTGGAGGAAATGGAAAAGGGGTCACCAAAGGATATGGTACCATTTCAAATGGAACCATCACTTTCTCCAGAGTAGCTCATGTTGAAGGGCTGATGTACAATCTTCTAAGCATAAGCCAAATATGTGATTTGGGCTATAAGGTCATGTTCCAGCTATGTGTATGTTTGGTCTTTGACGTACAGAACAAGATTGTACTAGCAGGAACCCGACTGAATGACGTGTACATAATCAACATGAAGGAAAGTGCAATAGGAGAAGTTGTGTGTCTCCTTTCTCAAGAACTAGCCAAACAAAGTTGGCTGTGGCATAAAAGGTTCTCTCATCTAAACTTTAAAACCTTGAACAAACTCTCCAACAAGGAGTCAAGTTGTTGGAATGCCAAAAATAGTTTTTGAAAAAGAAAAGCTGTGTGGAGCATGTGAAAAAGGAAAACTCACCAGAACTTCCTTTAAAACAAAACAATGCTCTTCTATCTCTCAACCTCTTCAAATGCTTCACATGGATCTGTGCGGTCCAGTAAGCACACCCAGTCTGGGTGGTAAAAAGTATATGCTAGTAATCGTCGATGAATTCTCTAGATATACTTGGGTGTTCTTTCTGAAACACAAGAGTGATGTTCTTCGAAGAAATCATCGTGTTTACAAGAAAAATTGAAAATTTGAATGGTAAGCGGTGAAGTCCTTCGAAGTGATAATGGCACGAGAATTTTTTGAATGTCGTTCGGAAGATTTCTTTGACCTAAAAGGAATTTCTCGTAACTTCTCTCGCCGTACGCACTCCTCAAAGAAAATGGTGTTGTTGAAAGAAAGAATAGAACACTATGTGAAGGTTTGCAAGGTCTATGCTGAGTGAATCCAAGTTGCCAACCTATTTTTGGGCAGAAGCAGTTAACACTGCATGCTTTACTCAAAATAGGTCTATCATAGTCAAAAGGCATGACAAGACTCCGTATGAAGTTTTCCATGGTAGAAAACCTGCAGTTGACTTCTTCCATGTGTTTGGCTGTGCATGTCACATGCTAAATGACAAGGAACAACTTGGAAAGTTTGATCCGAAGTCAGATGATGGAATTTTCATGGGCTACTCTCTCTCCTCAAGAGCCTTCAGAATTTTCAACCTAAGAAGACAATGCATAGATGAATCCATGCATGTAAAGTTTGATGAGTTTGAAACTTCTTCATTATCTTGTGATGAAGAAGAATTAAACCTATGGATGAATTCATGTGTTGGTGAAATTCCATCCTCCTCTCAAACCAATCCTCCAGATAGCAACCCTTCTCAGCCTTCCATAAACACCACCTTACCTTCTGAACCTTCTCTTTCTTCTCCACCTCTTGAAACTAACTCTTCAGAAGACCTTACCCACCAAAACACCATATCTCCCCTAAACCTTTCTTCACCATCTCAAATTCCTACCTCATCCTCTTCTCTACCTTCCTCCTTACCTCCTGCACTAAAGTGGACCATGGATCATCCAATAGATCAAATCATAGGTGATCCACAAGTTGGTGTAAAAACCAGAAGAGGCATAAGCAATCTGTGCTTATATGTCAACTTTGTTTCCCTTATTGAGCCTAAGCTGATAAATGAAGCCCTAGCTGATCCAAGCTGGGTAATTGCCATGCAAGAAGAGCTCTCACAATTTGAGAGAAACAAAGTCTGGAAGTTAGTTCCTCGTCCATCCAACAAAACAATTATTGGAACAAAATGGGTGTTTCGAAACAAGATGGACGAAGAAGGAACTGTCATAAGGAACAAGGCAAGGTTGGTTGCTCAAGGATATCGGCAAGAGGAAGAAATTGATTATGATGAAACCTTTGCTCCTGTTGCCAGATTGGAAGCTATCCGAATATTTCTTGCCCATGCAGCTTACAAGAATTTTCGGGTATTCCAAATGGATGTCAAAAGTGCCTTCCTAAATGGTGAATTAGCTGAAGAAGTGTATGTGAAGCAACCTCCTGGGTTTGAAGATCCAGTCCATCCATATCATGTATATAGGCTGGATAAAGCTCTATATGGACTGAAGCAAGCTCCACGTGCCTGGTATGACACTCTCTCAGAATATCTACTTAGAAATAAGTACATACGAGGCAAGGTTGACAACACTCTCTTCTTCAAGAAATCACAAGGTAATATCATTCTTGTTCAAATCTATGTTGATGATATTATTTTTGGAGCCACCGATGAATCCTTGTGTGATGAGTTTAGCTCCCTCATGCAAAAAGAATATGAAATGAGCATGATGGGGGAGTTAACTTTCTTTCTTGGTTTGCAAGTAAAACAGTCTCCAGAAGGTATTTTCATAAATCAAAGTAAATACATTAAAGACCTTCTGAAAAAGTTTCAGTTTGATACTTGCTCTACTATGAAAACTCCCATGGCTCCTCCTCTTAAGCTCTTTTCTGATCCTGATGGCATTTCTGTTAATATTACAAATTATAGAGCCATGATAGGATCCCTTCTCTATCTAACTGCAAGTAGACCTGACATTATGTTTGCTACTTGTCTGTGTGCCCGATACCAAGCAAATCCTAAAGAATCACATCTGGCTGCTGTGAAAAGGATTTTTCGGTATCTGAAAGGTACCATAAATCTGGGTCTTTGGTATCCCAAAGACTCAGGTTTCGATCTCATAGGGTACTCTGATTCTGATTTTGCAGGTTCAAAAATAGACAGAAAGAGTACAACTGGAAGTTGTCAGTCACTTGGAGGAAAGCTTGTGAGCTGGTCAAGTAAGAAACAACATTCGGTGTCTACCTCTACTGCTGAAGCAGAATATGTGGCTGCTGGAAGTTGTTGTGCACAGATATTGTGGATGAAAAATCAGTTGTGTGATTATAATCAATTTTTCTCAAAAATCCCAATAATGTGTGACAACTCAAGTGCAATAGCCATTGCCAACAACCCTGTGCTTCATTCAAGATCTAAGCACATTGATATCAGGTATCACTTTATAAGAGATCATGTCTCTAAAGGTGATGTGGAGCTTCACTTTATTCCCACTGATTATCAATTAGCTGATCTGTTCACAAAGCCCCTTGATGAAGCAAGGTTCAAGTTTCTCATCGGTGAGTTAGGTATGGTAAACATAGACTAATATATTTTATATTTATATATAATGTATGTTTTATATATATATATATTCCATATATATACATATTATATACATTTATATATTTATAACTTATATATGTTATATGTTTTATATATATATATATATATTATATGTATACTTTATAGATATATTATATATTATATATTATATTATATTAATATATTTATATAAAAAGAAAAAAAAAATATATATATATATATATATATATACAGTAGTGTCGGTGACGACGGTATCTCACTCTCCTTCTCCTTCAATAGCAAGAACTTCAAACCTGCAACTCCCATCTTCTTCAATGGCTTCTCCTTCAAAGACCTCTTCTGAAGAACAGACCATGACTTTTGGATCCCTATCCTTTCCTGCATGAAATTATTTTGGAAGAATAGGAGTTGACAATGCTCATCCAGAATACAATGATGTTTGCTGGTTTCTTCAGAGATGCCCTCTTCAATATGCAATCACAGCAAAACCCAAAATGAGTAAGTTTCTTCTTGGAAACTTTTGGTTGACTTGCACATTTGATGCCTCTTCGGATCAAATTCTTGCATCTGTTCTAAGTAATGATGAACATGATGTGATCTTCAATGTGGAAGATGTTAGAAGCATTCTCAAGCTTCCTGTTTATGATTCCTATGAACCATTCCCTCTTGGTAATGAACATCAAATGGTGGTTGATGTGTTGAACTACTTGGAAGAGAAGAAGGGATCAAAGTCAAAGGGTCCAGGTACTTTATTGCGCAAAAACATGGGAAGTATTTGGAACTTCTTCTTTGCTCATCTGATTCTGTGCCTGAGCAAGAAGACAGGTGGTCCGGATCAGTCACCTTCTTCAAGTAACTGAGCTGGCACATGCTCTTATTTTTCAGAGAAAAATAGATTATGCCAGCTATTTCTTTAATGAAATGATCTCCTCGTTCTCTACCCTCCGACGTCCTCAGGTACCCTTCCAACGACTTTTCTCTCTTATTATTCATGCAAAGTTGGCGGATAAATTAGAGAAAAGAGATGATATCATATATGATCTCCCTCTTCATCAAGTGGGAAATCAAATTATGAAAAAGGCTGTCTTAGCATCAGACAACCCTCTCAGACCTTCTATGGTTGAGTTTGCAAGGAATGCAACTCTTGCTTTGGGAGAGAACGAACCACGTCTCCAGAGAACCTCAGGTATGTCTTCTATCCCCTCTATACCTAGAGTCACTGGTGTGCCCAAATCTCTTAAGAGATCCAAAGCGTCGGGCACATCTACCTCCGCACCCACCGATGCTACGAAGCCAAAAGAGCCTTTGGCTTCCACCCAAGCATCTAAAACCCATAAGCGGAGACACTCTAAAAGCCCCCCAAAGACTTCCTCAAAGAAGTCCAAGGGTACCCAAAGGGTTAAAACGCATGATCCATCTACTGGCTCCCAAAAGCCAGTAGATGTTGAAAAGATCCTCACAAAACCCAAGGAACACTCATCCATACCTAGCTCCTCCAGGCCCTCTCAAAAGGACTTGGTTGTAAAAAGGGACACCCTTACTATTCCTTCATCAAATTTCTCACTAGTTGATGAAGATGACTTGGAGTATCCCATCCAAGGTACCTCTTCTCCACCCCCTGAGCTCTCACAGCTCCTTTTCCACACTCCACGTGAAAGTGCATCACAACCAGGTGCATTTGATGGAGCAACCCACTTTACTGATTTTCTGATGTCCGACACTACCCCTTGGACAGGTACGTCTCCCGTACATGACAAGGGTGTGGAGGAACCCATTACTGAGGAATCCCCTCAAAGACACTCTCCTAAGAGTGTCTCCCCCTCATCTCCTAAATCCCCCCCAAGAAAATTTAAAGGTTTGGTTGATTATTCTTCCAGTGATAATGATGATACTGATCAACCACCAAAGCCTCATCCCTCTGCTCCCATGTCTTCAAAGCAAGGGAATGACCTTCTACAGGCTTTCACCACCTTTACAAGTGATACTATCAGAAGGGTGGAGGTTTTAGAAGAACATGCAACAAAGGAAATGGAAAGAATGGCTTCACTTTCCTCATCTCTCAGATCTAACATAGAGGAGTTGTCGGTGAGTCACCCAACTCTAATGACATGTTTAGATCTTCTACATTTGGATATCCTTGATCTTCAGCAAGGATTTTCTTCAAGTCAAGCATCTGTGCTTTCATTCATTCAGGATCTTCGAAGCACCTCTTCTAAGCAAGCCACCGATATTTCTTCTCTCATTGCCACTCAACAGGCAATTATGGACTCTCTTATCAGTCTTCACACCAAAGTTGATAAAGTCCCAACCTCTGCTCCAACGGTTGAACTAGATATGGGTGATTCATACTTCAAGGACACTGATAGATTTGTCCTTCAAAGAGTTGAGAAGAAAATTGGTGCTCTCTGCTCTGATATGGAAAGGGTTAAGGAGTTTCTCTCTTCAGTGGGTTTCAAGGGTTCAACCACTGAGGGGGAGAAAAATGTGAAGACCACTCAACCAGCTACCAAAGCCGCCGACGCCGACACTGCCAAAACAGCCGCCGACGCCAGTCAGCCAGCCACCGATGTGGCCTCTCAAACTCCTCCAGCCACCGACGTGGCAGCCACCAAAGTGGCTCTTACAGCCACCGATGGTGGTGTGGTCACAGAGGTGGTCCCTGTTTCTTTGGTACCCGAAGCAGCTATTGAGGGGGAGAGTGTCAGTGCTCAACCCTTTGAAACTGAAGAAGAGAAAAGAAGAAAAGAAAAAGCCAAAGGAAAGAAGCCTATTTCCTTTGAAGAACAGAAGGAAGAAAAGAAGAGAAAGAAGAAGATGAGAGATCCTCATGCAGACACTCTCAGACTTCAGCCTGCCCCTGCACTGACCGATCCTATTGGGGTGATTCTTACTGAGGCTGAAAAAGAAGAGGCTATAAGGGCTCAGCTTGAGTATGATCAGACTAATGTACTCAAGCTAGCTCATGATGAAGTTGTTCATGCCAAAGTCACTGATGCAATTCAAGCTCAAAAAGATGAGCTTGAAAATATAAAGAAGAAATCTGAAGCTGCAAAATTGGTTGATGAGGCCAAGAAGGCAAAGGAAGTAGAGTGGTTCAAAAGGAGGTTGAAGAATAGAAAGGATGATTCAAAAATCATTGGTGCTACCATCCATCCTCCAACAAAGAATACTCCCAAACTTCTTGTCACAATTAAAAGAGCCGACTCACTCTTAAAAGTTTATGAATTAGAATGGCTTGAAGTTCTTGGGATAACTGAATGGTTGGAAGTTGGAAATTGTGTCTCAAAGAGTAGAGGAAAGTACAAGGAGCATGTACTAAATACTCTTAGAAAATTTTTCATCAAAATGGTGAAAATTCAGAAGGAGCACAATATCTTGGTAACAACTATTGAAGCACAACAAATGTACCTTATCCAGCGAGGGCTTTCGGGGGAAATAATCAATCCTCCCAAATCTAAAAAGAAGGGACATTTTGTGATGCTTCATGAACGTGGCATCAAGATTGATGCTTCAGGTATAAACACTTCTATTCCCACTCCTATTGCTTATCCAGAGCAAACCATGGTGACTGAGCCTGAACTTGGAGTATTCTTTGAGGATATCTATGGCAGCATAGGTTTCTTCAGAGCCTCTGACATTCCAAGGGCTCACAACTCCTTTTTGTCTGCTATTCTTGGAGTGCCTCCTATTGAAGACCATGGCATCACAAGAATGATCCTGGATGAACTTAAAAGAAGAGAACCCTCCTCAGATCCTTGATCCTGCAGACGTATAGTACAGTATGAACTTTATTAATCATGTACTCTGATCAATCCTATGTGTTGATTAATAAAAGTTCATACTTTTCTTCCATCTCATTTCTTGTTAATATTTTTACAAGCTTTGCACATATTTAAACTTATACTTATTCTTTTATTTAGTTTATACTCCATACTGTACATACTCAGTTAAAAAAAAAATCAAAAAAAAAAATCAAAAAAAAAAAAAAATCAAAAAAAAAATCTGAGTCAAAAGAACCCAAAAGAAAAATAGAAAGGGTCAAAAAGAATTCTTTTCTAACCTACAGGTATCATCATCAAATAGGGGGAGATTGTTGGGTCACCGATGATTTGGTGATGAACCACCTTCCTTTATATGAATGAATTTTTACAGGTTCTTTTGAAGGTCTGAAATATGCTTCAAGTATTGAAGAGTCAAAGACTATTCAATCAAGGGGTTGTACATCAAAAAGTGGAATTTTGGATGTATCAACCAACTTCAATATTCAGACCATTTTGCCAAGTCAAGATTGGGTCACCAATATAGTGGGTCACCGATGGTACACTCAAAAGTCATCAAAAGTACTAAGGACATCAAATAAGATGAGGTCATCAAGTTTGATGTCATGGTCACCGACACTATGATCTTGGTCACCGAAATTGCAGGTATATTTTCTAAGGCTGTGATATCAACTCACAAGGGTATACACTTTTGTCACTTAGTGAAAGAAGAAGTTATCAAGCAAAGTGTACACTTATCAACTCCAGCCTTATAAGGTATCCACCGATGTGATACATAGTGAGATGTATCACTTAGTAATTTCAAAGAGATAAGTTCTTGACTCACATCAATTGCAAGACACGTGAGCAAAGAACTTGGGCACCAAGCCTTAAATAAAGACATTCTCTTTTATTCTTATAAAAGGAATATTTGTCTTTTAGCTAAAAGGCTTGATGGGACTTCACAGAGCATGGAGAAAAGAAGATAAAGTTATCTGACATTACGTGCTACAAGGAATGGTTCATCCATTATTCTAGTACAAAGGAAGTGGTCTCTTCCTTTGTCCAGCAGATAATCTTCCAGCTAATGAAACCTTGACAGCTGTCTACTTGCATCCCATGCATGGACACTATAAAAGGAGATGAAGTCCTTCCCAGAAATCTCACGCTTTCAACAAATCTTCAGAGTGATTATTTGTTTGACTGTGGCAAAGCTGTGTGCTATAACAGTATTGTTTTAACTTGCTTAGTGTAATAGTTAATTACTGTTATCTGTGTGTTTAGTTTGATAGAATAGTCTGCCTGTTCTTTTCCGCATCAAACTATCTGTGTGTAAATTTTTAATATTTATATTAAAAAATTTAAAAAGAGTATATTCTGTGTGTTTTATATTCAACCCCCTCTTCTACAAAACCCTCTCTTAGTTAGCCATCTCTCTTTGGAGACTAACACATACAGCTCCTTTTGATCTATACGTCGTGTTCTTCATTAGATATTACTTGTTTATACTTGAATCTGGGATCCACATTATGGTCATTGGATTGGATCGGTTTGATTTTGTTGGATGATGGATTTATTAATGATTAAGTGGCTTGAATTAGTAATTTAATTATACAAAAGTTTCAAAATGAGCCACTCAACTTTTTTAGGGTTTTTAAATTAGTCACAAATTTTCCTTATTTTATTTTCTCTTAAGATCTTGACCATTGAAAAAGATTATCTAACAGTTGAGAACTTAACATCATTTCTCACATTCTCAAATGATTTTGGCTTCTCATTGGAACCCTTATATATGTGTATGTATATACATCCTATATATACAGGAAGATTTCAAATACAAACCAAATAATTCGTACAAACCGTACAAACTCCATTCAACCAATTATATTTTTTAATTTTTTTAACGTTTTCTTAATTATGAGGGTTGATTGGTCAATAATATGTGCAAAAATTTCATCAAGAACACATGAGAGTTGATTAATCAAGAATATATGAAACAAGATTCATCAAATGAGAAATAAATGAAGCAATTTCATTTTCATATAGAAACAAAAATATATGAAATAATTTCATGAAGCAAAAAATTATATGAAACAATTTCATCATATTAAACACTTTAATGAAAAAAAAAATTATTCAAAAAAAACAATGGAATCATGGAGTTTGTACGGTTTGTACAAATTACTTGGTTTGCATTTGAAATCTCCTCTATATATATAGAGGAAGAGAGAGAGAGAGAGAGAGAGAGAGAGAGAGAGAAGCCAAGTCAAATATAAACCGCCTAATGATAGGTAATGGAAGAAAAAGTGGGTCAAGCTGGTTACGAAGTGAGTTTCAGAGCTGAAACCAGCTTGATAAGTAGCCAATATTTTTGTTTGCCCGGGCTGGTTAGTTCGCGAATGCCTTTGTTCAACATTTTAAATACCGAAAATCGGGGCTTTTCTCATTTTAGTCATATCTCTCTCATTTCTACTCCGATTTGGGTGATTCAAGTTGCTATGGATTCGTCTTTTGAAGCTCTTAAACATGGGAACAGGGATGATTATAGGTTAATGGTTGATTATGGAGTTCATAGAAATGAATGTAAGATCATATATTTGGTCCTTTGAATCTAGGGTTTGGTTATTTTGCACCAACTCTCATTCTTTATATCGGGTTGTTTTTGTATGTTTGAGAGTTATTCTTGGTGTATTTAGGTTGTTTGTGAACTAGAAAGTGTTTCTAGTGATGGATGCTTGCAGATCTGGACTTTTCTTCAAATGAAGTTTTTGGGGTAAAACCTATATTTAGCCTAAATCTAGCAAGATGAGTTCAAGTTGCTTTGTGAAAACTATGTAAATGCCAAAATGTGTATTTTAAAATATTATTGTGTTTTACTTAATATTTATCAAATGTATTAGGTATTCGGTGAAATTTACATATTTGATATTTTTAGGGTTATCATGACTTGAAAATGCATATTTTGGAGATCTTTAATTTATATGTTAAATGAATTAAAAGTTTGAGTCCTTCAAATGATTTATCTCAAAAATGGAATTTATTTGGTAATATGTGTGCATATATATATATATATATATATATATATATATATATATTATTGACGTGGTTAACTTTATAAATCATTTGAGAAAATGTAAATTTTTATGTTATTATACATTTGGAAATATGCATAAAATGTTTATGTTTGGAAAAATGTTTGTTCCAACTAATAATGAGTTTTTGGATAAATCTTGCTTTTAGGGCATATGTTACATAAATATGGATTAAATATGTTTTATTGACTTTTCATGACTTTTAATTATTAGTCATTTGAATTTGTTGTGCTCTTGCTTGTTTTTGACTAAAATGGGTCTTGGGGACACTTGTCCGATTTAAATTGCTCTATGTCGGGCTTTTAGAGTTATGTGCAGTTATGACATATTTATTTGATATACCACACGATGTGGATGTGTAAGTCATTCATTTAGTGTCGTGTAATTTTATGGGTAGAATGTAATGTATCTATAGACATATATTGTTTACAAATGGGTTATAATCCCTATTTTAGAGTTGGTACCTAAATAAGCGAAAGACATGGAGTTGTTGAGCTTGGTACCCATATAAGCGAAAGACATGGAGTTGTTGAGTTTGGTACTCATATAAGTGATAGACATGAAGTTGGTGAGCTTGTTAACTCCTTGAACTAAAGATCTAGGGTGGTTAAACCTAATGAATAAACACGGATACGTGGCTTACTTTTATTCCGTCACATCTAACGGAAACGGGTCCCCCACGTCACCGAAAGGTGTTGTTTTGCATATAGAGTCTTATATATTATTCTCGGGGATGTATTTAGAGTATGAAGCATTATCCATAATTTATATTATTGGATTATTGTGACTTAACCATATTTTGGTATTCTAGATAATGGAGTTTTGTTCAAGCTTGGTATTTGAGCATTTAAACCTATTCACGTCTTGAATGAGTAAAGGGTGTAGAGTTCGTATTTGAACGGACATTTCTATTTTAAAGTTTTCATTTCTAACGGTATTTTGATTTAAAGCTATTATTATGAAAATGATGAATTTAGGAAAGATGTTACTTTTATAATAGAGTCATTCTACTTGAGAAAAAATTATTATTTAATCTAGTGGTCTTTCGATTCCTACCGATTATAAATATGTTATAAACTCTTGAGCTCATTAGCCGTTAAGCCTAACCGTTTTTTTGTTCGGCGTGTGCATCAGGTTCTCGTTGGGGTTGGTACTAACGACACGTGTTGACTTGAGTGCTCGGGAGTGGAGTTAAGGACCTAACTTTTGGTGACGTCTTTCACAGTTGGAGATAACAATTGTTATTGGGTTTAGTAACACCCGACCATATTTATGTCTTTGTATAAGACTTGGTCTGTCCTTATCGAGGTTTATTTAAAATGTTTACTCGAGGTAATTCAAGTTTTATTTTATAGGAAAATGATTTACTCCTTATTTGTTGTATTGATGAAAGTTTTAAATTAGTCATTCATTCCAGATTTCACTGCTCTCATAGGTTTTGCTTTAGTTTTCAAGAAATCAGAATATAACTTTTTTGAATTGAGGTGGTGCATCTTGTAGCATATCTACATAGGTTATAATTGATATCTCAAAAGCTCTTTTGAACATGAATTGAGCTCTATCCTCAAGAAATATACCTTTTGATTCAACTTCAACATCCTCTTCGAACCCAATAGGTGGTTGATTAGATTCAGCGTATACTTTAACCTCTGGTTAGTTCAGATTTGAATCTTTGATTGTAATGAACTAGAAGTATGGCCTTTAACTTCTTATGACTAAACTACCACCTGAATCTTGTCAATATTTACAAAGAACTCAGACTGCATATAAGCATTATTAGGTAGGATTTTCTTCTGATTAGGTTCTTAAATACGTTCTTCCCGACACTCTTTCACCAGCTTTATTAAACACAACCTTTAATTGATCTTCTTCATCATCAAATCTTTAAGCACTAGATGACTGGAAATAAGTTCCATCATCTCATAATAGATCCATTTCAAGGTTGAGTTTGAAATTTTTAGTATATATGCGAGTCTTAACATCTTCAAATTACTTCTGCTATGTGTTAGATACACAGAGCCAATCTCTAGAACCTCAAAATACTTATGCTTAGCAACCATGTGTCCCAACACCTTTTTGGGGCAACAAAATTAATTTTCTTTAATCTGTGTTCAATTGTAGTATGGAAGTCACACAAAGCAAAATTTCTGATGTAAATCCCCATCACCATCCTTAGCTCTAATTCAAATTCTAGATGGTCAAGATTCTCAAATAAATACAGTAAAAATTGTTTGTCTTTTAACTTAAACTTATAAAAATCAGCACTTGTAACCAAACATTCTTCTCATCTTCTCTAATCACTCTAATTACCATGTAAGTAGAATCTACAAAATTATTTGACTCAAACCTTTCCACTCATTTGATTTGGCTCTATGCCTCCATCCATGTAATCTTTCTTAAGTCTCTAATTCATTGCTTTTTACGTTCTTATAATTTACAATTTATTATTATTTCAATCCCCATAGTTTATAATTATTTATTATTTTAATCTCTCGTACACTTATACTCAAAAATAGAATTTTAATGCACGCACAAAAGCATTATGTCTCACAAACATATAAACAAAAATCGTAATTTCTAAACCAAAATCAAAATTATTTACAAACAATCGATAATTTACTCTTTTTTTTCTTTTTTCCGTTAAAAAGATGTATAAAAGGTTGAAATCAGATCCACCGACGCCATTGCCATACCACACCTTCTTTTCAACCAAATCAGACGCGTACAAGCTAAATCATCTTCTTCTCCATATCCTCCGCCAACAAATTCTCCCTCTAAATTTCCGGCAACAATGGCCTCATCGCCGGCGGTCCTCCCCATCTCAAACCCACAAACCCTTTCCTCCACCGGTGAATCTCAGGCACCTGTCGCCACCCCTGCCTTCCGTGCTTTCATCAACAACATCACCGAAACCGTCCGATCTGGCCTCTCCAAACGCCGTCCATGGTCTGAACTAGTCGACCGATCAGCATTCACCAAACCTGACTCCATAACCGACGCAGCAGCTCGGATCCGCAAGAACTACTCCTACTTCCGTGTCAACTATCTCACCGTCATCGCCGCCGTCCTCGGCTTCTCCCTCCTCACAAACCCTTTCTCTCTCATCATCCTCCTCGGTCTCCTCGCCGCCTGGCTCTTCCTCTACCTCTTCCGCCCTTCCGATCCGCCATTGGTGATCTTCGGCCGTACGTTCTCCGAGCGTGAAACCCTAGGCCTGTTGATTGTATCCAGCATCGTCGTGATCTTCCTAACGAGTGTCGGATCTGTACTCATCTCCGCTTTGCTCCTTGGAACTGCTGTTGTTTCTGCTCATGGTGCTTTCAGGACTCCAGAAGATCTGTTCCTTGATGAACAAGAATCAGGTGCTTCCACCGGATTCCTCTCTTTCCTTAGCGGCGCAGCCACCAACGCCGCCGCTTCCGCCGCCCCAATTGTTGCTGCTGCTCGTGCTTGAGATCAGATCCCCAATTATTAGGGTTCATCCGATCTGCGTTTTGGTTTGTCAATTTGAAAAAAAGGTAAGTAGTATAATCGAAACAATTAGATTGTGCAGCAGTCAATCATATCATCTATTCATACTATTTCTTTATATTTGATTACTAATTTTGTTGATTTCCTTTCTGAATATATGTATTTTGCCTAAATGTTACCCTGTTATGAACTCTACATTTACAAATTTGATTTTCAATCTTCTAAAACCCATTTATGTTTTCACATTTGATTCAATCTTTATCATGCTATTATTATTATTCCATTCAAATTTCAATCTTTGTATTGTAAAGTTTCTTTCTGCTATATATAATTATATATATATATACATACATACATACACTCTGGAATCTCATTTCCTGTTAAGAAATGCCATATGAATTGTACGCGTAAAAGGTGGAGATGTCATTTTATAGGATAAAAAAAGGTATTGCGTTTTAGGGATTGAGAATTGCTGAATGGTCTGGTCAGAATGATTAATAGGATTTTGTGAGATAGTGTATAATGAAATATAATTGTTTGGTAACCTATTATGATGTAATTAGGGCTCTTAATGGTTAAGGGAGAACTTGGATACAAAATGATTCGGATGGTTTTTGAACCATTAAGAGGTAAACTTATTTTTTGTCGAATATGATTCACCTTATAGCGATTCAGAGGTTGTCTCTTAATGAAATTGTTAAGAAGTAAACAAACAAACAGCCCCTTAGCCGCCTTCAAACTTTTTTCTCACATAATAGCAAATAAATACCACAAGGCACTTTTTTCTTGCGGCATATTTAGATGTGCCGCAAGCTGCAGTGTCTTATTTTATTAGAAAGAAAAGTGTCTTTGAGACTTGCGGTTTTTTGGTCCATCTTGTGAAATATGGCTAAAAACTAAAACTTTTTTTCCTCTTAACTTGAACCTATATCAAACCAAATGAACTCCGTGTATCGTAGGTTTTGAGTTTGATGTAGGCATGCTTTTTTCGTATCATAAAGAGTAGAATAGTTGTTTCTTCTAATTTGGTATTATCCAACCGGTATGAATTAGGGTCTTTGGGGGTGAGATATAGGCATTTATTTGAGGTGGAATGGAAAATTTTCTTTGTGGTGGCATAATTTGACTATAAAAACAAGTCTTTAGGAATATTTCAAAAAATTAGTATAGATTGGTTGATTTTATGTTCTTGCACAAAAGGAACCAATGTTCCAAGTTAAGGCTATAATTTTTTCTAAAACATATAAAAAAGCAGCAAAATTTAAGTTGAAAACTGAAAAAAGTGACATTAGTGGGACTCGAACATGGGGTTTTCGTACAAAGTGAACATTAGTGGGGACTCGAACATGGGGTTTTCGTACAAAGTGAACAGTATTTGCCAACTCTACCATTAGAAACTTGCACGAAAGCTGTAGATATCCAACAAAACAATACGGTGACACCCTTTAAAAATTTAATTCTTTAAAAGGTGGCACGGATCTATGTAGATCTGCCATAATAAGTGTGCTTGGTTTCTATCCTAAAGGATAAAAATAGTTGTTTTCATTAACTTGAACTAATATAAAGTCCAATGAATTGTGTATCCCACTTGAAAGCAGGGTCTTAATGAATTGTGTATCCCACTTGAAAGCAGGGTCTTAATGAATTGTGTATCCCACTTGAAAGCAGGGTCTTAATGAATTGTGTATCCCACTTGAAAGCAGGGTCTTAATGAATTGTGTATCCCACTTGAAAGCAGGGTCTTAATGAATTGTGTATCCCACTTGAAAGCAGGGTCTTAATGAATTGTGTATCCCACTTGAAAGCAGGGTCTTAATGAATTGTGTATCCCAAACGGACTAGACTAACCGGTTAGATTGACTCCATTAATTTGCAAAACTGTAAAATGGTTTACTTTTGGGATTGGATTTGTTATTTCTCCATCATCCAAACATCAAATAGGAAATCTACCAAGAATGTTGGTTAGTGTTACAGTAATTTGTATATTGGATAGAACTTTCAACCAAAAACATGCATCCATAATATATATATATATATATATATATATATATATATATAGGGTTAGGTTCAAATGTGAACTCAATTTTGGTTGTGAACGTGAGGACGAATCTCAGCCACACATCTTCAGTTATGGTGGACGCGATCACGGAGGATTGACGCGATTCATGGGAGGGTGGAGATTATTAAAGGAGGGGAACCAAGTCAAAGCCGCCTTTATTGACCGGATAAGTGGCTGAGATTCGTCCTCACGTTCACAACAAAAAATGAGTTCATATTTGAACTTTCATATATATATATATATACACCAATGAATCTTGACAATAAGCACAATTCTCACATGGTCTACAAAAACATGCATCCATATACCACTTGTCATATCACCACCTTCTTCTTGGTTAGGTGTCAAGACTCAAGAGTGTAGGTGTCAACTTCTTTTTCCTTTTATAATTTTATATAACATTTTAATCTTGTTTTATAAGTAAAGACCTTTACAATATTAACATTGAAATTGGCTTACAATTATTTTGAGATAAAATTATTATATAGGGTTATAATAGTCATTTTTACTTGGACAACGCCTTAATGCAAAATATTTTGTAAACAAGAATTCTCAATCAACACTTATTATGGTCAGACATTTTTTCTTGGTCAGACCTCTTACTTCAATCAGGACTTACCCGCAAATTTTAGTAAACACCCCCCTCTTGTGGAAGCTAAGCTCAAATGAGGCTTAATGGACTGTATAATCTATATAGCTTATTCGCTTAGCTATAAGTGGTTGTTCGGTTATGGCTTAATCTGGAAATTAATAGCTTATCCGGTTAGCTAGAGGAAGGCGATTGTTTACATTTAACTGATTTTTTTTCCTCACTACCCTTGGAAAAAAACAAGCATCCTCCTCTTGCCCTCTCAAATTGACGCTCTCGAGTTCGTAAGATTATGGCACAAATCGACGCTCTCAAATTGTTCTCCATCAGCATTGTGTCTTTCATCGTTGTAGAAATGAGACAAGCATACGTGAAACGATATCTTAAACCGTAACATTTGATTAAAAAAATTAAAAAAAAAAAATATTTTTATATTGGTTTGCACGAGTTTGTACTCTTTGACTAGTTTGGAAATGAAGATTCCTCTTAGATATATAATATATATTTAATATATGAGGATGAGGTGGACCGGGGATCTTGTTACCTAGCCCCGTCCCCGTCCCCATTCCCAGTCGCTGGTATTGTAGGAAATCTTGATCTTGTTGAAGTTGATACACCGGATCTCCAATGGGATCGATCTCATTTCCATCATCGTCCCATATTGCGTGCTCTAGTACCATGATGAATTGGGTAAAAGTTTTATCCCAAAATCTAGTTCAAAGGAAGATGCCCAAACCATACGTGGTACATATGCAAATCTTAGGTACAATCTAACAATATAGGATGGCTACTTGTTCAATATAGCTTTTTGGAAAAAAGTTTTGAGAAAAATCCAAGCATTTTAAGTTTTTTTTTTAAACAAATAAATCATTGGACTTTTTGAAATCAGATAAATAAATCTCTCGACTCTTTTAAATCAAAAAATCAACAAACTTTCGTAGTTTAATTACAGGTGTTGAGCCCGATAAATAATAATTATCCTATTTACCTCGAATTACAACCTAAATTGTAATAGTGGCAAGCAGGGTCGAATCCACAGGGATTGGTCGTGAAATATTATTAACGTCTACGCTTTATATAAAAAGGGGGGTGGATTGAGATATTAAACTAAGCATATGAAATTAAAGCGGAAAACAAATAAATAAAAACTAGCAATGAGTTATAATTCAATTAAAGTTCAGACTTGTAACACCCCGCCTTACCACGACACAATATTGTCCGCTTTGGCCTAAGCCGTACGGATTTGTTTCTGGCGACCTGGCGAGGACTTCCCAGGGGGTCACCCATCTTGGTACTACTCCCACCCAAGCACGCTTAACCACAGAGTTCCAAGAACCTGCCTTGCGTGTGGCCCCAAAACACGTTGTGTTTAGAAAGGTCAAGGTTTACTTATGAACCCAGCATCACTCTTGTCCACGGCCGATATGGGATCTGCCTAAGGTGTTACAAGACTTGTGTATCATCGACTCCCTAAATACATTTTCGCTCAATTTCAGAATGGCTATAAGTGTCGATGCGCATCAAACACTCTGTTTATCCTTATGATTAGACTATCATGAGAAGCTCAATGAAAAGTCCCTAATTAGTTAAAACAACTCTAGTTACGAACATAGAACTTGTTTTACCAATTGCATTAATAACAAGATAAACACCAATCCTAACTAATGATGAGAAGCTCAATCATTTAAGTTAGATTATGAAAACCTACAACACATTCCAAATAATCTGGTGGTCATTCGGAGTGTTAATTTCTACTTTATCAAAACTAAGAACAATTACGGATTCTCAATTTCGACTAGAAATACAACGTAAGGTTACACAAATCAATGGGCCCTATCAATTTAGACAACCAAACAATGATGAAGATATTCAACCAAGGTTAACATAAATAAAACATAAACGAAAGCATATTCAGATACAAAGTCTCAAACACAAATCCAAACCTTAAATGATTACAATCTCATTGCTTGGAAAAATTGACTAAGAAAAGCAAAATTAAACCTAATCTAAAATAGCTAATGGATTGAAGAAATTACCAACAAAGCTTCCCCAAATCGTCTCCTCCTCTTCTCTGCGATTTCTGCTTCTGATCGAGAGAGCCTTTGACAGTCGACGGTTGCCTCCCTTTTATACCCAATCGAAAACTACCCCATGAAGAGAATGTGGTTGCTGTCTTTTTGACACACGCGAAACTGATTTTGAGAGTTCCAAACAGTCCCTAACGCAGGTTGGAGCGCGGGTTTGCCTCACGAGAAACTAACGCGATGTCAAGAAGACCTGGACTCCAAGTTGGACAGCTTCTCTTCTTTTTCTTTGTTTCTGATTTGGGCTGCTAGAGATTTCGCATCACCACATGGGCTTGGCCCATGTTTTTCTTTCTTTCTTTCCTTGGATACTTGTTTCGACCAAAAACAATTAATAAAAATTTCTTTCTTTTTCTTTTATTTGTTGCTGCCAAACACCATTAATCACAAAGAAAATAAAAGATAAATAAATATCAATTGGTTTGGTAATATAACAACTTAAATTGAAATGAGCATTTTAAGCATCCAATGATATTAATAGTAAGGTAAATTTGACACTAAAATATGTATAAAATTGTCACTTATCATTTAAACAATTAAGTTCCTAATCAATTTTTTGAATCAAGTCATTATCACTTATCTATCGATGTATCAATGGATTTGTAATAGAGTACCATAGAGGCTGGTTCAAATACAAACCAATTGAATGTTACAAACTCATACAAATCAATATAAAAATAAAAAAATTCATAATTTTTTTTCATCAAATGCTATAATTTAAGATATTATTACACATATGTTTGTTTCATAATGTAAAAGTTTTACATTTATCTGTTTTCATAAATTCAAAATTTATCATATATTTGTTTCGTAATGTAAAAGTTTCACATGTGATTCGTGTAATAATATCTTATATCTTAAATTTAGCATTTGATGAAAAAAAAATCATGAAAAAAATTATTTTTAAATTAATTTGTACGGGTTTAAATAGTTTGTAGCATTCAACTGGTTTGTATTTAAACTTCCTTGAAATACCATAAACAAATAAAAATAAATGATTAATTGCCATGTCCATTATCCTTATTTATCTTTTAGATTCAATTAGAATCATCACAAAAGGTAACAATTATTTTTATTTTAGATTCAAATGACAATAACAAAGATCATTAAAAAAAACACTTATAATTGTCATTGGAAAACAAATATATATATATATATATATATATATAGGGTTAGGTTCAAATGTGAACTCATTTTTGGTTGTGAACGTGAGGACGAATCTCAGCCACACATCTTTGGTTATGGTGGACGCGATCACGGAGGATTGACGCGATTCATGGGAGGGTGGAGATTATTAAAGGAGGGGAACCAGGTCAAAGCCGCTGACCGGATAAGTGGCTGAGATTCGTCCTCACGTTCACAACCAAAAATAAGTTCACATTTGAACTTTCCTCTATATTAATATATATATATATATATATATAGAGAGAGAGAGAGAGAGAGAGAAAAAAAAAGTTCAAATGCGAACTCAAATTTGGTTGTGAACGTGAGAACAAATGAGAGCGTGACACGTATCAAAATAAGCAATATTCAGACTGAATACACAAAGGAATATTCAAACTGAATATATAATATATTCAGTCTGAATATACAAAAGAATATTCAGTCTGAATATATACTATAATATTTCTTTGAATGGGACACGTGTCGCACTCTCATTTGTCCTCACATTCACAACCAAATTTAAGTTCTCATTTGAACCCGCCCCTATATATATATATATATATATATTCCTGGTAAAAATGTGTGTATTTTTTTCGTTTTATCTGGTTCGTTACTTTTCTATTGACATGTGATACACGGACAGTTCTGTAATATATTTTTGTTTTATAAATGCAATAACTTAATTCTTCCAAAATGTGCGAGGATTTTAGTTAGTTGCTAAAAATATGGAAAGTTGATTGGATTTCTTTTTGTGTTTTAGTAAGAGGCCGTTTACCAAACGCTTACCTGGGTAAGCGCTTACCAACTCATATTATCTTATCAAGGAATACGGCAAGCACCAAAAATCTTAACCGGTAAGAGCGAAGACAAGAAAAACAAGGGCCAAGAGTCTTACCCTGATAAGTAATGATGATGACTCTTACCATGGTAAGAGCTTACCGGGTAAATTGTTGCATACGGTGCCGTTTTTGGTGGACTAAAATCTTACCCGGTAAGTAAGTGATAATGTTGAATTTTACCGGTAAGCACTTACTCGGGTAAGATTTAGTAAGTTATTTATTTGATTTTAGGTGGTTCAGTGATTTGTTATTCGATTTCAGACTTGTTCAAAAAGAAATATTGAAGAAATTAATCACTCAAAATATTTTTATTTTTTTCCAAAGCCTTTTTTTTGGGGGATGAAATAAAGCAGTTGCAACAAACAAACACACAAGAAAGATGAGAACCAAAATCAACGCTGTCAATGTTTTAATATCCAGTGTTGAGACCACATACATAGTTCAAGGTTCAATTCTTAAAAGCCATAAACAAACAGATAGTCTAAAAAGTTGACCCATTCCATCCAAAGAAAGACCCCTGTCAAATCAAAGAAATAATCGTGTTAGTAGAACATTTTCAAACTCACATTCTCATGAGGAAATTAAGATACAAATGGACTGTTTGTCAAACGCTTACTAGCAAAATCACCACACCTTATCAGGTAACATTCTCATCCATCAAAATGGATTATTTATTGGTAAATATATTATTTACCAGCTAAACACTTACCGGGTAACAGTCTTCCCCCTCACTTACCGGGTAAGATTCTTGATCTTTGTTATCCCTCTTATTGCGTAAGATTCTAGGTCCTTGGCCTTGCAATGCTCATCCAAAAGGTAAGTGACCCACGGTAAGTGCTTACCCGGTAAGTGCTTACCCGGTAAGTGCTTGATAAACGGCCCCAAATTCAAACAATGCATGCATGCAGAAATGTTAAGAAAACAATCACAATTGTTCAATGAATTTCGTATTAGGCTAGGATTCAATTTGATATTATTGTGTGCGTGTGAGATTGTCGGTGTGTGTGTGTGTGTGTGTGTGTTTCATATCGCATGCACATTTTTGTTTCACGTGTGAAACAATTCTATCTAGTACATCTAAATATTGTTTCACATGTGAAACTACTTCTCACGACTCTTAGATGATTTTTGGTTCTCATTTATTCAAAACCATGGTATCTGTATACAACGCGAACCTATTAAGCCCCAAGCAGGGTCCAGTGCCTCCTCAGTTCCAAATTCCAAGTCTATATTTAAAATATTAATTATATCTATCTTAAAAATTTAAAAACCCTCGATAAAATAAAGCCTTTATTCAGTTTAGGAACCAAATAAACCAAACTTATTCGATTAGTTTAAGAATATTGAAAACCCTATAAACCAAAACCCAAATAAACCGACCCAATAACAACAGGCAGGAGGTGAGAATAATAGCTTGCCTTTGCATCATAAAACTTGAGAAAGAATCGCGCTTTGGGAACAGACAACTTGGTGCTAAGAATGTCGGCAACTGCAGCACTCAGCTTCTTGTTTACGTCAGCATTCAGCCCCCCGATAGAAACTAGCTCCCCATAAGCTGCTGGCTGTTCGGTACCTCCAAAAGCCATCGGTACAGATCCCTTCAGCACAATCATCACATACTGTGCAACATAGTTACAAGTTTTTGGTCAGAGGTATTAAGCAGTCATTAATGGGATTGAATATAGAAACAAAAAAATAACTTTTGGTTTTATATAATATAATGGGCTCCATAGGGCATACTTGTTAGCAGCTTAATGAGCTTAATGGAACTCGCAGCTTATTCAGTCAGCTACATAATGACTGTTTGGTAGTGGCTTGATGATATAGAAACTGGCTTATTCAATAAGCTTCTCCTCCTAGAGGAGAGCTTTATGCAGAAAGCCAAGTTTTTCCCAAACCTTCCCCTCCCAATTAAAAAATACGCTCCTTCTGTCTATAAAAAAACCCTCCCTATCTATACAGACAGATTAATCCACATGGACATCTTTATCCAAATCCAACCAAACAGGGTATTATAAGTTGTAGTAAAATAAGACATAAAACATGTAGTTGAAATCATTGGAGGCAAAATATATATCTTTAACATAAAATCTATGGCTAAGTCTTTTGGAAACAGAAAAAAGGTTGCTAAAAACCACAAAATTTATCATTTATGTTTGTTGAAGAAGAAATATCATTGACAGCCATCAACCCGGCATACTTGTGAGTTGTGAATACAACTATTGAATAAATTTATTGTGTAAATTGCTATTGTAATTAAGTAGTTATATCCATATGTTATCAACTTATACCATCAAATCATCACATTATTGCATACCATCAGTGAAAATTTCATTAAACGACCATGATTTGGTGAGGCCCTATCAATTATGATTTTCTTATATTTTAAGATTTCATGGTAAACAAGGACGTTCCAATCTGTTTGGAGGTATATTCATTCCACCTAAGAAATTGAATTATTATTATTTTATATAAATTCTTTGTAAAAAGTGTAATAGGACGATAAATTATAGAATATTTTGATATTACAATAAATGTTGAAATTACCAAAATAGAGAATCTGTTTGATTTGAATGTAAATCTTTGCAGAGATTTTAACTTTTGGTTCTCTATTTTAGATAAATGATTACGTATACGACACTAGCATTCCAAGAGGTTATCCATTCAACTCAAACAAATTTTCTATTTTAGAGATTTTAACACAAATTATATTAATATAATATTCTTTAATTTATCATCCCATTACACTTTTAAAAAAGTTAATATAAAATAAATATTTTAACATCATTGGTTGGGATAGAATAAAATAATCATTTAGCTCTCACACCATGAGTTTTAGAAAATTATCTAAACTTGTAAAAATTTGTTCTCTATTATAGATGGAGATAGAAAAAGCCTTGGAATCTAGAAGTGTCGGTATTCAAACGGCATGGGAGCATCTTCAATAAAGTGGCAAAACCTACAGGACTTTCAGAACACTCACGTTTAGCTTATTAGGAGGAAAAAAAAACCTTGAATCGCTATTTTACAATTTACACAAAGGAATCTCAAAAAGAGCAAATCACAAAAATCCGACAAAATTACTGTAAATTAGTAATATTAACAAATTAAACCTGAATCCACAAAAAACTCAAATCAAAACACCAATCTAATTGTTACCCGATGGAATATGAAATTCACTGATAAAAACCCTAAAACATCAAATTCTCATAAAATCAAGTAAAGGATGACTACTGAAAGAGGGGAATTAAGATCGAAGAACATTCAGATTTGAAACAAAGCACATAAAACAAACAGACATGCATTAGAGAGATTCAGATTCAGAAGAACACAAAACAAAGAGAGTGAAATTAAGAGGAATTATACTGCTTCAGGTTTTCCGATGATTTTGGCGACGGTGGAAGTGGCTTCGGAGAGGATCGAGGAGGTATCAACACCCTCCAAGTTGACATTTGTTGATAGATTCAGGCACGGCATTTCCAAAAGCTCTCCGTTTTCTTCACACCAAAATGCAAATGAGATGCCACTCGTCCAACCACTGCTATATACTGCTACCACTCATCCATTTCAACTTCATCTACTCTTTCATATTTGCCCTCCTAATTTCCTAAATAATGCAATTTTGGTCCCTGTTATTAATTTGTTTTAAACCAACATATTCCATAAAATTTCTTTCTAATATAAAATCAAAAGTCATAATTTCTAAAAAGATTATATTCATCTCCGAGAGAGATTCCCATTTTGAACAAGTCAAAGTTCATTATATTATTAAAATATTTTATTTATCTATTAAAATGATATTTCTCTCTCGACATCTCTAAAAGATTCTTCAAATTTTTCCAAAATAAGAAACAAAAATTGAAATTTCTATAAAATATTATATTTGTCTCCAACAAATTATCATATTTGGATAATTCAACATTAAATAAAATATTTAACTTCTCTATTAAAATATTATTTCTCTTTCTTAATAATTATTTTTTAAAGTCTTCTATTGTTAGAAATTAATTAAAATATATATTTCTTACATGGTAATCATTTTTGAAGTAATCTCCATAGGGCAATGTTATTGGCACACCTATGCACCGCTTTTTTGTACTTTTGTAGCCTTATGCTATGTTTGGCAAACTAGCGGGTAGTTGAGAAGTTAGCGGATAAGCTAACTGGTGAAAAATCATGTGTGCCAAAAACTAACTTATAATGTAAAATGACCAAAAAGAGCATATTGATAATTAATCAATTGTAATATCTTAAAATATAATTAAGAACGAATCTTTAATAATATAATATATTAATTAATACAAATAATTTAAAAGTATATATATATAATATACTGATAAAAATGAATTTCAAATAGATTATATATATTAATTAATTTTCAATTTATATTAATTAACATTCGTAATATTTAATATTTATTAATATTATTTATAATTAATAGTAATAAATAAAAATTTATATTAATTAGAGTTATAATTGAAAATAATTACTAAGTTTTCAAAACGCTACTTCAAGTAGTATTTTAATACGCTAGCTTATAAGATGTACCCTGAAAATAAGCTAGCTTATGTGCATCCAAACATGTACTCTGAAAATAAGCTAGCTTATTTTTGCCAAACATAGTCTTAGAATGTAAAAAGTTGGTTTTGATGTAAATGTATGTGAGGAAGAATTCATTTTATCTCATATTTTCTCCATTAGCCTCCCTCATCTCCATATTTGGAGAAAAAGTCATTTTATCTCATATTTTCTCCATTTTGGAAATACTTTTACGGAATCCCTTGGAGCTCAATTTTAGCTTAAAATCCTCGGTTTCCCGAAACTTTTTCATTTTGGAGAAGCTCTTGGAAATGCTCTAATTTCTTCATTTTGGAGATAGTTTTGGGGAAGCTATTGGAGCAATTATTTGGTTCAAAATATTCATTTTCTCTTTTTTTTTTCATTTTGAAGATGCTCTTTTGTCATTTTTTCTTAGTTTCAATCTTTACAATTTTTTTATTGCAAATTTAGTACTGGTATGCGTTTTTCTTTGATGTTGTCTTCTTTCACGACTCTTGTTAACTTAGATTCGTTAAATAAGGTAATTTTTGGTTATTTTTAATTTTTTTTAATAATTATAATCTATTAATTAATAAAGTATATATTAAATACTTCTATGCTACATAAATTTAGGGTTTAGTTGTCAAATATGATTCTTTTTTGTGGTGTATTTGTATCAGGTTTTATTGAAGAATAGAAAATCAACGAAATGATGCTTTTCTTTTCGTAGTTTCAAATGGATGTGAACTTTGAGTTCACAAAGGGATTCAAAGTTTTGTACAATTCAATCAAAGGACCTCTGATATTGTGTAACATGTGGTCTTAGTTTTTGTGTTTGTTTGTTTGTTTGTTTGTTTGTTTCTTATACAAGTAATGAATCGTCTTTTTTGAACATTCTTTTAATAAATAATGGTAGTCGTGTAATTCTTGAGATTTATCATTTTACACAAGTTCTTGGGCAAATCTCTAGGGATGTTTGTTTTAAGTGTTTGTATCATTAATAACTCAACTACTCTGAACCTGACTTTTTGTTGGGTCATCGATGATTTGGTGATGAACCACCTTTCTTTGTCTGATTGATTTTTTATAGGTTCTTTTGAAGGTCTGGAATATGTTTCAAGTATTGGAAAGTCAAAGACTATTCAATCAAGGGTTGTACATCAAAAAGTGGAATTTTGGATGTACCAACTAACTTCAATATTCAGATCAAATTGCCAAAGTCAAGATTGGGTCACCAACATAGTGGGTCACCGATGGTACACATTTAAGTCATCAAAGTATTGGGTCATCAATACAAGATGAGATCATCAAGTTAGTACCCATCCACCGACACTATGTACCTTGGTCACCGAAATTGTAGGTATATTTCCTAAGGCTGTGATATCAAGTCACAACTACAAGGGTGTACACTCTCAACACTTAGTGAGATTTCAGGATCACTAAGCAATGTGTACACTTATCAATTCCAGCCTTACAAGGTATCCACCGATGTGATACATAGGTTCATGTATCACTTAGCAATTTTCAAGAGATAAGTTCTTGACTCACAACAAATGCAAGACACGCGAGTTAAAGGTGTTAACTGCGTATTAAACCTTAAATAAAGACATTCTCTTTTATTCTTATAAAAGGAATATTTGTCTTTTAGCTAAAAGGTTTGATGGGACTTCACAGAGCATGAAGAAAAGAAGATAAAGTTATCTGACATTACGTGCTACAAAGAATGGTTCATCCATTATTCTAGTACAAAGGGAGTGGTCTCTTTCTTTGTCCAGCAGATACACTTCCAGCTAATGAATCCTTGACAGTTGTCCACATGCTTCCCATGCATGGGCACTATAAAAGGAGATGAAGTCCTTCCCATAAATCTCACGCTTTCAACAAATCTTCAAAGTGATTATTTGTTTGACTACGGCAATCCTGTGTGTTATAACAGTCTTGTTTTAATTTCCTTAGTGTATAAGTTAATTACTGTTATCTGTGTGTTTAGTTTGATAGAATAGTGTGTCTATTTTTTTCCGCATCAAACTTCCTGTGTGTAAATTTTTGATATTTATATTAAAAAAAATTAAAAAGAGTATATTTTGTGTGTTTTATATTCAACTCCCCCTTCTATAAAACTCTCACTTGGTTAGCCATCTCTCTTTGGGGACTAACACTTTTTATGCACTTGTGCACCTTAGAGGGTGAAATATATAAGCATGATATGACGGTCATTAGTAATAGAAAGAGTGATTCAATCCAATAATAAATATGACTCAAGAATAGCTTCTCCCTATTGCCAAAATGTTTACAGATGGAAGCCTTTGGATTCCTAACAAAAGTCTTGTATCATGGTCAATCGAAAAAACTAACTTGAAGTTGTTCAAACCATGATCAAGAAATAAGATTATGTTATAAAATAGGACAACTTTTGCGATTTTTCTACTACCAAATGCTTATAATAGTAATCTTTTATGCATATATATGTAGTTGACACAATTAGGAGGAAATGCTTGAACAATATTCATGGTTCCTGATATTGGCAACCTAAAGTTCAAAATAGAAATTGTTATTGGGAAAACCACTTGTAAATGCTAGACCCAAGCTTACCATTAGCCTTGAATGAGAATTACTACTCCATATGCTTACTAGTCTAAATAGAAGGGAAATGTCATAACACTCTTTAAGTTTTTCTTTCCATGTCAAATGTAAAATTTTAGATGTAAGTTTATCTATTTTAACTATAAGTTTATGTATCTTGTTTTTTTATGACTTGACTTCCTTTATTGAGTAAATTACATATTTGGTCTATGAGGTTTATGCTTTCTATCCATACTTGGTCCCTTTGTGTAATCTCCTATCCATATAAAACCATAATGACATTTTAGTAGTTTAAGAGAAGTAACTTGAGTAATTAAAGAAGGAAATAGCTAATTTTCCAGACTTGATTGACTTCATAGCTACATTTTCAATGTAATTCCCTGAATAGTTGAATTTTACGTAAATGGATTTTTGTATTACCCATTTTTTTTCTTTTTCTTTTTATCACAAAAAATGGTTCACACAAATGCGTAAATCCATTTCGTAAAATCCGACTACTCAATAAATTACCTTAAAAAAGGTGGCTATAAAGTGAATGGAGGTAAAGAGATTGGCTAATTTAGTCAATTTCCATTGAAAAATGAAAACCCATGTTAAAAAGGATCAAGAGAAGAAGACAAGAGTAATACCGATGGCAGTTAAAATTGATCGTTTCGGTCCCTTGGACAGGTCCCTCAACTATAACCAATCTAAAAATACTGACATAGCATTGATTTCATTTTTTTTGTTAACCGGTTAAGCCAAACCGGACTAAACCACCGGTTACTGCCAGGACCTATTACATTTGTCCATCTTTAGGTTGGGGCTTAACAAGAACCAAGTTCTTCTCTTAGCAACAACCCCATGATTGAACTCCATTAATTTCTAATGTACAAAATCCTAAAGTACTTCCTCCGTCTGAAAATAAGTGTCTACATTAGTATTTTTATTTGTCCCAAAATAAATGTCAACTTTTAAAGTATGTCTATTTTTCGATTCTACCACTGATTATAAGATAGAGAAACTCTTTGTCTATAATTAGGGTAAAATTATGATTTGTTAATTAAAATATGTAATGATTGCAATTTCCTAAACCTATGTATCTTTTGTCATTAAACTTTTATTTGGGACCAAGAAAATAGTATCTTTTATCAACGTCGAATAATAACATTACGTATCAACCGAGAGAATGGAGATATGATACAACCAGATCGCTGATAAGACAAAGAAAGACAATTAAAAAAAAGGGAAAAACATTTGAAATAATCTCCAACAATTTGATCATTCTTAAACCATATTGGCACATTTTCTTTGTTCTTTTTCAATGATAGATGTCAAAAGCTAATTGATTTGTTTTAGTCGGTGCTTGACAAAAATAAAGTAGTATATAAGTTGACTTATAAACTAGCTTATTTTATATAACCATTTGGATGCACATAAGTGAGCTTATAAGACAGTTTATATGTTAGCTTATTGATAAACTACTTGGAATAGCTTATAAGAATCTTTTTAACACTTTTTTTAATTATAACCCTTACTAATATTTATTATTATTTATTATAAATAAATGTAATTATAAATAAAATATTAATTACTCATAAATATTAATTTATAATATTAGAATTAATTATAGATTATTAGTTAACTTTAAATATACAATAGATATTAATAATTATTAGTAATTATTTATAAACTTTGCTAACTACCATATGTATATTTTTTAATTATTGTTCAACATATTTAGATTAGGGTGGCAATTAGGTCGTGTTCAGGTTGACGGGTCAGGGAGGGTCAATCACAACCCAACCCGTTTAGTTAATCGTGTCGAGATATGCAACCAGGGGCGGAACACAAGCCTTCTAATTAAGGGGGCCGAACTCAACAAAACATCTTCATTGATAAGTTTAATTCATTATAAAAAATATTGTGTGACAGGAGAATAGAACCTATGACCACATATACAGGGGCCATATACACATAATCACCTGAGCTAAACGTAATCCATTGATAATATTTTTAATATCTAGTATTTAAGGGATAAACGCAGGGGCCATGGCCCCCCTAGGCCCCTATTGTGTTCCGCCTCTGTATGCAACCTAACCCGTACATGCTCGGGGTGGCGGGTCGTAAACGGATTGGCGGGTCATAAACGGGTTGACGGATCACCTAATAATACAACCAAATTCAAACATCCAAATTTAAACAAAAAGTCCAAACACACGTTTCAAACAAATAAAAAGTCCAAATACAAGCAAATTCACCTAATAATACACCCAAATTCAAACATTCAAGTTTCAAAGAAATAAAAATTCCAAACACAACCAAACTGAAACAAATGCAAGTTTCAAACAAATAAAAAGTCAATGCAACCAAATTCAAACAAATTCATTTTGACCATTTGAGACTTTTAAGTAAAATATAAAATATTTTTTTAAAATTATTTTTTGACTGGCTGGCGGGTCAACCCGAACACGACCCGTTTATTTGACGGGTTGGCGGGCCAGAAACTTCAATCTTAATCTGTTTATTTTCGTGTCGGGTCGAGAATTGCCACCCCTAATTTAGATATCAAAAAACAAATGTAAAAATTCTAAAACTGTTTATGTAAGATACATAAATATTAAAGTCATACTTATTTTATTTTATAGATAATAAAAATATGCTAAATAATTGTAATAAAATCTGTAATTTAATTATTATTATTATATATTTTTGAAAAATATTAATTAATTATGATACGTGAGGTTGGCCAAATTTATTTTTATTCGTATTATATGTAATGTTTATTTAAAATAATTGATTAATCTATACTTTTTCTAAAATTTGTTTTAACAAATTCAAAAATTTATAGTATATATATATATAATTATTATTATTATTATTATATATTTTTGAAAAATATTAATTAATTATGATATGTAAGGTTGGTTAAGTTCATTTTTATTCATATTATATGTAATGTTTATTTAAAATAATTGATTAATGTATACTTTTTCTAATATTTGTTTTAATAAATTCAAAATTTATAGTATATATATATATAGAAATAGGTTAATGCGAGAACGATAACAATTTACGAGAATGCGAGGACAATCCTCAGTCAATCATTTTGTACATTAAATTTTCGTGTACAAAATCGCATATGATTCACGTACAAAATCATATATGATTAGTCGCGACTTTTCCCGCGACTTGCCCATGGGAAAAGTCGCGCGTGCCCTTTTTGACGCTTACAAAATCACATATGATTTTGTACATGAAAAATTTCATGTACAAAATGATTGGCCGAGAATTGTCCTCGTATTCTCGTAAATTGGTACCGTTCTCGTATGAACCCGTCTCTTTATATATATATATATAATGATCAATTTTAAATCTTTTAATTAATATATTATATAATTAAATTTTTTACTATCTTGTTTGTATTAAGTAACATATTATAGTATTAGAAATTTATTTTAGTTAGATTATTGAAAAAATATTTAAATGTATTATAAAATGTTTGCAATTGACTATTTTTTCATGATCCTTTTTAGTAATTTTGTAAGCTTATAAACTAGTTTTTACCAAACATAATTTGTTTATTGTTAACCTATCAACTATCAATTAATTTATAAATTATCAATTATGAGTTAGTTTATCTATCGTAACCTAAAATAGTAATTTGAGAAAGAAGGTACATTTTTTAAATATTTGAACTTTATTAGATAAAACAACGTGTTTTATCACTATTTTCTTATTATTATTTTAAGCTTAATTAAAAATGGAAAAAATAATAATTTAGTCCAGGAATAAAGTTGGTTGATGACCCATTCCAGTCAGGACTCAGGATTCCTACACGGCATTGAAATTTTCACCCGCACTTTTTATACTGCCTAATTTCATTTTCAACCCATTACTTATGAAAATATTATAATTAGGTCCCCTATAGTTTGGTTTTTCCTATTTTGCCTTATGTCATTTTAAAAAGACTGCAACATAAGACACAAATCCAATTTTATTCGCTAGAGAAGTCGTCAGTAAGATGTTCAACTAGGAACACAGTCATGAACTAGGCCTAAAGAGTTGGACACTGATCGGGATAGGTTAGAGACAACATTATAGGATTTAGTTCCGATAAAAATAAAAGTTATAGTGAAAAATAGGAGTGTTTACGGTGCAGTTTAAGGCCAAACAGCAAACCGCACCACATATACGGTTTGAACATTTTCCTAAACCCCAAACCGTCCCACATCATACCGAAAAATATGATGCGGTACGGTTTGAGCATTTTTGCAAACCCCAAACTGTACCAAATCGCACCGTAAAATGTGGTGCGGTTTGTACCTATCGTACTTTATGAATGCAAATTCAATAATTATAAGTTTAAAAATACATTAAAAAATCAACGATAAAGTAACTGTAATCCAAAAAAAAAATAAAGAGTTTCAACATATTCAAATCTGAAATATATAATTAAAAATACGTTCACCTCATCCAAATCTTAGTGTTGTGATTAAATAGTTAAATTTAAGTCGATAAAGATATCAATTGCATGAAGAGGTCTCTCTTATTGTTTACGATCATCCCAATTAATAAATGATCTCTTTTCTAGAAAACACATTTTTTGAGTTATACCTATTTTCATGTGATCTTGATCCTTAATAAACATATTTTATAGAACTATATTTTGATAAATGTTTTCAACACGTTGTTTTTATAGATTTGTTTGAATCATTTCATGATACTTTGCCTATACGATTTGTTAATTGTGTCGATAATCGGAAAAAATGTGAATGAATTACACATAAGAATTATGTCGTCTTTTTACAAGATCACATGTTGATTAACTATTTCAATAAATTTGTAATAATACAATTCTATTTAAAATCATGTGTTGCAATATATTATATATGGTAACACATAAACGATTCGAGCTTTTAACAATTTACTCGAGCTCGATCTTGTTTAACCAAACGAGCTGAACTTTATAACATTAATGTTCAATCCGATTCGTTCAAAAACTCGATATAATTTTTCGAGCCGAGCCATTCGAGCAGGCCCCTTTTTCGAGCTAAACATACTCATATATTTATTAGTCATACAATAAAAATATAAAAGTTATCGATCGCGAGCTTGAACCCATAAACGAGCATTGAGCTCGAGCTCGATAACACAAAAAATATCCGAGCTCGAGCCCTACATTCAAAAGTTAATCGAGCTCGAGCCTAGTATTAGTTTTTTAAGTCCGACTCGATTAACCTACTACTCGACTCGACTGACTCTAATGTGATCGTTTACAACATGACTTGTAACACATTATAATAATCTTGTGATCATTTACAACATGACTAGTAATTTAGGGAATATCACACGGTACAACCATAATCATTTACAAGATCATATGTGATCAACGGGGTTGGGTTTCGGTGAGAAGGGTAAGAAGGGATCTCCACCCTTGGATCAATCCTAATTGAAGATCATCACTAATGAGATACACCGAGATACACCCGAATCAATTTATTTTTAAAAGGCAATTCATGGGTGGGCATGAGATTAAAAGTGATCAAGGGTGGAGATCCCTTTCTCACCTTAACTCTACTTTTCAGATGATCTCATGCTTGTGATCAACTATACAAGTAAACATATATAAAAGAAATTATGTTTATTACCATGTCATCATTTACATGATCACATGTGATTGTGTACATGACCATAATATTGATGTATACTGTTATACATGATCACATGTGATTGTATACAATATGACATGCTTGTTATGTGCATCATATATATACATGATTACACATGATATGTATGTGATCATACATAGAACCATTTTTAATCCTATACACAATCACATGTGGTTTTATACAATGATTATAGTATTAGCTCGTATGTGATCATACATAGAACCATTTTTAATCCTATACACAATCACATGTGGTTTTATACAATGATTATAGTATTAGCTCGTATGTGATGTTGATTGTATGTGATCATACATAAAACCACCCCTAATCCAATATGCAATCGCTAGTAATCGTGTATATGATCAGAGTATAAGTGTGTATAACATTATATACCGATATTATGGAACATAAATTAAACAATCGTTAGAGAAATATTGAGAAAGAACAAAACTATAACGTTAAGGAAGGGTGACTAGGGTTGCGTTTGTTTTCTAAAAGATGTTGAAGTCTGAAGTTTATTTCATTTCTGATTAATAAGGGGTGATGCTGAAGTCTGAAATCTAAAACAATAAGACTGTTTGTTTTTATAAACCGATAAATATTCGAATTTGTTTAAATTGTCTATTTTACCCATTAGAAAATTACAGTATTGAATTTATAGATAAATTTAAACAATTAATAAATTTATTCATCATTATTTTGAAATTTACATCTAAATTATATAATCAACGTTCATTCAAACGAAAATATGCTATTGATGGTATTTAATACATTTAAATCATATTAAAATACATCAATTAAGAGAGACGATGATCGATTTGGCTAGAATTGATTGAGAGAATAAATCAATTAAGGTCAATTGATTAAGAAACGTTGTTCTTTTTACAGATAAAAGAACATTAAAACATACGTATCCCTAAAAAACTGAAAAAAAGAACAAACAATTTAAATGATCATAAGAGACTAATAAGAGTTTTTTTTAAGAAAAACAAACAAGGCCGTAGTGACATTAGAATCGAGATTCGGAGTTGACAATGACTTATAACTCTATTACACACATAAAAAAAAACATAAAGGTTTTTGTGTCAAAATCAAAAAGAAAAGAAAATTAGGGGTCAAAATACAAATGAAGTTAAAAGAGAGGAATCCAAATGAAAATATAACACCAAAAAGGGAGTCAAAGAAAGGGGAAAGAGGGGAGAAAGGATCCAGAAGATGCATTTCCAGTTTTCCACCCTATAAAACCCTAATTTACCTTCTTCCTTTTTTCAAAAAGCAAATTGCACATCGATCAAATTCTCTTCCGGATCCGATCAGATCTCTTCTTCTCCGGCGTTGGATTCAATTTCAGTTGGAATTCATTCTGATAATGGGAAAATACGTGGAGATATTGGATTTAGGGGTGAGAATGGTGGCTAGATTTCATTCACACTGTCCTCAAACTGCTCGTTTGTATTATCATCCTCCTTCAAACTCCGTCGTCGTCGATAGCAGCAGCGGCTGTAGATCTCACGCGCCACCGGCAACTGAAGGATCGAGGCGGTTTCAGGCGAGTATGAGCTTCAATACTAGAGAAATTGTTTTTTCTACGGCCATGTAAATCTGTTGTAGAAGACATTCATTGATTTATAATTAATTATATACACACAACATTTTTGATAGTATTCGTGATTCAAAGATAGAAATTCAAATTTTGATATGTTAAATTCAGGTTTTAATGATATCTAAATATGAAATTGTTTGATTCTTATGAAGATTATACTGGATTGTTTATTTAATTTTGATTCATGAATCGAAGCTTATTAAATTTTGAAATAGGGTATTTGACCAAAACGTCCGATATTTATTATTTTATATAAAGAAAAATGTTACAAAATGACCTGTTTTTCTTTTCCAATTCTCACAAAAATGATCATGAAAATTGCCCAAAGAAAAGTTGCCTCATGTTTGAGGGACCCACATATAGAGGTGTGCATAAGGGTCGGGCGGCTAGGGGTTAGCAAAATTCAACCCCCTGATTACAAGGATTTAAATTGGGTCAGCAAAACTCAACCCAACTTAATCTGCCATCCGGCCACTAATATACTTTATTTCGATAAAATTATATATATATATATAATATTTACAACATTATAATTTTCAATCCCAAAATATGTATATATTCTATTTCAATTTACATCCCAAAAAATAAGTACATATATTATTAGTTCAATTTAGAGACCAAAAGCAAAACTTAATCCAGACTGTGTTTTTAGATAAACGTTAATTTATGATTGTAGATTAAGGTTTAACAATTGAGCTTTAAGTAAGGTTGGTTTTTAAGTTTACTTCTATCAACGTTTATAAATGATCACGATAAATGCATATAAATTTGAAGTCAATTGGTCGGAACAATGGATGTGAATATGAAATAAGGGTTGGTTTCCGGTGAAAAGTGAAGTTATGGTGAGAAGAGGAAGAAGCGATGTCCAGCTTTGGATGAGATACACCGAGATACATAGGATCAATCCCCGTATCAAGCGCGATTCATGGATGAATTTGAGATTAAAAGTTATCAAAGATCAAAATCCTTTCTTACGCTTCTTACCGTAACTTAACTTCTCACACGATCCCATCCTATGAAATAAATGGTATATATATGTATATGTTTCACTCATTTATATGAATATAACTTATATCGACGTGATAATGTCATCTAAATTTAGTCAAGTAACACTAGAAATCAATGTCAATATAGAAAAAATTTAATGGTATAACAATATAACAAAATCACACGTATATATACACACATACATATAAAGATTTTAGTAATAACTAAATGGTTTCATCTAGTTTTTGGATAGGATTCTTTTTAACCTTCTTTTCAAAAAATGTGAAGAGATCCGACAACAATTGATATATATGACAAAAACATAGAACTCTCTAATGAAACTCTTTGTGTATTTTTAGTAGTATTTATCGTATTTCATTCATCAATTTTATGTATACTACCAAACCGCCAACCCGCTTAACCCGCCACAAACCGCAAAGGTTGGGTTGGGTTGTACTTTTGAATGGGTTGGGTTGGGTTGTGCTTTTGAATGGGTTGAGATTTTTCAAACCGTCATAATTAGGTTGAGTTGTAAAAATGCCAAAAATCGTTCAACCCAACCCGCGTACACCCCTAGGTGTGCAAACCAAAAATTCGATCAGATTTCGAATATGGAAACCAAGTCCATAATTTTGGGTTTTGGATTTCAAAATACAATGGGTTTACGATTTCAGGTTGGGTTTGGTCAGGTTTGGATGTAGTTTCCATTTGTATAACCATTGCAACCCAATTTGAACCGTCAATTTAATTTAACGGATATATGATTACATAAATATATTAATTGTTTCCTAATATAAAGTTGATCATAAGTAATGAACTCTAATCATCTTTTATAAGTTCCAAATAATAATAAATAAACATTCATCATTTTTATAAATATCTCAATTTGATTGATGCATTGTTTGGCAAAAATAAGCTGACTTATTAGCTAGTTTCTTAAAATAGACTTAAAGTTTTTAATATAAAACTTAATTTTTGTTCGAAAGAAACAAAACTTAATTTATTAAAAGATGACTTTAACAAGTTTTTTTTATACATATAAAATATAATGAGATTCTTATTTTTCAATTTCACACAGTAGTAACAAATATTAATATATTTTTTGATCACACTTCATTTCTATTTTTAGTATTTAGAAAATTCACAAGTTTTTATTCTTTTTAATTAACTTGTTTGAGAAAATCAAATAATTTTTTTTATTTTTAATGGTAAAAACTAAATAATAATTAAATATGAGTAATAAAAATTATTGGATTGGATCACTAGTAAATATAAAAATATTGGGTTGATTTGGAATTGAATGTTGTGTATGTGGATAAAAGAAAAAAAATCTTCAATAAAAATTGGTGTCAGATCAAACTTACATTAAAATTGGATCAAAGAAGACAACTTATTGAAGGTGTTAGATCAAACTTGCATCGAAATTGGATCAAATAAGACAACTTCAAAAATGACCAAGTGTTGAAGGCAAGTTAAAGTTCTGAATTAGGCACAAGTTAGAACTCTAAACCAGAAGGATCAGAGATTTTGTTAGATTACACTTAAATTTGACTTAGCAATTCAGACTTGGTGTATATTTTGGAACCAAAAGAAGTTCTTATTCAAATATGATATCTAGTCATGCAAGGTGAGAAGATCAATTCATGAGAGGATATTGGAACATGTGGTAATATACTATTGGTCCAGAGCTTAACTGTTTTAACTATCATGTTATATATAAATAAAATATATTTTGTAATTGTATTAGATCTTTAGCAACTGTGTATAAATGGTAGACCTGTCCTTTAGAACCATTAACGATTGAGTGAATCATTGTAACATGATTTCTATGTTGTAGAGAAATTCTCTTTAGAATTATACACTTCTCAAGCTTGTAACTTTTAATTCATAAGTGATAGATGACTTCCTTAATCCATACTTATGTTCTTAATTTGTTTGAATGTGATTCTTCAATTCATTTGAATACGATTGAATTACCCAATCTCAGATCAACTGAAATTTCAATTGGATTATGGAGATCAGGATGGTTAAGGGACAGACATCAACGAAAAAGTCCAAGGGCCAACAATTACAACTAACGGACATCTACGGTTCTACCTAAAAAAATCAATAATTGATTGATACGTTTCCATAAACTAAAAGGAGCACGTAATCATAACCACTATTTATTTGTTCATATCTGATATACAAAACTTACATCTCGCTCTTGTTTCTTCAGAAGTTCAATACAAGCTAAAACGATCAAATCTAAAGCAAAATACGACGCAAACCCTGTATCATTAGCATCCCCAACAGTTTTTCTAGAACAAAGAAAATGGAGTTTTTGTTCTTTATTTTGCTTCAACAGATTCTCTATATTATTCTCTAAAATAAAAAATAGTAGAGAAAGTTCCAAGTTAAGAGAAAATGGGGCTTTTGTTATCTATCTTGCTTCAACAGATTCTCTATATTATGCCCCTGTATTTGCCCGTTATAGCTCTTGGAAAAAAGATTTATCTTTGTCCAAGGGACATTGGAAAATGTTTGATTTAATTCCTATTTTGTATAATATTGGTTTCCCACATAAGTTTCTTATTTTATACTCATTTTGACTGGTAACCTATTGTTTCTGTAACATCGAAAACATATTCATTCTAACTCAGACACTGAAATGCACTGGAATACCGATGTGTAACATGCACTCGAATTTACATATGGTATTGATGAAGTGAGTACCCCATTTATGAAATGTTTACCGTGGATAAGCTTGACATCCATATCAAATGTTATAATTAGCGGGTTACAATCAAAATGGATTAAAAAAAATAGTAAGTTTCGAATACTTGTTACAATGATTTGAATAAAAAAAATTATTTGTTGATTACACAATAGAAATAAGACAAAACTTCATGGGCTTTTTGTTTAATGCGTGATTACAGAACTCACAATTCACAAATGCACAGTCTGTCAATAAAGAAGAAAGAAATAACACGGTACAAAATGCAGACCAAATACTTAAGGGCATGTTTGTTAGCAGCTTGATGAGCTTAATGAGACTCACAACTTTGGTTAGTTGTACACAACTGTTTGGTAGTGACATTATTCAATAAGCTTCTAGGAGGAGATTTATGCAGAAAGCCAAGTTATTTTTTTCAAACATGCACCTTCAGCCCTCCCAATTAAGAAACACGCTCACCCAAACAAAAAATCTTCCCAATTTATACAGACATATTAATCCACACAAACAACTTTATCCATACAGGTATTAATAGAAAACCAACGAAACAGTCCCTTACTCTACAAGTGTAGAATGTACCGAAACCCTAAAAGGATCTTTTAAGGATTTGATGTGGGTAAACAACAGGCAAAAGTTTGTGGAAACATGGAAGTAGTAGAAAAAGGGCAGAAATCAATATGGGTAACACAAACTTAAGAACATGTTGAAGAAGAGAAATAAGAGGTAATAATGGAATCTAATCAAACATAAAACCAAATAATAAGAAAAGAAAAGAAATCCCCAGTGGGTGAGAGACTTACTCGCTACTCCCCAAGTTTAGAGAACCGTCTTTCATAAGCTTCACGCTAAGGCTGTTAAATCTTCCTCTTGAGTAGTGTCGAGAAGCCTTTCTCCAGTCGGTTCCTGTTTTCATCATCGCGGCAAACTCCTCGTAGCTAATTTTGCCATCCTAAAATCATGAAAATGGAGATACAATTGAGATTCAAGGTTTTGATATCTGTTTTTCTCTCTCTATTACACACTTTTCACAAGCTCCTATCCTTTGGTGCAGAGATAACGCATACCCCCCCCCCCAAAAAAAAATATATATATATATATATATATATATATATATAGGGTTAGGTTCAAATGTGAACTCAATTTTGGTTGTGAACGTGAGGACGAATCTCAGCTACACATCTTCGGTTATGGTGGACGCGATCACGGAGGATTGACGCGATTCATGGGAGGGTGGAGATTATTAAAGGAGGGGAACCAGGTCAAAGCCGCCTTTATTGACCGGATAAGTGGCTGAGATTCGTCCTCACGTTCACAACCAAAAATGAGTTCACATTTGAACTTTCCTCTATATATATATATATAAAGAGAGAGAGAGAGAGAGAGAGAGCGGAAAATTCAAATGCGAACTCAAATTTGGTTGTGAACATGAGGACAAATGAGAGCGCGACACATGTCATATTCAGACTGAATAATGAAGAAAAATATTCAGACTAAATGTAAATGTAGTATTATTCGGTATGTAAGTAGTATTATTCAGACCGAATAATACTACATTCAGTCTGAATATTTTCCTTCATTATTCAGTCTGAATATGACACGTGTTGCGCTCTCATTTGTCCTCACGTTCACAACCAAATTTGAGTTCTCATTTGAACCCGGCCCTATATATATATATATGTGTGTATATATATGTATATATATATATGTATATATGGGTTAGGGGAAAACCTCTAAAAGAAAAAAAATTGAAGAACAAAGTACGAGCCCTCCATCTGACGGCATGCACAAATGCATACCGGTAATTTGTAACATGCATTTGTGCATATGCACTAATGCATAATATGCACTCGTGCATAGAAAAAAACAGCTTCAATCGCTTATATGCATTTGTGCATACTGTCCAGATGGAGGGATCCCAGGGCGTTCTTCAGTTTTCTCTTTTTTTGAGGTTTTCCACTGAACCTCTCTCTCTCTCTTTCTCTCTGTATATATATATATATATATATATATATATGTTGTCCCCGAATTCCCAATCTGATCCATGTTGACAGGAAATTTGGGGACAACAGATTTTTATCCCCACCTGGAATATTGGGCTGGTTCGGTTTGGTTTGGTAACAATTTGGGTGTGGAAAAAAGCTTTATAAAGTTAGGACCGACCTTATCTGTGTCGACTTCTTGGAAGATATCATTAGCAACATTTGCACAATCTGCATCTCCGTCTTCCATGAGGGCATCCTGAAGCTCCTCAGGCTCTATATAACCGTTACTATCTTTGTCAAAGTACGAAAAGGCCTTATGTAAATGCTCATCGTTTGCCATCTTTTTAAGGTGGAGTGAAATGGCAACAAATTCCCCATAATCCAGGGTACCTTTCCCATTGCTGTCTACCTGTAAGTAAGCAATAGATACTATCAGATTAAATAAATGGAACAATAAAACAAAAAGATTCCAAACAAACAACAGTTTTTTAATCTTCTTAACAAACCGGGTTTTTCCATTTCTTATACATACATATAAGAAATAGATGAAATATTAGGAAAGAAGTCACACTTACAGCTTCAATAAGCAGCTGAGCTTCAGACTCTGCAAGCTGTGTATTCAACTTTTGTAGCCCGGTTTTTAGTTCTTCAAGTGTAACAATACCATCATCATCAGTGTCGATCTTTTTGAACGTTTCCTTAATGTCCTCAACTTCTTCATTGGACAAGAAATCAGCAATAACCTAGCAGATGAAGCCATCACAGATACTGGTTGATTAATAATCAATATATATATATATGTATCTACCATTTTTTAAAAAGAAAACAAGTAAAAAAGCCAATTAACTAACCCTCAAAGCCTTTCTCTTGAACCGATTCATCAATGAGAACTGCTTTAATCTTGCCTTAACAACATCACCAAGGGGAACATTTGGAGCCTTTTTAGCATTTTGGAGCCAAGTATGTTCTGTAAGCAAGCACATAAAATTTTCAATCAGACAAACTAATATAAAAAAGTACCCATATTCATGCAGTCTCTATGAATCACATTTCTTATCTAGTAATATTTGCTGAAAAAAAAAATCAAACGTGGTTTACACAAATTGAAACAGACAGCATCAGTAGTTAATACTATATATGCCAAAAAGATACATATGGACTTATGAGATACATACATCAATAGAATGTGGTTAACCAAATCATACCACTTTTAGTTGCATTCTTTTCGATGTAAATACATAATTTATATTAATAAAATTGAAGTATTTCAAACTACCCTCTCAAAAGTGAAAATCGCTAATGAACTAAATCAAACATCCTAACCCTTCTTCATGACTCGAGTCCAAACTCCTTGCACTAAAATAGCAAAGCTTGCACTGCCCATTCACCATGTGCTAGTCATCACTTGCTTGCTGCCAGAGAATTTCCTCTCCTATCTTCTCTTAGTTAGATTTAAATCAAGTTCAATTGTATTCAAATTCTTTTTTTTTTAAGTACGTAATATTTATATACAGCAAGCAACAAATAAACTCACACGCCCTCCTCACATTTGAAGAGGTTTGAACCCCTGACCTCCTAGGAGGCCAAAGGCCTGGATACTGCTAAGCTAAAGGCCCTTTGGTTATGTACTTATGTATTCAATACTTACTTTTCAAAGAGTTGAATTCTCTTTGCTCTTTTGTAGGTTCCAACATAGAACACGTTATTGGATGAGTGAGATGACTAGTGAAGATCATAAATTCTCATAGAATCAATATCAAGGTTCTAAACAGCATGTGGCGTGGCAGTGAGGTCAAGCTCCTAGCCGTAGGAGCCACGGCTAGGCAAAGGCGTTTTTAAGGCCGCAAATTCATATATCATATATGATATATTTATATATACACACACACACATATATTTCTACTATTACTTGATGAGTCAATGATATTGAATATTTAAATTTCATATGAGATGTTGATATCAGATGCATAAACAGCTTTCCAGAAATGTTATATCAAGATCTCATAAGATATATATGTATAGGGGGGGTTCTTCTGAGAAGTCGTGAAATTGTGATAATCTTGAGAATTAGAGCATCATGTGCAATTATGATTTTTTTTCATCTAAGACTAGGATTTAGAATTAATATATATTTGCTTCACAATGTGAACATCTTTAACCTGTTTGTGAAGCAAAAGTTACATGTAAAAAAGTTTCACATTCTGAACCGTTTCATATGAAGCAAACGCATTGTGAAACAAATATATGTTCATCAATACATTAAATATTAGCCTTAGATGAGAAAAAATCACGTGAAACAATAGCTTAAGATAAGAGTTCTCATGGTTATCATAATTTATGGAGCTCTCAAATGATTAAGCCCCCATATATATATATATATATAGAGAGAGAGAGAGAGGAAAGTTCAAATGGGAACTCAAATTTGGTTGTGAACGTGAGGACTAATGAGAGCACGACACGTGTCTGAATGTAGATTATTCAGACTGAATATAGTATTTGTTCCGTCTGAACAATGCTTATTCAACTGAATAAGCATTATTCAGACCGAATAAATACTATATTCAGTCTGAATATTTCTTTGATTATTCAGTCTGAATATGACACGTGTCGCACTCTCATTTGTCCTCACCTTCACAACCAAATTTGACTTCTCATTTGAACCCGCCCCTTATATATATATATATATATATTCTACCAATTGTTCCAATAAAAGCATACATGATAGTAACACACAAACCTTAAGGTGAACAGGAATTTCTATATACAATACTCGATACGAACTTGGTTTAGCGATTGGCACATAGGGGAGTGGTTGCCCGGCTTTTGCATAAGATGCTACTGACAACAGATATAAGGTGCAAAAAAGGTTGATATTAAAAAAGACACAAGCGTCAACAGAGTGGAGGGATAGGCTACTCAAAAGTGGTAGGTCAAACAATCTGCTAAAATAGATACAAGATCAATATGTAAGCTGCTCGTACATCCAGTGAATGAGAACCTAAATATCTTAGTCAATGTTATTCTCACCAAGAGTTGATCTCGGTGGGAACTGATGGAACCCAAAGCAAGCACTATGAGTGAAAACTCAAGCAGGATCATTGCTTGATGGGTGGGAAGTGGATTAATAAAAGAATATATTCTCAAAACTGAAATATGTTACCATGATATAAATCATGCATTTATGTTTGTACAATAAGCATACCAAGCACTTGTTTAGCTGTGAGGCGTAGCTTTGGATCTGGCTCCAACATTTGGCGTACAAGACTCTTGGCACCTTCAGAAACACTAGGCCATGGTTCACGTTTGAAATCTATTAGCCCACGAAGAATGGCTTGTGCAACCCCTTGTTCCGACTCTGCATTAGAAAACCCACTTTAAGCAGAATTTTTTTTACTTGAATGCTTTAATACATTTTGGTGAGTAATGTAACATATTTGCGGTATTGGACACCAATAAATAAATTGTATGCAGATGGCTACTCTTGGTTCCACATCTCACATGACCTTGAAAAGGAAGGCCAAAAAGAGTAGCAATTAGCAAATGGGCATCCATGAAAAAAAAGGTTAGTACGTTGGCAAACATTTAACCCATCCACACATACCCAAAACAATATAGTATAGACTAAAAATGATACTATACTTATATGGGTTGGGTTCCGGTGAGAAGGATAGTTAAGGTGAGAAGCGTAAGAAGATATCTCCACCCTTGGTTGCACATTAAGATGAGATGCACCAAGATGAGGTGCACCGAGATGCATCGGATCAACTCCCTTCTAAAGCACAATTCATGGGTGGGTATGAGATTAAAAGTGATCAAGGGTCCAGATCTCTTCTTACACTTCTCACCTTAACTTTTCTTCTCACATGATCCTATGCCATACTTATATACAGTTATACACTGCAAACATGAAACAACTCATCAATCCTCTAGGAAAAACAAATTACCTGCCCAAAATGGAGGCACACCACATAATAATATGTAAAGAATGACCCCTGCGCTCCATATATCAATCTCTGGTCCATAGTTTCGCTTAAGCACCTCTGGGGCCATGTAATATGGACTTCCAACAATTTCAGAGAACCTTTCACCTATATATATTCAATAAGTTAGTCATTACAAAAAAAACCAACTCAAGCAAAATATAATTGATCTACATGGTCAAATAATATAATCAATAAACCGAGATATTGATGCTCATGTTAAACAGTTGCAGGCAAAAGTATCTTCCAACTTTCCAGTGAAATGTAAATAATCAACTCTGGTCTTTGAGATCACAGCGTTCCAGAATTCCAAGTGGACAGAAATAAAATTCTTATACAATATTGCACGATTAAGGATTTAGGTTGACATCATATCTCTTAGCATCCATCATTCAAAGGTTCTAAATTCTTAAACTTGTTTTTAACTCAAAGCTGCTTGATTTGAAGAGAAACACCCAAGCAATAATCAGCGGACAGCTAAATAGCATAAGCCCCAGCAAAAAAAGAGACTGTAACCAACTTTAGAGAATGCTGTATAACAGAGTATTCTAGGGTCTACTTGATTAACATAGAAGTAGGGAAACCATGGAAAGGTAGCAAAAAACCAAACATACTACTCAGCTATTGATTAAGCGCATACGAAACTCGACCCATGACAATAAAAAATCTGTTGGTATATCCTAAACTATCCACAGAATGGTAATCCAAGGGAATTGAAAGTTCTTCTTCTAGAGGCCTCAACAAGGCAGAACCAAAGAGTATTGTTAGGGAATTGAAAGTTCATCTTCTAAATCTGCTGCTGCTTTTAGAAATAACTTCTAAATTTCCCATAAGCTCAGTAACTGAACTTCAAAGCTCATAGTTCAGCCTTTATATCGCTTATGTATTATTGATGTTATAGAAACACATGCAATAGATAGGTACGAATAAAGCAAACCCACCAACCTGTGTACACTCGACAATTAATAGAATAATATAGGACCCGATAGATAGGGTTGTATTAGTCGAAAATGTTGGGGCTAATAATTGAAGCCCACCAAAAGCAGGTCAAAAACCAAAACATCCAAGCTGCCATGGTTTAGGTTAGCTGGCAATTTCCAACTTATAAAATGGGAACATGCTAGCTCAATCCAAAAATCCAAACTGTGTCCATCCTTGGCTAGTGTTCACAAAAGCGAGTTAACCATCCACCTAGGCATAGGCAGAAGCATAAGCATCCCAATTATAGAAAAAGGTGGCAAAAAGATGGGGCTTAATTGGATTAGCAAGAACTAAACCGACTAAACTTTGAATTTAGATCACAAAATTGAATCTTCTAAGAAATTGAAAACCATGCCCTTAACTATGGGAACTGCAACACGCAGATCACCACATGAGACTATACTATCCAACGACCATCCCACAATAACCACATACAAGACCATCAGAGGACCAAGGTACCACCATTCTATCTCTGCTTGGTTTCTTGCGTGGTTGTGTGCCTTCCTTCTGTGAATTTCTCCCTATTTTTCTTTTTGAAATGAAGCTGTGAGTGTGTGAGGCTAAATTTTATTTTACGACAACAATTATTACTCCTTTTACAACAGTAAAATAATCTATACTCTAGCATTTACGTATCAGGAGAATACTTGTTAGAAATTTAGAATATGCATGGAAGCTGGAGTCTTTCTTATGTCAATGGTAATTATTAAAATGTAAATACTTATTTACTCCTTCCCTCCTAAAAATGCAATGTTTCCTTTTTGGTTAAGCTTCTAAAGCTACTTCAATTATCTGCCCCCTTAATAACTGTTGCTTGAAATTAGTAACTTCGATTTTGATCCAAAAGTTCTCTTTATTTTGTTCTTTTGGATATTTAATCAATAGTCAAACATTTTTATTAAACTATGTCCAAATCAAGAGTTCCATGTGTAGAACAGAGTACAATATTTATTACTCGATGTAAAGTTTAAAACTTTTAGTGGTTGGATTTTCTATTAAATAGCAAATACTAAATTCCAAATACTAGTAATTCGTATATAAATGATAAATTACATAAATTATTATTAAATGGTATATCATTTAAAATCGTACATACATAAATTATTAGTAAATCTTGATTCTGTAGTTATGGTGTATTATAATCTAAGGTATTAATATTTGTATACGCTAAAAGATACCACTTAATGCATCCACTTAATCGATTAATACTCAGTCGACCACCTACATTTACTAGCACTTTTCAGAACACGTTTTATTGTGCCTAATAATCTTTTAAGGAAGAGAACATGGTTACTGGAATGCAACACCTTTGACAGAGAGAGGGGGGGGTCTCTGACAATAATTTCAAAAGAGACAAGAAACAACGGATCAGTTAGTCTTCACAAGAAATCATGTTGACAATTGACATGAATCATGTGACTGAAGGTTATTGAATGAGCTTTCGTGTCAAGGGATGTTTTGGCCTGCATGTAGTTTAAAGTGATCGAATTTGCAGATTCTTTTAAAGGACAAAAGAGTCTTTTGAAAGAACTGAATATGCAAAGAGAAATTGTAATTTCTTACATACCATGTTAACATCATTTATAAAGTTTTTCGTAATATTGCTACTTTTAGAGGCAAAATATGAAACTTTAAATAATACAATCCAAAAGCCTTAAACTTTCCAGAATCACATTGGAAAAGGATCCACATGACTATACAAGGTAAAAGTCTGAAACTGTATAAGGTAACAGTCCTTGGGAGGTAACAGAAGTATGGCAACAATATCATATAATATCATCCATAAGACACGGAAAAAGTAGTCAAATAGTATGCCCCAATCTACAAGATCAATGACACTAAAACTGTACAAATTATCTAGGGATAAAACCTATGTCAACTAAGGTGCTGGCAAATTAATTTGGTTTGGGAGATCAACGACATGGGTTCTTTACTTGATTACACGACTTATGGGGAGATATAAGAGGTACTAAAAGAACTGGCATATGATGTTCATTGATCTTAAAAACACATCCGTCCGGCGCCAACATAGGTGATGTATGCACTCGAGAGATATAATGGAACCAACAGAAGAAAGTCCTGACAATGTATGTAACATGATTAAGATACATATGAACAAGGTTCCAGATGAAGCTAAATGGTTATCATGATATAAGGATGCAGAATAAGGTAGAAGAAATGTAATTGTTGACCCACCAAATTCCAACGTGTAGAGGATGCAAGTGTAGAAGAAATGTAATTGTTGAAATGGATATGTGATCAAACAACATACAGGATTTGGAATAAGGATGTAGAATAAGGTTGGATGGCACCAACCAGGGAGAAATTGAGTTAACTACAGTTGAGGTGGTTTAGTCACCTCTAATAAGTGTGAGCCAGAAGATAAGAAGTGTACAAAGAGCAAGTTATTACAAGATGCAGAGGTCGGTCATGATTGATTCGGTAAAGCAATCACGAGAGATTTACATGAGTGAACTGTGAAACATACAACCGAAGCTGGTCTTAGATTAGTAAGGTGGAAAGAGTCTACAATCCTATCCAAGAAACCTAAACAGGTTCAACACTTGTTTTCTTAATTTTACTTTTGGTTTCAGTTTTAATAGTTAACCCCAGTTGGTTTCTGAGAAAAGTAGTTGTTAACGTTTCTTGTTCTTGTTCTTGTTCTTGTTCTTGTTATCTCTTATATCAAAATTATTCAATCAGAGGACCGTGTCAACCACATAATACCATGGTTGGCTGAGTTTCCACAACTTCAATTATAGAATAGAATTTATCTTAACACGTCTAAAAGTGGAAAGTAAGATCAATCACTTACTAAATCCATAAAACCTATTTTTAAAATCTTCACAGCCTTGATTCAGGGCTTCTGGCAATTCTAGAAATCATTTACCTGGCTTGAAGAAGATAGACAGGCCAAAGTCAATAGCTTTAAGAGGCGAATTCTCCTTCTTGTTTGCAAACAAGAAATTCTCTGGCTTTAAGTCTCTATGAATCACTCCATGCTTATGACACAGCTGCACAACCTCCACTATCGTCCTAGTCACTGCCGCAGCTGCACGCTCCGTGTAATGCCCACGCGCAACAATCCGATCAAACAGCTCACCGCCCTCACACAGCTCCATCACCAAATGCACCGCACTCTCGTCCTCACGAGCCTCCCTCAACGTCACAATACTCGAGTTTTCCGGCAAGTGTTTCATAATAGCCACTTCTCTCCTCACATCCTCAACATCCACCGCCGTTCGTAGCTTCCGCTTCGAAATCGACTTGCAGGCCAACAATTCCCTCGAGCTCCGATCTATACACAAGTAGGTCACTCCAAATTCTCCGCGTCCAAGCTCCCTATCCAACATATACTTCTCTTCAATATTTTCCTTGGACACATCAGTTAGGACAGTGATCGGCGCCTTCTTACCGTTTCCAGCGTTAGACTTGTCCTTCTTGTTGTTATGATCGTGACCAGAGTAGTTCGAAGACTTCACATCTTCCCTCGCAACAGCCGCTGGAGATCTGCAACAATTCCCCATCTAAATCCAGATAATACACCCAAACAGAATTGAGAGTTACCAGAGTACAAAATATGAAAACCCTAACCGTAGCTCACCGAGGCTAGGGTTTCACATCATAATACCGGTCAAAATCAATAAGCCATATATATTCCTACAGTAATCGAAGAAGTGTTGTCTGTAGGAAGACAATGCTGGCTAGAGAGAGAAAGTTGAAGCAGGTGTGTGTGTGAATAGCAGTGTATTTAGTGTGTGTTTTTGCTTGTGCTGAAGAGAGAGAAAGAGAAAGCTGTGTGTGTGTGTGTGTGTGTGTTTCAGAGTGTGTTTCGTCGGTTAAAACTGGAAATGGGGGGTCGGAACGGCACGGAGAATATGAAGAAGGAATGGGGCCATGGTTAAACAAATGCAAAAAAAATCAATACTTTGAATGAAGCTCTATATTCCTTTATCCGATATAGTAACAACATTTTTCAATGACTAAATTACAATTTTGGTCCATGTGATTTACACAAAACTACGAATAACGGTCTTAAACTTCATTAATTATATAATTTGTTACTGTGGTTTGTAATTTATTTCGAAAGTGGTACATTGATCTAGTATCGTTAAAAGTTGTTGGTTAAGTGAGGGGGTATATGTGTCTTTTTTGTATTTTTCTTCTTTTGCCTTTTACACGCTAATCCAGCCCTCTCCTACCTTGTTGGACTTTTTTTTGTCTTGGGTCGTTATTTCTGACGTCTTCCAAGCACCAAACACCAGCTTCTTTAAGTTGCACCACCATTTACCCTTAGCCTAACCCTAATTGCACCTTTCCCCTATCTGGTCGTCTTCTTCGACAAATCTAAATCTGAAGTTCAAATCAAAACCCATCTTGTGAATTCCAAGACAAACATGGACCGAAAACAAACCAAAAGGTCGGGTTAATAAATTAAAAAAACTTCAAATCGGTAACCCAAAACTGAAGCTCTCATCTTCTTTCTGGATCATGAAAAACTTCAAATCCAAACAAATCCAGATCGTCTCTTTGTTCAAATTCCAACCAAACCAAATGTAAAAAAAAAAAAATCCAAAATCCATCTTCCAACGAAACTCATCTTAAAGAATAGTATAAAACTCATCTTGTCATAGATGTTCATTGAGTTGGCTTCACGAGTTTGTGCATGTAGATGCAATGGGGGAGTTGTTCTGTTTGTTAGAGTTGGATCAAGAGGAGAAAGACGGTGAATGAGGGCAATATGGGATAGCCAGTTGTACTTCAGTAAAGATGGGGACGATGTGGCAATTCGATCTATGGCGTGTGTATGTTTATATTATAATATATTGTATAATTTTTATAATAAAATGAAATAAAAAAAAGACCAAAATGCTTTTTACTTAAATCCATTTTAACCACCTTCATTTAGAGGACCAAAACTGAAAGAAATTGCAAACTACAATGACCACCGGTGTGATAACTAAAGTTCATGGGTAAAAGCTAATAGTGGGAACATACCATAGGAACCAAAATTGTAAATTTACTCTATATAGTGTTATATTTTCAGTAAGTTAATTATTAACTCAGATGCTAAATGTTGGGTTAAGTGAAAAAATTCATAAGAAGCAAATGGCATCGGATCATAAATTGTTTGGATTTTATGAATTAGAGAGTCTTATCCTACAAACAAATTAATTTGTAATGTAAGTGTGCACACCCCCATTGTTCGATCATTTACAACTCTCTAACCATCGTGAGTTCATCCCACCGCCCCTATTTCATTTCTCCTCCTCCTCCCCCTCCTCCTCCTCCTCCTTCTCCTCCTTATGTTACAACCCCAAACTTAGGCCCAAATACCAGCACATTATCACTGCATATGAGGATGAAACCATATGACTTGATCAAGTTGTTTTGCTCGATTATGCTGCAATGGAGAAGAGAGGTGGTGCTTAGGGTTGTCATTAAGGCTTCACCGTAGTTTAGGGGTGGTTCACGAAGCAGTTAGGGAAGGGTCCTCAGACAAGCAAAGTAAAAAAAGAGTGGAAAGAGTAAACTACATGTTTATATATTGTATGTGTGATTATATATATAAAGAGAAAAATACAAAAATATAAAAAAGTAAACAAGTAAACAAAGTAAGGGTTGAGTTCTGGTGAAAAAAATGAGTCATGGTGAGAAGGGTATAAGAAGAGATCCCACCCTTGGATCAATTTTAATTGAAGAGTTCCGCAGCCACTAGTCCCTAGATAAACACTAATGAGAAGCATTGGATCAATTCCCTTCTAAAGTGGAGTCCATGGATTGGTTTGAGATTAAAAGTGATCAAGGTATAATTTTTTTTTACCCTTTTCATCTTAACTGCTATTCTTACACAATCCCTTGTCACAAAATAAAGAGGTAAACTACAATTTTAGTCATGAAGTTTTTGATGAGGGTAAAAGATAAAACATAAAATGACAAAAAAAGAAGGTAAAAGGACGAAAATTTCCATCACTTAACAGAGAAATTTAACATAGTTGATTAAATGGATCCTTTTTAAAGCAAAATGCAAACCACAATAACCATTGTTGTACTTACTAAAGTTTATGAACAATGTTCTTAGTTTTATGTATACCATAAGGACAAAAGTTGTAATTTGCTTTATTTTTTGTACCTACCTCTGAAAGCTTCATTTTGAAAAATGTATCTAAGACTTTATACAATTATAGAAACAAAGTAATGGGTCGTTTACCAAACTTTTACCAGATAAGCGTTTGTTCTCTACTTACCTTATTGGGTAAGCTTCTCAAATATCAAAATGGATCATTGGTAATGGTGTTTTATGCAACAAGTTTTTACCGTGTAAGAGTCTCCTTCCTCACTTAGCAGATAAAATTCTCAATCCTTGTTATGCCTCTTACTAGATAAGATTCTAGGTCTTTGTCATATTCACCTAAAAGGTAAGTGACACTCTTTGCTCGGTAAGCACTTACTCCTAAACGTTTCGTAAACGGACCTTAACTCTTTAATACTTTTAAAAGGAATAAACTATAATTTTGAGGGCATGCAAAAAAAATGAATTATAACTTTGTAAACAAAAATGTTAAATTTATTTTATTAAACTTTTTGTTCAATTTTTTTTTTGTTATGAACATTAAAATATGTCATTTTTGGTCTTCTATAGAATTAATCAGTGTACATAAGATGGCTCGAAAATCAATAATTATCATGAAAAGAAATAAGAATAAATTGAACCAAGATATTGATACGAATTTATCTATGTTTGAACCACGAGTCATAAATCATTTTTTATTAATGAAGCATATTGCCATATTCTAAAAAAAGGTATAAAGATTGAAAATAAATGGTTTATCTAGAATCCCATTGTGTTTCATTTCGTTTGACATTGGATCCAAATACACGTCTGAAATTGAAGACTTTATCTTTAAGCTACTAGAAACTTTATCCATCATTTCTAAAATATTTTCCTTTTTCAGAGATTTGAACTACTATTTAATTTTTATATTATTTAGGTTAAAAATTGATTATTGATAATTTTATTCAACCTTACATAAAATCTGTATTTAAAAATAACAATGTGAAAGATTTTTTTTATTCATTTAACGGTTAAAGCTAGTGGGGGACTGCGATCGAACCAAGAACCCATCTTGTATTCGATAAAACCGTCTAGTCTTTTTGTTAAGTGAGCTATAAGTCAGAGGAATTTTTTTATAAATTTATTCTGTCGTTATTTAAATTATAATATTTTATTTTACTAAAATTATAACCCAAATTTGTTTTGATTACAATTCTTATAAAATTAGTTATGCCTAAAAGTTTATTGTCAATGTAAAAATTAATATATTTTTATTAAAAGAAAAGAATATAAAATTATAAAATATTATATCATATTAATAAGCTTAGCAATTATTATTTACTGTAATGTATTTATCAGTTATGTTATAAAGTTAAAACATAGATTTTTATATTGAGAATGAAAAATTAATGTAATTCTTTATTAAGTAACAATTCAAAATTAATTGAGCCCCAAAAAGTCTTTTTCGCAGCTTGGTATCAAGAAGAGACATATAATAAGGAATCTGTAGCCTAATATGTCCTTATTTTGATGTAACCATGGGCTCAACCAAGATTTGGAATTAGGAAGAGCATCGAATGCATATAAATAGAATAAATATAAAACACAAATAAATATTTTTTTTTCTTAATACGACAAATATAACGTTGTTGTATTGATGAAATGATAAATTCAGAAAATACATATAACGATACATATAACTACCTGACTATCTTATAAGTACGAAACAGTGACCTTTACAAATCCAAAATGAGTTTAACGAGTTTTCATTTTCTGAAATTTATATACGTGTCTTCATTATCAACCTCCTCTTATAAAACTTATTTATGAGGTCTTCGTTATAAACCGAAAAAACCCAATAAATTAACCACCTATAGAACAAGAATCAAATACACTATAAAAGGCATCACTATAACCATTATGCAAAATTCATTTTTGTAAGGAAAGAAGTGTATTAGGCAAAAAAGTTTTTGGACTATTTTATCTTAAATGTAAACAATAAATACCACCCAAATTGTCCTCTCCAATATTCGACAAGAAAAAGAAATAGCTTGTAAGAGGGATATAGTAGAGAGGGAGAGAGAGAGAGCCAATAAGTAAATAACTAATACCATTAGACTTTTATGGAGGATAATTATCATGATTCATTAATTATGATTGAGATATATGGAAGATTATAAGTTTTATTCATAATGATTATGAGTTTGGTAAAGAAAATAAAATAAATTTAGATATTCATTAAACTAGATAGACGAATGAGATTAGTTTGTAAAGTTTGTACAACTAGAGATTGTTTGCATTTAATCGCTCCTCTAGACTTGTATATAATATATATATAGGACAGTAATCAAATCTACAAAAAGGTTACAAACTCGTAAAAATCGATATAAATTTTTGCTTTCATATTTTTTTATCAAAACCTATAATTTAAGATATTGTTTCACATATATGTTTGTGTTCACCTTATAAATATAATTACATGTGGAAAAAAAATTTGATTCACCTATGAATCAAAAATATTCATATAGTGAAATAAATACATGTGAAAATTTCACCTTATGAAACAAATATATGTGAAATAATATCTTAAATTCTAGCATTTGATAAAAAAAATCAGGAATTTTTTTTATCTTTATATCGGTTTTTACGAGTTTGTAACTTTTTTGTGGTTTTTATTTGATTAAGCCCCTATATATATATATTTATATATATATATATATTTATATATATATATATACAGGGGAGGGATCATACGAGAACCATCCCTCTTTAAAGTAACAAAGGAACTCTCTTAGGACCACATATGGGTCTCATACAATAAAAAATCATATCTGATTCAATGGGACCCACCATTGAATCAGATATGATTTTTTATTGTGTGGGACTCACATCATATGTGGTCTTAAGAGTGTTTCTTTGTTCCTTTAAATATACAAAATCTCATTTGAACCTCTCCCTATTATACACATATATATGGGTCAAATCAAATAAACCACAAAAAATTTACAAACTCGTGCAAACCGATATAAAAATAATTTTTTCATGATTTATTTTTATCATATGTTAGGATTTAAGATATTATTTCACATATATTAGTTTCATAATGTGAAACTTTCACATGTATTTTTTTAACATATGAATATTTTTTACGTATATTTTTGGTTTCACTAGGTGAACCCAAAAAAAATCACATGTAATTATTTCATAAGGTGAACCCAAACTTATGTGAAAGACTACCTTAAATTATAGGTTTTGATGAAAAATAATCATGTAAAAAAATATTTTTATATCGGTTTTTACGAGTTTGTAACTTTTTTGTGGTTTTTATTTGATTATTGCCCTATATATATATATATATATATATATAGAGAGAGAGAGAGAGAGAGAGAAAGAGAAAGAGAAAAGTTTAAATGCGAACTCAAATTTGGTTGTGAACGTGAGGACAAATGAGAGTGCGACAGATGTCTGAATGTAGATTATTCATATTGATTAATCAAAGAAATATTCAGATTGAATATAGTATTTATTCAGTCTGAATATTTCTTTGATTATTCAGTCTGAATATGACACGTGTTGCGCTCTCATTTGTTCTCACGTTCACAACCAAACTTGAGTTCTCATTTGAACCCGTCCCTATATTAATAGGACTCAATATCAAGGTCGACTCATGTAATGGGCGGCATGGGCCTTTACCCAGGGCATCACAAGGTAAGGGGCATCACATCCCAACACACTTCAACCTGTTAGTAGCTTCATTTCGGCCTGGTGACTTCCAACAATCCAAAGTAAGATCAGGCGTAGGCTTCGATTACTCAAACAACGAGTATTGATTTCTGATTCCTCCACCTCGATTAATCAAACGAAATTCTTCACGCATGCTTCCCTTCAGCCATCCCTGCCATGATTCACGCTCAATCATTCAGTCGTTCACTGATTCACTCTTCCCTTCAACCCTCGTTTTCGATCTGGTTTCACCGACTCACGCTTCCCTTTGATTTCTGAACGGTGAAATGATTAGGGCGGTTAGCGGCATGGGCACTGGACAGCGGCCGGTGGCAGAGTTTACCATCTCGATTTCTCGATTACCAACTTACCATCAGAACCAGCCTTTGATTTCCATCCGATTTTTGGCATTTTTCATCTGATTTTGCTTCTATCCTCACTCCTCAAGTGTTCTCTTTCTAGTTATTTGTTCTAAACTTTTTGTCTAGTACTGTTACTCGTAGTTTGCAATTTGGTGATTTAATTTGCATTTTGGTGATTTGGTTTAGGTTATTTGCAGTTTTGGTATTTGATTATTTGTGTTACTGTATTAGACACTTGGGACTTAGATTGTTAGTGTAATTGCATACTTGACATTTGTGTTAGTGTAAATGCATATTTGTGTTATTGAAGTCATATTTACGGACTACCATGAGTCAAAAGCGGCTTAACGGGTTAGCAATTCTGAGCATTGAAAGTAAGTTTTTAGCACGGGTTGATTATGATAGATTAATTGATGATTTTGCTTCATGAAGTGCACGAAGACACCGGTTTAGGTGATCTTATCTTTATTTTGTAACTTTTGGTGTTCGGGGTTTTGGCTTATGTCCCCAGTCTCCCCCCCCCCCCCCCCCTAGTAACTTTGTTTTCAATAATAATCGGTGTGGGTTAAGCCGCCTAGCTTGAATAGGTTCCAAACTCAAAAAAATATTGTGTCTTTTGGTTCATTGGGTTAGGGATATTTTTTTTACTCTCCGTCCAGGACATCCAAAACTATTGGACCGACCCTGCTCAATATTATCATGTATCTGTACGTGTTTATCAGTTAACTTTATATAGTTTATATAAAGATTGTATCTATATAATAATAGGCTGAATTTTAAATTATTATATACTAATAAATAACATATTAATAGTCTTTTTAGAAAGTTTTGACCAAATAACGTGTAATATAACATAGTAAATTACAAATTTAGTCCCCGTGGTTATATGAAAATTTGGATTGAGTCCCCTAAATTCCATATATCATCACCGTGGTTTTACTTTTATTATGAGGTTTCGTTGTTTAACTCTGTTAACTTAGCTACAGTTAAACTAAGGTGTTTTGGATTTTTTACCTTTTAAAAAAACTTATATATTTCATCATCATTTTATGTTTTTTTCAATAATTTTTTGGTGTACACATTTTAATGCTTCTTGTACAACCTTTTAAAGGACCTTAAATATAAACCCAAACCCTCTATAATTGTCATTGTCCCCTAACCCCATGCCTGATAACTACATGTCCCTTAACCTCGTCTCCTCTAGTATAATCATCACCTTCAGTCGTGACTCGTTGATTTAGGGTCTTTACATAGATTTTTGGCATGTTGATTTAGATGAAGAATCGCAACCACCCCCGCCACTGTTTCGTCGATTTTTATTGTAACATCATTGATGAACCCAACTTCGTTTTTATTTATTTATCGTAATAACATCATCTAGTTTGTTCCAGGCTAGTATATGGGTGGTGAGGTTGGGTTTGAAGGATAGTCGTCCTACATAAAGTTTGAATCTGTCTCAAGCTTCATCCAAATCTATGTTTTAACTGAAAGAAGGCGACGATGGAGGAGGGATGAGAGTTTGTCTAGAAATTGAGAATTACATATTCAATTTTTTATGTTTGTCAATCTTTCTCTATTTGTTTTCGTTAATTCTAGATCGTTTTTTGGGAGGAGAGGACGTTGTGGAATGTAGATGGGGTTGGATAAATATAGATGAAAACGAGATGGGTAATGTATCCCCACCCCCGCCTTGACTATTCCCCAACGGATTCGTGGAACCCGTTTAGTTAAAAAATGTATTTTAAAATTAAAATTATAATGAAGTGTCATAGTATTAATTATCAATAATGAAAATCAAATATATTTGTCATTTAATAATAAACGTACACATATATTAAAAAAATCGGGGTCAGATTAAGAGGGGGTAATGCTATCCGCGACCCCGCTTCTGATATGATTTTAAATTTCCACCCCCGCTTCGCTATCTACCAAACCGGAGAATCCTGCACCATTTCATATATATATATATATATATATATAGAGAGAGAGAGAGAGAGAGAGAGAGTGAGTGAGATGAGGTTCAAAGGAAAACACTAAAAAAATAAAACTAAAGAACACCCAGACGGTATGCACAAATGCATACAAGCGATTGAAGTTGCTTTTTCTATTCACCAATACTTCTATAATTACTTATGTATTAGTGCAAATGAACGCAATCATGTTACAAATTACCAGTATGTATTTGTGCATACCGTCCAGATGTAGGGCTCCAAGGGTGTTCTTCGGTTTTCTCTTTTTTGCGTTTTCCCTTGAACCTGACTCTATATAGAGGGAGGTTCAAGGGAAAACACTAAAAAAATCAAAGAACACCCTGAAAGCCTTCCATCCGAACGGTATGCACAAATGCATACTGATAATTTGTAGCATGCATTTATACATATACATTAATGCATATTTAATTATAAAAACATTAATGCATAGAAAAAAAACAACTTCAATCAATTTTTACGGGTGAAAAATCCATCCCTACTTGGATTTTTTGTTTTGTATTTTTAATTATTAAATGCTAAAGAGTTATTTAAAATTGAACAAAAAAGTAGTTAATAACTAAAGGGGTAAAGTGACAAAAATACACTCACGTGATAGATTTAACGACAACTAAGCTAACAAAGTTACATTAAGGGATCAAATTCGTAACAAGAAATCACATTGACAATACTTATAATTATTTCTTTTGGAAGATCCAATCCATAGTTCTAGTATAACCATATGGACGAAATATATAATTTACTTCATAACTTACATATATTGAATTTGGTTTTAACATTTTTTTTAATTTTTTCATTAAAAAGAGTGAGATACATTTACTAACATATCCATTAGATCAAATATTGTAATTATTTAAACCCTTATTTTTTTGGGACCACCTTTATAGTTTAAAAAATATTTGTTTTAGATAACATATTTAAATAAAATAGGTTAAATTTTACTTATATCACTGTCCATAATAGTAATTTTAAATTATACACTTAAATAAGACTTTAGAAAAATTGTTCTTCAAAATAAGTATAAAATAAATGTCCCATTTCTATTCTGTTTTTACATATACTAGAAAACGTCTTTGTCGTGTAATTCAGTTGGCAAAAGAGTGGAGAAATTTTGCCTAAATAATACAAGACATATTTCAGGTTCGGTCCCAATCCACTACCCTCAGCTGCTGAGTGACCCAATGGGTACCCCCTCACATAAATGTTCTTAAAGACGGATTTCATATAGAACAAAATAAGGTTATCGGTAATTAATTTTTCCTTAAATAAATATAAAAATGTATATAAAAGATTAGATGCAACCTAGAAGTTGTTTAAGCTTTTGCCATTCAACAAAAGATGCAAAGGAGTGATGAAAAAGTGGGAGAGAATGAGAGTTTGGGAGCAAAGATGCCATGCGTTGTCTCTTTTAACTTTCATACAATCAAGTTCATAGGGGTTGAATTGTCATTTTCCATTTTATTCTACTCATAAAAATCAACATTTTATAATATTCGGTTTATAAAATACCTAAAATGTTTAACCGTAACAATAAAATAATTTACATGACTTAAATGTATATGAGCAAACAAAAAATGTCATATTTAAAAGTGTTTAGTTTTATATGATGTTTTTGGGGGGTTTGAACAATTTTTTTATAATACTATTAAAATAAATTGTCGTATAAGTTATTTTACACGACACCGGTTAAAAAAATGTCTTATAAACAAAAGTGTCCTATAAAAAGATGTATTTATAGATTATTTCTCAAATGTGTCACATAAAATAGTAAATACGACACTGTATTTTAAAAACATCCTTTAAACTTGTTAAAATGCCTAAAAACATTCTATAAATCTATTGTAACACTTCCAACTAGAACACTTTATAGTTTGGTCATATAAATTTATATCATATAAGAAGAGTCAATACATTAATTTACATATTATTTACGGAAGAAGATAAGGTGGAAAGTCTAGTCTAAAAGCTAACAAAGATGACACTAAAATCTCTAAGAACAAAGTTTGTGAGAATTACACATACATTCTTGCACACTAAAATCTCTAAGAACAAAGTCTTAATGGAATATCTCTCATGAGGCAGATTTTCTAGCATCAAGAAGGGAAGTTTTATTAGGTATTTATACTAGAGGCAGTTAATACATGATTGATGGTACAATCCATTCATAGGGAGAGGTACACAGGTTTTGCGTGTTCTTGATTTGGGCAGGCTTGGCTACATATGAACAGTGTACCATGAATCCAATGACTAAAAATATCATTGAGAGGATTCATAATAAGTAATCTTTTGGCTCGTCAATCAATTTCCACGTTAGCAATTTCATCCTTATCCCATCGTTCTTCTTTTGGCTTTTCAAATGGAGGAATTTGAGGAGTTGTTTCTGTTCCACAAACCCTTGAATAGCGATATTGGGAACAAAAGGATTAGTAAGAAGAAATTTATACAATTTCTTATCAATCTCTTCTAGAAAATTGACTATTCTAATTTTCTAGTGCTAATACTCATCTCTTACAACAATAGGAGGTTTTGTGAGAGGACCTACATTATAGGCAGAATTCCAAGTTGAATTAGAAATTCTAAATCTATAGGAAACTAGACTTGTTCTTCAAATTGAAATTAATCCACTGATTTGACTAGATTTAACAATTTCGTAGAAAATTACCAAAAACAGGGGATCAAGATGTGTAGAACATATTTCAAGAGAATTCTACTAGATTGAGAAAACAATTACATAGATTAGATCGATTTGATTTGTAACAGATCAGTCCGCTCTAATACAAATTGTTCGACCCACATTTCTCAATCAATTGATCAATAATAGAACTGACTAGCGGTAACACAAATTAATCACAATCAAATATAGATAAACAAAACAGGAATGATCTAATCCATAACACTGATCATCTGTGTATTGATTTTAGATTAGGAGAATTACAACAAGTTTGATTTTCAAAGATTACAAGAGAGAATTCAAGCTATACGTCAAAAGCTTTTTCTCTCAAAAGGTTACTATTCTAAGAAAATTGGATGGGCATTTACAGGCTCTAAATGAGAAAGTCATGCACTGGCCTATGAGCTTCATCCACGTGTAAAGGATTAACTAACTTTGAGCGGGAACTCTTAGGCCTTGTTTATTTTTTCATTTTAAGCTCTTAATCACCACTTATGTCTGATTCGTTTAGGCATTTCATAACCATTTCCGAACTGAAATCAGACTTCAGACTTCGGACCTCTTAAAAAACAAACGTCACCTTATTCTTAATCTTCATGTCTTAAAAAATAAGTGTTAAATCCTCTAGAGTGTAGACTTTACAACTTGAAGATGTCTATAGATTAGACTTATCAGAGGCTCTGAAGGTCTCTAGAAAGGCATATCAAAGACCAAAACTTGGAAAATATTTAAAGAATTTTCTTTATGATACTTTCACATGATATATATTAATATATATGGGGCAAATCAAACGGGAACATAAAAATGTTATAAACCTGTAAGAACTGATTTAATAAAAAATTACATGATTCTTTTTTTTAAATGATTGAATTTAAGACATTGTTTCAAATATATTTGTTTAATAGTTATAGTTTCATCATATCAGACCTTTATACATGTATACTTTTGTTTTACTAAGTGAACAAAAAAAATTACCGTGTAAAATTTTCATTAGGGTGAATACAAACATATGTACACCTTAAATTATAGGTTTTAATTAAAAAAAAAAACAAATAAAAAAGTATTTTTATATCATTCTTATAAAATTATAATTTTTTTATGGTTATCATTTAATTATATACAAGTCAAATAACGTCGGAACCACCAAAAAATTAAGAACTATGAGAAGTAAACTTTTCCATAAGTAAAATTTGATGTATGCATAGTTATGACTTAATTATATTATTTTTCTAATCTTAAGAAAATCCAATAATAAAAACATCATTTTTTTTAATAAAATCAAATTTCAATTACAACTACATTTTTTATAAAAAGAATTGAGCAATTTATTATTTTTAGTTTGACACCAATATTATTGTATTTTTTAAAGTATTTTTTAACTCGTTGCAATATTCACACAAGACATTGAGATGATTTAACTAATATATCATTTCATAATGTGAAACAAAACTAAATTATTTTACATTAATGGCATTATCTTGTCTTACAACATAAAACAAATTTCAAGTGTTTCACATTAACAACATTAGCAACATTTCAGTATTTCCTTCTAGTAATAATATGCTATTTCACTACAACACTCGTTTTATGTTAGCGACACAATGTTGAAGGAGCACTTCACTCTTTCACGTTAACAACACTATGTTGTTTCATATCACCAACAATATGTTGATTCACAATGTGAAATGGATATTTGGATATTAACCCAATCTCGTCCATCCAATTATTTTAATACAATGGCTTGAGAAATGTTAAAATGAGAACCATAAACTAAAAACAAAACAAACAAGTTATATACTTACAGTAATTAAGCACTGAAACGGGTTAAAATGTATAAAAATGATTTTATGAAGGTTTAACATATTCTTTCGTGAAAGTTCAATGTGTTTTTCCTGTGAAAGTTCGTTGTGTTTTTCATATGAAAGTTTATTTTTATTTTCCATGTGAAAGTTTGGTTAAAGCAAAGGATTCAATATTTTGCTCTAATGCTTTGGTTTGAAGGAACATGATGAAAGTTCGACCAGATAAAAAAAAAACTCATCAAAAGCTCTAAGGCGGTCTCATGGTGTCACATGAACTAGGTTGTCTCACATATCCTATATATATTACATAGAGGGCAACAAAATGAAAACCTTATAGATGTTGAAAACTATGCAAACTCATCCAAGTCATTCAGTTTATTTTATTAAGGGTGTGTGTAAAACTGTTATACTTGCAATATAGTTGAAAAATTATATTGAAATCATTTTAACAAGGTAGTGGAAAGGGAAATCATGGTAACCGTCACATAATTCGAATTAAGAAGATTTGACTTCGTCGGGAAATCCTCCTTACAATTTCAAAACACTCATCCATAATCGAGAATCGAGTTTATGATTTTAGTTTTGTTTAGCATGTATAACTAGTTAGATTTGTTTCACATATGAAACATCACGTATTGATTATTTAGTAAAATCGTGTATAATTTGTGTAATTGGATTCACAAGAGAATGAAGGGTTGAAAGTTAAGCTACAACGCAGGCAAGGAGTGTACACTCGTATAACCTATCTAGAACCCGAGATCTTCGGATGACGCCAAATGGCCGAGGCTAGAGCCCATAGCGGTGGTCCCTGACACTAAAATCGTCGATATAAGTTTTAAGTATATTCATGTACAAGTTATGATTAAGATTCACATGTTCATCTATATTAGGATTCACATATTCACATATGAACCAATATACACCTAACTATCACCGTCGATAGTGGTTTATTAGAATATTTTGTGTTCGGTTACATTTCAAACGGCCAATGAAGATGATCGATGTTCGTGTCCACTTATGGAATTTAGGAAAATGTGATTTAATTTGATTTGTAGATTGCAAAACTGCCAATGATTTCTAGGTGGAAAACTGGATATAAAATTGATGATTATCAATATAAAAAAATAGAGATAAATTAGGATATTTGATTTTTTCCCCGTAACTATATTAATTAGTGGAAAAAAACTTGGACACGGAAATTTAAAACTAGTAGTTCAGAACGTTTCTTTCATTTTTATTAGGACTTCCTTTTTCAACCGAATACTGTGTGTATACATGTACTCAAAGCTGATTTTTGGTTTTTATACATATGTGTATATTGGACAAATTATGTATGCACATCGTCCAGATGAACGATTACCAGAGTGATCCTCAAGTTTTCATTTTTTTACAGTTTCCGGTGAATATACCCTCTCGCTCTCTCTCTCTCTCTATATATATATGTAGATATATATAAATATATATATATATATATATATAGATGCGGGTTCATACGAGAATACGAGAAATGTTTTTCATGTACAAAATCATATGTGATTTTGCAATAACTGGAGCGGGCGACTTTTGGGGCCACTTAAGTCGCATGAGAAAAGTCGTCTGGATCATTTATTATTTTGTATATGAAAAAAAATTCATGTACAAATGATTGGCTGAGGATTGTCCTCATATTTTCTTAAATTGTTACTGGTTTCACATTAACCCTCCCTCCTCTCTCTCTCTCTCTATATATATATATATATCACTACTAAATAAAAGACTTTTGCCTACAGACTTTTCTTTGGGAAAATTGTCGCTAAAGCGTGATTCCTCACAAAACCGTCACAAACGTTGGTGGCTAAATTGATGTTAGATAATTCAAATCAGTAACAAGTTACCCAGGGATTCTCTAGGTGATCCGTTGGTATTTTCTCGAAAAACATTGAATTTTACCAAATCATCGGTATTTTCTAGGTGATCCGTGTGTAATCACCCACGGAAATTTCCATGAGTAATTTTTGTGGGTAAAAGTAATTTGTTTTATAGTATATATATATATATACATATATAGAGGAAAGTTTAAATGCAAACTCAAATTTGGTTGTGAACGTGAGAACAAATGAGAGCGTGACACGTGTCAAAATAAGCAATATTCAGACTGAATATACAAAGGAATATTCAGTCTAGTATATATTCATTCTGAATATACAAAGGAATATTCAGACTGAATATTCATTTGTATATTCAGACTGAATATATAATATAATATTTCTTTGAATGTGACACGTGTCGCACTCTCATTTGTCCTCATGTTCACAACCAAATTTGAGTTTTCATTTGAATCCGTCCCTATAGATATATATATATATATATATATATATATATATATATACGGGAGATTTCAAATACAAACTACGTCAATTCGTACAAACCGTACAAACCGCGTGCTTCATTGTTTTTTTGAATTTTTTTTTTCATGAAAGTGTTTAATATGATGAATTTGTTTCATATAATTCTTTTCTTCATGAAATTATTTTTCTTTCTACATGAAAATGAATTGATTAATGAAACTCTCAATTTGAAACTCACACATTCTTGATTCACCAACCTTCATGTATTCTTGATGAAATTTTTTCATATATTATTGATTAATCAACGCTAATAATTAAGAAAAAGTGAAAAAATTTTAAAAAAAATATTGGTTGCATACGGTTTGTACGAATTGACGTAGTTTGTAACGGAAATCAACCCTATATATATATATATAAGAACGCTAACTATTTACGAGAATACTAGAAACTTTTTTTCATATACAAAATCGTATATGATTTTGCACTAACTGAAGCGGACCACTTTTATGGCGACCTAAGTCTCATGGGAAAAGTCACCCAAATCATGTATGATTTTTTACATAAACAACTTTTCTCGTATTCTCGTAAAAAGTTAACATTCTATTTTGAACATTTTTCATGTATATATATATATATATATTATTGACCCGTGGTCAAGAATTATACGAATATGAATGGGTCCACCGAAAGTGTTACCATGTGACAATGGAAGTGAAAAGAAAGGGTGGGAATCATTTATGATTGCTATGTCTTACCCTCTCCAAGTAATAACTTGGGTTTCAGCAGACCCAGTACTGAATGCTCCTATGCTTCTTTTAATTTACATCAATCATTCACTTAATTGGCTTTCTGTTTGCTTTTTTGTTTTGGATTTTAAGATTCATACACTGGTCAAACCAATGATGCTTTATAAAATGGGTAATTGGTAAAGTGAAAACCTAAATTAGTGCTAGTAAAATGGGGTAAGGGTAAAAGTAGATTCATATCCAAACTTTTTAGGAGTTGTATGTGTAAATATATATATATATATATATATATATAGATATAACGTAGGTTAGTTTGTGATTTCACTGCAATAAAATTATGTTTATAAGACGTTAAAAATCTATAAGCTTTACTAGAGTGATTTATAAGACATAATTTACATGATCAAACAATAAAAAAGAGTTTTATCTAAAGGTGTTGTAATAAGATTATAGAACGTATTTGAGTATCGTAATAAGTTTTTTAACGTAGTGAGTTTTTTCAAGTGAGATTACCCTTTTTCCTTTATCAAATATAAAGGAAGGAATTATTTATGATGGCTCGATTTAACAATCAGAAGATATAATTTAACTCCTCTCCCTTCACCTTGTGTAGTCGAATGTGTACTCTCTTATTTGTTGACTCGTCATTTTTCAAATCATCCCCCTCAATATTAGCATCTCTGAATGGAGTTCCACCTTTCGACTAAGAGTTTGGATTTTCTTCAAAAGTCACCTTCTTACTGGATTTTGCATTTTTATCTGTATTTTTTCTGTAACATCACATAAAAATACTATTGAAGTCAAACGAACCTACGATGGTCGCACACATAGGCTCTCTATGCCACGATCCGGATCATGATGCTCATGAATCATATTAAGTTAACATTGAATGTTATGATATTAAAGTGTAATTATTATTCTTGTCAAATAATAGTTGATAATTTTTTTATGTAAAATTTAATTATGATAATTACATTGAATAAGGATTTATTTGAGCTTAATAGATAATTAATTATTAAGTTAATAATGAATTGAGTTTATTAAAACACTTAAAAGCCCAAAGATCATTAAGATTAAAGGGTTCGACCCAAACAAAGAAATGAGAACATATATATCATTAGGTTTAGGGTTAAGGAAACACTTGGTCTACTCCTCCCTCCCGCCCCTTAGCTGAAATTGACCACACACATGCAGTGTTCAACAAGGCACGATATGGTGTAAGATGCGACTCCATCATTACGAAACGGTCCATAACGTTTCTATAAGGTGTGACTCACGCCATGGCATCTTGAGGCGCACAGCGGGGAGTGTTTTTTGTATGACATGATTTTTTTAATTTTTTATTCTTTGCATTTTTACACTTTTATAAATTTATTTGATCACATCACTCGCACTTTTAAGAATTTATAAACGTTATGGATTCACGATTAAAATGAAGTTGTATTATCTTTCTAAGTTCTATTTTAATTATTTAATCAAAAAACTATTTTTATAATAATAATTTATATGATTTTTCTTCTTCTAATATGAATGTACATCTTTTAATATCATTATCAAATCAGATAACATATAGAAGACATATATCTTTATATCTAATTGTATATATGACATACAAATGTGCCGCCTTGAAAAACACTGTGTCCTCGCTGTGGCGTGTAAGACTTAAGGCTTGATCTCGCCGCCACGTCACGCCTCACACCTTTTTGAACCTTGTACACAGGAAAAATCGATTTTCTCTGGTGTGATTTTGCTTCAAAAGGTTAGCAAGGTTCAAGGTTTGAAGCATTCTCACATGTGATACGGCTAAAGGAGGTCTTTGTTGGTATCTCATGCTCCAAATTTCTCGACCATCCACCGTTGAGGTAGTATTCTAAAAACCCCTATGGGTCTTAATTATGCTTCTATTATGTATGCATTGGATTCGAGCTGTATAGGATTTATGGATTTGTTTTATGTTTTATTTTTGTTGCATTTTTTAGTACCATTGAAATCCTACAATGGTATTAAAGCCCCCTTTACTGTGCAATAAGGCTTAAAATTGGGTAAAAACGGACGAAACGGGAAAAAGCATACGCCATTGGGGCGCTAGGCCACGATCTGGGTGCTACCCAATTCGTGTTCCAACATGTTTGGCCACTGGGCCGAGCTCGGCTCGGGTGGTATAGGGTTTTGGTGGGTCGTGTGCATATCTCATATCATTGAGTTGTCCGGGTTTTGGACAAAACTTTATGGCTTATTAATTTATGCTTATTTGACCAAAGCCCAATTGTTCTATGCATGTTTTTTTTGTTTGGATTTGGTACCGGCCCAATGACCTATAGTTGTGTTTATTTTATTGTTGTAAACTAAAATGTTACAATTATTTAGGTTATGTTTTTATTTGATTTGTATTGTTTTAAAATGTAATGTAATAGTTTAGCGTAGAATAGAATTAGTCATTTAAAAAATTATGTAACTGAAGAATTGAAGGAATCAAGACGGTGTCCTAGAGTTCACTCGATTGGCGGAGCTATTCGAAGTTGAAGATGTCCTTAGAGTTTTACTGCAGTTTGCATGTGGGCTAACAGAAACCGCATTTAATGGGTAGTAACAAATCCCGGTTGCTTGTTTGTTTCTGTTTTCAATTTATTTTTTCATTTTATTATTGTTTGATAATTATATGTTATAGTTGTTGTAGATTATTTCGAAAGAAAAATCAAACTCAAACGGTTGAAAATTGGTAATATCATTTTCACAAGAAATTGATATGTTATCAATCTATGTTGGTTTTATGAATTTTATAAAACAAAAATGTTTTCTAAAGAACTTTACCTACTCAAAATGTTTTAAAACTATTTGAAAACTCAAATTATTTGGGTGATCCTTTGGTAATCACCGACTCATCATCAATGATTGTATGGTTTTTTAGTTTTTCTTCTTTTATTTCAGATTTTATATCGTCCGTGATCCAATCAGTAAGTTTTTAATTATATAATCGATGGATTACCAACACATAGTCTTTTCCTCGGTTTTTTATGTTCAATTTTTTTCGCCGGTAATTACCGACGTTAGTTGCTCGTCGATGATTTTTGTCAGTTATAACCCTTTGTTTAATAATATAGTTTATCTGCTAATAACCAACTTATGAGCTAATTTGCTTAGACATGACGTTAATGAAATTCTCTCTTTTGTACTTATTAATAGAAATGCTTATGCACAAAACACAGATTTAATATTTCCACACAAACTCTAACTTTAACAAGTTAAATTGCAAGAATACCCGATGAAATTATTTAGAATCGTTAAATTTTGGGATACTTTAGTGTTCTTTTTGTATTTTAATAAATATAGTAGTTAGCTTTCAACAACACGGTAGATACAATAATCATAAAGCACAATTCATCAGCTTTTCATGTTGAACAAAATTAGTTAAACCGTAACATTTATGTTGAACAAAATTTGTTTAACTGAATCGATATCTTTTTCCACTATAACAAACATGGGTTTATAAGAATCCAAAAATTTCTAAGCTTTTTAAATTTATAATAGACTGTTTTATACGACTTAAGTTTATAAGCCAAATATTGTTCTTGCTATCTAAAAGCATTGCACCAAGCGATTCATATGATGTTTTTGGTCGTTTTTACAACTTTTTAGGACACCTTCAAAAAAGTGGCATATTAACCTTTTTTTACATAACACATTTGAAAATATCAATAAAAACACACTTTTTTAATAGAACTTTTATTATTATAAAACATCTTTCCAAATAATGTTATGAAAAATTAATTGGACGGTTTAAATTCAAAAGTGTTCTAACATTTTTTAAGACGTCCAGAAATATCTTATAAATTTATTATAACGTTTTTATATGTAATATATAATAGATCGTCCTACAAAATTAAGTTATATTATCAAACATTTATGGTGAAAACCTTTAGCTTTGATAACATCAAGCTCTAGTCAAAGGAGATATAAACAAAAGTCCTTGCATCCTTTGACCATTAGCACTTTAGCACTAAAGGAAACTTTAGGTTTGGTGTTGGTTAAAAGTTACTCTTTCCCTCTTAAACTATAATATTATTTTAGTTTGTTTAAAAATAATTGTTTACTTTTCTATTCTACCATCAAGTATAAGAGGAAAAAAATATATAATTAAAAAAAGTTATTTTTTTCTAATTAAAAAATATAATGGTTACGTATTTTTAGAACCGTTTATCAGTTTTATTATGAATATTTATTTTAAAAAGAAAAGAATATTAATCTTTTGAGAAAATTGCATGAACCAATTTTGTGTTTACTCGTATCTTGGGAAGCAATTTTTTAAAGTTTTGAAATATGGTTAGGCAAAGACATGAACAAACTCCAACTTGCTTTATAGTCTTTTAAAATGGTTATATAATATTTGACAATTTTGTATAACTAATTCAGACATAAATTATTTTTTATTTTTGATAGATTAAATTATTAAATCTGATTATTATAAAAGGAAAAAAAGATCAAATGGATCGAAAATGTCATAAGTTAATTTAAATGTTTACAACATTGTAAAACACTTTATATAGAAAAACTATATAATTATATAAAAAATTAAAATGTTGACGGCTTAATCCAACTTGATTTGACTTGTAAAAGAAGTACTAACTCAATTATTTTTTCTGAACCCATTTGATTTAATATCATTCAACTAACCCATTTTCTAATCACTAGTGGTAATTTGCTAATCAAAAAATATGAAGTTTGTAAGAGACTAAGATGGCGTTTGTTTACTAGAGGTGCTGAAATATGAAGTCTAATTTCAGTTCTGAATTGGTTATGAAACATCTAAACGAATCATACATAAACGGTTATTAAGAGCTTAAAATGAGAAAACAAACAAAGCCTAAGATCCATATAAACCAAACACTCAGACCTTGTTTGTTTTTTCGTTTTAAGCTCTTAATCACCACTTATGTCTAATCTGTTTAGACGTTTTATAACAATTTCAAAAATGAAATCAGACTTCAAACTTCACCACCTCTTAAAAAACAAACACCACCTCAATGTTATAAAACTTGAACTGTAGCTAAACTAGGATAACCTTTTGTTTGCTACCTAGAAGCCATTGCTTCATGTCATGTTTGGCCACTCAGAGGTTTGTTTGATTATTAAATTTAAAACTCTATAATGACCGTTAATATTAATTCATTCAATTAATTATATTCTCTAAATTAAGGGTTGGGTTCCGGTGAGAATGTGAGTTATTGTGAGAAGCGTAAAAAGAGATCTCTACTCTAGAATGCACATTAGGATAAGATGCACCAAAATGCACCAGATCAATTTTCATATAAAACACAATTTATGAATGAGTTTGAGATTAAAAGTGATTAATGGACCAGATCTTTTCTTATACTTCTTATCTTAACTCAACTTCTCACACGATTGTGCACCCCAAATTATCTGGTTTTTATATATTGGATCCCATAATTATATATATTTTTAATGTTAGCAGTAATTTATGTATACCCAAATATGGTTTGGAATACCATTAATTAATACTATTAATTACAAGAGTCAAAATCTTTGACTTTTTGCTAACCGAAACTTCATTGACCAAATACAAGGTTAGATTCGTAAAAGAAAGTCTTCCCTGTTGTTTTAGTCAACCTAGATATCAATCGGGGTCTAGCCTTTGACTTTGGCACAAAAGAGAAAACGAATTGATAGTAAAGTAAATTACATAACTCACCTTCAAACAATCGTTTCAATAATGAGTAATATATAAGGACAAGTTTAAATACAAACTTAAATTTGATTGCGAACATAAAAACAACAGAACGTGAGACGTGTCCCATTCAATCTGAATAAGGAAAGAAAATATCAAGTCTGAATAATACTACATCATGTCTGAATATTTTCATTCATTATTCGATCTGAATATGACATGTGTCACGCTCTCATTTGTATTCACAACCAAATTTGAGTTCTCATTGAACCCTCCCCCCCCCCCTCTCCACACACACACACACACACATATATATATATATATACATAGAGAGAGAGAGGGGGGGGGATTCATTTGTGAACTCATTTTTCATTGTAAACGTGAGGACAAAGAAGAGTGCAACACGTGTTCTCTGCATCCACATTTAGTATGAATAACGAATGGGCATTCATTATGAATAATAAAGGTGAAGCAGACTATTCATAATGAATGATACAACATTTAATATGAATAACACATGATCATGATCCACTTATGATGAATAACCATTGGACGCAGAGGACACATGTCTTCTTTGTTTTCACGTTCACAACCAAAACTCAGTTTTCATTTAAACCCTCCCCTATATATATGCTTCTTTCTCTATGTATATTATTTGGAGAAACATCAAAATATATAAAAGAGCAAGAAAAAACCAAATCACATATAATTTTACATGTGATAACGAAACACGGTGAATGCAACTGGGAGCGCAAGAGTTGGTCCATGACCTCAGAACGCAGTTAAAGTCGCGGGAATCATATGTGATTTTACACATAATTTTAATATAAAATCACAAGTGATTCAATTGTTTTTGTGTCCTATTATAGGAACCTGATTGGCTGATTCTATATTTAGATAATGTAAAACCACCTTTTTTTTTTACCCGTATGATCATTTTAGAGCCTATGGATATTTTTTTCTCTTGTTTGAAACTTAAAAAAGAATGCACCAAACATTCACCGAAACCCTATTAACTTATGATATAATAAAGTTGTGTTTATAAGACATAAAAAATATTGAAGTATTTTAATAGATTATTTTATATGATGTATGTTCATAAGATCAATCAATTTTACATCTTATATGAAGCGATTAGTATTAGTTTTTGGGTGTTTTAACAATTTTTTTATGATACATTTAAAACAAAATCTAGTACTAGTTTTCTAAACATTTCATTTTATTGGACAATGTTTTTATAATATAATTTATTTTTTAAATAATGTCATATAAAAAATTAATACAACATTTTATATCAAAAGTACTATCATAAATTTTTTAATTAAGATGTCCACATATATTCTATACACTTGTAATACTTTTAAATATGATGTTTTTCATACAAATATAAATTTCTTTAGACTTGGGATTATGTAAGACCAGACTGTTTTCATGAGATCCGTAAGATCACTTTTTTTACACATGAAACTTCACAAGGTAACACTGTGAAGGTAAAATTTACAATATTTTTTCTGTGAAGGTTCAGATTCTGTTTACCTTCAAAATCTTTTGCTGTGAAGTTTCAAGTATAAAAATGCGATTTCACAAAAACATGTTGGCCTCATGTAAACCCAACCCAATTTCTTTAAACCCGATTTTATTATAATGTTTTAACAAGAAAGATAACCTCCATAACCTTCCCATTAAAAATACTCCACCTTTTCAATCGCGAGGACCAAATCTTATTCCTTCACAACCAACAATCTATTACATGCTTTTATTTGTCATGCAAACCACAAAAGAAATACTTCTTTTTCTCTAAACTTTGACCATTTCAGAGCTTGAATTCACACACAACAGAAACATCACACATATTATATATATATATATATATATTCTTGTTCAACTTGTTTTTCTTTTCCCTCATTCAAACCATCTTATCAAAGACCCCATCACTTGTCTAATATTTCAAGAAACCCTTGTGTTTGATCTATTATATATATATATATATATATATATATATGGACCTTAGTCACCTTCCTCATATGAGTGAAGGTAGTGGTGGTGGTGGTGGTGGTGATAGGTTTCCACAATGGAGTATAGAAGAAACGAGAGATTTGTTGATGAAAAGAGGGGAACTCGATTCGACGTTCATGGAGACCAAGCGCAACAAGCCTCTTTGGGAAGTTGTCTCTGCAAAGATGAAAGAGAGGGGTTATAATCGCAGTGCTGAACAGTGCAAAAGCAAGTGGAAGAACATCCTTACTCGTTATAAGGTTTCTCTTGTTTCTATAAGTTTTCCTTTTAGAAGATGAATGAATTTAAAAAGGTACGTTGAGAATATGTGTCAATGAAAAAAAAAACTCGTATTTGAATCATTGGTAAACTCTAAAAGTTCAATTTTAATTAAGATGCAGGATCCATGTTTACCTTCCTACATTTTAACTTATTATTCGCATATGAAGATGTACATGTTAACTCACGTTTCCTTTGAAGATGATTCGCATATAAACTTTCTCTTTGCAATTTCTCAACCATTTTGCTCCTTATTTGAGTTTTCATACATACATAGATACATATATATATATATATATATATAGATGAAGGATCATGCGATAAGTTAAACTTTTTACGAGAAGACAAAAAGTTTTAATACCATATATGATTACAATCACTTATGTGTTTGATCATATATGATTAAGCGTCTATATGCTATCATCGGAATATGTGCTTAATCATGTATGATTAAGCTTGTGTAGCATGCGTGTAATTATATGATATTAAAACTTCTCGACTTCTCGCAAAATATTTAGCTTCTCGTTTGAACATGTCTCTATATATATAGATATATAGATATAGTGTTAGAAATAATGACCAAATAAAAGAACACGAGGATGGTCAAATCACATGTGATGTCACACTAGATGTTTGTGTAAAAGCACACGTTATTCATGCAACTTTCACCTAAGGTCGGGGACCAAGTCGCGCGCTCACCTTTTGCTTTGACCGTGTTCCGTAGTCACATGTGATTTCAGTGCAAAATCACATGTAATTTGACTGTTTTCATATTTTCTTATTTTGACTATGTTCTTGTTAATTTGAACCCTTTCTCTCTCTATATATACACTACTTAGTGATATAGACTTGGAGTTAATTTTTGATTGGCAAAAGAGTTATTTTAGAAGAAAAACAAGATCCACATTTGTATGCAAAGTAAGAATGTTATGGTTGTCGTCCAACGAGTGGTGTTTTCTACGTATGAATATGGTTTTATACTCGTATTTCTATACATAATCGAAGAAAGTAATATGTTTTTTGTTTGAAAACTAGGGATATGAGACGGTTGAAGAAGAAGGTATGAGGCAACAATTCCCATTCTACAACGAGTTGCAAGCCATTTTCACAAAACGAATGGAAAGAATATTGTGGATGGAAGCAGAAGGCATACCAAGTGAATCAAAAAAAAGGGGGATGAAGTTTCTATCGGACGAAGAGGATGAAAATGAAGATAGGTTGGTAGAGAAGGCAAGTTATGGTGGCAAAAAGAAACGGAAGGGCATAGAGAGCAGTACGAGTAGTAGAGGTAATTCAGACAACACTAATAGTGGTACCATTAATAACTTAAAGGAGGTACTAGAAGAGTATATGAAACGACAAATGGATATAGAAATGCAATGGATGAAGAGGTATGAGGCAAAAGAAGAAGAGAGGAGGATGAAGGAGATGGAATGGAGGCAAACAATGGAAACATTGGAGAAGGAGAGAATAATGCTCGATGAGCTATGGAGAGAAAGAGAAGAGCAGAGAAGAATGCGAGAGGAAGTTAGAATGGAAAAACGGGATGCACTTATTACGACACTTTTAGACAAGATTAGATTTCAAGGTTTATAGTTTGAAGATCATCTAAGACTTCTTAAAAATCTTCACCAATAGAGATGGATTTTCTAACATAAGTCATATGTTTCGAATGTATGTATTACAAAGTTCTCATTTGAACCTTCCTCTATATATATATATATAGAGAGAGAGAGAGAGAGTTTCAAGTTAAAAACCATGTCATTCATACTAATCATACAAATCAATCAATTAATAGAAATGAGAGTTTATTTATTATAATTTGAATATTTGGGAAGATAATTAGAGTTCATTAATTATGATCAATGTTTATATTAGAAAACAATCGAGATATTTATCTTCTATACTACTTTATAAATCAAATTTACTTAAAGTCTTAAAAAACAACATGAAAAGCACAAGGTACAACCTCTTAATGCATAAAGGCTATGTTTGGCAAACTAGCTGATAAGCTAGCTTAAGACTGATAAGCTACCGTATGACTTATAAGGTAGCTGATGACTTATAAGCTAGCTGATGAATAAGTTATGTTTGGCAAAAACTAGCTTATGAGCATGTGAAATGACCAAAAAGAGCATGTTGAAAGTAAATAAATAATATTAGTTAGGGGTATAATTGAAAAAAGTGTCAAAAAGCTCCTCATAAGCTACTCCAAGTAGCTTATCGATAAGCTAGCTTATAAGCTGACTTATAAGTTAGCTTATGTGCATCCAAACGATTACTCAGAAAATAAGCTATATTCTGATTGCATTAACTGTTTGGTCCTGATTGAATCATGTGAGTCTGTGTGTTCTTAAGAATGAAGTAGTATATATATCTTTAAAAAAAAAGAACAAAGTAGTATATGAAAAGGTGAGAGGAACATCATTCGATGTTGGACCAGAGTGGATGATGGCATCATCCAACCCAATCAAGGTGTTGGTAAATCCGATGTTCACTAAACACTTACCGATAACTTATTTTACTGATTGAACATGACACCTACCAAGAATGTTATCCAGTAACAGTAACAGGTAAAAAAAACAACCTAAAGTTTTGCAGTGGTTTCTTTTTTATTGCTTCCCTTGGCAGATGAATCACATAAGACATTATGCTTCAAGTTTCCAGTTTAGAGTCATCGTGCATGCTATAATTAATGGGTGTCTAATTTTGTAAAAATAGTTTATCTGTAAGAGCAGATATTAAGTCATAACAATCAACCTTTTTTGAACATAGGCCTTTGAGGAAATGGCTCACATGTTCACTGTAAATTTCATATATGCAGCAAGTTTATTAACTTGTTAATTACATGTATGTTGTCCTCATTCCTCAAGAACCAAAAGGCACAACTGGTTATTTTACCCTTTTGTATTCAACTCCACCAAACAAAATACCATAGAAATATATAGGTGGTAAGAGCAAAGGCAAATGACTGAGAGTCTTACTCGGTAAGTGAGAGCGACGGCTCTTACCATGATTAGCATTTACTGGGTAAATAGTTGCATACAATATCATTTTTGTAGAATAAATCTTACCCAGTAACTAAGTAAGTATATTGTTGAATTTTGTCAAAAAGCACTTACCCATGTAAGTTTTGGTAAACAACCCCTAAAATTTCTTTTTAAACAAGTCAAAATTTTATTAAACTGAATGGTTGTTGGGAGTTGTCTAGAATGGATTACAATGGCTTGCTGGTTTACTTTCACATGTAATTATACTAAAAGTAAAATGTTTACTAATTCTTTTTGTTATTTCATTGTCCATATCTCTTTGGGTTGAAATTCATAATATCATTTCAAGGTCAAATATAAAATTTTGTTGTGGAAATTGATTACCGTTATACAGGTACATACTTAAAACATCAAATACCAAACTTTGGTATTATAATAGTTGATCTTGGTCTTGGAAGGGATTTTACGGTCCTACTAATGTGGTGTTTATTGCTTTTTCTTCTTCCATAAAGGAAATTTTGTTGTTAAATAATTGCTTACTTTGGAATTTCATAATATAATTTGATTGATGTCAAATTGCATTTTTTAGGGCTACACATTTTGCACAGTTTTGTTTATATATTAATCTTCATAACCAATCTTCTTTTTGTGTGTTTGCCTTTTGTAGATACACTTTTTCATGAAATATGCTCTCTCACAAGGAAGTCATTTTGCACTCTAATGTCAATCTTTACTAAAAAGTCCAATATAACTAACTACCGGCTATAAGGACATGATCAGGAAGATTGTTTACTTAGGCTCTTATATATGAATTTTCTATTAGAGATAAGATTTTTGTACCGTAAGCCTCGGGGAAAACTTGTCTTTTATTGTTTTTATATATCGAGCATAGATCCTTGTAAACATTACAATTTATCTTGCAGTAATTAGATTAGATTTTAAACCGCAGTTTTTCATCAATCGGCTCCCATAGAAACTATAACATTTATTAAAGATATATTGATATGTAAAGACTATTGGGTTGTTTACACCGTAAACCTTATCGGCAAGAGTCCAACATTTAAAATGGTATCGTATGCAACAATTTAGCCATTAAGCAACTTACCTGGTAAGAGTGATCACACTGACTTACTAGGTAAGACTCTCGATCCATATTCTCGCTATTACCAGGTAGGATTAACGACCCATGCCATGTTTGGTAAATCCTCTAAATTGGGGCGTTTGGTTCGCCGGAATAGAATGGAATCTGGTGGAATTGGAATCTGAATTCCATTGACCAGATTCCAATTCCCTTGTTTGGTTCATTGTTTTCAAGAATTGGAATTTGGCAAATTCCAAATAATTCCAAAAGAGGGCAATTTGAGATTCCTTGGGTTACCATTGGGATTTCATGGGAATTGAATTTGCTCCATTGGGATTTCGGTTCGATTTTTTCGGGGTTTTTTTCAATTTTCGGTTTCGGTTTCTCGGCTTTTTTCGGTTTTGTTTCGATTTATGCTCACCTCTAGCAGTTAGGTTTTCCATCGTCTCTTGCAACAACTAAACTATGTCCTGCCCTAACATATGTTGTTTTGCATTTTTTTTTCTGCAGTTTTTTGCTGTTTTTGTTGTTTTTCTGCTGTTTTTAGCCGTTTTTGCTGTAAAAAAATTATGATTTTTGTTGTTTTAGCTGTTTTATGCAGTTTTTAGTTGTAAAAAAACTCATTATTTTTAGTGTTAAAAAAACTGAAGTAATTAATAATTATTTTATTTTATTAATTTTAGTTTTAAAAAATTAAATTTAATAAAAAAAGTATTTTAGTCATTTACTGGAATTTCATTCCAATTCCAAAGTTACATTCTGTAAACCAAACAGACAGATTTCAATTCTTTCAACAGATTTCATTCTAATTCAGTCAACCAAACAGCTGGTCAAACCTGACAACATTCAATTCCAATTCCTTCAAAGTCAAATTCCTTTGACAAATTTCATTCCATTCAATTCCATTCTGCGAACCAAACGCCCATAAATGTAAATCATATCATTGTTAAAATCTCCACTAACAAAACCATCAAAACTTCAAAATCGTTTACAATTACGGCTCACACTGCATTGCGCATGTACACTACTAGTAAAACTAGAATGATATATTTTATGATTGAAACTCCCTATATATATATATATATATAGAGTAAACTACGATTTTCGTCCCTGTGGTTTATCGTTTATAACGATTTTCGTCCCTATGGTTTAAAATTTGCTTTTTTCATCCCTGTGGTTTCATTTTACTTCATTTTTGTTCTTACATTTAATAGAGCTAAAAATAGTTGTTAATTTTTTTTTAAAAATTACATATTTAGTCCTTGTGTTATAATTTTTTTAAATATTTAATTCTAAAATACTAATTTGACAAATATATATATTATTGTTTTTGGTTTTTCTTTCTTTATTATATTTAATACTATATATGTGTGTGTTTTTCTTTATATATATTTTAATAGTTTTTCTTTTTTTATATAGTTATAATAATTTTGAAAAATACCATATATTTAATAAAAATACATAATTGTTTTTGATATTTTAATTAATAACCTTTTATTATTATTTAATCGAAGTTTTATTTATTTAAAACCAGTTGGTATTTTTCTATTAAATTTATTTTAAAAACTGATTGGTTTAAAATGGAAAAAAAATCGAATCATTAAAATTATTGATAAATAAAGGATATTTTAAATAAAACTATTTTTTTCTTGAATTTTATTAAAAAAATTCAGATGATAATTTAAAATAAATAAAAAAACTTTGAAAAAAAAGAAGATATCATTTATTTATCAATAGTGTTGGGTCACCGACATTGTTGGGTCACCGATGATTTGTTGATGACTCCTCAATCTTTCCTTAGTCAAATACTTTGTTGATGATTAGTTAAATATTTTGTATCTTGGGTTCTTTGTAAAAGTCTGGTCATGCTCAACAAGTTCAGCGAATCTAAGACTAGTTGATACATAAGGAAACATATCAACATTTGTGGAAAGATGAAGATATAATTGCCATCCAGACTTAGCCGAATCATCAGCTAAAATGTCCAGCCAAAAGTGAAGACCAAAATCGGTAAGTAAAAGGACAGTAGAAGACACTAACCGATATATCCTTTGATATATTAGGCTAGTGGTCCTATCTGGTATTTTGGGAGAACTTTTATGAAGATATACTCTTTGTCATCAATATCAAGAATGTGTTGCCCAAGTTTTAGATACTAACATTATCCAAAGGTTTGTTTGTCTTTATCTAGATCTTGTCCTCCAAGTTTTAGATACAAACATTATCCAAGGGTTTGTTTATCTAACTGCAAAAACGTAAGCTCCAAGTTGGTAAAAGTTTGATGTGACAAATGAAGACTTGAAGAAAAGGTGAATAGTGCCATATGTACCATAAAGTATGGCACCCATCTTTATCCAAAGGAAACTTAGCCATCAAATTATATTGTGAGAAGTGTCCCATGCTTCCAAATCATAAGACACTATAAAAGGAGAAGAAAACCTCTCATACAACTCATGCCTTTGAAAAGAGAGAGATATTCTAAGTGAGAAGCTGATGATTGACATCAACATAACTACTGTGTGTTCAAGTTATGTCTGTGTGTTCTGAGTGTTTTAACAGTTCTTTTTAGCTTTCTTAGTGTTATAAGTTAATTACTGTTTTCATGTGTTTCATGTGTTAAGATTGTTAGAATAGAGTGTTTATCTATTCTTTTCCGCAACAATCTTCTGTGTGTAAAGTTTTTAATATTTATATTAAAAATTTTAAAAAGAGTAAAAATTGTGTATTTGTATTCATCCCCCCCCCCCCTTCTACAAATCGTTTACTTGTTTGCCATTACCCTAACCGGGACCAACAAGTGGTATCAGAGCAGATTGTGAAGTAATTGCAAGTGCATCACTCGGATTTTCATCAAAATGTCTTTTCCTTCGAATCTCACATTTTCTAGGAAATAATAGATGAATATCCAATTTAGTGACAATTTTCTTTGCTGATTTTATAACATCTAAAAATCTCGTGTCTCTATATCCCTCAAAAAAAGAAATTAGTCATTTGATTTGTTTAATGGCAACATCGATTAGCATATTTTTTTATTGTAAATGCTTACTAACCAAATTCACAGCATATAGAATTTCATACCAAATCACTATTGGCACTAGAAACTCAAAATCATCAAGCTCATTTTGTGCTAAAGATTTTGCTTCACTTCTAATTTTTGAATCATTATCAATTTCAGCTACTTGAAGTAATGCTTCTCTTATATCAAACACTTGAAATCTTATGGCTTTTACGTTATCAATACGACTCTCCCAACGAGTCGTTGACAACGATTTAACAGTTCATCCCTTTACATTATCTTTAAACAGTTGCCATCTTTTAGTAGAATTAGCAAATATTGTATAAATACGTTGAATAGTTTCAAAAAAATTTCTAGCTTTATTACAAGTATCAACTATGTCACATAAAGTCAAATTAAGACCGTGAGAAGCACAAGAACTATAAAATGCTCTAGGATTTATATCTAACAGTTTCTTTTGCATTCCTTTATGTTTTCCCTTCATTTTTGCACCATTATCATAACCTTGTCCTCGACCATTGTCTATATCTAGACCAAGACACTTTAACTCAGATTGTAAAACATCAAACAAACTTTGGACAGTGGTATCATCTACCTCTAAAAATCCAAGAAAAGATTCTTTAATGCTAACAGTTTTAGAAGAGAAATCTACATACCTTATTATTAAGGACATTTGTTCTTGATGACTTATATCAGGAGTGCAATCAAGAAGAATAGAGAAATACTCCGCCTCTTTTACTTTGTTAATGATTTCACATTTGATTCTCTTAGCAAGCAAAGCTATTAGCTAGTTTTGAATCTTATTACTAAGATATGAACATGTCTATCATCATTAGTAATACGTTGAACATGATCTTGAACAATTGGATCAAATTCGGCCAACATTTCAATCAATCCTAAAAAATTTCAATTGTCATTTTCATACAATCTACCGTTAGTACCACGAAATGCAAGATTGTGTGTTGCAAAAAACTTCTCAATACAAAAAATTCTTACCAAAACTTTTTTCCAATGATTTTTTTCTTTCTCTATTTGATTTTGAGCAACCCTATCAATAGTTTCATTCTTTTGAAGTCCGAGAAGCAAATCATACCAAGTTTTCATATTTGTAACATGTTCCACACTTGTTTCGTGCTCTTTTAGTTTAGTGCTAAGGTGTGGTCAATCTCTATACCCATCATATGCTAATTGGCCCTTTACGTGCCTCTTTTTTAAAAAAAATTACAACAAAAGCAAAATATTTTATCGAGCATTCGAGCTCTACAGAATAAGCCAATCTCTATCATATTTTTCTCCATTTGGTAAAAATCTAGTATAAGATGTTGCAGAAAATCGTTTACCATATCTATCTTTAGGACCCTTTTTAATAGATAAATCTCTTTTAGGACCTTTTGCAACTAAGATATCAATCATTTTAGAATCCAACAAATCCCAATTTCTTGGATCAAATATATCAAAACTAATAAAGGTATCATCAGTATCATTAACATTATCTGTAACTTTAACGTCATCATCAATTCATCACCAATATCAATAGCATCGTTAGCATTAATATTAGTAGCATCATCGGTAGCATTATCATTAGCATTAACATTAATATTAATATTAATAGCATCATCATCAACATTGATATCAGCATTTTCATTTAAACTAACACTAGCATCAACATTAACAGAATTATCAAGGTTGTGATTTTTTAACGAAAAATTTATCAATAGCTCCTTTTTGAGACAAAATCATCTCTTCCACTCTTTTTTTCTTTTTACGTTTTTAACATCCGAAATCATGTTTTCTAAACATGATGAAATTGAAAAACTACTACAATAAACTAACACTTAACAAATAGACAAATAGGTTACTAATTCAGAATTTCAAATAAAAAAACCCAAATAACAATTAGCACATTTAGCATAACAATTCAAAACAGTCAAACAGATTAGAATAATAACACCTGGATTTTGAGTAAAGAGTTATCCACTATCCAAGTTCCAACAGTCGAGGTCCTTTCCAACTGCCTAAAATCCCAAATCAAGCCGACTAAACTCAGTCTCGTTCTCGTATACCCAAGTCCAATCCTAAAATCGTTGTAAATGTATAAGAGATTAGAGAATAGCAGAATAAATTGGTAGAAAGATTTCATATTTGGACTTGATTTACAGAATTTATAGAGGGAATTGTCTTGATCATCGGATATCATTGAGAAAGAAATAGGATCCTAAATTTACTATTTGTGAAAAAAAGAGAAAGGGCGGGTTGTATAATCTCACTCCTCCCCCATTAGTTGATACCCGATAGCCCCCAGAAAGGCCCTTCTAGGCCCACGGTGATTTTTAGGGTTGTTTACATAATAATCGAACAAAGTTAGACCGTTGTGAATAGAGATATTTACCGGGATTCGAAGAGGCTTATTGTTTTTGCTGAAATCGTCATCATTGGAAGAATAGGTGAATGTTTCGTGAGTTCGTTGGAGCCTAATCGATGGACGCTGTTGAGAAAAAAGAGGAATTTCCGATTGGAAGCGTATTCACTGTTCTCGTTCGTATGGTGTATGTATCAGAGAGGATTGGGCCCTAAAAGTTAAAATGATTGGGCCGCTGAACATACATAATACATAATATAACTAAACCAGATTTTAGGCCCCATATATTTTGGGGGCCCTGTTCACATGAACAGATTGAAACAGGCCCAGGCACGACCCTGTTGGTCTTATGTGAACCTAACTCTTTATATATAAGGGTAATCAAATGAGAACCAAAAAAGGTTGTGAATCGTGAGAACCAACCTAAGCCCCAATTTGGTTTTGATCATATGGTTTTAATTGAAAACTGTTTTTACTTAGAAAATAGTATAATCGTCATTTTGGTAACGTAGATTCACGAGATAAAACACACTCACTATGTTACTTTACCTAATTAAATAAAACACAATTTTAATAAATATGTATTTCACCTCATGAAATCCAGACATAATGTTTCTATATATGTTATTTTACCACATGAAATCAAACAGACGTTCCAATTATAATTTATTTCACCCCATAAAATCAAACACAATTTCCATCGATATGTTATTTCACCTCATGAAATCAAACACAATTTTCTTATATAAGTTATTTCACCACATGAAGTCAAACTCAATTTTTAGAAACAAAAAACCCTAAATCTGTGAACAAACTTCTACTCTTGAAGGGGGGATGATGTTGGTTTCTCAAATGACAACTTCAACATCAAGAGTTGATTGGACATTAACACCAACCAGAAAAAAGACGAGGTTCGAAAGGAACTCCAAATCGAATCCAAACACTAAACCAAAATCAAATTTACCTCACCAAACGAACCCTAGATCTGGAATGATTTTTGATAACGATGATCTCTTGGAGGACAACATTAGGCTTATCATTGTCATCAGTAGTGGGAGAAAGTGAAGAAACCCTAGGTTCCACTATGACGACGACCCTCTTTCTCATTGAACTCGACAACCCTAAAGAAAACCCTCTCGATCGATCATGAAAAGTTTTTACCAGATGTAATCATTTGTAGTATAATCCATCGTATTCTTAGACTCTGTAGGTTGAGAATCGTGATTTAGAGCATGAACCTCTCGATCTTGGTTTCTACATTTGAACTCAAAGACCCCGAAGAAAACTCACTCGATTGATCGTGAAAAGTATTTACCAGATGTAATCATTTCAAGTAGAATCCATCGTATTCTTAGAGTCCGCAAGTTTAGATTCGTCATTTGAAGCATGAATATCTCGATTACTGGTTCGATCTAAGTTGATATGGAGATTATCAAGAGAGGCTCATCGATACCAAATTAAAAGAACCGGTCTAGGAAAGAAATAAACACACAGGAGACTATTTTGAGTATCCAAAGTACCCTTTCAATGTCCTTGCAAATTGACAAAAGTACCCTTTATCTTTGCTTTTATTACAAATATGCTTATTTTCGATGATCCTTGATTTATACTAATCCATGGATTAGATTTAGAAAGGCGTTCAAGAAAAAACGTTAGACCTCTCAAACTGATCGAACCAATTCAAACCATACTATTTTTGGCGATTTGAGCGGTCTCGTTTGGTCTGAAAAATAGTCAAACTGCTTGGTCCGATTTGGTCTGCGGTATGAACGATCTGGACTAAACCGACCGCCAAAAATACACTTGTATTAACTATATTTAGTTTCTGTTGTAGGATCAACTTTTATGACACAAAAATAGTTCGTCAAAGACATGATGCGTTTAGTTTTTTGGTTCTTAATGGACTACGTTATCTAAAATAGAAACATTCAGAAATCCATAAAAAGTAAAATCCAAAATTCCAAATTGTCATTCAAGTTGCTAAATGTTTATCCGTAGTTTTGGTGGGTTTGTTTAACTTTTTTTCAACTTAATCGATGTTTGTTTTTAAATCTTAAAGGTAGACGTTTTTTATATAATTTCGTAAATTATTTTTTAATAGAGTTTTATTGGTAGAAATTTTATTTTGAATATACATGTTATGTAGTTTAAAGTCCATAGTCCCAAACCTCTTTAACCGATCAGAACATACTGCCTTTTTTTGTTCGGTTTGGTCACTTGCTATCAAATTGCTCATTACAGTTTGGTTGTGATTTTGGGGGTTAAACCACCTAAACCGGACCACGAAAACCCCTAATTAAATTAGTCCTCAAGGTCCTCAATTTATTTTTGGTCCTTAGAAGATTTGACCTCTATATATATAATAGTAATACTGTATATAATTAATAAAAGTAAATTACATTCTTGGTTCTTGTGGTTTTAAATGACTAAAATACCCTCCAAACTAACCGAGTTAACAAAATTATTTGGACGGAGTTAGTCAGAGGGACCAATAAAATATAAAATGCAAATCACAGGGATGTAATCAATAGAGATTTCAAAATAGGGACCTAGAGTGTTAATATACATAAACCACATAGAGCAGGAATGTAATTTACTCTTTAATTTATTTATAGGTTGACGATATATTAATGATCCTACCTTTACCAAATTTAATTTTCAATATTTTTCTCGCATATTCCAATTTTCAGTCTAAAAGATATGTGAATTTATCTTGATCTCCTTTGTTTGTTTAAACTTTAGATTTTCTAACCCTAAACTATTTTGTGATTTATTAATTTTTAAATAAATATAAAAATGTTTACTTAATATGTACTTTGTTTTAATTTTTTTTATTTATAATTAGATATATAAAATATGTTTTTAATAAAAGATAAAAAAACCCGTGAAACAGATAAAATTTTAGAGCATATTACAATTTTGGTCCCTATAGTTTGTTTAATGACTTATTAATCCTTCATAACGGTTGCAAACTAACGTTATTAAATGGAGAGATCATGGATGTTATGAAAATGAAAAGTTAGGACCACCAATATAGATAGTTTGTTTTAAAGAAAAACCATAGGGCCCACCAGTATATTTCACTCATTTAAAAATGAATAAGAATGTAAGGGGCTGTTTGTTTAGCTCTGGATGGGGCCATCCAGAGCTACCTATGAATCGGGTAGAGGTTCAGAGTTGTTTGGCAAAAAAAATTAACCTCTAAAGGATACAAATTGCATCTGAATCGTGTAGACCCTAAACCCTTGAGTTATGATTCAGACCATTTTTTTTTCCCAAAATACCCTCTCTTTTGTTGAAGAGCCTCCATCCTCACAACCCCTCTTTCACCATTTCTTTTTTCTCCATTTTCTCCCAACCCTCCTTTCTCTTCTTCCACGAACGATCTGCTCCATCGCCGACGAGCCATCGCCGCCGTCCAGCCACCACAGCCGTCCAGCCATCGCCGTCGTCCAGCCACCACCGCCGTCCAGCCATCGCCGCCGTCCAGCCATCGCCGCCGCCGTCCACAACGATCGTGAGCCGATCCATCTTCTCCCACGAAGGTATGTGTTCGATTTATGTTTGGTAAAACCCATTTCTCTTTGATTTCTTTCGATTTGTATGATTTGTGTTTGGTAAAACCCATTTCTCTTCGATTTCTTTCGATTTGTATGATTTGTGTTTGGTATGATTTGTATGATTTGTGTTTGGCTACTCTATTTTTTAGCCAAATCAGATTTTGGCAACTGTTTAAAAATCATATGGGGTTGATTTTGGCTACTGTTTAAAAATCATATGGGGTTAAAAATCAGATTTTGGCTATTGTTTGATTTTTTTAGCCAAATCATATATATATATATATATATACATCTACATATATATACATCTACATATATATATACATATATATATATATACATCTACATATATATACATATATATATACATCTACATATATATACATATATATGATGATTTAGGTAATAAATAACTCATTGTGTATTTTTATTGTTTCGATGTTAGAATGGTTTGATATATATGTTTCCATGTAACCGAAAGCTCCCCTATATATACATATATATATATATATATATTTCCATGTAACAATGTGGTTTCTTTATATGAATGGTTTGTAAAATAATTTTATTATTCTGATCTCTGCCAAACAGCTAACTTTCATTCAGACTGTTTTATACAAAGGGGTAAAATGATAATTTGTTCTTATTCAGACTGTCCATTCAGAGCTGCTACCAAACAACCATTTTTCATTCTGCACTATACCATCCAGAGCCTCTATACCATCCAGACCTCTATACCATTCAGCTCTATACCATCGAGCAACTACCAAACAGCCCCTAAGACTACATTTATCAACAAACCAATCCAATCCAATTCAATCTTCAACTTCAATTCAATCTAACATTTTTATACTTTATTCATAATCCAATCCAATCTCAAAAATTAATTTATAAAAATTATATATTTAACATTTTATCACACATAAACACACATATTGGTGTATTGAAAATATATCAATATTGATCTTTATTTGTAGGGAATTGAAAACCATGAAGTTTAATATATTTTTATTAAAGCTATCTTTTTAATCAAATACGTTTTATTCTAATAATAAATCTAAAGCAACCAACAAGAAATTTTTTCTTTTATTTTTTTTAAAGTTAATAGTTTGCAAACTTGGATTGCCCATGCAAGCGGTTCGCTCAATAAGTTTGCCCAAAAAAAGATTTTTTTTAAAGTAAACTAGTTTGTCTTATTTTCAATCTGTTTAGGTTGGTTTGTTGTTATGGATGGTCTAATACTTTGGTAGGATTCTATTTTGTGTAATATATATATATATATAGGGAGAATCAAACAGGAACACAAACAAAGTAAATGAATAAATGGAATGATCTTAACCGTTAAATTACATGATCTACGGTTGAGATTAAAAATGGAAATAATTTTAATTTTGATTAAAAAAAACTCAATATTCCAGCCATGTTGTATTTATTTAGGGGCAAAATTGAAAAATTCAAACAAAAATAAGAATCTAGTTGATTTTGGGCGCACGCTATGTATGGAATGATTATCCCTAATAACGGCAATGTTCATCATTGCCTATTTTCATTCGATATCTTAATTTAAGAAAAAAATACATATCCAATTTATATATTTACTATGCTTAATGAGAACTCGTAATTGCCGACGTATTGAACTATAGACAAACAAATAATATATTATTATTTATGCCTTCAAACAATTGTAAACATTTAGCCTAATGCTACATTAATGATCATTCAAATTTGTAAGTGTTAAAATCAAAACAATTTTATATAGAGGGAGGATTTTTTAAACAAATGTTTATACAATTTTTTTATGTAGACGATCATAATAAATATATATATATATATGTATGTGTGTGTGTTAAATACATGTTTGTTAAAAACTCTATTATGCAACATGTTTGATATTAGCTTCGACATGTTTATATACACGATCATATATAATATACACATTAAATATATGTTTGATAAAACAACTATGATATAACATGTTTAATATTAAATACATTTATGATATAACATGTAAACTATTGAATAAGTAATAACAAAACATTACAGGCACAAATATTTAATAAATAAAATAATATCATAATCATTTCTGATATTAGGTATGACATATATAGTGTAAGCTCAATTTGAATAATAAAACACAATAGTGTCATCTAACAAAAAGAATAATAATAAAACACAATAGTGTCATCTACGTTAATGATCATTTATTTGTGAGTTTGTCAGATACGTCGTTACTTCCAGGTTGTATTCGACGTGTTCGTACCATATCCATTTGAATAACACCTCTCATCTATCGTCTGTTTACGTATTGCATAGGTATCTCCTCAACATTTAAGTTAAAAAGCACACTGATTATATGGCAACAAAGGATCCCAAAATACTCGTAACGCTGACATGAACATTCAATAGATCCACGCTCTTCCTTATATGAAACTTGTTTATAATAAAATCATATATGCTTGTACAAATGTAGGATTACACAGATATTTGTATACCCGATCATCGGATTATGTATGGTTACACAGGTATTTGTATACCGATCATGTATGGTTACACAGATATTTGTATACCCGATCATGTATGGTTATACCAATGGGTACAATTAATAAAATCATATGTGGATATACAAATGTATGGTTAAGCTAATCATATATTGTTATACAAATGTGTGGATATATAACAAAATAAAATATGGTTATACAGATGTTTATATACCCGATCATGTATAATATATATAAGATTAATTAAAAACTACATCCGTTTGATAAAACTGTGTAATAGCAGATAATCATATATGTTTCTAACTATACGTTTACGATGTTTTTTTGGTGTTTTTTTGGTGTTTTCCTGGTGTTTAAATGAAAACTGAAATAATCATGAGCATCATATAATCATTTATGATAAATACTTGATATACCAACATTCATCGTTTACATATTCTTCATGATTTCATCATACAGATTATCATCATACCATGTAGTAAACATAAACATTTCTCGATTCATAATTAGTTTTTGTTTTGGAGACATAAACAATAGTTTATTATTATGATTGAATAAGCCAATATATAATAAAATCATTAACAAAATCAGAATTGATCATATGTAGTAGATAAAAAGGTAAACATCATCGTCTTCATCATTTAATTTTCCATTTCCAGATTTTTCAAAACTATTATATAACTTTCATTTATTAGTTAATGATCGATTAATGTACTAAAACTATTCATGTAATCGAAAAATTGACAAAATCTCACACTAAGATAAAAACAAGTATTTAAAAAAAACAAATTTGTAGAAATGAAAACAATAAGAATTTACCTTCATAATCAGTACCGTCATGATCGTCATTTGAAGATGTGTTTGCCACATCTGTTTGAGATTGACGATTCGATGCTCTATTAACCAAATTGTTGTGAATCGTTTCTTGTTCTTGATTGGTGTTCATTTGTAATAAAATTTCGAAAATGCTCCAGACTGCTGTGTTCTTCGTATGAATGATCTTTCTTCAAAATGAAAGAAAAACGTTTGATTTGTTCCACGATTGAACAATATGTTGATAAAAATGAGGAAATTTGTTACAAAATTGTGTAGATACATTTTCATTAGATTGACTTGGTGAATTGCCTATTTTTAGGGATTCAACATATTTCATAAATATAGATATATTGACTATTGACTGATATACCCTTATGATAATAAATGAAAATATATTGTGGCGGTGAGGTCAAACCTTAAGCCTTACGCGCCATGGCGAGGACGCGGCGTTTTTCAAGGCGTGACATAAGGCGGAAAATTTATATGTCATATTACAAATTTACAATTACAGAAGAAGGTTCAAATGAGAACTTTGCATTTTAAAATGAACAAAGGGACACTTGTGGATCACATATGATGTGGGACCCACGTCATATGTGGTCCACAATTTGTTCATTTGTTTGTGAACTCAATTTTGGCTGTGAACGTGAGGACGAATCTCAGCCACACATCTTCGGTTATGGTGGACGCGATCACGGAGGATTGACGCGATTCATGGGAGGGTGGAGATTATTAAAGGAGGGGAATCAGGTCAAAGCCTCCTTTATTGACCGGATAAGTGGCTGAGATTCGTCCTCACGTTCACAACCAAAAATGAGTTCACATTTGAACTTTCCTCTATATATATATATATATGTATATATATATATATATTGTTTAAATGTTTAAAATATGATGATAAAATTTTAAAATAAATATAAAAACAAATGGAAAAAACCTATTAAAACCCAACAAACTTTCCATTTTGAAATATCAAAGTTCTTGAAAATAAATTTACAAATTATCAAACTTTTCTCATTACCTTCATCCGAAAAAGAAAGAGACCGCACGAAAGCAGTTTTTCCTATAAGCAGTGATTTTAAATCCAGAGGTTAATCGTACTCTGACAATTTTACGTAAGGCAGAGTTTGGTTTTATGGAACAAAGGAGTATCCCGGACCTACACCGAGGTGTTGACGGTGATTTTCAAATCTCCTCAAGTTCCAATAATTAATTAAGTTATTGAAAAATTTTTAAATAAATAAACCATCAAACTTTTAGAAATTGGTTACCCACAATTTTTTAATCCAAAAAGGTTACTGATAACAAGTTAGGAAGATTTAAAGTAAAAAAACATCAATTAGTTCTATTGTACCAAACTAGAGGTCATTCAAAACCTTCACATCCAACTACACTGCTCCTTCTCACCGCCTTTCAATGCCCCGTCATCATCCATCCTTCATACCACACACCACCATAGTTGACCCATCATGCAAAAGGTATGCCGTTAGAGTGAGTGCGCTTGACTAATATAGAAAGTCAAGGCTCTAAGTGTCGCTCCTTCGATTGATTGTTCGCATCGGATCTCAAGTTCTCTATTGCACTCCCTAAATAGGGTTTTTTTCACCTTTCCCTCACGGTACTTGTATGCTATCGGTCATTGAGGAATTTTCTTTTTTGGAACACAGACCATTATGCCCGGATCAATTCCCGGAACGAGTGAACAAGCGTCCGCATATAAGAGAGATCTATGAGATAAGGTTCTCGAACCGCCCAAAAACCCTGCCATTGATTTCCCTTTTATTGATTTGTTCTTTATCTTTATATTCACCATTTTTACAACAAAATATAATAGAGTACATATAGAAAGATCAAAAAAGAGGGAGAATCGAAACAACAAGAAAAGGTCAAAAAAGAGAGAGATTGATCATTGATGGCAAGGTCCCACGACAATGATTGGCGTTGATAGAGAGTAGACAACGATGAAGCGACGATGGGTAACAATGGCCTTGGTCGCGAGAGGTTTAAATTACGTAAGGTTTAAAAATAGTAAAACTTATTTAGGTTTTTTTTTCTTACTTTAAAATTTTCATAACCGGTTTCATGTAGGATTTTTAAGCTAAAAGAAACATATATAACCAATTTATAAAGGTTCGACGGTTTATTTATTCAAAAAAATAGTTTAAAACCTTAATTATTTAAAATAAAAAAAATTAATAATTTTTTTATTTAATAAAAGACTTTAAATCAAAATAGAAAATCAACAATCAAAAACTTAGTAAATTCTTCTTCATTTGATTTTTTAAAACTTTCTCAGTACAAACAAAATAAATCACAATTTTGTACTATTTATCTTTTAAAAAATATTTTATACGATTTACATGTTAAAAGTTAAAACATCAAGGTAAACCTTTTGAATTAAGCAACAGATGGTTGAAAATAAGATGTTGGAAGGACAGGGGACAATACTTCCACTATTGTCCAAACCTTACCGTCATCAAAAGTCAACCTTCACTCCGTCCACATCACAAATTTTTCCCCCTTTTTCAATGCTTTCACACTCACACTCACACTCACATTCTTCTCGTGTTGGTCGGCACATAACTCCATTTATCTTTTTTTTTTTAATTAATTTTCTTATTTATATAATGATACAATGAAGGGATCATACAAGAACACCCTTTATTTAAATAAATAGTATATGAACTATATATGATATGAGTCTCATACATTAAAAAATCATATCTGATTATGGTCCATAAAGTGTTCCTTTAAATTTACAAAGTTTTCATTTGAACTTCCCTCTAATGATATATGTATCCTTCTATTACGTTAGATTCAGATTAAACTATGTATGGATGATTAGAAAAATAAGTTTTGACATTGGAAAGTAAATTAATAGATAGATGTGTATTTAACAATATATAAATGTGCATTTAACTTATCATTTTTTTTTTGTACCGTTGTATTCATATTTTGGATTTTATTTACGTCCAAATGTTGAAATTTTAATTTCTAACAACAAATGCATACAATGTTTTTTAACCATGGATGTCCAAATCAACGTACATGCACCTCGACTTGTCGAGGGATACTTAAGAACAATCAGGAAAATCCTCATTGGTCTTCTAGAGCACCAAACGGCAGGGTTGTTCCAAAAGAAGAACACCAAAGAAAACACAGAAAAGAGGATCTCCTCTCAAAATATAGATCAAGAAATCTGAAGTCCAAGTGCATGTAATATTGTGCACCAAAATTTTGAGGTCCTGTTCAGGATTCCAAATTAACATACTAAAGAAGGCCCTGCAAACACGTGACTTTTGAGAAGGATCCCCAAAGGTCGAAGGCTTATTAATGATGTGTTCAGTTAACCTCACAAGGTTTGCAAACGATATTCATATAATTTGCTTGAATGGTTTTGTCAAAAAAGATGGTAGATTTATTAGTATTGTTTGGAACTTCCTTCTGAAACTGTAACATCCCCTTGCAAAAAAAAAGTGGTAGAACTTAAATCACTACAATAAAACTGGTCTTTTTTAAAATTTCAATTCGTCACAATATACTACTTGATGAGACTATTATAAGTTTATAGGATTAAAACCAAAATCATAACATTGTTATAATAATTTATTAAGACACACAAATTAACATATTTCATCCAAAAGTTGGCCAACCTAATATAACAAAGAAAGATGTATAAACCGCCAAATTTTGTTATGCATATTATGTTATCTTTCGGTGATGTAATTTATTAGACCGTCAAACTTTATTTTAAAAACCTTGTGCAATACATTTAAAATAAAAAACATGTTTTTGTTCTTATAAATTTAAATTCTCAATAAATTCATTATTAGGACGTCCAAGGAGGTGAGGCTTACTAATTGACCAATTTAGTTGCAGTCTTGATTAATTAGAAGATATATATATGGCTCGAAATAAGTTCCATCAACCTTTTATTAATTAGAAGATATCACCTTTTATTTATCTTTTTCATCATCAAAATCCTTAAGCACTGGATGACTTGAAATAACCCATATATATATATATAGGCTAATTCAAGTGTTAATTCAATTATTCGTGTTAACCCATCGTTCACTGGTGAACACGATGTTCATATACTGACTAACACGATGCTCGTTTACTGATGAATGGTGTTCACCAGTGAACGAGCATGGTGTTCATCAGTAAACGATGGGTTAACACGATTAACATAAATTATTGAGTTAACACAAGAAGCGACCTCTATATATATATATATATCCATTTCAAAGTTGAGTTGGAATACTTTGGTATATCTATGAGCTTTATCGTCTTTAATTCACTCCCACTGTGTGTCGGATATACAAAGCCATTATTTGGATGCTATTTGAAATCATACAAACCGAGGTTTCTGATGTAGATCCCCATATGACCCTCTTCTTATTTCTCAAATGATTAATTACTTCTTTAATCCAACATACAAATCTGACTTTACAATTTAAATAAAGGGAAATCATCAAAAAAACTCAATAAACTATCACATTTTGAATGGTTAAGTCTCTAAACTATTTTTTGAATGAAAAAATCATTAAACTTTTTCATTTTGAATGATTAAGTTCCTGAACTATTTTTTTTGGATGAAAAAACCATTAAACTTTCTCGTTTGAATGAAAAAACTATTAAACTTTTTTATTTTAAACGATTAAGTCCTTGAATTTTTTTTCTCAAAAAATTAAATCATCGAGTTTTTAAAAATTGGTTACTTACATCTTTTTAACCTAAATAAACTACCTTTAACCGATTATGTTCTTATTCTACCTCTTATGATGGATAAAAAAACGATCGAAAAGAGGGAGATCGATGACAGAGGCGAACAACGTGTTAGCGAAATGGAGAACGGACAATGTTGGGATAATGAGAAGTGACAGGGGGGAGCGATACCATTATTTGCTAGGGGTTTTAATTACGTATGGTTTTTGAAACGTTAAAACCGATTTAAGTTTATTTTGTACTTTAAAACTTTTTTAGTGAGTTACATGTAAATTATTTAAAAAAGAAGATGTAGGTAACTAATTTTTAAAAGATTGATGGTTTATTTATTAAAAAAATGTTTAAGGACTTAATCATTCAAAATAAGAAAGTTTAATGGTTTTTTCATTTAAAAAAATAGTTTAAGGACTTAACCATTCAAAATTAAATAGTTTGTTGGGTTTTTTTGAAATTTTCCCTTAAATAAAATACTGATTATGTTTTAGATAGTATATTAAAAAAGAAATTAGGTAATATAACTATTATTTAAAAAGGAAAGTGGATAATTTTTTTGAAATAAGAGTGGATTAGTTATTTAATGACTTGAATTAGTCATTTAATTATACAAAAGTTTAGAATCTTCCCCTCAATATTATTAGTTCTTTATATTAGTCATAGTTATTTTTCTATATTTACATATTTTTCTATCATGGTCTTGATTATTGAAAAATCTTATCTAATAATTGAGATCTCTTTTCACATTCTCAAGTTTTTGTGGTTTCTCATTTCAACTTCTCTTTCTATCTATATATATATATATATATATATATATATACTGGTAACCAAATATAAATTAAAAAAAGAGAGTTTAGATTAATTAATAATTCTAAATATATAGAAAACAAACAACTACAAGCCCTACGATATCAACACTACAACTCTACAAGTTAAAGAAATATTAAGTACTTGTTTTTCCCCTGATACAATATGGGAATAACCTTTGGATGAACAAAAGAACCTTTTCTTCAATTCCTCCTTCGGAAACGGTTTCTTTACTGTTTCTTTACTATTTCTAAATTTAACTCATTTTAAATGAAATTTACTGAATTCATTAGTGAATAGTGAGAGTACCTAGAGGCTAGATAGAGCTACACAATTCATCAACCAGTTCGTACACAAGTAATTGGAGAATTTCTTGACCAACCTCATAGCTTATAGTTTCTTGTAGATTCTTATCAACTTTTGCATCCACCCAAAAACCTCCATTTATTTCCTCCATTGTTAACCTGCAAACATCCACCAACACCTTCACGCAATACTCTTCACTGTACTCACTTTCTCTTCTCTTCAACATCATCGACTGCTTCTTGGCTTTTGTTTCATGTTTCACCATTTTTGGCAGTGGGTGGTTGTACGTTCTCTTTCTTGATTTGTACTTCTTCTTCTTCTTCTGTTCTTCTGGAAATCCATCATCAATAACAACAACTTTCTTCTTTCTTCTGTAGTTCAATGATACTTCTTTCTCTTCATTCTTAATTACCTTCATACTTTGATTTTGACTTTGACCTTTCTTGTTCGTAATCTTCTTCTCTCTTTCTCTTCTGATTCCCTTTTTTGAATTATTCTTTGACGTTTCTTGTAACTTTGGAGTGAAACCCATCTCAGATTTTCCATGTGCATGATGATGATGATGATGATGATGATGGTTATGTGAAGTAGTTTCGAAGAATGTAGGGAGTTCACGGAAAGATAACGAAGTTCTAACACGACGATGTAGAGAATTATTATTATTATGATGATGATGATGGGGTTGTTTTTTGATGTGGAAATTTGGTAAGAAATCGAGAGAACCAGCTGACCTGCTTCTCATCATGATTGTACCTAATGAAACTTTAGTAGATGGAGTAGTGGAGGTGGGATTGGGAAACGAGTCGAGACCCATGAGTCTTGCAACCACACCAGCTGGGATTGTAGTGGTTCGTGTGGGGGATGGAGATTGGAGTTTGAAAGATGAATCGGTTTTGAAAAGGTGGTGGTCGGTGGTGGTGGTGGTGGTTTGGTTGTCGGTGGAGGGATGGGTGGGGAGGCCGCCGGCGCATAGGAGACGGCGGAAGACGGAGGAGAAGCAGCTTGTTGGAGTTGCATTCTGAGAAGAAGTGGCCATATGTGTGTGTATTTGGGGGTGAAAGAGAGAGGTGGATTAAGTAAGTAGGGAATTAAGCTTATAGCTAGGAAAGAATTAGAATTTAGAATAGAGAAGGAAGGAGACTGGCATTGACCAATGTTGATATATTGGATGGGGAATGGGGATGGGATGGGGTTGGGGTAGGTAGGTGGGTGGGTGGGTGGTGTGATGCTTTCAGATTTGAGTATGACCGTGTCTTTTTGACCAAACAGACAATGTAGGAAATAGGTGGACTAGTTCCTATTATTATTTTTAAATAAATAATTTTTATAACTTTGTGATTATAGAGATTAACTTACACCGACTTTTGAACCTTGAAGCTACAATATTCTAGCAAAGCTTTCTTTCCGTTTGGTTTGGTATACGACGGAACGTGATAGAACGGAATAAAACTTACAGTTTTTTTAATGTGATGTTGGACAGGATAAGAATTTAGTCTTATGTTTAGTTGATATAGAACATGAATAAGAACTGGATAAGGTGAGATAAAAAAAACTTTTTTCTTGTTCCACCTATTAATCTACCCTCGTTTAATGGTCACCACCGCTAGTTGTAGCCACCGCCACCATCGGTAGTCACTGTCGGCTACCTCCACCTTTTCTTTCACTACAACAACTTCCTCCGCCACCTCCACAACCACCATTGACCACCAACCACCACCGTTTATCAGCACCTCCACAGCCACCGACCACCATCGTTCGTCGCAAACACCACTACCACTATTGGCACCCTCCACCTCCTCTTCCACTACAATAACCTCCTCCACCACCTCCACCTCATCCTCCACTACAGCAACCTCCTCCACCCCACCTCCACCTCATCCTCCACTACAGCAACCTCCTTCACCACCTCCACCATCGGCTACTGATCACCACTGCCTGTTGCCACCTCCACCATCGGCTATTGATCACCAATGCATGTTGCCACCTCCACCTCCATAATAACAACCACCACCCGTCACCACCACCTCCACCAAAACAACCATTGGCTACCGCTGCCCATCACCACTACTTCCTCCACCATTGTCGACTGCCATCATCATCACAATCTACCATCTTTACCTCTCCCACAACCACTGACCATCACCGCACATTGCCACCACCTCCACCATAACCAATACCACAACCCACTACTATCTCCACCATATCGGCTACAATACCTCCTCTGCCACCATTAAAGGGGCCGCCACCACCATCTTCCACCAATCACCAATGCATCTACCTCCACAACAATTGTTGTTGCACCAATCTTCACTATGCCTTCTTCAATTAATAAGGATCTTCAAAACCGAATAAAACATAATTTTTTTTTGTACGAATCGAGTTTTTCGAACTACCATCACCTATATTAAAATTTTCATTAAAATTTGTACTATTATATATGTATGTATGTATGTACATGAAAAATGTGTAAAAATATTTATAAATTAAATCATTTAATTATTTACTTTATTTGTGTTAATTATATATAAAATCGTCAAATATATTTGGAGGTAACTTATCTAGTTGTGTCGTGTCCGGTCTTAGTCATATCAAATACCAGACATACACTTGTTAAGTCCCGTCCCATTCAGTCATGTCCTGCGGTGCCCTCCCCTCTTGTCTTGTTCAGTCATGTCCAACTCTGTCCTGTCTAATCACATGCATATCAAACGTTACCTAAGGTGCTTCTATCATATGTGGTTTGGTTTATTGGCTTGAATCAAATTTGAAGGGTTTTAAATTTGAATTTTGTATCGATCTTATACATATATTTGATTTAAATGATTTTTGCTGACAATTCATGGTATTCTATTATTTTAAGATAAATTAAAACATTTGTTTTATAATAATTAAAATAAAAGGATAATTTGATTATTTTTATTATTATTGTGATTATTTATAATTTGTTTTTATAAATAGTTTATAAAAAGTGGAATTGGATTTTATTTCAAACCCTACAAACCAAACACACTAAATATTCCAAATATATCCAAATCAAAGTTCATCTAATTTTAAAATCTTTCTACATAATTCAAATTCATCAAAACTATTTCATCAAACCAAACGTCACATAAGTTATTTCTAAACAAATATATTTAACATTTGGTTCGCAGGATTGATGATGAAATTTAAAATTAAATTTCATCCCAATTATTTATTTGGTTTAAAATAATGTTTGAAAATGTAAACATGGTATTTTAATGAAATATGAACCATTGAGGAATTTTACGAAAACCAATAAAAAATTGTAATTCATCCAAAAATTAACTTGTACCAAAATTAATGTGCAGGACTCGATGGAGATTTTACTGAATGTTTTTTAGAATTCTTACTGTTAGTCAAAGTAAATATAAATTGATCTAAACAACCACAGCTAAAAAAAAAAAGCCAATTGAAATTTAAAAACCATCAACTTGTACCAAATAGAAAAGTGCACCTCTAAATTCAACTTTGATTGATTTTATTTTTATTAATATAATGATGTGGCAATCAATGTTGTAATAAGGACTAATTTAATTTGACTTTTAGCTCCGACCCGAATGTGATCCTTAAAAAAAGGGAGTGTTAATGGCACATTTTTAGTAGGGGCGTGTATGAAATTTTTAGTGTTGTAATAGGGTTTTGATGTAGATATGTGAGTAGGAATTCACTTGTAGGGGTGTCATTAGCAACATATATGGGTGTCATTAGCCTCCTCAAAAAATAAATCTATTCGGCTTCAAAGGATATTGCTCGATTGATTTGAGTTTGAGCTCCAAAAGTCAAAAGCACTACTAAAATGGAAGGGTTTCACCTACGACCATTTCCTTGGGAAATCCGTCACTAAAGGGTGATTCGTCACAAAAACCGTCACAAAACTTGGTGGTTAATTTGTTGGTGGTTAAATCAAATAAGTGATAGATTACCCATGAAATCCCTGGGTAATCCGTTGGCATTTTCTTGAAAACAATCGGATTTTACCGAAATCATTAGGTTTTCCTGGGTGATCCGTGGTAACCACCCAAGGAAATTTCCCTGGATGAAAGTCATTTTTTTGTAGTGAAGTGTCGAGAGGTCCCAGTTGGAATCCAAAGAAGAATAAAAATTCCCTTGTAGCCACAATGGTTCAATTGTGGTGACTCCGGGATAGCTACCCACGAAGCGAATGGTCGTCCTGGGATTAATCGACATACATATATAACAGTTTGGATATTCAGGTTAATAAAAAAATAAATCTATTAATATTTATTTCTAGTACCAAATCAACAACGTTGTTAAAAGCATTCGTAATATATGAGAGGATATTATGTTCTTATCATGTAATATATGTTTCAATCATAATCCTGAAAATTAACCTGTCGGATTCGGTGGAGAGTTGTTTTTACTGTTCTTTAAGATCTTTAAAATTAATCAAGGTACACATAAAATGACCTAAACACCTCCCCTTAAAAAAAGATATGGCAAAAATTTAAAAACCATCATCAACTTGTACCAAATAGAAAAGTGCACCTCTAAATTCAACTTTGATTGATTTTATTTTTATTAGAAAAAAAGATATGGCAAAAATTTAAAAACCATCATCAACTTGTACCAAATAGAAAAGTGCACCTCTAAATTCAACTTTGATTGATTTTATTTTTATTAATCTAATGTTGTGACAATCAATATCGAGGACTTATTTAATTTGACTTTTAGCTCCAACATGAATGTGACATGTAATGCGCAAATTTATTAATATATTTTATTTCTAGTACCAAATCAACAACGTTGAAAGCATTCGTAGTGTATGAGAGGATACTACGTTTTTATTATGTAATATATGTTTCAATCATAATCCTCACAATTTTTTAAGTGGGGTGTTTTGGTTAATCTGTGTGACTCAGTTAATTTCATTGCTTCTAAAAAATAGCAAAGAAAATCTTAAATGATCTTCTAGGATTCGAATTGATGGCCTTAAAAGAAAATTTTCAAAAACTCAAGTTTTATTATCAGTTGAGCTAATTCCACAAGTTTTGACATTTAAATTAATGTAGCAAGTAATTTGTATAAAAATTAGTGTAACACATATTTTTTTTAATATATAAGTTCAACTATGCTTGCTATATTATTAAATACAAAATATACATTTTGTAATTATTATTATAACAAATAACAATAAAATAAAATAATATAATTATAATATAAGGAGTTTCTCATGTATAGGAAGTGAGATAATGTAAATTAGAGTCAAAGTCGATGTAGGGAATGCATTCATGTCACAATGATAAATAATCAAACTAGCTGTCAAAATATCCTTCTAGAACTACAAGAAAGTTTCCAATGTAAAGCTAGCTTCTTAGTCTTCTTTAAATAAGCAAACATCAATAATCAAACTAGCGTCAAAATATCATTCTAGAACTACAAAAAAAATTCCAATGTAAAGCTAGCTATTTAGTCTTCTTTAAATAAGCAAACACTACGCATGGGAATGGGGTGGGGACCCTAATCCCATCCCTATCCCCGATTCCAATCTCTATACTTGTCTTCGTTCCCATGCCTACCAGTGAATAACATCGAATCTGATTCCAAAATTATTTGACAGACTCGACTGTGAACAAATCCTCTCTTAGAGAATCGACCGTTCACTCATGCTTTGGATCGGGGAATATGATCACATCCCCATCCCCATCCCCGACGGGGAACGGGGATCTCCAACGGGGAATTGGAAAATTTTTTCCCTGTTAATTTAATGATGTTTTAAATCAAATATGTTAAATACCACACTCAATAGATAATGGTTCATGCTTAAATCTCACATATTTTCAAACTTTGCTTTTATAAAGTATCAAATATTCATATGTGAACAAAATCATAACATCATAGGTAATTGTTTGATCAAATGCTTTCGATTTTCAACATTTTTTATCTAAAAAAATTAAGACGACTAAAAAAATGTATATAAGAAGAAATGTCAAAATACTTTTTATAAACCTAAAAGATAATAGTCTAATTCTTTATAAATAATATATTTAATAATAAAAAATATTTAATATACGGGGGTGGGACGGGACGGGGCGGGGACCACATTACCCGTCCCCATCCCCGATCTTTGGCATTCATGGATCCCCGTCCCCATCCCTGGTTCCCGATTTTGCTGGGAATCCCCGTCTCCGTCGGGACGGGTACACCGGGTTCCACAATATGGTGGGTCTCATTCTCATGCCTAGCAAACACTCTTCCAACTAAGGGTGTATGCGGGTTGGGTTGAACGGTTTACGACATTTATATAACCCAATCCTTGCGGGTTGGGTTAGGTTGGAGACTTAGTAGTTACATAAATTGATGAATGAAATGTTTTATAGGACTAAACCATAGTCCATAAATAATCTTATCTAAAAGTGTTGCAATATATTCATATGACTCTTTTGGACGTTTCAACAAGTTTTTAAGACCCTTTTGGGATATATCATATATTCCTATTAGCTATTAAAACAATTTTGAGAAGTGTCCTAAAAATTCATCTATTTACATGGTACTTATGTTTATTTGACACTTTTTGAAATAGTGTCATATAATATGACATTTTAATGAAAGGTATATACGTGAGACAAAATCTACTAAATTAATCTTAATCTAATAAAATTCAATGAGGATTTGGTTCATCCGACACGTACACGTCATGGGCATCCAAAAGGATCACCCTAAGATGATCATCTCATGGCTATTGAGAACGAATCAAATCAGATGATTTCTTATCGGCACAGGCATCCCAGGTAATTCAGTCTTATGGTGTTCTATTTCACTCCCCGATGGGGTTCTTTTCACCCTTCCCTCACGGTACTACTTTGCTATCGGTCACCTAGGAGTATTTAAACCGCAGTCTCAAGAAATAATATCTTCTACCAAGACATTCACCGAGGAAGCAGAAATGTTTTAAGAAGTTTGTTAATACACATAAAAGCATCATATAAACATATTCTAATACATTTAGGTAAGACGCTTTTTTATCTTTTGTACAATTAGACATGTTTGTCAATTAAAGCGGTCACAATGGTTGTGTATGTTTGGTAATTAATTTGGTCATTGTGGTTGTGCATGTAACACCCTAAAATTTAGAGTAACATTGAACCGAAATAACATGCGGAATATAAATAAAATCACCCAATAAGTGGGGATGGAGTATGGGAGTTTACATCTAAACGTAGATATTAAAATAACAACCTAATAATCTATGCTATTTAGACTGTAGATTACAATTGGGTGTTACTAATATCCTCAAAAGAATATACTATTGCTCCAACTATGTATTTGCTCTATGAGCATATCTCCAAAAAGTGTCCTCTCTCTCGACACATCAACCCGCTCTTCTCTAAAGAGCCCCGTCACCCTGTTTACCTGCTAAACCACATTTAAAAACAAGTGTTAGGCTTACGCCTAGTGAGAACAAACAGTTAAATGGATAAGGCAGTTAAAACAAAAAAAAGATAAGATACAGTGGGTTTATCCCATTCAACTTCACTTGAAATAACTTACTCTTGATGAGCAAGGATCTTTTAAAAACAACCGGGGGAGACCCGGTGTCCCATCCTTAGTGACGGATACCAGAAGTAGGTCACTACACGATGTTTGAGCTAACTGTAAGAGCCAATGGCAACCGGTCAATGACCGATTATGCACCTTAGTACACGGCCTCCGATGACTTCTTACAAAAGCCCGCGCAATGGTCACTGGCAACCGGTCTATAACCGATTATGCACCTTAGTACACGGCCCCCTGATGACCCCAAATTGCGCATGCATAGAGTCAATGGCATCCGGTAATGATCCGGCATTATACCCAATGGTAAGAGGCCCCCGATGACTTCTATGCTACCAAAAAGGGACAACAATCCCGTTTTAAACCGACTATATGCCTATGGATCCATTACATACTAGTCCTACGACCGAATACATCAACGAGACGCATCGCTAGTTTTCCAACCTTGAAAACCCTTTCAATAAACCATTTCCTTTTCAAATCCAAGTTTTACCAAAAACTAGGTCAAACCATTTTGAGTTTCAAAACCAAAGATTATTTCATTTTATAACATTTCCAAGTATTTTAAACCATTAAAGATGCTCATCCCATCATCTACAACAAAGTACTCCAAAACCTCATTTTGACCTAAAACCTCCAAACTTACCCAAATACACAATTACTTGAAAATAAGCTTAAGAATCAGTAAAATGCTACATTTACAACAAGTATTTGAGTTTATAAGTTTAGATTTGAACTCACAAGGCTAGAGTTAGGAGAACCCTAGAAAAGCTCCTACGAGGATGGAGGTGATCAAGAAATCTGAAAGGAACCAAGAGTGCTATCACTTGAAGCTTTAACTTCCAATGTCCAACTTGATCTCTCCTCTTTAATGTTGTAGTAAATGCACTTGAGGGAAGTAGGTGGAAGAAGCAAACCCTAGAAAATCGCCTCTGATGCTTTGCTCTCGATGCTAAAACTCGTATCTGATAAAATGAGATGAAAAGCTGAAAATCGCACCTTATTGTGCCTGCTGGACCTCGCGGGCGACATTGCCTTATGCGACTATGACATGGCAATGTCGCCAATGTCATAGTCGCCCCAAATGTACCGAAACCCTCGAAATTTATCCGATTTTCCTTTCCCGCGACTATGCCTCGCGACTATGACACTGGCATAGTCGCCGTGTCATAGTCGCCGAATGCGTACCGAAGCCTTGATCTGAATTTTGGCATCTGATGGTTCTGGCGACTATGCCTTGCGACATTGACATGGCAATGTAGCCTATCATTGTCCCCCAAAACGTACCGAAGGTCGTTTTCTGTCCGGCGTTCGTTCCTTTCCTCCAATCCATTGCAACCCATCATTATACACTTGAAACCTTCCATTTGGCCATAAAGTATAATATTACAATACTATTCTCATAATCCTTTCATACGAAATTTCCGGGTGTTACAATCCTCCCACCCTTGAAATAAATTTCGTCCTCGAAATTTTACAATTAGGTGAACAAATGAGGATATCTTTTCTTCATGTCTTCTTCCGCTTCCCACGTCATATTCGACCCTCTATGATGCTTCCATTGCACTTTAATCATGACGATCTCTTTGTGACGTAACTTCTTAGACTTGCTTTCTAAGATTGCTTCCGGTTCTTCCACACATCAGGTATTATCGACACGAATTTCCGAGAGAGGTATTACACTCTCTTCTTCCTCTAAGCACTTCCTTAGGTAGCATATGTGGAATGTAGGATGTATGCCGGCCAACTCGGGTGGCAGCTCCAATTTATACGCTTGTCGTCCCACCCTTTCCAAAATTTTGAACGATCCAAGGAAACGAGGACTAAGCTTCCCGCGTTTTCCGAACCGAATGATGCCTTTCCATGGAGACACCTTGAGCATGACACGCTCACCCACTTGGAACTCCATCGGTCTTCGCTTCTTGTCGGCATAACTCTTTTGACGATCTTGTGCCGCTTTTAGTCGTTCCCGAATAACCTTCACCTTGTCAGCCGTCTCTTGTACAATCTCGGGCCCGGAGAATTGCTTCTCACCCGCTTCTAACCAACATACTGGTGTCCTACATTTCCGTCCATAAAGTGCCTCGAAAGGCGCCATTCCAATACTAGAATGGTAACTGTTGTTGTACGCAAACTCCACCAACGGTAGATGTGAGTCCCAATTCCCACCGAAGTCAATAACACATGACCTAAGCATGTCTTCAAGATTCTGAATGGTCCTTTCGCTTTGACCATCTGTCTGCGGGTGAAATGTTGTACTTAAGTTTATCTTGGTGCCCAACCCTTCTTGTAACCCATTCCAAAAGTTAGAAGTGAACCGGCTATCCCGATCTGACACAATAGTCAAAGGCACGCCATGCCTTGCAACTATCTCATCCACATACAACTTGGCCAGTTTGTCAACTGGGCCGACTTCTTTCATTGCTAAGAAGTGAGTACTCTTCGTCAGTCTATCCACCACTACCCATATGGTGTCGTGGTCTCTTAAGGTCTTTGGTAGCTTCGTCACGAAGTCCATAGTGAGATGTTCCCATTTCCATTCCGGAATTTCCAACGACTGAAGGCTCCCATACGCCCGTTGGTGTTCCGCCTTGACTTGCAAACAAGTCACACACCTCTCCATATAGCTAGCAACATCCAACTTCATGACGGGCCACCAATAAGATAATTTTAGATCCCTATACATCTTGGTACTACCCGGATGTATAGAGTACTTGGACTTATGGGCATCTTCCAAAAGTAGTTCTCGGTTATCCCCAAACTTAGGCACCCAAACACGCCCTCAAAATAGCTTCAGACCACGGCTATCTTCAGTCAACATCAAGTGTTGTTTCACAATCACTTCATCTTTTAAGTTTTCCTCAAGTAGTGCCTCCACTTGAGCTGCTTTGATTCGGTCAATCAAACTAGACATCACCTTAATCCATGTAAGCACGGCACGTGTTCCGCTACCGTACTCCTTTCGGCTCAATGCATCCACTACCACGTTGGCTTTACCCGGATGGTAAAGTAGTTCACAATTATAGTCCTTGAGCAGTTCGAGCCAACATCGTTGCCTCATATTCAGTTCCTTTTGATCAAACACGTACTTCAAACTTTTGTGGTCGGTATAGAGTGTACACTTGGTTCCATAGAGGTAGTGTCGCCATAACTTCAAAGCGAAGACCACCGCCGCTAACTCTAAATCATGGGTTGGGTAGTTCTTTTCGTGCTCCTTTAGTTGCCTTGAGGCGTAGGCAATCACCTTGCCCCTTTGCATTAACACACAACCCAATCCCATTTTTGATGCGTCACTGTAAACCACAAAATCTTCCGTCCCTTCCGGCAAGGATAGAATCGGTGCTTCACACAACTTCTTTTGAAGAGTCCGAAAAGCCTCTTCTTGCTTGTCGGTCCACACGAACTCCACGTTCTTTCTAGTCAAGGCCGTCAGAGAAGATGCAACCTTAGAGAAGTCTTGAATAAACCTTCGATAATATCCCGCTAATTCTAAGAAACTTCGGATCTCTGACGGGTTCTTAGGCGGTTCCCAATTCATCATTGCTTCTATCTTAGATGGATCCACTTTCACTCCCTCATGGGTGACCACATGACCTAAAAATTGTACTTCTTTCAACCAAAAGTCATACTTAGAGAACTTGGCGTATAACTTTTCTTTCCTTAACACTTCGAGAACCTCCCGAAGGTGTTGCTCGTGGTCTAACTCGTTCTTAGAGTAGACAAGGATGTCGTCAATAAATACTATTACTGATATGTCTAGAAAAGGTCGACACACGCGGTTCATCAAGTCCATAAATACCGCCGGCGCGTTCGTCAAACCGAATGGCATCACTAGAAACTCATAATGCCCATACCGCGTTCTAAACGCCGTTTTTGCTACATCATCTTCCTTTACCTTCACTTGGTGATATCCCGAGCGTAAGTCGATTTTTGAGAAACAACCCGCTCCTTGTAGCTGATCAAAGAGGTCGTCAATTCTCGGGAGTGGGTACTTGTTCTTCACGGTCGCCTTATTCAACTCTCTATAGTCTATACACATCCTCATTGTGCCATCCTTCTTCTTCACAAACAAGACCGGAGCTCCCCAAGGTGACGAGCTTGGTCTCACGAAACCCTTCCCAAGGAGATCTTGTAGTTGCATCATCATTTCTTGCATCTCCGATGGTGCCAACCGGTAGGGTGCTTTAGCAATCGGAGCGACCCCCAGTATAAGATCTATTCGAAATTCTACCTGTCTATCGGGTGGCAAGCCGGTAAATCCTCGGGGAATACGTCCGGGAATTCACAAACAACTCGAACATCGCTTATTCTTCTCTTCTCTAACTTCGCCTCCACAACGTCGGCAAAATAAGATAGGCACCCCTTGGCCAAACACTTGCGTGCCTTTTCTAGTGTTAACAACGCGACTTCACCCTTCCTTCTTTCCCCGTAGACCAACACCATACTACCATCTGATAACGGAATTCGAATTAATCTCTTGGAACACAAGATCTCGGCTTGGTTCTTGGCCAACCAATCCATCCCAATCACTGCATCGAAGCTCCCTATCTCCATAGGTATGAGGTTCACCGGAAATCGCTTCTCCTCAACCTCTAGTGTGCAATTTCTAAGGACATCTCTAACCAAGACCATCCTACCATCGGCTATCTCAACAATATAAGCATCCTCTAATGTACTAACAGGTACAAGCAGTTTCGGGTAGAAAATAGTGGACACATAAGAGAAAGTAGCTCCGAAATAAAAAAGAATACGAGCGGGTACGGAGTTTATGAGAAACGTACCCGTTACAACATTTGCCGCCTCTTTAGCTTCATCCGCGGTCATCTTGAACGCTCTTCCCGTCGCCTTAGGGACATTATCCCTCTTCCCTTGACTTCCCCCCGTTCTCATCTTTGGGCAATCCCTTCGAACGTGCCCCTGTTCTTTGCATTCAAAACAAACGATTCCTTTAACCAAGCACTCGCGAGCGTAGTGCCCGCTCTTACCACACTTGTGGCACCCTTGCGCAGATGAGTTGCATGGCCCATGATGCTTACTCCGGCACTTGAAGCACCAGTTAGGCTCTCTTCTATTCTCGGTCCTTCGGTTGTTGTGGTGGTTGTTGTTGTAATTTGGCCTCGTGGAAGGCGCATAATTGCCTTCCCACTTCCTCTTTTCTCCACTTAACTTCCTCTCTTCCTTCCTTAGTTCATCGGTGTCCTCCACCATTTGAGCTTGATCAATGGCCTCCCATAAAGTGGAGGTCTTTGCCGTTTGCACCATTGCCATCATGTCAGATGACAATCCTTTGATGTACGCCTTCATCTTCTCTCTCTCAGTTGGAGCCACATGCCCCACTAGATCCAGTTTCTCCAAGAAACAACTCCGTATATTCTCTCACAGTCTTATCTCCCTTCTTGAGAGCTCGGAACTCATCCACAATACGATCTATAGCCCTCTCGTTACAGTATTCCTCCAACACTTTCCCTTTAAACATTTCCCAAGTCAACATTGATACAATCACCGGGCCAAGAGTTTTAGCGGTGACATTCCACCATCTTAAGGCCGCGCCTCTAAGCATCTGTGAGGCAAACCTCACCTTCTGACCTTCCTCACATTCACTCGAGCCAAAAGCTTGCTCGATCTCTTGAAGCCAATTCATGCAGACCACTGGATCGGAAGTCCCGGAGAACTCGGGTGGCTTAGTGCATAAGAAGGTTTTATAAGAGCAACCCTTCCCTGCTCTTCTCACTTCGGTCACGGGGTCTCTTCGCATTTGGTGCGGCCCTGTTCCCGGAACCTCCCACAGCATTCTCGGCAGTTACTTCATGCCTCCTGACACTGGCATCCCTCTCCTCAAGCGCCTTGAGGAATGATTCATGTTGTTGTCCCATCATAGTATTCACTGCTTGCAACAACCGAATCTGAAGTTCATCTTGTGAACCCGCCTCCGTCATTAGAGGACCCCATGCATTAAGATTGAGTGGCGGAATAATAGTCAATCTAGGCACGGGTATACTTATGAGATGAGGGATGGTTGGTTGCGGTCGAGTAATTCGGGGTGGTTGAGTAACTTCATTTATTCTTTGCCACGCGTCCTGATTCGTGACACTGTTGGTTGCTCCCTCAACTTCATTACGCGATCGGGTTCGCGTGTTTACCATCTTCGTCTGTCAAGATGATAGAGTAGGAGTAAGACAAAACTAACATAAATACGTTTAACACATTTGTCAATCATCGCAACAATAGGAAAACGAGCATACTCACATAACAATATACCCAAAATAGCATTATCTACGTGATATCTTGAATATATCAAACCAGTAAGAATTCCCATCACCAAAGTCACATTTCATGATTAGTGCATTTCCGTCGACTCTAAAGCTCTCCTATCTCAATGGTGTCTACCCATATCTCACAAATCCACACTTAAAGTCTCAGCTTAAGTCTAGGCATCTCAGATTCACACCTAGTTCGCTTAAACTAGAGCTCTGATACCAACTTGTAACGCCCTAAAATTTAGAGTAACATTGAACCGAAATAATATGCGGAATATAAATAAAATCACCCAATAAGTGGGGATGGAGTATGGGAGTTTACATCTAAATGTAGATATTAAAATAACAACCTAATAATCTATGCTATTTAGACTGTAGATTACAATTGGGTGTTACTAATATCCTCAAAAGAATATACTATTGCTCCAACTATGTATTTGCTCTATGAGCATATCTCCAAAAAGTGTCCTCTCTCTCGACACATCAACCCGCTCTTCTCTAAAGAGCCCCGTCACCCTGTTTACCTGCTAAACCACATTTAAAAACAAGTGTTAGGCTTACGCCTAGTGAGAACAAACAGTTAAATGGATAAGGCAGTTAAAACAAAAAAAAGATAAGATACAGTGCGTTTATCCCATTCAACTTCACTTGAAATAACTTACTCTTGATGAGCAAGGATATTTTAAAAACAACCGGGGGAGACCCGGTGTCCCATCCTTAGTGACGGATACCAGAAGTAGGTCACTACACGATGTTTGAGCTAATTGTAAGAGCCAATGGCAACCGGTCAATGACCGATTATGCACCTTAGTACACGGCCCCCGATGACTTCTTACAAAAGCCCGCGCAATGGTCACTGGCAACCGGTCTATAACCGATTATGCACCTTAGTACACGGCCCCCTGATGACCCCAAATTGCGCATGCATAGAGTCAATGGCATCCGGTAATGATCCGACATTATACCCAACGGTAAGAGACCCCCGATGACTTCTATGCTACCAAAAAGGGACAACAATCCCGTTTTAAACCGACTATATGCCTATGGATCCATTACATACTAGTCCTACGATCGAATACATCAACGAGACGCATCGCTAGTTTTCCAACCTTGAAAACCCTTTCAATAAACCATTTCCTTTTCAAATCCAAGTTTTACCAAAAACTAAGTCAAACCATTTTGAGTTTCAAAACCAAAGATTATTTCATTTTATAACATTTCCAAGTATTTTAAACCATTAAAGATGCTCATCCCATCATCTACAACAAAGTACTCCAAAACCTCATTTTGACCTAAAACCTCCAAACTTACCCAAATATACAATTACTTGAAAATAAGCTTAAGAATCAGTAAAATGCTACATTTACAACAAGTATTTGAGTTTATAAGTTTAGATTTGAACTCACAAGGCTAGAGTTAGGAGAACCCTAGAAAAGCTCCTACGAGGATAGAGGTGATCAAGAAATCTGAAAGGAACCAAGAGTGCTATCACTTGAAGCTTTAACTTCCAATGTCCAACTTGATCTCTCCTCTTTAATGTTGTAGTAAATGCACTTGAGGGAAGTAGGTGGAAGAAGCAAACCCTAGAAAATCGCCTCTGATGCTTTGCTCTCGATGCTAAAACTCGTATCTGATAAAATGAGATGAAAAGCTGAAAATCGCACCTTATTGTGCCTGCTGGACCTCGCGGGCGACATTGCCTTATGCGACTATGACATGGCAATGTCGCCAATGTCATAATCGCCCCAAATGTACCGAAACCCTCGAAATTTATCCGATTTTCCTTTCCCGCGACTATGCCTCGCGACTATGACACTAGCATAGTCGTCGTGTCATAGTCGCCGAATGCGTACCGAAGCCTTGATCTGAATTTTGGCATCTGATGGTTCTGGCGACTATGCCTTGCGACATTGACATGGCAATGTAGCCTGTCATTGTCGCCCAAAACGTACCGAAGGTCGTTTTCTGTCCGGCGTTCGTTCCTTTCCTCCAATCCATTGCAACCCATCATTATACACTTGAAACCTTCCATTTGGCCATAAAGTATAATATTACAATACTATTCTCATAATCCTTTCATACGAAATTTCCGGGTGTTACAGTGCAACACATGTAATTTCGTTTCTATTTTTAAAATATGAATTAATGGATTTATCGGTTTGATTTTGTTGCCAAATGTGAAAAAAATCATTTTTCGGTTAAGAATTTCACCTCGATATGTTTCAATAGCAAAAAGGGAGTTAGTTTCATGGAATATAGGTCATTTTGGTGGTCCAGGCGACTTACCGTGTGACCAAAGGCGCACAAGAAAGTTGCATAAGCTATTAGATCAAAAAATGGACATGGCACGCGGGCCAAGGAGAAATATTCGGCAACTTGTGGTGCAACCAAAGTCGCATTTGTCCCCATATCAGTTTTCAAAGTCGATTTTGATCTAAGGCTTTTCATTTTCTTCACCCACTTCATTCCCTCCTCTATGGTGGTGATTTTGGGGATACATGGAGACAAGATTGGAGTATCTTCACATGGTGTGGAGGCTTGGAAGAACTTCATTATGGGGATTTAGGTTGGAAGGTCTCATTTTTTGAAGAGGTAAACTGTGTAGTATTTTGAGATCTATATTATAGGTTTTTTTTGGGTATTGGAAGTTTGTGCAGGGGCGGACCCACCCTATGGGGAGGGAGGTCCCATGCTACCGCTCAACCATGTTCCGTAAGGGTAAAAAAAGTCGTGTTTCGTAAGTTTTACATGAGGTTCAGCCGCTAAACTTTTGATATTTCAAGGGTTAAATGAGCACTACTTTAAAAATCACTCGAAATCAACCAAAAACCTTCAAAAAAGTCAATCAAAATCAACCAAAAACCATAAAAAAAATCACTCGAAATCAACCACAAACCATAAAAAATCCTTCGAAATCAACTGAAAAACTTAAAAAAGTCCCCAAACAGGGAATTCGGCTAAAAAAATCTTTCGGCTAAAAAAATCTCTCGAAATCAACCGAAAAATACATCAAACAACTTTACGGACATTTGATACAATTTAAGGGTGCACCCGCTCGGGAAAAATCCTTGATTCAAGGAGTGATCCTGATATGTTTCTAGAGTTGGTTGTTTATGGATCTCAAGTCTTTATCTTTTGTAAGCTAGAGATGGATTTGGAAACTAGGTTTGACCTAACTTAGCAAGGTGAGTTTTAAGTTACTTTGTGAAAACTATGTACATGTCAGAAATGTCCATTTTAGAGTCTTACAAGTATCTTTTTATATTTATCAAATGTATTGATTATTTAATGAAAATTGCATCTTTCATAAACTTGATTTTATAACGTTTACAAAATGCTTACATTTAGGGAGTTTGGACAATTTGTAAACAAATCATAGTAGTGTAATCTATTGATGATATGTTGCATATAATGGTGATCATTTGACATAATTGTACCTTGGTGTATTAAAGTTGTAAATATTTGATAAATGCTTATGATTGGTTTGTTTAGTGCATTTTAGGTCTCATTACTCATTAAAGAATATTTATTTTGAGTAATTGGGCATTTTGAAATATAAATCATGAGAGTTCACTCTTAGTGAGATTTGTTTTTTTGCATCAAATGAGATTTTAATGGATATTATTATATTTTAGGTGTTGAGATTGCTTAAAACTCTTTAAAGTGCATTTTTGGGATTCATGATGTCTTGAAGTTGAAAATTTTGCTAACTTGGATCAGAGTCAAATGTTGATTTTGGGATCTTTCCCAACCCAAGAGTTATTGTGGTTTTTATAACTGTTGGTTTATTGTTAGATTCATTTGGACACTTGAAACATTTACTTGTATAAATGTTAAGAAATGCATGTCTTTAGATAATTTGACATTTTAAGACATAAGTCCCACTGGTTAAGAGTCTTTAACCGATGTTTAAATCATGTTAAACCGTTGTGTTGGGATTGGCCCAACTTTTGATGTTCATTTGTGTATGTAAACATCATATGCTTATAATTCCATAATTATTTGGAGTATACATGTCGTTAGGTGTATTTGATCCGCCATGCTCTAATTTGAGATTTGTGGTTTTGATGTATTAACCCTTATGCATAAGGGTTAAATGATTTGTGTTACCAAGTAGAGGTTCTTATCTTGAATGCTAGCGAGTAGATACTAAAGGTTGGATGGGAACCTTGAGGTGGAACTCAACTAGAGAATGAATGTGCACTAAGATTCGGTATTCTTGAGGTGACACTCGATGAAGTAGGCACTAAAGTTATTGTTGCCTTGAGGTGAAATTTGATGGTATAGAATAGACACTAGAGGTATTGGGGATTTGAGGTGACGTTTGATATAATGGGCACTAAAGTCAATGAATTTGAGATGTAGTTCGATAACTTTGATACGTGGTCTACTTTTGTGCTCCACCACATTCAGTGGAATCGGGTCTCCCCCGTCATTGAGAGATGTATTTGCTTTTTTGGAGTACTTGAGTAAAAGATGATTTTCAAAAGGTGTGTTGTATTTTGCATCCATGTTTTTACCTGGGAAAAATTGTTATATAAAGAGTGCTCGTTCAAGTTTTAGCTTGAATTCACTAGGCATTAGGCCTAACACTTGTCAACATGTGTATCAGGTCCTTGTGGGGTTTGTACTAACGACACTGATGAGTTTAGTGCTAGTTAGAGGCACAAGAAGGATTTAACAATTTTGGGACGTCTTCCGTACCTTGGAGATAGCGATAGTTAATAGGTTTTAGCAACACCTATCCTTAATTTAAACGTTTATGGAAATGGAGGCGGTACTCCTGGCAATTTATAACAAGAAAATAAAAAAATACACCTAGACGGTGAAGGACTCCCTCCCAAAGAGACTCTCCAGCTCCAAAGAAGGATATAACTTAAAAGGGAGCGGATGACTCACTAATAAGCAAACAAAATTGGCATAGCTAAAATACCAAAGAACAAGCAACCAAAACAAACATAAAGTAGAAGACATCCAATACATGCTAAACAGAATTCTAAAATTGTTCGCAGCAAACAAAATCACCCAATAGCGAGATCTTGTAGTCGTCGTAGGACTTCATAGCCAATAAAGATCAATCTGCATTATTCCCTCTCGAAACGCTTCCCAAATCCAAACCCATGAGCCAAAACCTAGCCACCTTCCTGATATCTTCAATTAATTGGGTAGGATTCCACCTTGAGTTAGTAAACAACCGATCATTCCTTTCACGCCATATGAGATATATTGTTGCACCACATAAGAGCCTCATCTTAAGTTCTCTCGGCCTCCATCTTCGATGCTCTATGTCTTCAAGAATTGAAGACAATGAGTTCGAAATTGTTATCCTTCCCATATATTTTTTTAATCTCATTCCAGATTTGGCCTGTAATAGTGCATTGGAAAAAAAAAATGATCATGGGAGTCTTCGCATGCATCACAAAAGGAACAAGTAACAGGGTCTTCATTTGTTCGCCATCTACGGATTCTGTCTTGTGTCGGAAGTCTTTTCAGAAACACAAGCCATAAGCAAAACGAGTATTTTGGAACATGTTTAGGGAACCAACAGAACTAGTGCAAAAAGACCTCTTGATACGGACCATCAAGTGTGTTCCATACTTCCGAGACCATGAAACCCAAAGCTTGATTCTGATTATTTAGCCATGATACCTTGTCTTTAATGTCTGCATTCAGAGTAGGCATTGTAAGCTCAGTAAGGTTTGGATATCGACGGATCCAATCTTCAGGCCAAGTTCCTTCTAACTGCAAGATAACATTGTGTAAGGTTTGATTTATAATCCAGTGATGTTAAACCTTTAATTGTCATTTTAGGTAATTCGAGTATTGTTCTTTAAAAAGGAATTTATCATTCAACTGATGTATTACAATAACTTTTGATTAGTCGCTCTTTTCCAATTTTTGGAGTATTATAAATTGTGTATGTTTTTCTGATGCCAACAAGTTCAACATCATTTTGGTTTACATTTGCCATTGAGTTGAAATATTTTCTTTCAACACTATGCTGACCAACAAATTCCGTAACCAAAGGATTTTCATCAACCATTATCCCCGAACATCATTTTTGTCATAATAGCCAAAATAAACAACCTAGATCAACTAACAAAAGAAACGGAAAAAGAAAAATACAAAGTACATCCGATCGAGACGCAACAAAATCTTCGATATACGGACTTCTTTCTTAGTGGTTTTAATGAATGCTTCAAGTTGTTTCTTGGATGCTTGAAGTTCTTTGTTGGATTCTTCAAGTTCATTATTTGACTTCAATAATCCAAGAATAATATACATAGCTCGAGGAGACAATGGTCAGTCATTCCAACTAATGAAGCTGTACTGTTGAAAACACAAATCCATAAAAATTAGAACAACATTCAAATTTAGTACATTAAAGGGTTTAAATGAAAACTTATCTTTAGCAATCATAGAACCCTACAACCTGGACTTATGAATGTCCAAGATGTGCGAGTCATTGCAGGTGAACCACAATCACAATGAACCTCCATCGAGAGAAAGAAGGAAACTCAATAAGGGAGAAATAAAATATAGAGAGGTGAAAACGACGAACTCACTTAGGTAGTGAAAATGAGGTAGTTGAGTGGGGGTTTTATGGTAGGGAACAAAAATAACAAAAATCCCTCCCATATGAGGCACAAGTGAGTGGCTTAACATAGTGATTTTAATCGGGAGTTAACGGGTGTTTGAGATTGCTTATTTGAAACAACTTATTCTTTTCCTACAAAAGTCGTTATCAATTTATGATAAGTTAGAAGGGTTAACTTCTTGAAAAGCTCCTTATCACTGGTTTGGCATCAGTATAAGTTGTTTTTGTCCAAACACTCAAAAGAGCTTATTCCGGTATGGTACCGGTAATAAGTGAATAAGTTGTTTTTATAAGCAATCCCAAATACCCCCTTAGTGGTAGGGACTTGATCCGATACGACGACGAAACTACCCGAATCCAATCTATTAAAAAAAATGTGATAGGGACCCAATATGTAATTTTCATATAACCACAAGGACGATATGTGTAATTTACTCAAAAGATTAATTTTCCAATGGCTTGCGAAGTAGGTTTTGTTTTTAACAAATTTGTAACCTGAAACATCTTCATAAACTCCCCTTTCTCTGTAGTGAGTTGGAGTTTTGAAGATGGCGGTGGATAGAGCTCAGCTTCTTCTTGTAGGGTTACCTCTATTTCTCTTTTGTTCAGATGTCTTCAACCTCTTCGCTCCTGCTCCTGCACCTGTCAAACACGCCGCCCCTCACCACCATGTTCAGCCCCAACAACCGCAGCACTTTCAGACCTCCTCGATCCAACAACCACTCGATTTCCCCACGCAGGTTCTATCTGTTTTTCTAAAGTAATCATCAAAATCTTCATTTGAGTTTGATCTGATTGTAATCCTTCTTAATTTTCACAGAAAACGAGTGGCTTTGGCGGAGCGATCGGCTTAGGCAACACGGTCACTATTGATTTCTGCGCCTCATGTTCTTACAGGTTTCAATCGATTTCCTCCCTTCTAGATAGTTGATGTTTATCTGGTTGAAGTCCATAATACGGTGTTCAATTTTATTTACTTTTGCTTGTTTTAAGCTTTCATGACTTCAGACCATACATAGACTTGTAATTTATCGTCTTTGGATGGAAATTTTGAGTGAGGTGATGTGTTTCATGAGTCTATATATGTGATTATATAGTTTGCAAATGGGAAAAGCACATAAAACTATGAGCTTTTTTGGCAAAATTTGACGCCATTGATTTGGAAATTGGGGGTTGTTGAGTAGTGATCCCCTTTTGGAGGAAGTAATCAGAATCTGCATCTTTCCTTTCCGGTGTGAAAATTTTCGTTAGAATTAGTGAAGATCACTGAAGAGGATTAAAGCAAAAAAAATTCTGAAATGCAACATAACACATCTTGTACTGGTTTTGTTGTTACACATGAGAGTAAGGCAAGAACACATCCTTCTGTTTCTTTGAAGTATGGAATGAGATGTACGAAACAGAATGAAGGTCCTCTTTGGGAAAGAATTCCCACATGGGTAAACGCTGGCTGAACCCAGCTGTAGTGTGTGTATTTCAAGATTTGTGTTGGGAAAGTTGTTTCAAGGTCAGCAGCTTTAAGCTTGCAATTATATCAGCTAAAGGCAGAGGTTTTGGAGGGAGAGACTGGGATGGTACTCTTGGTGGATGCGAGACTATTATATAGAGTATGAAGAGGTGAAACAAAAGATTAGTTACGGTCAAAGCTTTAAAAGGAATATGTCCCTGTTTGTTTGCTTTGCAGGATTGGATTGGATTAGGAAATGAGTTCCATTTCAATCCCATATTTGGATTGAAGTATTTCTTGGATTTGGAATCCCGGAATTTCATTCATTGAAATCCCATAAACATAGGATTTTGGAATCCCACGCGCGTGGATGGTATTTAATGGGATTTTGTAGGATTTTTATGTAATAATTTCTTAAAATATGTTAAAAACATTTGTTTTGTAACAATCAATTAATAAATAGATAATTTAGTTATTTTTATAATAAATTATTTATATAGAATGGAATTTAATTCCATTCTAAATCCTACAAACCAAACACAAAAAAATTCCAAATCCAAATTAGTCCAATTCCAAATCCCTCAAAACCATTCCATTAAATCAAATGCCCTCTAAGGGTGATCGGCTGGAACTTGTGTGTGCTCCATTGAGGTCTGGGGAAAGAGTGCACATTAGCATCCATAAAAGAATGTTCAACCACTTGGGGTTAAATCCATCTCTTTGTTGGAACTTGGATCTAAGGGTATGCTTGTTCTTTTGGAATGTATCAAACAGTTTTTACAGTTCGAGCATTGATGCACCACGGGTAGTTCACCAAGTGATACCCAAAGGTTGGATCCTAAGGGTATGTTTGTTTTTCACAATAAGTCCATAATGAAGGTCTAATGTCTGATTCTGTTGGACATAAGAGGATAAAGTCTGTTTTTTCTGTTGCTTTTTAAGTTCAGATTTAGTAAAAGATATAAAAAACTCAACTTCCCCCAGACTCTACCTCGTGGTGGGATATTAATATACCAAATTTATTTGATTTGGGATCTCTGAAAAAACTACCTGCCGAATTAGACTTGGGAAAAAGCTTAAAACTTCATATTCTTATATTGAAATAGAAGGAAAAAAAATCCTTACGTTCTCACATATGCTTCTTCGTCCCACAACTTTTTTTTGGAAGGGTGTCTTAGGCTATGCCTAGCCTAGTCCTGGAAAATTGTGACTACAAGAAATTAGCCCTGATAAACTCAGTGGCTACAATTGTTGTGTATGCCTGGAATCGAACCTTGGGCAGATGGGATATTCCACCACGTCCCCCAGGGCCTCAACCACTATGCCACAACCCTTGTGGTTAAAATATTCCCACCAGTTCTTGCAGTCACACACACACACTCTTCTCTCTCTCTCTCTCTCTCACCAATCTCACACAAATCTGCTTCTCCATCTGTATTTCCATCAACCTGCCTTTTTCAAATCTGTTTTTACATTTGGATTTTCATCTATCTGCTTCGCTTACTTCTCAAAATCTCAAATCTGCAAATGCTTTTGCATATGCTTCACTGAAAAATCGAATGCAGGGTCACCAAAACTCACTAGTTTTAAAGGGATTTCAATATGAACATTGCGACTGGTGCACCACCAACAACACCACTTTTGTTTTTGTTTACTTCTCCCTCAAAATTCATGCATTTGGCCTTTAGAACTATAAAATATGTTTGAAGTTGTACAATCAAAAACCTATGGTTACATAGTAGCTTTGTTGTCATCTTAAATTGTAGAGATCTTTATACTATTAGAAGAAAGGATTGGACTCGATACCTTGATAGGAATTTCATCAAATATGTTGTATAATGAGCTAAATAGGAGTAAGGGACATAGTGATAGTGCTACAGCCTACAAGAAGTAGAATATGATCAATTGGACCTCATCTCAAATCAAAGACGATGCACCTATTCATAGATTTATAATTTTCTGACAATCTTAACAGTAACTAAGAGGCAACCTCTGAATCACTAAGAGATTAATCCTGTTTGACAAAAAAATAAATCTGCCTCTTAATGGTTCCAAAACCCTCTGAATCATTTTGTATCCTGGACCTCCCTTAACCATTAAGGGCCCTGATTACATCCTGAACAATTACCAAACAATTATATTTCATTTTGCACTATATCATAAGAGCCTCTGAATCATTCTTACCACTTAATCATTTTGCACCAAACCATTCAGTAACTAGCCAAACAGCCCCTTAAGTTCCTTCATCCATACTTCAGATGCTGCCTCTTATTATTTAGACATGGTTTATTATCTTGTGGTTGGTCAAGCTGAAAGACTAACCGCTTTTTGTATATTAATTTTTGGTCTTTATCCTTAACGTATTAACATAATGATATTCTAATTCAAATAGTTTCATGTGATAATAGATCTAATGTTTACTTCAAATTTTCTGAATTTTATTTGGGAAGCGGTACAAAGACGTAGCTTTCAGTTGGCATCATCTTTACACCATGCATTGTGACTGCTATGCGCATATAAGAGAAGTTAAAAGTTAATACCATGAGAGAGATGGTTTTTTTCTTTTTCATTTGGGTATAAGAGTTTTAACAGAAAGAGAGCAATTAAATAAATGGAGGTGAACTTTTGCGCCTGGAATCGAACCTGAGGTAGATGGGATATTCTACCACATCCCCCCGAGCCTCAACCCTTGTGTTTTGGGTAATCTCAACTTTATGGGACTGGAATTTCATTTAGCAAGAATAAGATGACTAAAGGTGTAAAGTCCTAATAGATGGAAGGTGATTTTAGAATCTTTCATCTTGTAATCAGTTTTATAGATTTTGATCTTTAGGAGTTTGGACACTAGGAGAGATGCAACTATGTCACTTTCGGGTTAGATTTATTTTTTGAGTTGAATAAAGGGGGAAGTAAGTGAAAGATAAATGGTAGCCGAAGAAATGTATTGATAATAAATGCATGTACTTCTAGTTTATGACATGTAATTTCAAATCTTGAACATAGATACATGGCATGTAATCGCAAATCCATAGTTAAACAATAAAAAGGTAGCTAAAGATGAAGATTGGAAGGAACTATACTAAATATTCTTTAAATTTTTAAAAAGGTAAAGGTAGCCAATGCAAAGCACAACAGGCATCAAACTAAGAAGCGATAAGTAGAGATAGTCAGTTGAGTGGCCTTCTAGTGGATTGTAGTAGCATTACGTAAGTGGTTCATTTAAATCTATAAAACATTTTTATTTCTAGATTGACATAGAAGAACAATTTTTTACTACCATCTTATATCGACAAAATTACAGTTCTAATTTTGTTCCATTGATGCAATTATGCGAAAAGGATGGTAGAAGTTTGTGTCAAGATGAGAAAGTTCGATTGCTGGCCACATGTATTTTGGTCTGATTTCTATTTTGTGTGACATGCTTTCAAAACCTTTATTTTGGTACCTGATATGTGATATCTTAAAACATTTAGGCCAAAATACATTACACAAAACAAAAAAGGACCAAAGTTACGTTGCATTTTCATGCATTCTGTAGGTACCTAAATGTTTATGATGTCACATCTAAGGTACCCAATGAAGGTTTTAAAAATACGTTACATAAAATTGGAATCTGATTTATCTTTATCCATTTGCACCAAATAACTTCTTGACAAATTTATGTTGCTCTACTTTTTCTATCCATGCCTAATGATCTCATTTTCTTTATCCATTTGAAAAATGTAAATTTTGGTCGATCTTTGACAGAGGGAATGCAGAAACAATGAAGAACATGTTGGAATCTAATTTTCCAGGAATCAATGTCGTTCTATCTAACTACCCACCTCCACTTCCAAAACGCTTGGTTGCCAAAGTGGTACCCGTGGTTCAATTTGGGGTCATAGGCGTTGTGATGGCCGGTGAGCATATTTTTCCAAGATTGGGATTTGCAGCACCGCCTCCTTGGTACTACTCTTTGCGGGCAAATAGATTTGGGACAATTTCTTCAACTTGGCTACTTGGAAATTTCCTTCAAGGTTTCTTACAAAGTTCTGGTGCCTTTGAAGTTTCGTGTAATGGAGAACAGGTAAAGTTACTCTTCATGTGCTAATAATACTTTACGATAACTCGTACTTCCCTCTTTTTGGCGGAACAAATGGTTTAAGAAAAAAATGTTTGAATATAGGCAAACGAAATGAACTTTGTATATCCCACATAGCAGTAGGTGAAATATTGCAATTTTCATGGAACAACCTAGAGAGATGAAATTTTCATCGTGCTTCTCTTTGGCTGTGCCATGAAAATTGCAACATTTCGTTCATAAGTTTGCAATATGAAACTTTTGTTTGGGATAGTGGTAAGGTTTGTTTACATCTGACCTTACCCTCTCCCTAGACCCTACTTGTACTACTATAAAATTGAGTTTATAGGACGTCTAAATTGTTCAAGTATCCTAATAAAGTGTGTTATAAGACTTGAGTGTATGTGACCAAAAAATAAAAACGTCATATAACACTATTCAAAACTCAAAAGTGTCTTATAAAATAGCTAACACGCCACTTTATTTAAAAAGATTCTAAAAAACTTGTTACAGTGTTCGTAAACGTAAACGTGATATAGACTTATTAACACTTTTAAGATATGACGCTTTATTTTTTGGGTTCTATAAAATTTTAAGTCCTATAAGACACTCTATTAGAACACTTAAACATCCTATAAACCCGAGTTTCATTTTTGAGGATTTGGAATGGAATGGAATTGAATTTCATTTTTCTTTTAAAATAATAAACATTTTTTTTATTAATTGATTTAAACGAATGTTTTTAACATAATTTCAACCATTATTACATGCAAATCCTTGTGAAATACCAACCAACCCCGTGGGATTTCAATGAAATCCCAGAATTTCAAATCCAGGAAATCCTTCAAACCAAATATGGGATTGGAATGGAATTCAATTCCAAATCCAATCCCGCTAACAGAACGGACTTGAGTTCATTTGATTTGGTTTAAATTAAGAGTTCAAACACTAGGGCAGAATTTGAGCTTGTGTATGTTGTATGGAATGTAGGTTTACTCTAAGCTGAAGATAAAGAGATTCCCAGGAGAAATAGAGTTGCGAGATCTTGTTGCCAAAAAGATCGCAAATTCAAGAGTCGTAGATGGCGTCGATGGATCACTTTGGTCTTAGTGCTCATTCGGCTTATTACTTCATGTGTTGGTGTTAGGCTTCAGAAAATATTTAACTAAAGCTTCGAATTCATAAGATGTTTCTTATTGTCTTTTTTTACGACTAGTTGCACAGAATAACGATCATCAAATATGGTTTCGGACGATATTTATTATGATCGGTTTGAAGCATCGTATGAATGTGATTAAATCCAAAGGGTATAGGATTTGAACAATAGTATAAAATTTCCCCTTTTCGGGTTGGATTACTAAACTTTAATTTATTGTATTTGCATCCTTTTTTTTAATCCTTTTTCTAAATTTAGAAAAATTAGAAAATAAACCCTTTTTATTGTATTTGATCCACCCCTTCGATTGATTGTATGGTATCTCAAAACATACAATGCCGGAAATCTTCCGGTGATTGGATCTAATCGTTTGCAGCTGTATAGCTTGCTATTTAAAATCAGAATGAGGCTTTGGTTTGTTTGCCTTTCTCACAAGCCGAGTATAATATAGAATTGTTTACGGGCGGTACGACCGCTAGATCTGGGCTGGTCGGCTTATTAGAAAAGCGGGTTTAGACAATAATTCTCGGAAAAATGGACGAGCTTGGGCTAGATTGCTAAAATTAATGGGCGGGCTTAGGCAATGAAAAAAAGAATTTGGACAAGCCAACCCGGCCTGTTAGAAAAGCGAACTTGGACGATTATTCTCGGAAAAATGGACGGGTTGGGCAATGGACAAAAGAATTCGGACAAGCCCCCTTGGTCCATTATTATTATAGATGATTAAAATTTATATATAATTGATAATTTACTGTTTTTCATTAAAAAGATCTAGAAGTGGCTTTGAGTTGGATTCCCTCTGCTATGTACCACTTGTCACTCAAATATATATAATATGTATATGTTATATAGTACATCTCAAATCTTGGCCTTGAAATATTAGATGATAACTATTTTGTTATTAAAAAACTCAGACTTTGAAAGTTGATAAATCATTGTAGAGAAAATGTTCAAACTCCATATATCGTGAAACTATATTTTTTTTCATATGCTATGTAATTTGCATGATTTTTTTATAACTTAGGACTTTGTAGCTTTGCCTTTCAAATCTAAAAAGAATAAGCTTGTTAGCATGCAATCACGAAGGCGGGTACGGGAAAGTCCATATGCCCACAAAAACAAGTTTAGGTTTGCTATATTGGTCGTTGGACAAAAAAATATGTTAGGCATGTCTCAGGTCCGACCCAAACCCGTAAATTAATCATTGATCACCTCTCGTTGAGCATAATTCCTCTTTCTCAAAAAAGACTAATATAGGATAATCTTTTGTGTCACAACCAACGTTCTTTGATTGTTGCCTTAGTGTAAAAGGATACAACACCATTAGTGGTAGTGTACATGTCAATGACATACATGTTTCTAAATATATCATATGACAAATTGAAGTTTCCTTTTGAGTCTGTAGTGATGTACCAATTCTTCTTGAAATTGACTAAAAATCGTGTCACATATTTAGCTGATAGTCTGATACTCAACAAGTTATGTTTGAGACCATCAACGTATACAATCCTGGAGAAAGATATTAGTCCATTTGTTAACGTACCATGAACATAAATTTGGCCAAAGTGGTGTTACCAAATATCACAATGGCGCCATCTCCCTCCTTGAATTGTGTCAGCAGATCATGATTTCCTGTCATATATCTGGAACATTACTGTCTATATAAGATTATTAATGACATGGACCTGGACCTACACAAAAGTAAAGATTAGTCCCCTTAGGCACCCGTTGTTAAATGGGTCCCTTTTTGCAACGAGAATGAGAAACATGTTCTTTTTGTTAGCAGTTCTTTTTGTTAGCAGATTTTGTCTTATTCACAATATGAAGCCAGATGATTAGAAGACCTATAGTTGCAGCGCTTTTTGTCCTTGTACACATAAATAATTTTGGCATTTGGTGTATTAGGACTTGTGCATCTACTTACGTCATATGTTCCATGAGGTTTCATAACTTTGTCGACCTTTGGTTTTAACAAATGAAATGATGATACCTTTAACTAGTCTTTACACAACTTTAACCTTTTTCCGTGTATCCAAAACTAAACTGGATTTGTTGTACTCAAAAGTGCACCACTCGCAGTTCCTGTTAATTGTTTCAGTGGGTTCCTCCTCAATCATGCTCCTAATACTTCACTCGCATATTTCTTTATCTTTTTAGTCTTTGATTGAGATTTTGAAGAGCCGACAACATTGTAATCAAATTGATTTTGCTACCGGCTTGTAAGCAGACCACCGTGGAAACAAGGGGTAGCAATGGGTCGACCTGGGTTGGGTTCGGGTTCAACCCATTTATTAAATAGGTCGAAAATCTCAACCCAACCCAACCCAATTAAATAAATGGGTTGAGATTTTCAACCCAACCCAACCTGCAACTTAAATGGGTTGAACCTGGGTTCGACCTATTTACAAATTTTCAACCCAACCTGTTAAATAAATGGGTTCAATCTGGGTTGACCCATTTAATTATACAATCCATAATACAAAACTACGTCAGTCACCACCGGTCGCCTGAGAGAGAGAGATGAACCTTCTGTTGGACGAGAGAGAGTAAATAAAGATAGTAGAAAACGATCGAGAGAGTAGAAAACTTACGATAGTAACGACGGACGAGAGAGAATGAGAGATGACCAGAAACGCCGGTGGAGTGAAGTAGCAGCAAAGTCGTCGGCGGAGTGAACTAGGAGAAGAGAAGAGTGACGGCGAGAGTGAAGTAGTAGCAGAGTCGCCGGCGGAGTGAATCAGCAGCAAAGTCGCCGGCGGAGTGCACTAGGAGGAGAGAAGAGCGACGACGAGACTCGAGAGTGAAGGAAAAAGGCAGAAAGCGATTTAGGGTTTTTCTTTTTTGACGAGGCTTCTAAAATCAAATACTAAATTCAATTTAGGGTTTGTATTTAGGTTACTTTTTTTATTATTAAAGTTTAAAACTTATTTTAATAAATGGGTTAAAAATAAGTCATTAATGGGTTACAAACAGGTTGTAAATGGGTTACAAACAGATTGAAAATGGGTTGAAAACATGTTGTAAATGGGTTGAAAACAGGTTGAAAATAGGTCAGAAATTTCAACCCAACCCAACCCATTTAATAAATGGGTTAGACGAGTTGACCCATTTAAGTTAAACGGGTTCAAAATCTCAACCCAACCTGCTACTAATGGGTTGGGTTGGCGGGTTGGGTCACTTTTTACCACCCCAGTTTTCCTAGTTGTCTCAACAAAGAATAAAGGATTTTCAAAGTTAAATATCTAATCCACTTGATTAATCCATAATTCAAGTCAAGTTAATTTTAAAACTATAAATTAAAAATATAAATTAAAAAAAAACACTAATATTCAAATCTTCACCGCTAAAAAGATCAAAAACAGAGTAAATGACGTTATCAAATGTTCTATTTTCGTACGTAATCCATTAGAAAAACAAAACTTGGAAACTTTATCCTGCAAAAGTTACAACCAAAAATCATCCCTCGGAAAAAGAGACCGACTCAAGTGGGACCCACACATCCTAATGTTGACCTGCAACTCCGTCAACGCCGTCAAGAACTTCACATTCTGCACCGCCGTCAATATCTCCGCCACCCTCTCCGCCGTCCTTGTCCTCAATATATCCGCATTCGCCAACACCGCCTCCATCTCCACCTTCACCCTCTCCATCACCGAATCCATCTCACCACCACCACCACACTCCTCCACCGCCACCCTCCTCGCCACCTCAAACACCGGCGACGCCGCCATACTCTCCTGAATCCTCGCCATTTCATCACCCAACTCCTTCTCCTCCACCTTCGTCTCCGCCTTCAACTTCTCCATCCTCTCAACCTGATCTTCACTCATATCCTCCACCGAACTTCCGACCACCGCAAACGCTAGCCCCGGTTTAACTCCGGCGATCCAGAAAAAAGTCCGTTCAAAGGGGGAGAACCACGGCGGAGAGAACACAAGAAAGACGTCGTGATGAGCGATTCGTGATTTCTCTTCGTAGTATTGCTGGTAATGGGCGAGAACACGAGTGATTAAATCTCGAAGATCTTCTTCGTCTTTTGATTGGTGGGAAGTTGATCGGAGTTCTTCCAGATAATGTTGTTGACGAACCAGCCATCCTTGGAGAAAGTTTTCGAATGATCTGCCCAATGTTCTTGGAGGAGTAGTAATAGACATTTGATGATGATGATGATGATATTAGAAAGACTAGTGTGGAATTTATATATAGGGTGGTGGAACAAGGAAGGAACGATGGAAGGAACAGATAGAAGGAACAAGTGGAGACGACTTGTGTAAGAAAACACAAGAAACCTCCTCAATAAGGAAACTAATGTAAGAGATACACCTAAAAGATTTTTATATATTTTATTGCATCACATAAATATATTTGACTTCATTTCTTAGTTAAAAAGAAAATAGGGTAAGAACTTTATTTAAAGGTTTTTAAATTGTTCTTTTTAACTATTTTTTTGATTTATTTAAATTTCAATACTTCTATAATGTCTATTACCTAGCTAAAAGGTAAAAAAAACAAAAGAAAAACTGTAATTGTGACAACTAGGTCCACAAGTGTGATAGTCCAAGTCTGCAATTGCGACGATGAACTAGTTAAATTTGTTTTTTTGTCTTTTAACTAGGTCGGCAATTGCGACGGTAAACTAGTTAAATTTGTTTGTTTTTTGTTTTTTAGTTAGGTCTGCAATTGCGACGGTAAACTAGTTAAATTTGTTTTTTTTGTCTTTTAGCTAGGTCCACAATGCGACGGTAAACTAGTTAACTTTGATTTTTTTTCACAATTGCGAAAGTAGCAACACCTGGGTAAATTCGGAAGAGAAATGGTTAACAAGACCAATTTGAAGGTGTGAAATAGTTATTTGGAGCAATTTTCCAATTTTTATTATAGTAAATTACAATTTTGGTCCTTATATGTTTTATACATTAACTCTTGTCCTTAGACTCTATCTATTACATTGATAATCAATGAGGTTTATATTTGGGAAATTGACATAAATAGCCATTTTTTGTAGTTTTTTCATTTTTTAGCTATTTTTTAGATGAGCTTCCTGAAATAGCTAAAGTTTATGTAGAAGTTTTACGTAAAAAGTAAATTTTATATGTAAATACCATTTTCCTCTATAACTGTGAATTTTTGTAAAGTATACGCATAAAGTATGGTTTTTGCGTAAAGAATGTTTGGTTGGCAAAAAATAAGACACGTCATGTCCTAACAAGACATTCTTTATGCAAAATGTTTACGCAGAAGCCATAGTTTTTGCGTAAACAGCTTTTAATAATTATTTTTTATTTCAAAAAAATCTTTACTCAGAAAATGACCTTTTTGCTTGCGTAAATATTTTTTTGTAATTTCTAGAATTAATATTAAATAAATAGTTTAAAATTTTTAATAACTTAAAGTCACAAATTCAATTTTAATTTTATTAAATATAAAATTTTAAAATATTTATTCTAATAATTTAATAATGTTATATAATTTTTTTAATATATATTAAGCATTAAATATATTATTAATTATAAATAAAAACAAAAATATATTTTTTTTAAAAATAATTTAAAAAAAATTACGCAGAAAGTATGGTTTTTGCGTAAGAATTCTGCGTAAAAAATGTCTTGTTGGGACATTACGTGTCTTTTTTTTGTCAACCGGACATTCTTTACGCAAAAGGTTTATGCAGAAACCATAATTTCTGCGTAAACTTTACAAAATTCAAACTTTTGGAGGAAAAGGGTTTTTACGCGCGTAAAGGCTCTGCGTAAACTTTAGATATTTCAGGAATTTCCTCTAAAAAATTGCTAAAAAGTGAAAAATACTATGGAAAATGACTATTTGTGTAAATTTCCCTTTATATTTCGTTTTCCTTTTGATCTTTTTAACCAACTATGTAAAAGAAAACTTAGGGGCCGTTTCAAAACCCTTACCCAGTTGTGTTTACCGGAAAAATTTAATACTATTACTTATTTACCGGGTAAGATTTTAGACAACAAAACGGCATCGTATGCAACAATTTATCCGGTAAGCGCTAACCATGGTAAGAGTCGTCGTCCTCATTTACCGGGTAAGACTATCGGTCCTTGCTTCGCTTTTACAGGGTAAAATTCTTGGTACTTGTCATATTCATCCGGTAAGGTAATGCGACTGGGAAAGCACTTACCCGGGTAAGCATTTGGTAAATGGCCCTTAGTTAACTTAAAGGCATTTTTGTATTTTACAATTATATATATAGGAGAGGTTCAAATGAAAACACTCGTGTTCTATGAAAATGCGAGACATTTCCAAGTCTCCAAATTATTTAACATATAATTAAACTAAAAGAACATAAAAAATAATCAAAGATAATCATGTGATTTTTTATTTATCTGTAATCTTGGTGACTTTGATATCCTTAAAATCACGTACAAATAATATACTCGCCAATCACAATGTATCACATTATCACAGCCAAATTACATTAGGAATAGACAAAGCAATGATTGCGCACATGATCATCAGTGGTTTTCGATTATCACATTGTTATCACCACAAAATCACATAATTATCACAACAAAATCACATTATAAGAAGTCTTCGATTTCTTAAAGCATTATCACATTATTATCACAGTAAAAACATATCATTATCAGCATGAGAAGTCTTCGATGATACTAGCAATATTTAGTGGATAAGGAAAAATGTAAGATAACATAAAATTGTTGATAAATACTAATTTTATATTATTTTATTCTATTTTATATTGTGGGTTAACTGCCTTGGAGGTCCAAAAGTGTTCTCGTATTTTTGTAAAACATGGGGTGTTCTCGTTTGAACTCTTACATATAAAGCATGTAAGTATTACAAATCCAGATATTTATGGAGATGCTAATGGTTCCTTCATTATGATCTAGATTTTATGGAAGATGATAGAGTTTATTTCTTATAATAGTTCTTTAGACTATAAACAATTGAGATATTTATAAAACCAAATATTTATTAGGCTAGATGTACAAATTAATATTGGTTTGTATTTGTAGAAGACTATTAGAGTTCATTCATTAGGATCAATGCTTTATATTAGGAAACAACCAAGATATTGATTGAAGCAGATATTTTATTAGACTAGATGGACGATAATGATGAATCTCTAAGGTTTGTACTAATTATATGGGTTTGAATGTAGGCATAATCAGATGATAACCTCAAATATTGTGATAATGGTGATAACTTGTATTTTAAATTGTTGTTCCCAATATAAAGCTTAGATGCAAAATTAGTATGTAAGGAGATTCCTTGAAGATCTCTCGTGGGTCTCTTGTCTTGATCAAAGGTATGAAAGTGGATGAACAAATATTTGGTGTAAGTGCATGTGTAGGTAAAAACAATTGGAAGAAGGTTGATGCCTCCAAACTATGGTATTTAAGACTTGGTCACACTTTGGAGAAAAGCTTGGATACCCTATATTAGCGGAGCCTTATCTAGGAGAAGGAATTCGAGAGCCTATATTTCTGCAAGGAACTCATTCTTGGGAAACAAACAAATGTCTCTTTTGGTTTTGCCGAACGCAACACATCAGGAATTACGATTACGTACATACAGATGTTTAGGGATCGCTAGCACTAAATCCTATAGTGGAGGTCAGTATTTCGTTTCTTCCATTGATGATTTTCGCATAAATTTTGATTCTTTATAATGAAACATAAATCAGAAGTGTTTGAATAGTTCAAATAGTGGTTAGCCTTGGTGGAAACTCTAACTCAAAAGTTGTGAGTTTCTCTTCTTTTGCAAAGAAAAGATCCATTGACACTTCAATACTCTATATGATCTACAACATAATGGAGTAGCAGAACGCAATGAATTGAAAATTCTAGAGAAAGCAAGATGTGTGAGGTTAACGTCGATTTCCCTAAAGTTTATCACCCAGAGTTTTATTTACTGCCTTTCACATCATTCGCCGCTTTCCATCAACGAAGATTAACAGTAAGATTAGCGAAGAGGTATGAAAAGACAAGAAATCAATTTGTCTTAGATATCTTCGTATTTTCGGTTGCTTGGTGTATGTCTACAATGCAGAAAAAGACAAACTTGACCCTCGCGCTATTACAAGGATGTTTTCTTGGATATACAAACAGAGTTAAGGTATATAGAATCTGGAATCGAAAAATAAGGAAGGTAATACATTTCAGATATCTAACATTAACATCCGATGAATCTGCCTTTGTAGGTCCTAAGGAAGACTGTAACACCCTGAATTTTACACCAAATTTGAAAAAAAAATTCTAAAAAAACATCAAGTTTATACAAAACATTTTATCATTTAGCGGAAGCATTTGACAATTTTATAAGTTAAGAAATGTTTACGATCCATAATTAAGTCACATTCTAAACATTTAAACAAAATTCACAACCCAAGTGTGACCCGTCCAAAAGTTGGTGTTACCGTCATATCTACGACCATTAACATATAATAATATAAAATATCAAAAGAGTTGTCCAAAAAAACATGTCTTCATAGTCTTGCTTCCATTGCGACTACCCACCTCACCAAGCATGACCTATTTATCTCATCTGGATACAACATTTAAACAAACCAGTTAGCATGAAATGCTAGTGAGTGCACCAATAAAAAGCTGAGTAATCCAAAATAAGTCATCATTTTATAGAAACTAGTTTGACGGTATAATTGCATGATACACATGTAAGCACATAAGGATGTGGGGGTAAGTCCATAGAGCTTAGTATTTCAACTTGGTAGCTAGCCACAGTCAACACTAGCCTGTATGGGGATAATCCACATCACTCATCTCGGTGGGGGAGCACAAAGCATTCCACCTCTAGACATTACCTGAAATTCGGGTGATAACATCTCCAAGCCCACGCATGTATAATGGTTCAGTTCGCTCGTCAACCTCTTGAACCACATGGTCACAATGGAGCATTCACATAACCCTGGTTCCACCAATCGCATACACAACATCTTTGCTCATAAACATAAAGAATCTTCAAAATAGCAACTACATGGCAAAGATGTATAACCAATGTGCAATTGTATAATACTAGTTTGGAATAAAGTAAAGATCGAAATTAAGCAAACATATAACATAGCAAGTAATGGCATTACACAATGTGCCTAAGTAACATCGCATTTGAATAAGCATAATAGCATGAGTCATAAACATCAAAAAGTGCATTTGACATCACATTGTGCATACATAATCATAAACAAGTTTAAACTATCACAATGATCATTTGGCATCTCCTACAAGAAGCATTTATATTTCATTGTAATATCCCACATTGGTTGGGGAGAATAACAAAAGTTACCTTATAAGGGACCTGAACACCTCCTCTATCAGACGCATTTTAAAACCGTGAGTCTAGGTGGGTGGACAAAGCGGACATTATCTGGTACTGTTGGCTTGGGATGTTACATAACCCCTAACCATATTTGTTTCCATGTTGAAGAGCTTAAAAATACGAAACTGTAGCAAAAAGAATTACTCAAATCGAATAAGTAATGAGGAGATATGATCAAATGAAGTTTTACCCCGAAATTTGATTTTTATCCTCTGAACGATAGGTGCGACCCTGACATGCGATCCAGCCACCTAGGGTCGCAAAACAAGTGTTGAAATTACCAAAAAAAACACCCCCATACAATACATAAAGTACGACCCTAGCCCGTGGTGCAAGGGTCGTGATTCAAGGGTCGCAAAACACCATATTCTCTCTATTTTGAGCTTTTTTTTGCTTATTTTCGACATCCGACCGAAGACCAAAACTTTCATTACTTAATCAAACCATTCCATTGATGAAGAACATAACAACACTTGAATTTATAAACACCAAAAATTCCAGGTGTTACAAATATTTAATGAAATATTGAAAATCTGATTTAGATAACTTGATAATTAAATTGATATATCCGAAACACCTCCTTACCGTTTTACTAGGTTTAAAACTTGAACTTTCTTCACACCCCAAGCTCAGGTAGTTAATCTATCATAGCTTGGTTTCTCTTTATAAAAGATATGTGAATTTTTGTTTTGATTAACCTGAATATCCAACCCGTTATGCGAACCGACTAATCCCAGGACGACCACCCGCTTTACAGGTAGCCCGGAGTCACTGCATTTGAACCTCCGTGGCCACAAGCGGATTTATAATCCTCCCTGGATTCGAACTTGGGACCTTCAGGTACTTATGACATTTGGATCCCAAGCTCAAACCATTGAGGCACCATCCTTGTGGTTAAATTATCATCAATAATATATATGAAAAGCGATTAAATGCGATGAACTAAAATACGTAAATGCAATTTATAGAGAACGGAAATACGATTAATATTAAAACGAGGAATATTACGACTTTCTTACAACCAAAATAGTTAGAGTATCACTTTGAGTTATCATAACAAAAGTTATTTACTAACTTAGTCAAAGAAACAAAGATGATAGTTTCTTCTTCTAGGTGATCACTTGTACAAAGCATATGGGATAATTGACAAAAGAAAAGAAAGTAAGTTAAAAGAGAAAGAAAGAAAAGAAAGCAAGGCTAATTTTTCTTCCCGATGAAAATAGGATACCTTATACATTACCATCTAATGCATATATATACAAAAACATCATGGGCTTTGAGGCTATGATTCACCCAAAATACAAGTCCAAAAATTCATAAGGCCAAGCCTAATGTTTTTAACAATTTTTTAACCAACAAGTTGTTCATCAAAGAGTACCCCATAGAATTGGCCCAAATCGGTAGTGTTATTCGGCCCAATCAAGATGTCTCCCGAAATTGGTTCACGTCGTCATTTTTGCTCCCGTTTCCTTTATGTGTGAACCGAACAACTACCATCGTACAAGATTATGTAAAGGATACATAAGTGTGGATATTTATAATAAATCGATGACACAAATCCGTCAAACTTAACTCTTTCACCAACTTCTAATTAGTTAATAAAAATATAAAATAAGAAATAAACGACTCAATTGAGTAAGATAAAATGAACGATAGTTCTATAAAATGTTGTGAAAATAATGTTGAATAATTAACCTTATCAGTATCATACCGACTTCAACTACATCCCTAGTTGAAGATTCATCTGGTTTTCCATGCAAGTTTTCTCAAGCTTTACCACGAGGATGGGGAAGACTCCGAACGAGAGGTGTACAAGAGGGCATCAACTGCATTTGTAACTTCTTTCGATCAAGAGGTTGAAGAGATTATCTCAGATCAGAAGGTATCAAGACGAGGAGTGTCGAGTACACGGAGTACTTGATCAAGTGGCAAAACTTGCCCGATAGTGAAGCAAGTTGGGATGCTCAAGATGCATTGTGGCAATTCGCGCACAAGACCAAGAAGTATCACTAGAATGGCATGACGAGGACATTACGAGCTTAGGTGGGGGAGAATGTGATGACTCGCCAAACATAAGACATAACCTTCTACACCAGTAAAGAAATATGGTGGTTCTTATGACTCTTTTCTAGAAGATTCTACATAGAAGCATGGAGGCCTTCCCATGGAAGGATGTAGAAGATCTCTAGAGTTTTTCTTGTGACTATCTAGAAGACAGTTTTCTAGGTGGTGACCTTATTTGGCTTAATACACTTTAAAGTATTTTTCTAAGCTTTCTTGTAATAGCTCTCTCAAACAATACGAGTTTTATGTGCATTCCTACAATTTATTGTACTATCTTTATTTGCCTTAATCGTTGGTTGTTTCGAGAGTTTCACTGACTTAGTTCAAAAACTAAAGTCGCATGTGATCTTGTAGAGACAAGTCTGTAACAATATGGTCTCATCTATATATCGACAATTTCACATATTTAAAAAAAATATTTATAATTATTAATTTACAATTTATGAATTAATTTTAATTTATATATTTGAAAGTATTTAAAAAAATAATGTAAACATAACAATGTAATATAATAACTATATACTTTACTTATTTTGCAAGTAGTTAAATAAATATAATTTTAAAATAAATGTTTCTTTAAACAAAAAACAAAAACTTGTATGAAAAGTTTAAAAAACAAAAAATAACACCACAAAATAAAAATATATATATATTTACAATTGTAAACCATATTTTTGTATCATCAATTTCTAACTTATATATATATTTTATGGATATATTAAAACAAAATGATATGGTAGAAAAAAGATTTCAGACAACAAAAAACACTTAGGGTTCTTATTCAAACACCTCAGTATTTGTTTACAAAGAATTTAAAAAAGTTATTTATTTGTTCCATTTTCATTCAAAAACCTCTTGCAAGTTATATGGGGTTTGTTCGACCAAGATACGATGTTACTTAAATATAACATGAAACCATAAGCTTCCAAACAGTGGGAGAAGCCCAGGGTTATGACCATGTACTTGTTGTTCCTAACTCGTTTGTATCTCAATCACATCCTTCTTATTCTTAGCATGAGTTCTTCACCATCCTATTTAGATGGTCGAGGAGGTTCATAACTACTAACTATAAAATTTATATATCTTCTTTACTTTTAAGTGACAAGGGGCTGACAAGGTTTTCTGTGTCACATCTATTTAAAAATAAAGTTTTTAAAATAAATTATTCAAATAAAAATAAAGATAAAATACAATCTGTTTTAATTCAGTTTGTTTAAATTTTGCTTCAATAGTTGGTAACTAAGTTTGATACATCTATATATCGACCGGACTCCACCTAGAAATATTTATGATATTGAATTGACTCCACCTTATATTTCACTTTCCCTTTCCTTTCCTTTATTAGATTTAACACATGATTTTTCTCACTAGCATAAATAAATTAGTGTAACCGATGAAAATAGTTAATTTTTCTAACTAAATTCAGTTTATAGTCATTTTTAGAATGATTTTTTCATTATAACCAAAGTGTAAAGCTTATTTTCAGATTAATTTTTTTTTACATAAATTACACAAAAAATAACTTAATTTGAAAATCGAGTTTACGTAAATGCTTAAGAAACTTGCCTAAACTTTGGCTAAAACGAGAATTCGTTGGATAAAATGACCAAAAAGTTTAGTTTAGTTGAGAGACTCTTATTTTTGTCAATTTCCCCGTAAATAATTTGTATTTCATCGATTTTAGGGTCGGTTCAAATAATAAGACTAAGTATCGTGAGGAAATAAGAATAAAAGGTTAAGAAAAGATTTATATTTGAATCCTCTAAAAAAATTATTTGAAGATTCATATATAGACTGCGTTACAAGATATCTCAAATAGAATTTTTAATAATTCACGTATAAATATTCTTTTCTTTATCTTTTAGTGATATTTAACTATTTTATTTAAATCTTGGACCATTAGCTTTTATATACAAGTGTTATTAGTTTGTTAACGTTTAACTTTATCCCATCAACCATCACTTTATCCCATCAACCATCATTACAACAAACTTTGCAAATTATCTTTGCATTTTATCTTAAATGATATTTTTAAGTACAGGATCGTTATCAAATATTTTTATTAAATTATATATCAAATTAGACATTATAATTATTTTAAGTATTTTGTTGAGACGTTAAAAATAAGAATTGATTTTTGATTAATTTCTATACAACTATAAAAAAATGATTGAAGTCAATAAATTACCATCAGATGCTATTTAATTTTATTAGTCATATGTTTTTCGAAAATGTATTTTGTTGTTACTGGTAAAAGAATATTTAAGAAGTTAACATGACTTTATAGTGAAACAACAAAAGTTGTTTCCCAAAACAGATAAGAAATGGTTGGCAAGTTGTAACACTAATCACACTTTTTATTTTTATGGGCATAAGATGAGATATCTCTATTCTACTTATAGGGATGTTTTAAATTTTAAAATATTTCAAATTGAGTTGGATTATTCGTTAGTATAATTTTTATTTATGAATAATATGTAATAAATATGACAATAAGAAATTGAGAAGTAAATTGTGTTGAAACCGAGCAAATTTTGTTTTAATAATTATGTGAAGTCTTGAATAGTGACCCTTTAAAATTGAAAATATCTTTACCATAATAAAAATATATCAAAATAATTATTCAATAATTTTTTTGATTAACCTGGGTATCCAACTCGTTATGTGAGCCGAATAATCTCAGGACAACTATCCGCTTTGTTGGTAGCTTGGAGTCACCGCAATTAAACATTCGTAGCCATAGCCCATAAGGTGATTATTTTTCTAATAGAGAGCTTATTAGATTGTTTTTAAACAATTTAACTTGTTTTGCTTACATATCATGTATGAATTTAGGGACGTTCTTGAGGGAAGTTGGCATGGACGTACATCCGGGACCCAAAAATATCGAGGGTCCAAATTTTTTCCTCAATATATGGTAGTAATGTAAAAAATTTAATAGATTAAAAAAAAACCCAAAAAAAATGTAGCATAGTAAAAAAAATTAATAGATAATAGGGCCCCAAAAATATATCAACTAATTAAATTGGAGGAGAAAACCTTGATCAACTTAATTATTCGTTTATTGATCCTTATTTGTCTATTTGTCTAGAAAATCTTGATAAACTTCTCTATTATTGATCTCTCATTGACCCTCATGATTACTTCCTCCAAATGGGTTCTTTTTTTGTATCAAGATAACACATTTTTTGTTATAAACTAAGAAAATTCTTATCTTTTATAAAATTTAGAGTAAATTGCAATTTTGGTGTGGTTTGTGGATTTTTGTGGTTTAGGTCCCCAGAAAATCTTTATTGCAAAAAAACCACTGTGGTATGCATTTCGTTGTGGGTTGGGTCCCTTGCACTAACGTCTTCCATGTTTATGCCGTTTAGCCCCCCCATGTGCCTTGCACATGAGGGTATTTTCGTCCTTTGACTTATTCTTTAATATTAATTTTTTTTATTAACCCTAACATCTCTATCTCTCTCTCTATCTCTTCCAAACGTATTTTTCTCTTTTTTTCTCATTATTGCACCCTCTCCACTATAGATGTTCCCTTCGAAGGGAAATCTGGCGATCTGCAACCACCGACCACCATCTCCGGCGACCTGCTTCCTCCGACCACCATCTTCGGCGACCTGCTTCCCGACCACCATCTCCGACGATCTGCTTCCCCGACCACCATCTCCAGTGATCTGCTTCCCCCGACCACCATCTCCGTCAATCTGCTTCCATCTCCCACCATCTTTATCTATCTGCTTCCATCTCTGCTGATCTGCTTCCATCTCCTAACATCCTAGATCCCATGCCAAACCCAAATCTCGTTCCCATCTGCTTCCGTCTCCCAGCCTCCTCTCTACACCATCGTTGCTTGGTTCTCGATTTTGGGGATCTGCTTCCCAAATGGGTTGTTTTTGGATTTCGAGTTTGGGGATCTATATACCCGTTTCTTCTTCTTTTATTGTTCTTCTCAAATATTTGTGTTTCTTTTCTTTCTTTTCTGGGTTCTCTTGCATCACTGAGAAGAAAGCAATATTTAGATCTTATTCATGGTTTGTGATTTAGGTTTTGATTCAAATCTGTTGTAAAAACCATGTATTTAGATATGTTTTAACAATAATTGTGATTTAGGTTTTAAGTTTTAATAATAACATTTTTTTTATTATTGAATGATTTGATTTAGGATTGTAATTTAAAAATGCATTTTGTTATTCTTGATCTTCCAGACGAAGAAGATGAAGTTTCTAGAAAAATAAATAAAAATGCTCTATAGTTTTTATTCGAGGGTAATAGTTTTTTCAAAACCAGGAGTACTTACATAAAAATTAATAATTTTTTATTAATATAATTTTAAAATATAAACAGTTTCGGAGGTTATATCCAAAGTATTTATGTATCATCTATGTCCATCCATTTATATCAGTCCAAACCTTTATTTCAGCTGACAGTGAACAATTAAACTAAGTTGAATCAAGCAAACCCAATATATCTCATTGGAAGTAGGGTTTGCAAGATAGAAGGGTTGCTTCTGTGAATACCCTACCTTGAGCCAAAGGGTGCGGAAACATGCAAATATATAGCATAGGTAATAGGATTCAAGAATCAAGAGTGTGTGCATGCAAGCAAATAATGTAATCAGATAAAACATAAAATACAGATAGAAAGTAACATTTGGGGACCTATTTCCGTAATTTATACCCTGCTTTTAATAATATCGATTTCACGTTCTTCTAGAGCCTACTAAAAGAACGACCATATAGTTCTACATTATATATATATATATAGATAGATAGATAGATAGAGAGACTGAGAGAGAGAGAGAGACTCCTTCATTTAGAAACTCGACAAAGAATAGAAACTTTTTTTGATAATTTTTTTTGATAATTTTTTTTCATAACATTTTGTTCATAACAAAGAGAGAGACTCCTTCATTTTGTTCATATATAATATTTTTTTACTATGAACACAAATATATGAGAAACAATATCTTAAATCATAACATTTGATAAAAAAATATGAAAAAATTTATTTTATATTGGTTTTCTCATTGGTCTCCAAAGTTTCTACTTTTTGTAGAGTTTCTAAAAGATTGTCCCGCCCTCTCTCTCTCTTTCTATGTATATGTATATGTATATGTATATAGGGCCCTAATCAAATAAGAACTAGATAATTTATGATAACTATAAGAACCAGTGTGGACAAATCATATATATATATATATATTTATACTTATATACCCACATTCTTTTACTAATCAATTAATTAGTACTAATTTACAAAATCACCTAAGTCGTTCATTTTTTTTTTATCAACATCAATGGTTAAATTGAAGATTATAAATTAATGAAGAAGTAAAAGGAGTTAAATGAAGAGTAATATTGAAATAAATTGTGATTTATTTTTGGAAGATAATCATCACCGTACTTATGCCTTAAATTCCACCTTATCTCCCACTTCTCTCAACTCCTTTTTTTTCCGAAATTATAGGTTAAACAAAGTTTATAGGTGAAACCAGATAGTTAATAGGTGAAACCAAAGTTAACTGGTGAAACAATAATTTTTATTTAAAGTTTATAGGTAAAACAATATATTTGTTTCAAGTTTATAATGTTGTTTCATATATGAATTTTAGTTGTTTCAATTTTGTTTACTAGAGTTTATAGGTAAAAGAGTAAATTACATGATTGTCCCTGTGGTTTACACTTAATAACACTATGCGTCTCTATTTTGAAATAATTATGGATTTGGTCCATGTGGTTTACACTTTCTCACTCCTTTGGTCTCTGATCCTAACTCTGTTAAGAAAACTCTGTTAAATAAGTTAACTAGAGGGGCATTATAGTCATTTTACTCTTTTTATATTATAATTAAAAATTAAAAAAAACAAAGGAACCAAAAATGTAATTTCACTCTATTATATGCAAATATATACCCATGTTAACATATGAAAATTAAAATTTATGTTTTAATAAAATAGAAATTACAAATAATTGCTATTTTGAAGAATTATAGTTGAAAAGTTTGAAAAGGTATCTCCATGAGAGACATTGGAAATAATAAAATTCCTAGAGTAAATTAAATGACATAATAAAAGGTACATATCTGTGTATAATAGATTGAAATTACATTTTTGGTCCCTCTGGTTTTTTTTAATTTTTAATTAAAATATAAAAAGAGTAAAATGACTATAATGCCCCTCTAGTTAACTTATCTAACGGAGTTTTCTTAACAGAGTTAAGATCAGAAACCAAATGAGTGTAAAAGTGTAAACCACAAGGACCAAACCCCTAATTATTTAAAAATAAGGACGCATAGTGTTATTAAGTGTAAACCACATAAACCAATCATGTAATTTACTCTAGGTAAAACTAAAAAGTTCATTACAATTTGTATGATAATCTGTTATAGATGAATGTGATAATTAAAAAAAATATGATATTAATATAAGAGCAAAACGAAAACACCCAATTAGCACAACTTGTACTAATTAGGTAGTTAATAAAAAAAGATGAAAAAAATTACTCTTATTTTCGGTCTTCTATTTATTTTATTAAATATTATATTAAGTATTGAAGTGAACTAACAATTTGGATCACCTCTCTCTCTTTCTATATGCAACTTGTGGAAAATGTGTTAGGTTCAACCTCTTTGATATGAAGAATCTCTTCTGTTATCATATAACTGTAGTTACAAGTTACAAGAGATTAAGAGCTCCCACCTCAAAAAGGAACAAAAAAGACTTTTAATTTTCCCAACATCATATTCAATTTTTACTTGTATTTAGAAAAAATATGTTAACGTAACTATAAACTATAAACCTAAATCTTTTTCTTTTCTTTTGTAATTTTTCATAAATCATTATTTTATAATTTATATAGAAATGATGACATAGTATTCATAAAAAAAGAGTATATTTTAAACAAACATTTACACATAAATGACTTAAAAGAAATCAAATATTGTAATTGAATCACATATATCATGTTTTATTACACTACATTTCTTGAATTTAGTGTGTATGTACAAACGGGTGTATGTACATCCGTTCACAATACACAATCATGTATTATTGACAACTAGAAGGATACTAATGTACAATACAGTAAAATACATCGTGATTTTAGTATTTCATTTTATTCTTTGTATCTATCGATATTATAATACTATTTTATGTGGTTTTGAGAAAACAAAAGTATTTTTATTTTTGAATAAAATATAAACTTGAAGATATCATAACTTTTTTATAAAAAAATATATCGATTTTAATATTAAATTAACTATTTAAAAGTTCTCATTTTTATGTAATTTATTTAACTATTTTTTTATTACAATTTAATTTAGATTTAATAATTAATTAATTTATTTTTGTTTAATAACATAACTTTTTATAAATATAATAATTACGTATTCGGTTAGACTCAATAATTATCTTAATGATATTTTAGATTTTTATATTTTAAATTAGATGTTTATTCTGTATTTGATTATGTTTATATGTTGTTAGTTACACGAACTCAAACTTGGAGCTTTAATAAATTGTACTTACGTAGATTTAATTGTAATCTTGAATTTTAAGTAACGTATATCAATAAACAATACTTAATGTATAAATAATAGTTTTTACGAGTTTTTGTCAAATACTTCATAATATAGTATAGATAAGAGTTAGTTTATCATAAACTTGTACTCTTTTATCACAATTTTATCAAGATCTTTCAATTTATTATTGATTTGAAGTTTTTTAACGATTAATTTGTAAATTTTATCCAAATTTATTATCGTTTCAATCACTAATTTGCCACCCAAATGACGTTATTTTCTTGGTGATTTTTGAACGGTTTGAGTGGTCTTATTTTTAGCTCAATACTCGATTTTGGCTATTTTCATTAAACTAATTGATAAGTTTGATATTTATCGATAAATTAGTTCTTAGTTGATAGACTAACTGTTGATTGAAAAGTTAGTTATTGGTTAATAAATCATCTCTCAGTTAATAAGCTAGTAGTAAAATGGTAAAAACTAGTTGATATATTATATAAAAAATATAAAATGATCTAAAAAATAATATGTTAAATAATTACTCATTTCAGATATACAAGGAGCATAACTTGAAAAAAAAAACTTATGAGAAATAATCTAAATAGTTTCTTCAAAAAGTTAGTAGCTTAATGAACTTAACAAGGCTCATAGTTTATTCAGTTAACTGTTTATGATTGTTTAGTAGGTGCTAAATGATATATAAAATAGCTTATTATTGGAGAACCAGACACTCAATTAACATTAAGAACTTTTCATACTGACAGAGTATTCACAGGGGGTACTCAAAACATATGCGATCCCCTTCTAATGGAAAAATAAAATTCAATGAGAATTTGGTTCATCCGACGCGTACACGTCATGGCCATCCTGCTTTCACCAACTTCCTTGACCTTCCGGCACTGGACAGGCGTCAACCTCCATACATGGTCTTATGAGTTTGCGGAGACCTGTGTTTTTTTGGTTTAGTAAATCTCTAAGGGGATGTTTTATGTAGAAAACCAAGTTTTTCCCAAACTGTCCCTCCCAATTAAAATAACACTCTCCTTTTATCTATATAAAAACCCTCACAAACAAATTATACAGACAGATTAATCTAGACAGACATCTTTATCCATACAAAATTTAATAAAAAACCAACCAAACAATACCTATATATCAAAAGAATTAAAGAAATATTCAATAAATTGAAAAAAGAAAACAGCTTACAATTGCCAAAACATACTTTACATGTGTGACACTTACTTTTGGAGGTATTATCCATCACTACGTACAAACACAAAAGGAGAACATGAAAATGGCCTTCCAACAGCTTTGCCCTATAACCTCTATACAGAAATGTGTTTGTGAACAAAATAATAGCAAATCCAATGCTTTAGCTTCACTCCTACTCCATAAAAGAATAAAATAATATGCATAATCATTTCATATGCATTAACATAAAATCATCATCTTTTATATAATAACTCCACATAAATTTTTTGAGCTTCCATCAAGTTTTTAACACATAAAACATATAAAGACCACCGACGTCCTCATGGGCATCGTTGCAAAACCTCCTCGTGTGAAGATCTCGCTTTCCGTCATCGCAGTCTTTGTTTTTTTATTCACGTTTATCGTTCTGTTATATACCGAGAGAATCAACTTGTTGTCGTCATCTGTGTTCAAGTCCAAATCGTGTGCAAAAAGGGGTTATTCAAAGTACATAAGGAAGTCGATCGAAGGTATGATTATCGTCTAACCATGTGTCGTTGGATCCAGTGGCGGATCTATGCCCAAGAGTTGAGAGTCAGTAAACCCCCAAAAAAATCAAATTTTAATTTATTTTTTTAATTATATTTCTACTTTGACCCCTAAAAAATTTACAAATTCGAATTTTGTCCTATTACCAAAATTCGAGGATTCGCTATGGGTTATCGTGAAATGAAGCTTTTGATTTGGTCTCTTTTTTGCACATTTTGGCACGTTTATTGTGTTGACGATGGTTAAGTATTTTAAAACAGATGAAAAAAACGGTACGAAGGATGAGAGATTTAAGTCGATTATAGATGATAGATTCATCTTCGACCCAGATGAATGTAATGTTGCTCAAGGAAAATGGGTCTATAATCGCTCATTTGAGCCTTTGTATACCGACCTTTCTTGCCCGTATCTTGATCGGCAAGTGTCGTGTGTAAAGAACGGAAAGCCGGATTCGGATTACCGTCAGTGGGAATGGCAACTCGACGACTGCGTCCTTCCAAGGTTTAAACTTTTCCATTTATTTAACCACCTTTTGCATGTTTTAAGATACCATGAGGATAAATTACCCCACCACTTTGTCAACTGAGCTACATACAGTGAACATAAATTTATCAAATAGGAGATGCATTAATTTTTTATTTTTAGAAAGAAAACGTAAAATCTTGAATATCTTGTACGACTATGAATATTGTATAATAACAAGTTCATTTCATTAGATTTGATGCAAGACTCGCACTTGAACGAATCAGAGGAAAAAGGGTGATGTTTGTAGGAGATTCCTTACAAAGAGGGCAATGGCAATCTTTGGTTTGTTTGGTCGAATTCCTTGTACCGAAGAATCAGAAATCAATGCGAAGAGGACGAGTTCATTCGGTCTTCAAAATAAAGGTACATTTGGCTCAAAGTTTCGGGTGAAATGCTAATTAGGATTTTGTTCTTGAGAAAAAATAAATAAACTTCTTTCATATATAGAAAAATGGTAAAATGTATCAAAATATTACAAAGTTTGCATAATTTATTATTTTGTGTAACCTTAAATTTTCTTCTCAATTACCATAAGAAACTTTTTATTCTTCTTGTAAATGGTTTTCACCTTATGTGACGTCATCGAATTTTGATGTGACGTTTTTTTCACATAAACAAAAATTACAATACACTTACTTTTATTTTTTACTCGTTAATAAAAAGAATTAAATGTTTGTTACACTAATCGAGAAAACAATTATAGTTACGTTAAATAGAAATCAAAGCAAAATTAAATATACCGAACTTGTATGGCTAAAAAACTAATAAACTTTTATGTGTTTAAAAAGAATTGATTAGTAACGAGAACTGGTTGGCTTTAACAGGATCACAATGCAACGATCGAGTTCTATTGGGCACCATTTTTAATAGACTCAAACACAGATGAGAAAATAATAGGAGATCCAAAGAAGAGAATACTCCGTGTTGATTCCATTGAAAAACATGCCAAACATTGGGTAGGAGTTGATGTTCTCGTTTTCAATACTTATGTTTGGTGGATGACGGGTTCGAAAATCAGATCCCTGTAAGTTATCTTAAATAGTTTTGTCTATTTTCGTCCGATTCTGAAAAGTTATTTAATGATATGGGGGGTTTTGGCACACAGATGGGGTTCATTTGCAAATGGGGAAGATGGTTCAGAAGAATTAGATGCTGCCGTTTCTTATAGAATAGCGTTGAAGACGTGGGCAAACTGGGTTGACTCGAATGTCGATCAGAACAAAACCCGTGTCTTCTTCACCACTATGTCACCTACTCATCAAAGGTTAGATCTTGCTCTTGATGTGTATTGCATGAGAAGAATGGTGAATATGATTTATGTGCCTTGTTTGTGTGAGAATCTGTTGTATAAATCTTTAAAAGAGATATTGAGGAGAGAAAGAAGGTTAAGAAAATATGTTGATAAGAAGGTCCAACTTTAGATGATGTGGCTCCAACACGCTCCATTATAATAAAATCGGATTTATAGGATGCCAAAAAAATGAAGCGTCTTAATAGACCGTTTTATAAGACTTAATTTATATGACAAAAAACGTGTTATTTAAAGACATTGTAATAAGTTTATATGACGTTTTTGGGCATCTTAACAAGTTTTTAGGATACTTTTATTTGAAAAAATGTCATATAAAAACATGGGTTTATAGAACATTTTCTCAAAGTGTCCCATAAAATTGTTAATGCAACGCTTTGTATTAAAAGTATCCAAAAAAAACTTGTTAAGACGCCTAAAAACGTTCTATAAGCTTATTACATCTTTAGATAGGACGCTTTATTTTTTGTCCTATAATTTAGTCTTATAAAACAGTCTATTAAAATGTTTAGAAATTGATGGTGTCCTATAAAATTATTTTTGTTGTAGTGCTCCTTCTAATGGAGGCTGACGGACATAGATTCTCCCATAGTATTGAGAGGGGGACCTAGAGTGTCAAGTCATTAGAGTGGTATTAATTTGTTTTGATATCATTCAAGAATATGTGGAACCCCATTAGATTTATCCTTTTTTTAAGTCATTAAGGAAAGAACCTATGTACCTATATATATATATATATTCAGGAGAAATAAACAAAAGTCTAGTTGATGTGGGTTCCGTCACATGAAATGAAACCAATAAAAACAAAGATATTTCATGTTTATGTTTTCTAATATATATTGCCAATAATAATGGTGCATATTGTACTGATGTCATGTGAAACTTGGGTAGGAGTGCGGACTGGAACAACAAGGGAGGCATAAAATGCTACAATGAAACAAAACCAGTCACGAAAAGAGGACATTGGGGTACTGGTTCTGACAAGAGGATAATGAACGTGGTTGCTAGTGTCATGGGAAAAATGAAAGTTCCAGTGACAATCCTCAACATAACACAACTATCAGAATACAGAGTAGAAGCCCATTCGTCGATTTACACAGAAACGCAAGGCAAATTGTTGACCGATGAGCAAAAGGCCGACCCCTTCAAATTCGCAGATTGCATACATTGGTGTTTGCCAGGAGTTCCCGACACTTGGAATCGAATATTTCTTGCAAATTTGTAAAAATAAAGTAAAAAACAATCGGATAAAAAGATACGAATTAAAATTTCAACAACAATTACTTAACATGCGTGTTGTAAAACATAATTGTTTACAACACTTTTATGCATGATTTAAGTAATTATTGTTGAATCTTTTAAAACAGACATGTTGATTATCAAAAACACAAATGGTTTTTTTTTTGTTTTTGTTACTTTTTAGTGTTTTTTGGCCATTTAATCATGCATATGCATAGGTTTGTTGGATTAGATGTGGAATGATGTTCTCAGTGAGTGAAGGGTAACAAAGAATTAATTGTAAATGTATATGTTTTACATTTGTTTTGGAAATATTTTGATTTGAACCAAATTACATAATATAGTTGAAACTCCATTAATAAGTACTTGATTATTTAATATTTTTAAATAATAATTTTGATGGACCCTGACTCGGAAATAACATGCGAAGTTTATAATTCGTTAAAATTGTAGATAATTAACTTTTAGTTTCTCATATAGACCATATAAAAATATAACAAATTTGTGTACGCATGTTTGTGTGTGTGAACACCTTCAACGCCTCATCTTCGCACACACACTCATTGGTTATATCAATCTCCATTATGTGTCAGAAACATGGTGGTTGTGTGTATGTAAGATTTGGTGTGTGTAGAACCACCGCACATATCTCATTTTGTTTCATAAATGTAGAAAGGAAAGACCACAATATAACACATAAATAAGGTGGGGTTGTTTTATTTCTCTTTGATTGTTGTATTTCTGGAGTACTTTGAGGTTTACGTTAATGATGTATGTGTTTGTGCAACATACAAGGAAGTCACCGATCTGTTTCGATTTTAGTTTGTTGACAGATTTTCAGACACCTAAATCTGGTGTGTGTGTGTGTGTGCGCATTTGTGCAACATACAAGGAAGTCACCAATCTGTTTCGATTTTAGTTTGTTGACATATTTTAAGACACGTTAATCTGGGTGTGTGTGTGTGTTCATTTGTGCAACATACAAGGAAGTCACCAATTTGTTTCGATTTTAGTTTGTTGATCTGGGTGTGTGTATGTGTGTGAAAGGGGAAGGGGGAGTAAAAAATGGCGTGCTTGCAAGGGGAATGTGCTCCAAAAATGGTATACACGCAAGGAGAAAGGGCCAGTGAAAATGTTGTTTGACTTTTAAAAATCTAGATCTAAGGAGGAGATTGATGTTGTAGAAAGGCCAGAGAAGTGGATGAGCAAATAATGGAATCAACGAAGTCATGGTGGCCGATGAGGTCTACGATTGGGAAAGAAAAGCGATAGGGTGGGTATGCGTAACATAATATATATTTTTGGAATTAGGGGGTGTTTGTTTTAACTTATAAAAACAATTTATTGATTTATTCCTGTGTGGCACCGGTAATAAGTCATTTTGAGTGTTTGGGAAAAACAACTTATTCGGTGTCAAACCGGTGATAAGTCATTTTTTAGGAAGTTAAAACTTTTAAGTTATCAAATTTTGATAAGCACTTTTCCAGGAAGTCAATAAGTTAATAAACTCATCCAAACATCTCCTTAGTAGAATGTGATTACGATGATTTTTTTCGAAAAAAAATGTTCCACTTGTTAAATTTTTGGCATTACAAACTATACGATGAAATTGACGAAGAATGCATGATCTTTTATGAACATTTTTATTCGTGAAATGATGATCTTTGTAAACATATCTAAAATGAATAATGATAATATTTGGTAAACATGTTTGTTCAACCTACAATTTATTAATAAAAAAAAATTGAAGTACAAGATTATAATAGCAACCGATGATGTTATAATAAAATAATTTTGAAAATACAATACTGTAATAGGAAGTAGGAACTAGTGATTTAAAGTGAATAACAACCGGAGGGACCAAAAGAGTAATTTACCGAAAAAGAAATAAACACCGATCATCGGCTTGTTACTCACGCAATGGATCATGGGCCGAAATAGTTAGTGGGCCAATCTCCACCACCTGGTCAAATCCTCGCCGTCTTCGTTGAAAAGCTCTGAACCAAAACCACAAATTTGTTTCCAGTTCTCTCTCTCGACGATTGAACATCTGATTCCAAGGTAAACAAATATCTGATTGATATTCATTCCTCTTTCCTCATTCTTTTAACGATTCTCAACTTTTGTTGTATTTTGAACTTGTTGAATATACCCTAGGTCTTTGTTTTCCCCTGAAATTATAACACCTATTTCTAATTTGTGATTTGATTTCATTGTTTCTTGAATTGAATTCGTCAGTTTGTTGGAATCCACGCAACTGTGTAAGATCATGGCGGGTGGAAATTTTGTGCATCGTGTTGTGTCTTATCTTGTTAACGAGGTTCTCGTTGAAAGTCTTGCCAACAGGTCATCTCTCTCTTCATCTTGTAATTTTTTGTAGGTCAATTATATTTTCAATTTTGTTTTGTGTAATTCGTGTTTTCGTCAAAGCACGAGCTAAATCAAATGTTTTTGATATAGTTTCAGAGGGTGATCATTTGCTATAGTTGATTATTTGGTTTGCAAATTGCAACAAGAATAAGATCTTTTTTTTTGTTCAAATAGATGGCTTTTTAAGCAGATTAATGTTTAATTAAAAAATGGTTTTCACAGCTTATGATAGGAAACATCATATCCATTTTGTTGTTCTAGGCAAATTCGATCAAATATACTAACATATAATTTGGGACAATTTGATGGGAAATATGTTAACATTCACCACCGTTATTCATGTCATGATTTTTGTTAATAATTTGCTTGAAATTGGTAAATTAATATGATTAGAATGTATAAGTTTATAATTGATGATTTCTTTTTGTTAAATGAATTACGATCGCATTGTGACACGTTCATCTTTTCTAATAATCATGTATTCGACACCTTTGACCATTACTTGATCATCTACATGTAATGTCCCGTGTCATTGAAGGTGCAAAAGTTTAGTAACCAAACTTAGGGGATGTTTATTAAAAGCTTATCCCGGGTAAGCCCTTATTGTGTGTTACTTATCTTACTGGATCGGGATGTTAAGGACCCAAATCTTATCCAGTAAGAGCATAAGGACCGCGAATCTTACCGATAAGTAAGGGAGAAGACTCTTATAGGTAAGCAGTTATCGGGTAAAAAGTAAACGGTGAGTTCCATGAGTCAGTTTGTGGATCACAGTCTCCATTTTGATATCCGTGAATGTTATAATGAGGTAAGTGAGGATGGTGATTCTTGCCCGTCCGCTCTTACCCAGTAAGCCTTTGGTAAGCGACCCCTTACTATGATATAGTGCGATAGGGATTGTTTTGTTCAAGAAGTTAATAGTTAGGAATTTAGGATGATCAAGCGATATACAACTGTAACACTAAGGCAAATCTAAGTCTACGATGAGTGCACATGTGATAGACCACTTGACAGTGCAAGTAATCCATACCATTACATGTACTGGCATAGAAGGAGGATTGATGTGTCATGCACCCATCTAGAGGCCCAAGTCCATTCCTAAGTGATATTCTAGAATAGTTAAGAGGAAGTAATTTAGGTACTCCTTAGAATAAATATTAGTATAAAGAGGGATGATGTAGGTGGTTAGAGGGAGGCATAAATTAGTGAGTTCTTTTGGCCTTTTGGGAGAAAACATTAAGCGGAAAAACTGTGGTTCTTTTCTTGGGTGATTACCAACCCTCTAACCACTGACGGAGGCTTCAGAGACTGTTTCATTGTTGGGCAGCCCCATTGATCTTCAAGAATCTTCAAAATTTCACTTGTTGGATGGATGGCTGAATGTGGGGTTGAATGGGTGGCTGAATGCGGGCTTGAATGGTTGCCTGAATGCCTGGATGAGATTGTGATTGAAGACCATTGTAGTCCTCAACCTCCAGTGAGTGTGGATGTAGAAAATCAGCGTAAGAACCTTGGAGAACAGGGGAGGATGGCTACTGTCAAGTGGTATGTTGGTGGTACCCTAAAATAGAGAAACCTATGCCTTTTACAGTCGTCATATGGAAAGATCTCTAATGCAGCCTGAAATTTCAATTCCAGTTGCATTAAATCCCTTCCATGGTTATTCTGAATGAACTCTTAACAATATCGCATTTAACTGGGGTAACATTATGCGTGTCTTGTGTGTAAGGTTACTGTCATTTTGCATCGTCTTAAGGACAATCATGTTATGGACTAAGGTTGTAGGGCACCCGCACTTCACTAGTTGCTTGTAAGGTTGCATTCACATTCTAAAGCTGTAATATTGCGTGTTTCTCCCTAGTGTAATGTTATGCTTTAGGTGTTTCATGTTGATTTCTTATGTTTTGCATCATTCAGCTTCGCTTGGTTGTTTTCTTTCGTTTCTAATTCTATGTCAAGGCCTGTTTATCTACATCCACATCAAAACCAGATGAAAAAGCATGTATCCCTCTAGTAATATCTAACAAGATATTTGTCATGTTTGATGATAAAAATGACACATCGTGAACTGGTGTGACTCATAAAGAGTTGAATATTATGAGATTCAAAATTTAGACTTCTTGAACCTAGGTTCCAAACCTTACCTATTGGGATAACCCTTGAAGTTATGGTGGCATGTTTATTTCCGTCTTATCCTTGGTGCACATATTAGTTTTAGATTGGGAGATAAACAAATTTGATTGGATATTCTTGGCTTGTTTGGTATTGGGAGATAAACAAACTCCATGGGATTTTATCTTTGTATTCTAAAAGATGTGTAAAAACTAAAAAACAATAAATCTAGGGTTTGATCCTCTGCTATGAAGTCTGAAGCATGGAGTGCCATTTTTAGCCTACTTTTTACTGGTAATTTACTTTTGTTTTCTGCATGAATTTATGGGTATGCTCTTGGAAGTAATTGTAGTGGATAATTGTATTATATTTGAGCTGATTAGCTTCTGTTAGGCTTGTGGTGTTAGCATGATTACAAAGTTACAACACTTGTGTACATAAATGGGTCTGGGTTTTTTGTTAGTTGTGCAATTATTTGGTTTCAGTTTAACTTATGATAGCTATATGTAAAGTCAATGCTGGATAAAAAAACGTTTAGTTATTGTTACTTGGAACAAAGTGTTATTTCTATATAGTGGCTGTTACGAACCTAGGGTTCTAAAGATGATGCGGGAATGGCCTTTCTATCCCTAATGGTAGAGTCTTCATACATCCTACCTTCTTCAGACCCTATCTCCGTGTGGCATATATGCTGGGATTTTTTTTTGGCTTGCGCTTGGTTTGATTTGTTGGTTAAGTTGTGACATTGCAAAAAGAATTAGTGATATTTTGGCATTCTTTCATGTGTTTTGCTATTCATCATTGTAACCTGGAGAATTGAGCTACTTCCTTCCTCACAAAATAAATGTTCATGTTTCTATATTAGTTTGTCCCAAAATAAGTGTCTACCTTCCAATTCGATCCATAATTAATTGTAAAAATTTGTCATTTAGTTGATTAATAAGTATAATAATTTCTAAAATTTTGTCTTTCTTATTGTGGACATTTATTTTGCCACGTCTCTCATGAAAGAGTTTGTTTGCTTGCATCATTAACAATGCAACTCTTGGGTGTTTACGGGTGTTCTAAAAAGCAATAAATGGATCCACGTGGTCGAATGGTCTAAACGGGTATTAAGTATAGCGGTTCTTTTGATTGCATAAATATAATTATTGCTAGATTATATGTAAATATGAGAATTTGGAATTGGATACAACGTTATTTTGGTGCAATTACATTTCTAAGTGACCAGTTTCATTGTTCTATCGATATAATCATGCAAAAAGGATTCTTCTTAGTAGATAGAAGTTGATTATGAAAACAAGCCGAGAAATGACGATTAATTCCCATATTACCTTTTAGGATTCATAATCCAGCAATTAGTTGCTATTCAAAGCCGTGAAAGACATCTAGGGCCTGTTTGTTAGCAACTTAATGAGCTTAATGGGCCTGTTTGGTAGTGGCTTAAAGATATAAAGTGGCTCTAGGGGGAGCTTTATGTAGAAGACCGTGTCTTTATTAAATTGAAAAACACGCTACTTTCATATATGAAAAAACCTTCTGAAACAAAAACCTTACCTTCACAATCTATACAGACAGATTCAGACAACTTTATCCATACAGGACTTAATGGAAAACCAACCAAACAGCCCCTTACTACTGAATATACACAACTTCTCAGAACTCCATGTTCGAACTCCTATCTGACAACCAAGTGAACACCTTTAAATAGGGGACAAAAGTTGACCACTACTAACACAGCATAATACTTTATAAAACTGATAACCAACTGATAAATATGTTCAAATTTCGCTTGTTCAATAATTTTCCCTTCTTCAGTGTACAAAAAATTTAAATCACAACATGTGGAGATGCCTCTGTTCTTATTCTATAACAACCATGACCCAAATTTATCCTTATCTTTATCCAAATTAGACAATGTGTTTTAATTTAATACAAGATCAAGTAGTTTATTATAGACGATCCCGTATATCTGACTTTTTGTGATTTCTCAGCCGGACATTTCAAAGATTTGCTGTGAAAACATCAAAATCAGTGGAAGAAATCTCAAGCATGGGTACACACTTGCTTGCCATTCATTTTCCTTAGTTATTCTACATCACAAAACCATTTTTGTGCCTAAAAATTGGTCTTTTCAGCTGCAAAGAAGAGGCAGGAAATCGCTGAACAAGTGAAGGAAATGTCTAGGAACTTTGAGGTTCAAAGCTGTTTCATATAATGATATTTGAATTTGAAACTCTTCATGCAAGTCTTGACTTTTGTTTGTGTGTGTGTGTATGTGTGTGTTTCAGTCGAAGAATCATTGATGCCAATAATGGAGGTTTTCGGCTGAGAAGGGTGCCAAAACCATGAATCTGCGATTTTCTTCATTCGGTTAGTTGTTGTTACGAATGCTCTATATGTTATGATCTTACAACGTTTGAGATAATGTAGCTGCCTCTTTTGTTAATACTATTTTTTCTTTAAAGATTCTTTGTTGGATAGAATTTATGTATTATATGCTATACCGTGAATGCTAAGGGGGTGTTTGGTTAGAGGTATTAAGCTGTCATTTGTTAGTTTGCATATATAATATAACGGGCTCATTCCCCACAAGCCCAAATTTTCATTCCATATTCCCATGCCTCAGCTAAACAGCCTCTAAATATCGATACAAAACTACCATGGGTTTAGAAGGAGTAAAAATGGTGATTAAGGGGTGCTTACCTGGTAAGCGCTTATCGGATCATTTTTTCTTAGCGGATGAACATTGTAAAGTCTGAGAATCTTACCTAGGTAAGAGCGATGGTAGGCGCTTACCGGGTAAATTGTTGCATACGATACTGTTTTGATGGACTACTACCTGGTAAGGTAAGGTAAGGTAAGTGAGCGTGTTGACTCTTAACTATAACCGGGTAAGCACTTATCTGGTGCTTACCGGGTAAGCATTTGGGTAAACGACCCCTAAGTAATTAAACAATGACGGACTTGGGCTTGCACTTGATCTGTATGTTTCCTTTTGAAACTTCACAGTAAAACTCACACACACTCCTTACATTTGATGAGTGAACCCTTGTCCGTTGACTTCCAAAGAGATTCAGATCTACTTGTAATTTTGGCGCCATTCGGTCATTGACCCCCTGAACACTTGGGTTCACATCGAGTTGGTTTAAATCTTTTTTTATAAAGACTAGAACAACACCTTGTGATTTGGTGTGTACAAGAAACCGGAACCGAATAACCCAACCTAAAACTTACTGATTAGCCCATTAAATTTGCGTTAATCAACTTTTGGGTCAAGTGTCAACCGAATAAAAATATTCTTATCTGGTTTGGTTATTCTTTTACGGTTTTGGTTATAGCAAATAAACGGAATAAACCATGTTTTTTTACAATGGTTTGAATCCCTAACAATGATGCCATATTTTGTCTTTTTTTGGTTTTCCCATATTTATCAGGGTAAGCGTTTATCAAGTTATATTACTTTAACCGATGAATATGACAAGAACCAAAATTTTTACATGGTAAAAGCGAAAATAGTGACTCTTTTTATCCTCTTACCCGGTAAATGAGGGCGACGGCTCTTACCCGGTAAGCGCTTACCGAGTAACTTTTTGCATACAATGCCATTTTAATGGACTAAAATCTTACCCAGTGGGGTAAGTGATGACACTAAATTTAACCGGTATAAGCGTTTACCGGGTAAGTATTTGGGTAAACGGCTCCTTAGTCTTGTTTTCATCTCCCACCTCCATCTTCATCCATCCCCTCATCTTCTCTGTTTAAAGGTGCACATGGGTTGGGTTGCACGATTTGAGGACGTTTTAAGAAGCCAACCAACACAACTACTTCGGTTTGGAAAATCATTAATATAACCCAATTAATCACATGTTGGTTTGGGTTGAGCAGTTTAAATGTATGGTTAAAATATGCTTATACTACAGTCTCAACCAAAAAAATTCAAATATTAGTACACTAAAAAAATTAACAGGCATCGGAGTTTGTCGAATTGTCTAAAGTTAAGGGTCAAGATAACTATGATGTTTGTCTAAAGTTAAGGGTCAAGATAACTATGATGTTGTCATAGCTTTGAGTTTGTTGATGTTGTTTACAGTTCAAAAACATAGATAGGCTTGTTGAAGTATTTGGTTGGTAGGAGTCTGGACTAACCGACTAGAATAACTAAATTGTTAATGGACTGTCATTTAATGAATTTGTAGTCATCTAATAATTAATAATATGAATTTCTAAAATATAGTAATTTTGTTGGTTTTGACGGGTTGATCGGTTTGACGATGGACCTAATCCATGACCAACACTACTATTATTGGTTTATATATCTTGTAAACTAATTAAAACTGGGGTTAGATTGGGTTGAGTTAGTCTGTCTATTTTTGGGGACGTGTTGGGTCCCTCTACAACCCTTATCATGTTCCTTCTCCACTGAGCATCTTTTGCAACCCAAACCCGGTCTTGTTTCTCTGTTTTCTGACTTGTCAAATCCAATTTTGTGGGGGAGGTCGGAGATGGCAAGGCCGATTGCAATGGGAGTTCATCTTTGAATGGTGCGACAACGACCGGTGGTATGTGAGGAAATAGGGGTGGTGCATTTAAGATTTTAGAGTGTGTTTGGTCGACAGATAGACTATGTTGGAAAGAATATGTGAGGTTGGAAACTTTTCCATCCCACATAGGTAGGTAGGAAAACATGAGAGTGCCTTATAAGGCTTAACCCTCCAATGAGCCTTGAACTAGTTGATGGGCTTATGGTGGGGGTTGTGGATGGTAGTTCCAACGCACACGTGCGTGGCTGAGGCCGAGGACACGGGCGTCGGAATTCGCAGAGTGTCGTGAGGAGGCGCACTTTGCACGTCACTTCGGAGCAAAATGTGCCTCGCCCCGAGCTCCCAAGTATTTTTTGGAACAAAAACCTGTCCGAAAGAGAGAAGGCAGCCGAGATTATTAAAACTGATAAAAATCACATTTTTTTGACCTGTTCTTATCTGTTACCCAGAATTTCAAAAACAGTATTATTTTTATTAAATAATAAAAACGTGGGTTTATCAGTTTGAGACTTAGTCTCAACTGTTTTCGAAACTTGGGGATTACGCTGAGTTTGTTGGGTTTAACTAGTATAAATACTGGGTTAACCCCTCCCCATAATCACACGAAAATCAGCAGAAAACAACCTCTCTTTCTCTCTCGCTTCCTGCCTTCTGTGTGTGTGACCTTTCTGCCAATTTCTGCATCGATCTTGCTTTGGTGTTCGTCTGCATTGCTGTTTTTTACGAACCATAAGTCTGCATCAAATTCTAGGGCTTTGCGGCTGTTGAACTCACAACAATTAGAGTGCCGTATAAAACCTTAAAGGACAGGTTTTACACACCGTGTAGTTTTTTGTCCTCCCAATCAATTAACAAGTTAGTTCTTAATTTTCTGTCAAGTATTTAATTTTTTGTTCATTTGGTGTTAATTTTCAATCAATTAACACTCTGTTTCTACACCTTTCTTTCATCGAATCTATCGCGATGGATAGATTCGAACACGTGGGATTATCTCCATTTGGTTTCGAGTTTCTGAACTTTCGTTGGACTATTATAATAAACAAAGTTGTAATCTTGATTCATCATATTCAATAAAGTTTCAATTTTTATTTATAAAGCTTTGATTTTTATTGTTTATAATCCTAAAATTAAAATTTTCAACATTATTAAAGGTTTTATAATGGATTCCGGTAACATCCGTATAATGAATCAAGACTTGGTAAAACTAGACTCTTTCGACGGGAATAACTACACCCGTTGGGCAACAAGGTAAAGTTCATGCTTATGGTATTGAAGCTCTACTACGCCCTGGACCCCGACTTGAAACCAATCCCTGAAAATCCGGTTCCCGGGGCGAGGAAACAACCGGATAGTGCGAAAATAGCTGAGTTGGAGAAGCGGCGACTTATTCGCAAGGAAAAGCAAACTCTTGCTTGCGGTCATATAAAAAACGCATTGTCCGACCGACTGTTTGACTTATACTCTCCAATAACCGATCCAAGGGACTTTGGAAAGCCTTGGAATACAAGTATAAGGCATAAGAAGATGGCACCAATAAATATCTCGTGTCGCAATATTTGCGATTCCAAATGGTTGACGACAAACCAATCTTGGAGCAAGTTCACGAGCTCCAAGTATTGGTTAACAAATTAAGGTTGCTTTCCATTGGTCTCCCCGAAATCTTCCAAGTAGGGGCAATTATTGATAAACTGCCCTCGTCGTGGAAGGATTTCTCTAAACGGATGATGCATAAGTCTGAATATTATTCTTTAGACGATTTGACTAAGCATCTAAGGATCGAGGAAAAGTCTCGAAATCAGGATAAGAGAGGAAAGTCAATCATGAGTGCTAATAGCGTGCAGGCTGTTAGCAAAGGGAAGACAAAGTCTGGGGGATATGGAAATGGGGGATCACCGAGCAAAAAGTGGGACTTGGGCCCCCAAAAGAAAAGCTTCAAGAAATCTAGTCAACATTCCGACCAACAAGTAAAGAGGTTCGGAAAGTGCGGTGAGGTGGGACACTATGCAAGGGAATGCCCACAAAGGAAATTTGGAACCCCAACTGCAAATTCAGTTGAGGAACTTCAGCACCTTGTGGCAAAGCTGCATATGGATGAGATCGATACGGTTTCTGACGCTGCAACCAGGGTCGTAGCGGCAAGAGGAGGCTGGTATTTAGACACTGGTGCTATGGTTCATGTGTGTAGCACCAGGTCTAAGTTTATTGAGTATGGACCTATGAGAGATGGCAAACAGATCATAGTGGCAAACGACAACACGGATGTCTTTGGTATGGGAACCGTGCAACTCGATTTCACTTCCGGCAAGATGGTCACCCTAAGGGATGTTCTTCATGTCCCTTCAATCAACAAAAATTTGGTGGCACATTGTAGGCTCGACAACATTGGTTTTGGACTCAACATAGAGTCCGGAAAACTCGTGATTTATAAAAGAAGAATTTTTGTATCGCCTATGGGTTGATAAACCGTTTATGCCATAAAGAAATAGAACAAACAAAATAATTCAAATATTCAATTTTATTGATAGAATTGGAATTGGGAGTTACATCAATATGCGAAACGAAAAACCTACTTTATCACTAACTGTATTAACATTGCTACTCGCAGTTCCACTAGCACCCGACTTCATTATCATCCCTCACCAACGAAAATTCTTATTTTATAAATCACGAGTTTTCCGGACTCTATGTTGAGTTCAAAACCGTTGGTGTCGAGCCTACAATGTGCCACCAAATTTTTGTTGATTGAAGGGACATGAATAACATCCCTTAGGGTGACCGTCTTGCCGGAAGTGAAATCGAGTTGCACGATTCCCATACCAACGACATCCGCACTGTCGTTGTTTGCCACTATGATCTGCTTGCCATCTCTCACATGTCCATACTCTATAAACTTAGACCTGGTGCTACACACATGAACCGTAGCACCAGTGTCTAAATACCAGCCTCCTCTTGTCGCTACGACCCTGGTTGCAGCCTCAGAAACCGTATCGATCTCATCCATATGCAGCTTTGCCACAAGGTGCTGAAGTTCCTTAACTGAATTTTCAGTTGGGGTTCCAAATTTCCTTTGTGGGCATTTCCTTGAATAGCGTCCCGCCTCTCCGCAGAAGTGACACTTTCTGGACCTCTTTACTTGTTGGCCCAAACGTTGACTAGATTTCTTGAAGCTTTTCTTTTGGGCGACCCGAGTTCCACTTTTTGCTCGGTGGTCCCCCATTTCCATAACCCCTTGACTTTGCGTTCCCTTTGCTAACAGCCTGCACACGCTATTAGCACTCATGATTGACTTTCCTCTCTTATCCCGATTTCGGGACTCTTCCTCAATCCTTAGATGCTTAGTCAAATCGTCCAAAGAATAATATTTGGACTTATGCATCATCCGTTTAGAGAAATCCTTCCAAGACGGGGGGAGTTTATCAATAATAACCCCTACTTGGAAGATTTCGGGGAAAACAACTTTAATTTGTTAACCAATACTTGGAGCTCGTGAACTTGCTCCAAGATTGGTTTGTCGTCAACCATTTGGAATCGCAACTATTGCGACACGAGATATTTATTGGTGCCATCTTCTTGTGGCTTATATTTGCATTCCAAATTTCCAAGGCTTTCCAGAGTTCCCTTGGATCGGTTATTGGAGAGTATAAGTCAAACAACCGGTCGGACAGTGTGTTTTTTATATGACCGCAAGCAAGAGTTTCCTCTTCCTTACGAACAAACCGTTGCTTCTCCAGCTCAGCTATTTTCGCACTATCCGGTTGTTTTTCTGCCTCGGAAACTGGATTTTCAGGGATTGGTTTCAAGTCGGGGTTCAGGATGTAGTAAAGCTTCATACCATAAGCTTGAACTTTACCTTGTTGGCCCAACGGGTGTAGTTATTCCCGTCGAAAGAGTCCAATTTTACCAAGTCTTGATTCATTATGCGGAAGTTACCGGAATCCATTATAAAACCTTTAAGAAAGTTGAAAATTTTAATTTTAGGATTAGAAACAATAAAAATTTATAAATAAAAATTGAGACCTTATTGAATATGATGAATCAAGATTACAACTTTGTTTATTATAATAGTCCAACGAAATTTCAGAAACTCGAAATCAAATGGAGATAATCCCACGTGTTCAAAATCTATCCTTTCAAGTCTAAGCTGGAATGTGACTGGATTAGATTAGTTGTTTGTCTCGTGTTTCATACGATTAATACATGACTGAACTTGTTATCCATATCTTGTTTGGTAAGTTGGCATGACACAAACATAAACATTTAGATTACGAGATTTCTGTCAAATACCGCTTAATGGTTTTTCAATATGTATGTAAATAACCAAATGAACTAGATATTTAAATAATCTTATATACAAACATTCTTGTTCTTCGTACATTATAAGGTGGTATTTGTTTTTAAGAGGTGAAATTTGAAGTTTTATTTAATTTATGTTTGATGATAGATGGTGTCTAAGTCTGAAAGCAGAATCAATAAGATTGTTTTGTTTTTGTAAACTGATAAATATATGAAATTGCCTAAATTGTCTATTTTACCCGTCTATTTATTATAGTGTCGTACACACACACACACACATATATATATATATGGGCAGGTTCAAATGAGAGCTCAAATTTGGTTGTGAACGTGAGGACAAATGAGAGTGTGACATGTGTTCCATTCAAAGAAATATCCGGTATATATTCAGTCTGAATATACAAAGAAATATTCAGACCGAATATAAGTATATATTCAGTCTGAATATTTCTTTGTATATTCAGCCTGAATAATGCTTATGTTATTTTGACACGTGTCACGCTTTAATTTGTTTTCACGTTCACAACCAAATTTGAGTTCGCATTTGAACTTTCCTATATATATATATATATATATATATATATATATATATATATATATATATAGAGGAAGGTTCAAATGAGAACTTTGCATTTTTAAAGGAACTATTGTAGATCACATATGATGTGGGTCCCACATAATTTATGATTTAATATTATTTAATATTAAATCATAAATGATTTAATATTATGTGGGACCCACATCATATGTGGTCCCAAATGAATTCCTTTGTTCCTCTAAATTGGTAGTGTTCTCATATGATCCCTCCCCTATATATATATATATATATAGGGGAGGGATCACTCAAGAACATCCCTATTTAAAGGAACAAATGAACATTTTTGGACCACATATGATGTGGGTCTCACACATTAAAAAATCATATCTGATTTAACAGGACCCATCATATATGATTTTTTAATGTGTGGACCCACATCATATGTGGTCCACAAGGTGTTCCTTTAAATTTACAAAGTTTTCAATGAACCTCCCTCTATATACATATTATATAGAGGATGAATCATACGAGAACCAACTCTCTTTAAAGGAACAATTTGTGGACCACATATGATGTGGGTGCCACATAATATTAAATCATTTCTGATTTAATATTTTGTTTAAATTTTGAGTAACTTTTTGAGTTTCCTGGTAGCATATATGATGTTTTAAGAGTACTTAAATCCAAGGAGCATGTTTGCAAATATTCAAATGTTCAAACAAAATTGTTAAAGTTATAATGTTATAATTTAATACATAAATAATACAAAAACTAATAAGTAATTAAATAAGTCGGTATTATGGTACTACAGTGGTTGCATAATTGGTTGGTACTACCAACCAACTATAATTGGTATAAATTAGTAAGGTTGGTACACATGTTGGTTCAGTGACGAACCTAAGAACTTTTCAAGCGGTGACATTAACTATAAGAAGCGAAATTTAATCATCGGTTTATTTCTTGGTTCCTTGCTTTTTGTATGTTAGGTCGAATCTTTAATTGTAAATTTTCTAGAAACGGGATACAAACCTGCATTTGAAATAAGATAAAAGTCATACAAACCAACTCTACCAAGGGAAACTTACGTCATTATTGTAGCTCCAAATGTAAACATTTGCATACAACAAAATGAGATAGTGACACCTTCAACGACCCTAAATATCTTTACACCACGACGAAGGAATGGAGTGGTGGCAAATGCCACCGTATGGATTAGTGCGGGTCCGTCCCTATGTTGGTTGGTTTTGTATGGTACAAAATTGCACCCCTAATCAATTGAGGTCATTATGTTTTAGGTTCCCAAAAAGACTTGATATCATGAGTTATAATAAGTGGGAATCGGTAAGCATAAAAATTTATATATAAATTTTAATTATGAAAGTTAATTATAAAAATACAAGTTGGAGGGACCATATAATTTTTTTAATCACCCATGTCCATCCATTAATTTTAGCAAGTTAGTCGGAAGTTAGAACACACTCATTTCTTCTAGAATAATTGTCCAAACCTGCTTTTCTAGTAGGTCGGACAGACGGCATGAGAAACCTTAGTAATCTAGTTTGCAAGCTTGAAAATATGTTTTTCTTCTCCCTAAAAAGCTTTCACCAACCTGAATAGCTTAAACCTTGATCGAATTTACATAGCTTCCCTTCTTTTGTGTTGCTGATAATCTTTAAATATTAGAGTTATTTATTCTTTTTTTAAACCCATTTTTAATCTTTTTACCCACTTGAACACCCAATTGGCAATTGAGCCTTTTGTATTTTCTTTGGTCCAAATTAGTCTCATGGTTGTGAAATAACTAAAAAGTCAGATTTGAACGTTTTAAACTGTAGTGGCAAGCCACCACTGTGGCAAGGCAGTGGCTGCAAAGATTTCTTCATGTTTTATTTCCGAATCAGTATAAAGAGTTGCAGGTTGCAGTAAGGTTAAAGGGTTGTGCTTTCGTAGAAGAGAAGTTAGGGTGAAGACAAGAGGTAAATTCAAAAGATGAAGACAAGCAAGATGAAGCCAAAAAGCAAGAAGACAACAAAGAGGCAAAGACAAGAAATGATAGGTCCCTTTTCTCTCTAACATCACCATCACCATGGTTTTGTCCCTTTCAACACCTCTCTCCTCTTCAACTATAAAAAGAGGCTTGGGACAAAGCATTTGAAGCCATCAAGCTTTGGAGCATTCAACTGATATTTCAAAGTCTATCATTTTTACTTTCTTGTAATTTTAATTTCTGCAATTTACTTTCCCGACCACCACAGTGGGCACTGACCACTGTGTCGAGTTACGTTTAATGCAATTTCTGTTTACGAATTTTTACTTCTGCAGTATGTCTTTACTTATGTATCGTAGCTAAACCCCTCATTTGGGTGTGGGTTTAAGCCAAACCCGAGAGGTCAAAATGTAACACTTGGGTGTTACCACTTTTTGCTAACTATTCAGTTTGGTCGTTCGGGTTGAAGCTTCATCTCAACGCGGACAAGCTGATCACTTGTAAGTGTTAATATTAGATCTTTGACCCAGATATGGGCGGATCCGGAATACGTCTTGAATGATGCAAGAAGATTTGAGAAAATCTTCAATAATCACATAGAGATATGGGTTTTTGCATAATCGTACTAAGGTTCAGATGTTGGTCGAGTGGGTGTGTCATAGAGATATGTGCATCCCTCCACACCCGACGGAGCTAAGATCTTCGAGATCTACTTATGTACGATTGGCAAACCAAAGGTTGAAATTATTTTAGGGTTAAAATCTAAGAACTATGGCTCTGATACCACTCTAAGGTTTTAGTAAACTACTACCACATGATATAGGCAACGAAAGCATATTTAAAAATTCTCATCAATGGCAATACTATCAACCTATAATAAAACATACGTTCTAGATATTTAACTCCAAAAGGATGAACATAAATTACTTTATTGGATATTGTGATTGTCGAAAACCACAATTATGAATCAAACCTTTTTGATCTCGCTTCTTGGATGTCAAGGACCAATAGTATGAATCCCTCTAGTGGCTCACACTTAAGAACACCAAAATCTAACAATCAAGAAGAGGTTTAAATCTTAAACCCTTATTAGGGTTCTTGATTTTGGGAGAGAGGGAGAGGGGAGATCGATCCAACAGAGAGAGAGAGAGAGAGAACGGCTCAAAAACTGCATCTAGGGTTTGACCCCTAGCTGTCTATTTATAACCCTCTTCTGATTCTCTATTTTACACTAAGCCCCCTTGAACCGATAATTTTGATTAAACTATTTTAATCAATTATCATTATCACTATACTTTATATAATTAATCTAATTAATTATATAATTTATCTTCTAATTAATTTATCATCAAATGACAAATTAACAAAATACTCCCTTTATCTTCTGATTGTTTATTTGGGCCTTAAGGGCAACCCAAAAGGACCCTGCTATTATAAGAATTGTTACCAACGGTTAATAACTATGGACACTATATCCAACAGTATCCCACTTGGACAAGTTATTAACTCTATTTGGTCCAACACTCTCGAATAATCAGCAGAGAGCAAGCCATCCAATGCAACTACCGAACTCTGATAAAATTCGGTGATAAGATAAGTGACTTAATGTTCCTTTGTTCTACAACATATCATATGAACATGAGACATGGATAATTATCTATCTCATGGATCAAGATTATGTTTCCCGATTTCTGATATGTGTTGAATTCATCAGACTACTCAATCGAACACATCAATTCTAGTCAGGGTTTGGCCAAACACTTAATGTCAACACCAAATCATCGAGTGGCCCATGGATATCGCTTCTCCTGTTTAGGCAGAAAAGAACAAATAAACTTTGACTACACAGTTCATTTCTATTCATCATATTATACATGGACATACCCTGTATAACTGCCAGTTACGGACAGCGTTGGAGCACACCAAAGCATAACAGAATCCTAGAGCAAAACTCTATGTATCTCCGTTTGAAGAACATAAAATATTATCATCTCAAAATTACTCTGACTTAATCCATGAAGTAAACTTTTGAGTCCAATACTCAAATCACTATTAAGTACTCATGAGTGTTAGTTGCAGTCTCTATGCTTCTAACACTCCATGACAGTCTTGAATCACTACTTACTTACAGGAGTATGACTGACTGTTCTAAACATGCAAAATGAAAACCGATAATAAATTAAATGCAAATGGACGTATTCTAGCATATATTATAATCTCCATATAATAATCTCCAAATCAAATACAATTTATTATTGTTTAAATATATAAATCAATCTAATAACTAAACATTCAAGATGCATTGATAATTCTAACACTTATGGCTTCAGTATGATACTCATGCTTGGAGTCATTCACTGTAACCTGTTTCCCGATCTGTCTGGACACTCGCATCAGTATAACCTACTACTCGTAACTCATCCTTTCCACCATAGACCAAGAACACTTCTTTAGTCCTCCGAAGATACTTAAGAATGTTCTTTACAACCGTCCAATGACTTTTCGCCTAGCTTCATATCTACTCACTATGCTTAAAGCAAATGAGATATCAGGTCTAGTACATGTCATGGCATACATGATCGATCCTATAGCAGATGCATATGGAATTCGACTCATTCTGTCCAGTTCTTCACTTGTGCTTGGACATTGATCTTTACTCAATCTTATGCCATGTTGCATGGGCAAATACCCTTTTTTTGGCAAAAATCAATTAGGGTTTAACATTGCATAAAAATCGACTACCCTATACCCTTTAGGGATTTCGATAAAACCTATAGGTTTTACACAAAACTCAATTGCAAATAATACAAATCAGTTAAAACCCTATTTTTCAAAAATTAGGTTTTGAGGTTATGACCATGAAATCCTAACTTAGGGATTAAGCAATCCAATGGCCACAAAAATTTTGAAAATGATTTTGTAACCTCAAACCTTAAATTTCAAAAAACCCTAAACCATCACAAACAGTTTTGCAAAGCAAATTGAAATTATTTTAGAGTTAAAATCTAAGAACTATGGCTCTGATACCACTCTAAGGTTTTAGTAAAACTACTACAACATGATATAGGCAACGGAAGCATATTTAAAAATTATCATCAATGGCAATACTAACAACCTATAATAAAACATACGTTCTAGATATTTAACTACAAAAGGATGAACATAAATTACTTTATTGGATATTGTGATTGTCGAAAACCACAATTATGAATCAAACCTTTTTGATCTCGCTTCTTGGATGTCAAGGACCAATAGTATGAATCCCTCTAGTGGCTCACACTTAAGAACACCAAAATCTAACAATCAAGAAGAGGTTTAAATCTTAAACCCTTATTAGGGTTCTTGATTTTGGGAGAGAGGGAGAGGGGAGATCGTTCCAACAGAGAGAGAGAGAGAGAGAGAGAGAGAGAGAGGAAAGGCTTAAAAACTGCATCTAGGGTTTGACCCCTAGCTGCCTATTTATAACCCTCTTCTGATTCTCTATTTTACACTTAGCCCCTTGAACCGATAATCTTGATTAAATTATTTTAATCAATTATCATTATCACTATACTTTATATAATTAATCTAATTAATTATATAATTTATCTTCTAATTAATTTATCATCAAATGACAAATTAACAAAATACTCCCTTTATCTTTTGATTGTTTATTTGGGCCTTAAGGGCAACCCAAAAGGACCCTGCTATTATAAGAAATGTTACCAACTATAATAACTATGGACACTATATCCAACAATATCTGCATATCCAATTAATTGACTTGTAAGAATATGTTTTTGTAAATTTTTTTTTTTGTCAAATCATTATAACTCATCAAAAGGGTGTTATCATTTACACCCTAGTCTATATATTAAATTTTATTCTATACATATGTCTCTTAATTAAAATAGATAAATAAATATAAGTGTTAGTGTGTCCTCCAATCAAAATAGATAAAACAATAAACTATGATGCAAATAAAAATTAGATTAAGGTATAAAAAAAAACCCTAATTAAATTAATAACATCCATAAAATCTCATAATATCGTGACTTTACAAGAGTCTCCTTTTTGTGGGGTTTGATGTATTGACCATCAATTTTTATTATATCTTTTTAACTCAATCAAAAAACTAATAATATAATATTTTACACTGATTTCTTAACAAATTTCTTAAAGTGAGATCTAAGAAAATATTGATCATGTGACACATTTTTATAATAAGACATTGGGTTTTAGTAGTTCTTAATGTTACATCAATAATTTTGGTTGATATGGAAGTAAGGTTCTAAATAACGTGAGGCGTGGCGTGGCGGTGAGCTCAAGCCTTAAGCCTTGGAAGCCAGTCATGACATTTTTCAAGGCGTGTTTTATGGCGGCGAATTTGTTTATCATATATAATATTATGCATATATAAACTTTCGTTTTCTACTATTACTTAATGAATTAATGATATTAAACATTTTAAATTAGGTTATACATTAAAAACAAAAAATAAGACACTAAAAGGATAAGAAAAATCAAATATGATGTTACAAAAATCATGCATTAGGCCATGACGTGCCACATGCATAACGTGACGTTAAACACAAGTCTTAAGTCATGACGTGCCATGACGGCAGTTGCAACGAGTTTTTTAGAACTTTGTATGGAAGTGAGTAGTATAAAAATTGCGGAGTATAATTTTTTAATAAAAAATTGATTTTTGATAATTGTTAATATTACAATATCATGCCTTTTTTATGTTTTATATGATATATTTATAAAGATGTATGAATAATCTATTAAATGAGATTTTGGTTATAAAAAATACAAATAGTTTGATTATTAATTAATATTTTAATAAACTCTTTTATATTAAATTATAAATTTAAGATTGACGACTATTAAAATTATGATTTATATTACAATACAAAAGATATATTACACAACGATGCCTCAATTCACGGTTTATTATTATTTGTAGATCATCACATATGTGGTGCAAGAAAACAATTATTAGATATAATTAGAACAATGTATAATAATGCAACATGGTCATTGAAGATGAACTTCATATTTATATTTGTCAATTTGATGATAGAGATGATGCTAATTTACCTACATGTATATGATTTTAGAGATAGTTTTTATACTCAGAAAGAAGACTATAAAAGATCTGTTAAAGTTCAATATGTGAGATTTTCATACTCATAAAACAAACCAAACACTCCTTATCCCACTGGACAAAGAATCCCGAGGAAGGGGGTGAAGTTGAGGTTAGAAATAGTTTCTCCCACTGTTGCTAGTTCTCGCTCGTTCCTTCATGATTGCCGATAGATTCAATGGTCGAACTGGTCATATTCTTTGGAAGTCGAAGACCAAAAAGATCCCATACCCCTCAGATCTCATACTTTACGGGATTGGATAGGATTTGGAAGTGAATTTCATTCCAATTCTATTGTTAGTTTGAAGGAATGCTTGAATTTGAAATACCAACATTTCATTAAAATCACACAAACATAGAATTTAAAAATCCCAAATGAGAGAGTCGGCAGGGATGCGCAACAACTCATCCGATCGAGTTTAAACCAACCAACCAAATTAGAACCGATCAACCATAATTAGATATCCAGTTGTAATTGGATTGGTCGGCTTTTAGATAGCAATCTAGAACCCAATAAAAACAAACCAATCCAATCCAATTCAATGACCGTCTAATTGTCATCCAACTTCCATCCAAATTAAAAAAAAAAGGGCCTTTGGCCTAGCAGTATGTGAGTCATTGACCTTCTAGGAGGTCAGGGTTTCAAACCTCACCAAAGGTGAGGAGAGTGTGTGAGTTCTTATTTCATTTGTCGTATTTAAATATTATATACTTAAAAAAAACTTCCATCCAATTACCATCCGACTACCAATTTACATTCCAATTAATAAGTATTATAATTTTAAATATTTAATGATATTGTTTTCTAATTGATATAATTAACACGTAATATTTTCTAATCAATTAACAAGATATATGAATATTGGGAAATGTTTGAAAAAACCCAACAAACTATCCTATTTTGAATAATTAAGTCCCTAAACTATTTTTTTGAATTTAAAAACCAGTAAACTTTCTCATTTTAAATGATTAAGTCCCTGAACTGTTTTTTTTTGATGAAAAAACCATTAAACTTTCTCATTTTGAATAGAAAAACCATTAAACTTTTTTATTTTGAATGATTAAGTTCCTGAATTTTTTTTTTCAAAAAATTAAATCATCAAATTTTTAAAAATTGGTTAGTTACAACTTTTAAATATAAATAAACTATCTTTAACCGATTATCTTTTGATTATTCCTCTTATGATGGATACAAAATAGATCAAAAAGAGGAAGATCGATGGCAGGGGCCAACAACGTGCTAGGCGAAATGGAAAACAGACATCGTTGGGGGTAACGGGGAGTTGACGAGGGGGAGCGATACAATTGTTTGCTAGGGGTTTTAATTGCGTAGAGTTTTTGGAACGGTAAAACCGATTTAAGTTTATTTTACTTAAAAACTTTTTTAGTGAGTTACAAGTAACTTATTTAAAAAAAAATTGTAGGTAACTAATCTTTAAAAGATCAATGGTTTATTTATTCAAAAAAATGTTTAGGGACATACTCATTCAAAATGAGAAAGTTTAATTGTTTTTCTATTCAAATCAATAGTTTAGAGACTTAACCATTCAAAATAAAAAAGTTTAAGGATTTTTTCAATCAAAAAAATAGTTTAAGAACTTAACCAATCAAAATGGAATAGTTTGTTGGGTTTTTTTGAACATTTCCCTATGAATATTTGGTTCAAAAGTTTGATTAATTGGTTGAAAATAATACAAAATATTGGATGCTTCAATCCACTCCCATAGATAACCAATAGTAATATCGAACGATGAAACAGATTCAATGTTAATTGGATTGAATTGGATGACAAAATCCAACATCCATTGAATCATTGGATTGGATTTCAGACTGATAAACACCTTTAGCAGTTAGCAAGATTTCATAATATTTACTTATAATAATATTTTAAAATATAGTAAAAACATTTATTTTGTAATAACTAATCAATAAAAAGGTAATATAAAAAATGGAATTGAATTCCATTCCAAATCATACAAAATACAAATCCCTCAAAAAAAACATTCCATCCACCCAAACGAGACCTTAAGGCATCTCCAATGTAAATTCTCTATTTTACTCTTTATTATTGAGAATAAAATAGAGAATGTGTCATGTATTCGCTATTTTACTCTCTAAAAAGGAATATTCAAGTATATTCTCTTTTCTTTTGATTTTTAATAATACCCTTATATTTATTAACTTTATAAATTATATCCTTATATTTTTTATTTTCACAATAAACTTATATTTATTAAAAAGAAGATAAGTTTCTTTGTCAAGTTTTTAATTCTAGTTTATTACAATTGGTATTAGACAACAAATAAAATAAAAATACAACAAACTAAAGAATTGAAGGGTCATTTTGTAATTACTAAAAGTTAGAAAAAAAAATAGAGAGTAGTGAATAGTAACTCTCTATATTTAGAGAGTTACTGTTCAATTATCTATTATAGAGAGTAAAATAGAGATAGACAGTAAAATAGAGGGTTCATTAGAGACGGTCTTGGACCTCACTACGATAACTTGATTTCTTGAATGACACAACGACAAATACTTGGTGAAAGAAACAATGCAACCATAGATTTACGATCAACAAAGAGCACGATACGATTAGTCGATTACAATATTATCCTACTCCATATGTTCACATTATTCCAAAAACAGGTCAAAACTTGAGCAACCAAAGAAATAATTATTTATGGGTATACCATTACCAGGCTGTTCATCTTATGGTGTGTGTAAAAGTTGCTAAAACCCTAGAGCTAGATCCACCACCAATCCCCTATTCTTGTTATATATATATTTTAGATACATTAGACCAAATCAATCCTAAATTGGTAAAACCTAATTACCTCTTATATATATATAATAAAACGTTTATCGACTTTTTCATTAACCGAGTTCTACCTCTAACACGTTTAGTCAACTCTTGATTTGACCCGACTTAGCCCTTGATCTTTAGTGCATCAAGATGTCAGCCACACGCTGCCAAAACTGCAAAGGGTTAACAATCTGCAACTGCATTAGAGACGGAAAGTGATGTTAACATTTCGGTTTTGATTAAAAGCTTAAAGCATCTCCAACAACTTTTCTATAATTTCTCTAAAATAGAGAACTAAAAGTTAAAATCTTTAAATAAATTATATATATATATATATATAAAATGATACTAAAGATTAAAAACTTAAGCCGTTTAAGGGGAAAATAAGATTTAATATACCTCCATGTGATTATGGTGGCAAGATTTCATGAATAAAAAACTAGGTTTCAATGTATTCAGGAAAATTGGCCTTCCCCAGATAAACTTGTTGCATCTCTTCTCTCCAGATCTGCATCAACAAAAAATGATTATAATCGAATGTGTTATTTAAGACCACAGATGAAATGAATAATATAAAATAATAAGTGAGGTACAAACCACTTCTCGGAATTCAAGTCGAATATGTGGTACGTTGGTTTTGTGAATATCATTTCCATCTGGTCCTCTCCTGAAGTACTCGCGCCCAATCCAGTGAGACTAGAAAACGGAAATATGTCACAAGTTATGATAATGGATGCATACAATTACCAAATTACTTACTCTATTCGTAGCAAAATAAGTGTCTATGTTACTATTTTAGTTCGTCCCAAAATAAGTGTCCACTTTCAAAAGTAAACGTCTACCTTTCGTTATGAAATGGAAAAAAAATCACAATATAATTAAGGATAAAATTGTCCTTTTGTTAACTAAAAAGTGAAATAATTACACTTCCTAAAACTGTGCGCCTTTTTCATTGTGGACGTTTATTTTGGGACAGATGGAGTATATGGTTATTGTCATTGCTAATAAATTGATGGTCTTGATTTGGATTCATAAGATTTCTCTATTTCGTCCCATTGAAGTGTATTTTACATAATTTACAAAAAAAAATCCCTTGAAAATTGCAATTTTATGAAGTAGAGGGAGTATTATTTGATGATACATATCCACATAGCATATAAAAGACTGTTTACTATCAGAAGATATTCAATATGATTTAAACTTTAACAAATCTTTTTACCTTCAAAACATGCGAGAAACCTGATTGGTACACAGAATTACGCGCAATCTCACAAAGATCACACGCGCTCAACTTCCACACCTGTAAAAAAGAATATAACATGTTTTGATACCCAATAACATCATACACACACAAACACACACATTGCATATGAAAGTGGAGTAAGAATACTTACAGAAGCAGCAATACTGTATTCTTCCACCAATGGTTCTTTTGTCAAGTGGATTTGTAATGGATCATCAGTAGATAAGGAAACATTAAGACCTCGAAGAAAAAACATTGGAAAAGGGTTCCGATGGTAATCCAAAAATAAAGAGTTGTTGCTTAAAGGAGACATTGCAAGACCAATCTACACCACCAAATAATATTTACACCATTAGTGTGTGTAAATTTTAGTGAAAAGAGGTCAAGTCATCAAATCAATAAGCACCAATCAGGAAAAGGCTGATACCTGAGCAAGATAGTATAAATATTGAAGCACAGGAGATTTTCTGAGATTGATTCCATGTGCAATGTTATGAGTTGTTAGAAATGAGGCAGCTAGGTGGTCAATGTCACCAGCCTGATCAGTAGCATGAAACTTGTAAGTTTAGTTGACAAATAAAACAAAATGGGAAGGGGTATGAAATACGTACTTCTCCACAATGAGGACGGAATCTGATGGTTGTCATTCCTTTAGATTCACGGAGCTGAGATATACCATTAAAACACATTCAGAACTTATAGCATTCATTGGGTTGTAGGAAAACAGCAAGGATTAATATTTATATGCATAACTATAAAAATTCTTAAACAAACAAGATTAATGTCATCTCTAAACTCTTTATGAGAGAAAATATCATTAATGTTTCCGCCCTAAACTCCCAAATGTGGGGGAAAAAAGAAGGGAAAGAAAATCTGAAAGAAGTATGTGATCTTTTATGACAAAAATACCCTCATACAAAGATGTGAGGAAAACAAATATAAAGGGAATGTTTGTAAACATACCTTATTTAGGGTATATAAATTTGCATAACAATAATACACATAGTATGAGAAGGCAGGATTGAATATATTGGTCCATTGTGAAGGTGTTGGCATGTGCTTTGTAGGGCGCCTTTCAGGTTTGCTCTCATCATCCACCAAATCCAATCCTACCACCTGCAATTACACATATATTTTTTTGTGAGAGATGAATAAAATTAAAGTCATTTGGGCTTTAACCTTTTTATTCATATACCAACTTATCAATTTTAAGCATTGATTTACTCTACTTCAAAACATAGAAATACACCAAGAGCATGCATGCAAAACAAAAAAAAAGACGTTTTATTTAAGTCATACCTGTTTCAAGAAAATATGCAACTGAGGATGTGATTCTGGATCCACAGTAACCTCGAAGAGAGGAAGGAAGATATTATCCAACATCGTCTGAAATGATGTGACAATACCCATTTCTTTGTATATATTGTAAAGCCGGGGGAGCTGAAAAGAACAGGAGGTTCAGAAGTCAGCATTGATATATATATATATATACATATCATATATCATATATATATCATCGGTAATGGGACAGGTTAAAGGTAGTACCTGAATCAACCAGACAACGTTCTCACTGTACAATTCATTATTCACGATCCAACTCGCCAAATTGTCCCACTCGCTTTGTTTTCTCCCATATATAGATATTCTGTATTCAGCCATCTATCAAGACAAAAGCTTTAAGTAATCAGACATGAATCATCTATCAAGGCAAAAGCTTTAAATACTTTAAAACATTTTTTTCCCAAAGAGGATGTTAAAAAAACTCACTTGATATTTACTTGCATCAAGATCAGCAAACACTTGTTTTGTCAGCTCGGCAAGAAAACGGCCTGAAAAAAATAGTAAGCATGAGTTTGCTGAACACCAACTAGCTTTATAGAGCATAGATTTCTCTTTTAAGTTTAAATAAGTGAAAGCTTACCCTGAATCAGATTATCCTGCTTCAAGAAAATCTCCCTAAGCCTACTCTGACCACATGGATTGTATTTCAGATTGAATTTATCAAAACGATGAAAAGTGCTCTTGTCTGCATGCACATCTAATAGATCAACATTGAGGTCATACCTGCATGAAGAATTAAAAATTAAAAATTATGCTACAAACAGAACAAAAAACTATCAAACCAGTTGTAATAGATAATTAAGTTACCCAGTTAAATCCAAGCTCTCAAAAACCTCTTTTAAGGTCAGATATGTACCATCACGAAAGATTACAACCTGAAGAAATAAACAGAAGAAAGAAAAATCAATAAACAGCAAAAATCACCTACACATTCTATCCCCAAAAATTATTTCAATATTCACAATGATAAAATTTTGATTATTTCAATATCCAAAGAATTACCTCATCTGGTTCCTTTCTCAATTTGGACTTTATGAACCTCAACAGATGCTTCTGATTCATACATGCAGAGTGATGAACATGAGTGTCGACCTTACGGACATTATAGAAGTCGCGATGTGGTGCACTTTTCTGAGCTAGGAATTCTTTATCCGCATTTAGCATCAAATGAAGGTTGAATTTCTTGATGGATTTCCCATGCATAATAAGCATATAATGTTACAAATTAATTGAACTTACAAAAAACAAAAAAAATTGGTAAAATTTAGTAAATAAATGAACTCAAAACAAGTGTATCTACCTGTTCCAAGAGACCAAGCCGATGATGACATACTGTACGTGCATTCCCAGCAGCTATTATCTTAAGGATGTAATGCAGGTCAGTAAAAAATGTTGTTGCATCAACAACCGGAAAAAGCTTCTCTTTTGCTGAAAAGAAAAAAAATACACTCAAAACCCATCTTAACTCATAAAGACAAAAGACCACCACCAAGAATAATGGCATCTTACAATCTTTATCTGCATAAACATGAACCACTCCGTCTTCCATTTGAAAATAATGCTGCAAGAAATTAAATATAAAGTTGAGAAAATAAATATCACCAACACCATATGGATTAACAGCAAGTATTATTTAACTTGTATCGGAGAAAAATGAAGTGCAAACTCACATCGGATTTTCTCTCAGGGAAATACTGAAAAGGATTTGGATTCCGTTTGGGAGTACTAGGATCAGTTATAACTTCCTTCTCCCATGGAGCAATGCTTTCTCTAAACACATAGCTTCTTCGCATTTCAAGACAAACTTGCAAGGCCCTGTAGACCTCAGCTTCATCAGAAGAAGGTGTCTCTGCAATAAATACAGTCGGAAAGGTAAATGATTTTGTTTCCAAATACACAGGAAACATGTGTTATATATATGTGTATATATATAGGGGCAGGTTCAAAAGAGAACTCAAATGGTTGTGAACGTGAGGACAAATGAGAACACGACACATGTCATATTCAGAGTGAATAATCAAAGAAATATTCAGTGAATATTTCTTTGATTATTCGGCCTGAATAATCTACATTCAGACACGTGTCCCGCTCTCATTTGTCCTTACGTTCACAACCAAATTTGAGTTCGCATTTGAACTTTCCTCTCTCTCTCTCTCTCTATATATATATATATATATATATATATTGCAAAAGAGACATGACTACCAGATGGGGTGATTCTCAGGCGGACAAAAGTTTCATGCTCTGGTTCTTTTCTTAGAATATCAGCAGCTACAGGATCAGGTTGAACACCATGCAGGTCTCCAGATACGCTATGTGACCGTATCATGCCAGATGAAGCTATGGGTAATTGCTCTCCATTTGGATTAACATTTTCTGGTAAATTCAGGGTTGTGCACTCCTGGCCATATTCAGTAAGATGTCAAACAGACTTTATATAAAATGCTTGTTAATCAACCAAAATAAGATCCAAGGGCACTCGTAAAGAAACACAAAGATGTAATAGTGCATCAAAAGCTTACGGAATTTCCATTGGTGTGAAGGTATGTTGTATCTAGTTTAGGATTGTCGGTTATATCAGCATCGTCTTCAGATCCTTCCCCACTTTCGAGAGCACTTGCACTTGCAATTGGAGACTTTGGAGAATTCGGTCTCAGCGGAAGCCCTGTTCTCTTTGTTGGCCCAGCAGCAGATTTCTCTACAACAATAGTAGAACCTTAGAGAACTTAGCAGTTAACACTATACCCAAAGAATCAAATATATATGAAACAATTGATAAAAAAAACAATGTGACGGGCCCAACAGCAAACAAAGCACCTTTCAACATTTTGAATGTTTCAATAACAAGAGAAACAATATCCATTTCAAACAAGTCTTTCATCATATTCTACATAGACTGTATGGATAAAGTTGTCTATGTGGATTAATCTGTCTGTATAGATTGAGAAGGTTTTTGTTTTGGAATGTTTTTTCATAGATGGAAGGAGCGTGTTTTTTAATTGGGAGGGGCAGGTTTGGAAAAAACGTTCTTTTTGAATAAAGCTCTCCTGTAGCCGCTTACTGAATAAGCCACTTTGTATATTATTAAGTCACTACCAAACAGTCATGTATAGATGACCGAGTAAGCTGAGTCCCATTAAGCTCATTAAGCTGCTAACAAACAGACCCACACAGCAACTTATAAGCAGTCTCCTTTATTTTGTGTGTATGAAGGAAGAAGGGGAATACAAAACAGTAAACATACATGTTTCTCAGACCTATCTTAGATTGATTCATACATTTAAATTGCATATATCAAGCCTTTGCTGAGTAGCCATGTCCTGGCCCACATATTAAAATATCAAGTGCAATTTTCTTGTATTGGGTGCAATACAAATTCAAACAGATGTGAACGCTACATATATTTGCTATAGCACATTTACTGAGAATTAGATAATGTGTTACTAAAGATGACAGAAGAAGTACTATGTATTAAGCAGTGAATATAAACAAAACCACAATTTCCAGTGATCTATATACCAATAGTCAATAGGTGAGAGTGAGACCTTTGGCTACACTGTAGGATATGATAACAGATAATATCCAATTCGACTATACGTAGTGGATGACTCAGACGGTCAGACCCATTGCCTTTGATGGCCAAAGGTCCAATACCAATATCACGTAAAAGAAATACGAATAGGCACTTGATAATAGTCCACTGAGCTATTCCAGCCTAATAGCTTTGACGATCCTGATTCCATGTTTAAGACTTGTATACAAAATATACAAGTTATAACATCTGCTGAACATATAGAATCATTCTACCATCAATAACATGTGGATCATCTACATACATGATCACATATGACCATGCAATCGTGCTCATAGTATTAGTGGGGCTTTTAAAAGTGATTATGGGATACTGACTAATGAGAATCATAATCAAATGTAATATAGCGAGCTTCAGGAGGTAGTGTTTGATGTGTTTATGTTGTTTCTAGTTATAATAATCAGGTAAAAAGTTATTTGAGTGTTTGGCAGATTCTTATTATTTAAGGAACTAACAGAAACAATGACCAAAAAGACATTGTTATAAAAAAGATTAGTGAAATGGGAGAAAAGTAGATGGGCAAATATGACCCCAATGATAATCGATCCTACTGCGAAAAGAAACTGAATTACCCATACCTGTTTTTGACCCCTAAGTTAGTTAGACGCAGAATTTGTTTAGCAAAATATTAAACTATGCAACAACTTCAACACAAGTATACAATTCTATTAAGCCAAAGTTCATCCTTCGATGATATTCCAAGCAAAACAAGAATAGTTATTCAGGTAAAAAGTTCCCACATTTTCCTACCTTCCGAAAGCGTACGGAGTTTAGGCAACCCGGGAGGAATAACATCCGCATCACCAGCACCTCCGCCACCAGAAATCGCCATGACGTCAGGCAAGGAAGTCGAAGACCGACGATAATATCCATCATCTCCTCCTTTCCTCCGTCGCCTCTGATTCTGCTTCTCATTACCACCATACTTCCTGTAATGCAGAGACGATTCATCATCATAGGCCCCACTGTCGTCTTCTCTATCCTTCTCAACAGTCTTTGCAAACTCCAGTAATTGATTTAGGGTTTTCCGGTGCATGTAAAAGGCCGAAACGGCGACGAATGAGGCTCCGACTAGTGCCGCCATAGCTAGATGCAACGAATAAGCATCCATATCCTCTGTCTACAGGTAAAAATATAAATAAAAATAATAAATTTGTATCGAAGAAAATGGTTAGCAATGAGTGAAGAAGACGATGATGATGATAATGGAGCTCAAAACCCTAGTGATAACCAGGGTTTGGGGTTTGTAATGAAGATGAAAGTGGAGTATTTATAGGTGGAGAGAATATAAGAATAATAAGGAGATTATTCGTAACAGATGAGTCCCTGTCGCAGTCTCTTTCTGTCTCTTATAGAATAGAAGAATAGCTTTTGGTGGTGTGGTGGCCATTGGGATAAGCCATGGATATTATTTTGGTAACACCATGATATACTTATTGTAAGAATTGATACTTTTTTTTTTTATAGTATTTATTTTATAAAATCTTTTATAAATTCTAATAGTATTTTCGATGGTTTTTCTACATTGTAAGTTTAAAATATTTTTTAAATTTGATTATATGGAAAGCAGGGGTGTCAATTGTTAAATTTGTACCATGATAAATCAATCAATGATAATATCAATCAAACTAGTTCAATTGATATCAACTATATCGGTAAATATTAAATTGATTCGTATTATCGGACCAACTTCATAAATTTGGTTGATACATGGTTTTGAAAATTCTCTACCACGGTAATACCGTATCGACTTATATATATATATATATATACATATAAAGCCTTTCTTGTGCTAACTAAAAAATATGTGTTAACTTTGTTAACCAAAATCAACCAATAGAATAATTCCTTTACTTATTGAATTATTTATATTTGTTATAAAGGATAATTCCTTTATTTGTTATATTTTATATATTTAATAGAGGTAATATCGTATTTTAGTAATTTCCCTATATTTATTTTATTTAATTTTTAATTCTATATTTAAATGATTCCTTAATTATAGCATAGTTAAGTATGGAATCTGTATCAACAATTTCAGAAAATTGTTATCTCCTTTCAATTCACTTTAACGCTTCTTCAAACAATATGGCGGATCTGGAAACCGAGAAGATGCACCGAAGCAGTAACACCGATAATCTCAATCAACAAAGTAATGATGAAGGATTTTGTAATACATATCAGTCGTTAAATAAGATATATGTTTCAGAAGTAGTCAACAATAGTTAGAAATTGTTCAATGTAGAAACCGAAGAACAAGTTAGTGTTGAAGAAACTCAAGAACAGTTTCAAGGTATATGTATGTTCTTATAGTCAAGTTAGACTAAATGTTCAGTTATAAGACCCTCCGGAAAAGCCCTCTTACGTTTATAAAATATTATGAAACTTGTAAAATTGGGTTCATAAGCGAACTGAGTTCATAAGCGAACTGATGATGAACTATCAATACGTTCAGTGATGATCAAATAAATTACATATTCAAATTTGCTACGATTCACTAGTGAACAATTAAATTTTAGAAGCATATATGAATAAGCCAAGTTAGACTAAATGTTCACTGATGAACTAATAATATGTTCAATAGTAATCAAATAAACTACGGATTCAAAGAGCTTGTTCACTAGTGAACAATCAAATTGCAGACGCATATGTAAATAGTCCTAATTAGACTACTGCAATTTATCAAACTCGTTCAATATTGAACAATCAAATTGCATATGCATATGTAAATACTCCTAATTAGACTACTGTATTTTATCAAACTCGTTCACTAGTGAACAGTAAAATTTCTCTTTTTTCTGCATAATCGAATTTTTTTTGTTCAATTCAAACTATAATTGAATTTCCAGAAATTTTTATACACTCATCCCATCAAAATAGGAGTTGATTGACTTATTGAATGGTGATGGAGATAATTTAGGGAAGAGGATTGTTTCCAATTTTGAGTGTAGTATCTTTTTACCTTATTACTCTTGTTCACTGATGTTCATCCTTTTTCAAACCCAATTTTACATTGTTTAATTACAAAATTGTCACAACCATATTTCATCCGTTGATTAAATAGATTAATGGTCCAGATTGGTTAACAAAGTTAATACTTGAAGGGGCCTCTATATATAAGCCCTTCAATTGTTAACTCAATTAATTGTGTTAACTTTGTTAACCCATTTAGACCATTGAAAAAACAGATATATGGTTGAGATAAAACAATTGCATATTTGTAATTAATAAATAAAAAGGACGTGAGTTCAGGGGTGAATAATAGCTGAACATATGTGAACAAGGACAAATCTGTAAATTGATTAACCCTAACAAGTTAGGAAAATATCCTTATTTCCCTAAAATTACTCATTGCCTAACATTATGTTCCAACTTTTGGGTAACTTCTAGTGAAAATCAAATCATTTGCATCAATTTTGAGATCATGGACGAATTGGGAGAAAACCCAGGCGGGAATAATATCCAGGTTTTATAAGTGAACAGACTGTTCACAAGTATTGTGATTCACAGGTGAACGTATTCTCTGTTCGCAAGTCTTGTGGTTCACAAATGAACATATTCTTTGTTCATACGTAAACATGTATTAAAATTAAGGACTATTGACATAAATAAATAGTAGACTTGTGGTTTACAAGTGAACGTATTATCTGTTCATAAGTGAACATGCATATAAGGTAGCGTTTGGTATGCAGACATGATTGGACAGAACAAGACGGGACAGAACTGGACAGGACAAGAGGGTGGGACAGGACTGGACTAGACATGATAGAACAAGTGTATGTTTGGTACACTTAGGACTGGACATGACAGAACAGAACTAGACAAGTCGTCACATAAGTTATTTGACAACTTTATATATTATATAATAGTTATAATTACACAAAAAAACAAAAAATTAAATAATTTAATTTATAAGCATTTTTACTCAACTTTTATATATATATATATATATATATATAGAGGCGGCTTCTTGTGTTAACCCAATAATTTGTGTTAACCGTGTTAACCCATCGTTCACTAGTGAACACCATTCTCGTTCACTGGTGAACACGATGCTCGTATACTGACGAACACGATGTCGCGCACTCATTTTTCGCCCTCTAGTCTGAATAATACTACATTCGGATACGTGTCGCGCTTTTATTTGTCCTCACGTTCACAACCAAATTTGAGTTCGCATTTGAACTTTCCTCTATACATATATATATATATATATATATATGAGATATACGTTACAAACCAGTCAATTCGTACAAACCGTACAATCTCCATTCAACCAATCATTTTTTTTATTTTATTTTTCACTTTTTCTTAATTATGATGGTTGATTAGTCAATAATATATTAAACAATTTTAACAAGAATACATATATTAAACAATTTTAACAAGAATACATGAGGGTTAATTATTTAAGAATATATTAAACAAGTTTCATCCAAATGAAAATTTTATGAAACAATTTCATTTTCATATAGAAACACAACATATGAAATAATTTCATGAAGAAAAGAATAATATGAAATAATTTCATCATATTAAATACGTTCATGAAACAATTTTATTTAATAAAACGATGAACCATGGAGTTTGTACGGTTTGTACGAATTGACTAGTTTGTAATTGAGATCCCATACATATATATATATATATATATATATTATTTATTAAATTAAAAATCAATTAAGTAAAGTATATTTAATTAATAATGTATCGATTGTTTTTTAGAGAAATTTAATCTTTTGTTAATTTAACATCTTATTGTTTACTCGGTTACTGACTTAGTGACTTTGACTTACTGTTACTGGCTTAGTTACTCGGAACTCACTTACTAGTTAACGATGAATGGCTAAATGCATCATAGAAACCCCAATTCTATAACCCTCGTCCCCTTCTCTTCTCATTGTACTTCTCTACTCAGCAGGTTATACTTATGTTAATGAATTTGTAATTGTAACTTCAACTTTTGAGATGTTTGTATAGAAATGTACCAACATGTATCAATCGAAAAAAATTGGTATCAGTTAGAATTGGTTGATACACGGTATATAAATTTACATACTAATTATAATTGATTGATATACAATATTAGAAAAGAATGATATCGTACCATGTTCACCCCTAATAAAGAGATAAATTAATTTTTATATACACATATCAATGATATTGAATTATTACTTTTTTATATAAATTCATTTAAAAGTGTAATATGATGTTAAATGTACATAATATTTTAATAATAAAATGGATTTTGAAATCTCTAAAAATTTTGTTTGAGTTAAATGCAATTCTTTTTAAGATTTTAACTTTTAATTTTTAATTTTAAAAAAGTTATAAAGAATATGTTGAAAATAACATAGTTAATTATTGAAAGAATGAAAGGAAATAAAATAGAAATATAGTATAATTTTTTAAAACTTTTATTTTTAGTATGATATATATTACATCCTAAAATATAGGGGTGTTAAAAAAAACCGTTGGACCGTTTAAACTGGTCGAACCAAGTCCAACTGGACCATTTTTGGTGGTTTGAGTGGTCTGACGGTCCTGTCTAGCCTGAAAAATAGTCAAACCGCTCGGTCCGGTCTGGTCTGCGGTTTAAACATTTTTTTGAGCGGTCTGGATCGAGCCGACCGCCAAAAATATGTATTAGTTGTATTTATTTTTCATGTTTTAGGTTTTACTTTTGTGGTCCAGTTATAAAGAATTCGTCAAAAACGTTATGTATTTTAGTTTTCATTTCTAAATTGGCAAAATTCGAAGATCCTTCAAAAATCAAATTCCAAACTGTAGTTCGTTTTACTCAACCTCTGTCCAAAATTCCAACTAGTGTTGGTGGATTTGTTTAACTTTTTTTCATTTGTTCAATAACTTTTTGTAATTTTAAAGATAGACATTTTTTTTTTGTAATTCCGCATACGATTTTTTAATAGTGCTATATTGATAAAAAAAATGTTTTAGATATAGATGTCATTTTTTTAATTTAAAGTCCATAAGAGGTTCAAACCGCCTAAACTGGTCAAATCAGACTGCCTTTTTGTTGTCCGGTTTGACCTGTTTGGTCACTTTCTTTCAAACCGCTCGGTTTGAAAATTTTATAAACAGCCATAATGGTTTCGTTTGTGGTTTGAGGGGTTAAACCGCCCAAACCGGACCGCGAAAACCCCTACTAAAATATATGTATTTTGAGAATTAATAATATTTTACGTACTTTAATATATGTATCAAGATTTTATTAAAAACATATTGTAACACCAAAAAAAAAACTAAATGGAATTTTGGGTACGTCCCTATAACATGTACAAGGTTAGTTAAGCTTCTTCGTCTCCATCGTTTTTTAGGATTTTTTTTGCTCGTGGCTTGTTCTACATATGTAGTTTATGGTTTGGAAATAATGTTATTCATGAACTTTTGGCATTTATTGTTCGTTTTTGTTCCTCCTACCTTTGCTTTGTGCTTGATTCTGAATCTAACATGTCATCAACCATATTTTAAGCATCTATCTAGATGATAAGCTCCATGAACATTTTGTGGCACGAAAAACTGCAAGGGCAGCGAATTAGAATGGGTTACGTGGTAGGGTGGTTATCGGGAAGATGCTATGATAGGTATCTTCATTATAACTTGAAGCTTACGATTGGATCAACGAGTGATAATGCTTTAGTGATTCAACTTGCTTAGATTTTGTTTGCATAATTAGAATTCTGTGTAACAAAATCTTAGATTCTTTCTTGCAAGGTGTACCATTTGTTTCAACTAAATTGTGGTTTCGTTCATTTAGAGTCGATGAAAAGGAAGTTCTTACAAATGTACCATCTATTTCTTGCAACTAAATGGTGATCTTTTGCCAACTTCATTCGGTTTTATTCATCAAAATCTCAATTTGGTCGACTAGAGTTTGCAGTTGTTCTTTGAGATTCTTCTTTAATTTATAAATTTCACCTACTTAATTTGTGGCTTTTCTTATACTCGCAAGTTCGATTTTTCTCCCCTTGTGAAGTTTGATTACTTATTTTATGTACTTGTGAAGTTTGATTTTGTATACTTCTTCTATCAAGAGGTTCAATCATCGATTGTATTAATTGTTTTCGAGTTTGAAATCGATTATGGTCGGATTAAGGTTATTATATTCTTGACTTTTTTATATTTATAATTGAAAATCGATTACGATGGTTGATTTCATAAATGTCAAAGTAATTCCCTTTGATATTTGTGTGCTCTAAGATGAATATGATGATACATATTTGTTCTTGAACTGTTAATTGAACCAGGTGATACAATCAATGTCGTTGTTGGTAACTTTTGTTCTTACTCGGAAAGGAAAAAAAAAGAGTTAGATTTTCGAAAGTATGGATATGTTATTTCTTTTATGTCTACCACGACGGATTTTATGCAAGAATTAAGATTAAGCTTATACAAGTACCTTCTTATTAGAGCTTACCCTGAACAGAGAAATCCGAGTACCAACGAAATTCTTTGTAATGTTTAGTTCTTTCTCATAAAAAGTTCCATGGTAATGAAATACAAAAAGAGGAAAGTTAGAAGAATTTGCAGAAAAGCTAACAAGAAAGGTTGAATGGGTAAAGAAAAGTTAATATTACTTGTACTTATCATGATATTGCGGCATTATGTGCTTGTAATGTTTTTCTTTCCAGAGCATTTTATACTTTTAAGGGAACTAAATTCTTTCGTTTTTAAAATTGTTGCAGGAGGTCAGAAATGGAACCCTGTTTGTTAGAGGTTAGATAATTACGATTATACAGTGGAGAAGTGTGTTGTTGGTTCCTTCTTGTGTTACTCTACTTCTGCTTCAACTACCAACTACTTCAGCTTTCTATATGTCATTCACTATTATAGATATGACAATTGGCTTTATAGTGGGTCCCCTTCTTTTGTTAACCAAATAATTAGTGTTAACTTTGTCAACTAATTTCATCCGTTCAAAATGTTCATCAACGGTTTAGAATAGTGTATCTTAAACTTCCAAAATATATTAAGCACGCATCTTCCATGGCGTTTATAAGTGAACATGAGTAAAAAAGTAAAAAGGTAGAAATCGTGTGATTGGTAAACAGACCTGATCCCTGATATCAAGTGAAATTAAAAATGAAGTTTATTAAAGCCGACTTTAATGCCGTTGAGAAATATTTGAATTATAATCCTCAACATTGAAATCGAAATCTTCATCATGAAACAAAGGAGTTTTCACAAAAATGGCGAAGAATGGACAAATTGACCCTATTCAGATATGAACAAATTGACTTTGATTACATTAGAACATAGCGGTTTTGGTAAGTAAAAGCAAATTGTTATTTTGTTCGCACATGAACTAGTGGGGCATTTGTTCACATATGAACATAGTTCTACTTTAAAGTGTCTGTTTCACAATTGAACCTAGTGTCTACTTTCATAAATGTACATAATCTCTGTTCACAAATGAACATATTCTAAAGAAGTCGATAAACTACCAGATATTGGGGTTTTGTTTCCATGTGGTAACCTAAGAAAAAGTTGAGTTTGTTCACATATGAACATAATGGTTTTGGTAAGTAAAAAATTGTTATTTTGTTCACACATGAACCAATGGGGTATTTGCGCACATATGAACATAATGTCCACCTGCACAAATGAACCTAGTGTCTATTTTCGTAAATGAACATAATCTATGTTCACAAATGAACATATTGGGTACTTTGACACATAAACATATTTTCTACTTATCAACTACCCACTTTCACTTTCATAAATGAACAAATTGAGATGCGAACACAAACGGATATAATGAGATGCAGAATAATACTAGAGTACAAAATCTAGACCCTTTTGGTTATTGGATACATGATGGAGGGGTGTTAGGGGTTACTGTAACATCTCAGACCAACTGTACCAGATATTGTCCACTTTGTCCACACAACTAGACTCACGGTTTTCAAATGCGTCTGATAGAGAAGGTATCCAAGTCCCTTATAAGGCAACTTTTATTCCCTTCCCCAACCAATGTGGGATTGGTGCGATCTTTGGGGAGGAGATGAGGGTTCCACGATAGAGATGAAGGATAAGAAAGATAGAGAGGGATGAGATAAGATAGATGTCGGTAGCCAACAGTGAAGGATATCGCTGGGGATTCTTTAGGTTGGAGGCCGAAATCGCCTGATGATTCTCGGTGCTTCCTGATGTTTCTTCACTTCTTGAGAGAGAAAGTAGGGATAAGAGAGAGGTTAGTTGATGAGTGTTTTAAATAAATTTTTTTATTAAAAAAAAGAAATTTAGAAGTACAATACTACCCTTACAATATGTAGAAAGCGTGGGATGAAACCAAGTGAGTATCTGATTTACTCATTCAGGTTAACAAAGTTAACACTAATAACTTGATTAGCAAAATTAAGAAGATCCCTCTGGCTTTATATGCATGCTTATTGAGTTTCCATATTTGTAATCCATGTCATACTCTACCCCAAACTCTACCTTTGGTTGTTGAGGCCATGTAGATTTCCATGTGGGATTTGGTTTGAGAGATTTTCTATTGAAAGCCATGCCATGGAGATGGTACGAGAAAAAAATTGATTTAAAGGAAAGTCGATCAGATGTTGTAGTGTCATCTCTTTATATTTATTCCTATAATTTAGGTAATATCTATATCTTCTTTGGTTCTTACAGTATAATCAAGTTTTTAATATCAAGTGGCTTAAAAAAGTAGCACTACATGCTGTTTAATTATGAAAACATCTGGGAGAATCACAATCATTAGGACCGTTTGTTGTTCATGATGGCAACCCCATCTTTCCCCGATCACATACAACTTTCCTTGTTATTGGGCTAACTATGGTGACAGTTTTGAAAAATAAACGTAAATGTATACCATGTTACGTTGATGATTTTGAAAAATAAACATTACTGTATGTCATGTTACGGTGATTGTTTTGATAAATAAACGTCAACACATGTCATGTTATAATGACGGTTCTGACAAATAAACGTCACCAAATTTCATGCTACAGTGACGGTTACGACAAATAAATGTCATGCTATGGTGGCGGTTTGACAAACAAACGTCATCGTATGTCATATTATGGTGATGATTTTGACAAATAAATGTCACTTTATGTAATGCTACGATGACTATTTTAACAAACAAATGTCACTCTATGTCATGCTATTGTGACGATTTTGAAAACTAAACGTCATCAATATCATGTTACGGTGACGATTTTGATTAATAAACGCTATTATATGTCATGTTACGGAAATAGTTCTGACAAATAAATGTCATCAAATGTCATGCTATGGTGACGATTCTAGCAAATAAACTCACCGAACGTCATGCTATGGTGGCGATTTGACAAATAAATGTTACCTTATTTATGCCATATTAAGGTCACGGTTTTGACAAATAAATGTCATCATATGTAATGCTACAGTGACGGTTTTAACAAATAAACGTCACCTTATATCATGATATTGTGACGATTTTGAAAAATAGACGTCACTATATGTCATGCTATGCTGATGTTTTTGAAATACAGTGACGATGTTGACACTGCATGTCATGCTATGGTGATAAGTTTGATATATAAACGTCACCATATATTATGCTACAGTGACATGTTTGACAAATAAACATCACCGTATATCATGCTACAATAACGGTTTTGAAAAATAAATGTCACCGTATATCATGATACGTTAACAGTTTTGAAAAGCAAATGTCACTATATGCAATATTACGAATTTACGATGACAGTTTTATGAAAAAAAAACATTTTTTATATACACCTAAAGTGAAGGTTTTAGCTTATGATAACGGTTTCTTTGATGTGCAAGTTTTTTAAACGTAACCAAAAGTGTATCAAAAGTTACGATAGCTACGGTGACGGTTTTTTTTGTCCACAAAAACTATTACCATATACCTATGGCATCAGTTTTTAAAAGTCACTTAAGATCATTTTTGTACTGATGATTACTTTAACATCCTAAAATTTAGAGCAAATTTAAACCGAAAAGTAATTGCGGAATTAAATAAAATCATCCAATATGTGGGGAATGAGTATGGGAGTTTACAACATAAAACGGATACTAAAAGAACAACCTATTAATCTACATAAGCAGGAAACATAGATTATATTCGGGTGTTGCTAATATCTCCAAAATAACGATTCTAATATCTCCAATAATTACACTCTAAAGTGTATTCCCAAAAAGAGTGCCTTCACCGGCACGCCACTCCGCTCCTCTCTAAGAAGCCCCATTAACCCGATCACCTGCTAAACAACATTTAAAATTAACTCTTAGGCTTACGACTAGTGAGAACAAACAGTTAAATGGATAAAGCAGTAAAATATTTTAAATAAAGGTGCGGTATAATCTATCCCATTTAACTTAACTTGAAAGCTTACTCTTGGTAAGCAAGGGTCTTTTAAAACAATCAGGGGAGACCCAATATTACCATTAGTTGTGAGGGAACTCCAAGTTCGCCACAAACCAATATTATGGTGCGGCACATAAAGGTCTGGTAGCCATTGACATTAACCACAATACAGTCTTTAGTCATTTGTACACATAAGCTCAAGTCTCAAGAATTGCATGGAAGTCCACAATGCATATTCCGATGGAGTGAAGAGATAGATTGGAAATTACACAATTTATCACAATGCCTATTTCCAATTTAAAAGTGGGTTCATTCTATCCCTCACAACATTAAAATACCGACTCTTATGCCTATGGATCCATATCATACTAGTCTAATAATCAATTACATCAAACGAGACGTATTAATAGTGTTCCAAACACCGAAAACCTTTATATAAACATTTCCCTTTTGAAATACGTATTTTACCGGAAATTAGGTCAAACCATTTTAGTTTTAAAATCAAAGATTATCTCATCATAGAACCTTTCCAAGTGTTATAAACCATTTAGGATACTCATTTCATCATTTATAACAAATACCCAAATTTCTCATTTTGACCTAAAACTTCCAAACTTAACCCAAATACAAAAATACTTGAAATCATTAGCTTAAGATCAGTAAATACAACATTTATAACAAGTATTTGAGTTTATAAAGTTTGGATTTGAACTCACAAGCTAGGGTTTGGCAAAACCCTAGAAAAGTCTCTAAGAGGATGAAAATGAAGAAACTTTGTGAGATAGTCGAGAACACCACCACTTGAAGCTTTAATACTTGGTCTTGACTTGAATCTTCCACTTAGATGGTGTAATAAATGTGATGAGCTGAGATAGGTGAGAGTATAAATGCCTAAAAATCGCCTTCAATAGGAAAGAGCAAAACACGTTTTGGTATCTGATAAAAATGAGAAGTTCAAGATGAAAATCGCACTTAAACACCATCTGGGCACGCCGGGCGATGATGCCAGGCGATCATGATAAGTCATGATCGCCTGTCATGATCGCACAACTTGTACCGCGAGTTTTGAACTGATTTTGGTCCTCTAGTTTGTTCGGGCGATGATGCCTTGCAATGATGACAAGGCATGGTCGCCATGTTAAGATCACCAATGGTGTACCGTGGGTTTGCATTGCGATTTTTGACATCAGGTTGATCGGGCTATGATGCCATGCGATTATGACATGGCATCCTAGCTTGTCATAATCGCCCAATGTGTACCGAAACCATTGATCTCGTTTTTCGCTCCTACCTTCCAATTCAACGTAACCCAGTACTAGACCCTTGAAACATTTCATCTAGATAAAAAATACCATGATATTAGGATGCAAAGTTCATTATCTTATACACAAAATTCCGGGTGTTACAATTACTTTATTCTTATTTTGAAACATTTGACAAGATATCTGATGATTCATAAGATAAATTCTGTTTTTTAGAGCAATGAGTCTTTTTCGAATTTGTCCTTTTCAGAAGCATTTCCATATACCAAATTATTGTACTTTAATTTTCTTGAAAATTTTGTTCCTTGAGAGGTCTTAAACCTTTTGAACGAAAAAGCCTCTCTTAGAAATGGAAAATCACGTTTTTGAATGGATCTAATCTTGAAAGTTGATTCAATGCTTGTTTTGTTGTTTCTCATACATGAATCAAGATCATTAGATCTTAGACCTTGCCTGTCGATATGAGAATTTATCTTAATGTGCATGTACATCTTATGCATATTGATACTTTTTGATTAAAAATTCGTTAAAAAGAAGTCTCTAGTGTAAAAGTTCTCTCTCCTTTTGGAAGAAGTTTTTCAAAGCAGTAGAGTTAAGTCTTTTAGACTCAGGCATACTCTCATTTTTTTTCTAATTATTTTGATAGCCTTTTATTTTTCTCCAAAAATTCCTCTTCCACTAATTTTCTCAATCTTTCCACCTTTTGACTCTCTTTTAAAGTAACTTCTCTTATCCTAAAAGTCCTTTTTTCTCTTTTGAAAAATTCAACTTCATTTTCTGCTTTCTTTTTCATATTTTTTTTTCTCACTCTTTAGCTTTTGTTTAAGCTTTAAAAATCTTCATAAAGCTTTTGTACAATCATATTAAGATCAGAGTTAGGGTCGTATATGAAACATTTACCAGTAAGCGCTTACCTATAAAATTCAATACTATCACATGCTTACTGGGTCAGAATTTAGTCCAACAAAATGATGTTATATGCAACAATTCTAAGCGCTTGGTAAGATTCATCGCTCTCACTTACTAGGTAACACTCAACTTGGTCTTTGCCTTACTCTTACCGGGTAAGATTCTTGGTCCTTACCATATTTATTTGATAGTAATGTGACTTGGTAAGCGTGTACCGGGGAAGTGTTTGGTAAACAGTCCCTTAATGTGTTCAGAGATATGACATACCTTTAGGTTCAGAGTCAGAGATAGAAGCTTTAGGGATAGTGTCATCAAAGGTTATGGCCATCATGCATATGAGTGTCTTTTCTTAATACTCTTTTTCAAAGGAGGAGTCAAAGATCCAGTTCTCCTTTTTTGCCATTAGGCTCTTCTCTCTGTTGTTTTACTTGTACTTGTAATAGTCACCACCTTTCACCAAATTTGCCACATCTATAGCACCTTGAGGTTTTAGATTCCTTCTTTGTTTCCTTCTTCTTTTCTCTTTTTTCGTCTCCCTAGTATAACTTTTAAGGTTTCTGATCTAAGTTTCCCTTCTGGTATCTCTCACCTCTGTACACCCTTCTGTATTCCTTCTCAAAAGGTTTTTTTTGACAAATTTTCTTGAAAATTCTTTGGTGATTAAAGCTAAAGAACCTGCGAATGCACTAAGAGCATCATCATCAGTATCAAAATTCTCAAGTTTTGATTCATTGTTGATTACAAGTGCCTTGATCTTTCCTTTCTTCTTTGCACTATGTTTGGATGTGCTTTTCTTTATTTTTTTATTTCTCTTCGAAGTCAAGATTTAGAGGGCCTCCTAGAGACATTTTCTTCTTGTTAAGCTCTTATTCTTGGGCAGCTAGAGTGCCATAAATATCATGAAGAGACCATCCTTCTAGGTCTTGATTTGCCTGTAGGCAGTAGTAGACACTACAAGAAAACTGGGCATCACCGACGGCTTTTTTACCGACGGCTAAAACTGTCGGTAATCACCGACGTTACGCCGAAGAGTTACCGACGAAAAAAATAATGTTAATTTTTTTCTAAATTTTGAAAAAACGTCAAGAAAACCTTTGTAATATTATAAATAACCGTCGGTAAACTGTCGGAAAAATCGTCGGTAAACCGTCGCATCCATTTTTAATTTATTTTCAAGAATCCTTCGTAAACATTATAAATATAACTGAATTTGAATATTTTTATGATAAGTTAAAATGTAAAATAAAATAAAACGCAATTTAATAAACATATAATAATTAAAATAAAACAAAAGCCCAATTTTGACTTTCCAGATTTCCCCATCATCCTTCCAACACAAAACCCAAAACCCTAGCTAACAAAACCCCATCGTCCTACCAAAAACAAAAACCCATCGTCCCACCCAAAACAAAAACCCAAATTTTGAAGATCACATTTCCACGTTTCCTTGTTTTTCCATTGATATACATCGAAAAAAGCAGGTTCTCCTTTTTCTCCCCTTACTATTTATTCATTTATTTGAAGTCTTCGATTGAAGGTTTGTTATTTCCGGTTCTTTAAATTGTTTGTTTTTTCTGTTCTTCAAATCTAGGGTTTCTTTATATGTATTTGTTCTGTCAAAGTTGATTCGAGGTCTCTTACATCATCCTAATCATTTCGTTTCGTTATTTTACTGCATTTGTTAGGTTGAAATAAGCAGTTTGGCCAGCTTTAGAACGGTATGCCTTGTTCTCGCTACAATGGCTTCATCGTCTCTACTGCTTCCTTCGGTTTCACTGAATCATCAGGTGTCTTTTGATGCTCTTGATTCGTTGTTATCCAAGAGTTCGTCTTCTGTTTGTTTTAGGGGTTTTAAACATGGGGTTCGACGTCTTAAATTGGAGAAATCTAGGGTTTCTATGAGCACCTCATCTGTTGGATCTACCATTGAAGTTGCTGATGGTTTGTTTGCCGATTATAAGGCTACCAATGCCTTCCTCTTTCCTGGTCAGGTTAGATTGAAATTAAAATTAAGCTGTTTATATTCATTATTTAGTTGGAATATGATTGAATGCAAAATGATAAAACGATCTGTGGAAATTACTGCTATTCGTATGCAGTTTTTATAATTTTTCATCTGCCTAGAGAATTCCCTAGATAATAGTAGCTCATAATGCATAATAACTGTTTGTATTGAAGCAAGAATCATCTGGTATATGCTTAATTTATGTCATCTCCTATGAAACTGATGGAGCTAGATAGGTCTTATTGTTTCCCTCAAGAATATGGTTTTGTGAATGGAAGATCTTGTAATTGAACCAAAATGAAAAGCTACGAATCGATGAGTTCAATTTAGGAAATAATCTTCGTGACAAAAAGATTATTATAAATCTTGCCTCCATTGACTATTTCGTTTGTGTTGATTCAATTCAATCAATATAACAAAAAGATTATTATAAATCTTGCCTCCATTGACTGTTCAATTTAGGAAGTTTTCTGAATTAAAATTATGAATTTCATTAGGGGCATAGAAAGGGGGAAATCGTTTCTTAGTAATTGACCACATTAATATTCTGTAATTTTCTAAAAATCTTCATATCTTTTGTAAATAATTGGTATTTTTAACTTTTCTGTGTGCTCCTCTTGATTCTTTTTCTTGGTAATTTTCTGAAAATCTACATTATCTCACACTATTGTTTTTCCATCATATCCACTGATAGCTATTCGTGTACATAGGCTGTTACAATATATATATATATATATATATATATATAATCAACTTGCTATCCATGATCAGATTGACTTTTGACTAATTCACAAATTTTTTATCAATGTTCAAGGGAGGGAAACACCGTCAGTTGCTGGAATCATTAACCCAGGTACCGAGGGATTTCAGAAACTCTTTTTTGGCCAAGAAGAGATTGCCATACCAGTACGTTCAACGTATGTGTTTTTTTAATTGTATATTTCTTACTGTAATACGATTACCCGCATTTTGACACAATATAGAACATGAATATGCTTCGACATTAGAATTACAATGTTAAGTTTCATATCTTTATACCGTTTTCCTCCATTATCTATTTTGTGGACCCCATGTTAGTTTTTTTTAGGTTTTCCCCTGAACCTCCCTCTATGTACATATCTTTGTATCTATAATTCTTGATAATTTGTTTCACGTTGGTCTTGAAGTATTTTTGTTTTTTATCCTGTCGTTTAGCCTTCATCTTTCATTCTTGCAGAATCTCATCAGTTCTATCATGCTTATCATTTTGGATTTATCTGGAGCAGTTTCACTGGAAAAACTCAACTGAAAGCTGATTAAGGTGTGGATACTAGTGAATTTTGAGTCCATGTTTACCGTTACTTAAATCTATTATTATGTTTAGATTATATAAAATAACATTTCTTGCAGTATCAGGTTACCTGCAAAGATCAATAATTCTTCTAATGAATCTGGTAGGACCATGAGCTTTGGAAGCTTCTTTTCTAATAAGCTCTCCTGGAAGTTTGCATGAATGGTAACCCTTTTCATCAATTTCTTATATGTATATTGTTATTTCTCAATTGTGGTCAGTCATTTCTTATTATTATCAAAGAGGGATTACAAAACATTTATATAACAACAATCATCCTAAAAGAGGTAATACTAACACTACTAGCAAGAAAGATAAACAAAAGTTTACTCTATTTAACATACATCAAATGAAGCCAACAAAATCACCCTACATTGTAGCTTCAATAAATAAATATATATAAGTATATGAAAGAACTGACTAATCTCATACAAAACTTCTATTTATAACTTATACACATATGCGTTAAGATGAATGGTTATTTCTCAATTTCTCAGACATATACATACATACATACATGTGTATATGTAGGCAGGCCCACACACCGAAAGAAAAAAGGGTTTAGTGCAGTGTCTATAGGAATGAACATGATTAGTGGGTGTGAACAAAATCCTTGAAGATTTTTTTTATTAATTCTTCATTTCTTCTTCAAGGTGAAAATCTTCCTCGTCAAATCAATTTTTTTTCTTAAATTTCCCCCCTTTTTCCTCCCTTAAAATGAATTTACGTCAATTCTCACATATATCTCAAAATGGCAAAAGCTTGCTTTTAGGTCCATTTGTATTGATTTTGTTTTTTAATTGTATTTGGTAGGCTTGAATCTTTGTTTTTTATTTCTTAAATTGCAAATCATAAAAAGAAATCTCATCAAATCTAGACGTGTCCCAATTATGAACAATTCATTTGAATCCAAATTCCATGGGGATCTTGTTTCATTTCAAATTCGCACCCAAGGGGTTCCAATCACCAGAAAGTTCGATGTAGGGGCTGATTCCCATAACTTAATCCCTTAGAAATATCTTTATGGAAATTTACCAACCACGCATTGCTTAATGCCTAATTTGTATTCCTCTTGGCTTCGTCTTAAAAACAGCCCACCAATTCTTTAAGCAATAATAATAAGTTGAATGGGACACTTGTCTGCATAGGTTTGCCTTTATAACATGATCATCACTTAGGGAGCACATCTCCTAACAGAAGGTGAAGTATTTGTGGTATACATTAAAAGTTCCTTCTTATGTTGGCAATCATAATTTATTTGTTTAAATTATAGTCTTTTGTTAGGGTCTGTAAATAGTGTGTTTCAAGTTTAGGAAATATATTTTTTTCACTTTTTCTTTCATATTCTGTATTATTTTCCTCTTATAAGGAATACTTGTATGTGTTCACCATGTAAATCTTTGTGTGTGAGATTGTTTGTTTATATTTAAAACAACCTTATAAAGTGGTTTGTATTCCATCAAGTCATGTATGGATAAAGTTGCCTGTGTAGATTAATCTGTCTGTATATATTGTGAAGGTTTTTGTTTAGGAGGTTTTTTTTATAGATGAAATGAACTGTGTTTTTTTAATTGAGAGGGCAGGTTTGGAAAGAACTTGGCTTTCTGTATTAAGCTCCCCCTAGAAGCTTACTGAATAAGCCACTTTCTATATCATTTAGCCACTATCAAACAATCATGTATAGCTGACCAAATAAGTTGTGGGTCCCATTAAGCTCATTATGCTGCTAACAAACAGGCAAATCTTACCTTATTGACCTTGTGGAAGAAAAGAAGCTAATGATAAGTATATTTGATGCATTCTTGATTTCATGGCAGGCATATGCAGCAGCTGTTAATGAGAAAAAGAAGTTAAAGAACGGTTCAATCTCAGTCAAACCGAAGCCTCTCTATCCTGGATGTGTCTTTTTGCATTGCACACTAAATAGGGAACTCCACAATTTCATAAGAGAATGTGATGGGGTTGGAGGATTCGTTGGACGAATGGTTGGAAACATGTAAGCTCTTCTTCTTGGCTTTTTCAATAAGCCACTCTACATTTACAAACAAAAACCGACTCCAATTTTTATAAATTTGCAGAAAGCAACATATTAACCAACCAAGGCTCACAACAGATAATACAGTTCCGTATAGATATCTTAGTTGATTATGGTATGAATTTGGTATAATATTAGATTTAAATGGACTTATATGGATATATGTATGGATATTTATGTACGGATTTGTAAGAAAATGTATGTTGAATTTTTGGATTTTGTATGCGATATTATATATATATAATAATAATAATTACAGGTTGAAATTAGACCGTCGGAAATCCGTCGGTAAAAGCTGTCGGAAAGCCGTTGCTACACATTACCGATCAAGGTTTTAGCGACAGTTTGTTTCTATCGGAAAACCGTCGGTAAAAGGCACTTCCGACGGTTCTCCGACGGTTTTTGCAAATAGCCTATTTTGTTGTAGTGAGAGCCACATTAGAGCGAGAAGGAGCAACTGCTCCCCCCTTAATTGTTCAAATTGTTTTATAGAGATATGTGATGAAGTAGGTCGTAGGAGGTGGGAACGTGGAGTGCAGAAGAGAGTAATCTTTTTTTTAAAATATATACCACAACTGAGGGGGTGAGGAAGTGGAGGGGAAGAAAAAGGAAAAAGATGATTATAATTAAATCATAAATTTATATTTTAGTCCTTGTATTTCGATCAATTTTTAAAAAGAACTGAATTTTTTAAAAATCAAATATCATAATTTACCTCGGTTTATATTTTAAAACATTACTTCATCATAAAAAATAAATGAGATAACTAGCATAATAACTTAATTAACATACCCAATAGTTTATGAGTTTATGAGTCCTGAGTTTCGAATCAAATATTGCCAATCACTCTTGGGTTTGATTATGTTTTGTTCTTAATTTTTAAGAAGTTGTTTTGATATTTGATTTTAGCTTTTGAAATGCACTAGAGTCACAATTGAAACCACTTCATTAACATTGTTCTCGATGGATTTAAATTGTAAAGTTGATGATTTTAGAGGGAAAAAAATGAAATCTAGCAATATAATCTTTCTTACATACACTACTAAAATGGAAGGATTTCACCTACGAACACTTTCCTGGGAAAATTCGTCGCTAAAAGGTGATCCGTTACAAAACCGTCACAAATGTTGGTGTCTAAATTGTTGGTGGGTAAATCAAATCAGTGACAGATTACCTAGGAAATTCATGGGTAATCGTGGTATTTTCTTGAAAACATCGGATTTCGTCGGAACCATTAGTATTTCCTGGGTGATCCGTGGTAATCACCCACGGAAATTTCCCTGGGTATTTTTTGTGTGGGTGAAAGTCAGTTTTTTTGTAGTGATAAATTGAAAGATATAAAGTGTTGATTCCATAATTAATATTCTTAAGTTGTTCAATGATTTCAATAACTGTAATTGACTCGATTTTAGGGTTGTCCGGTTATATATTGTTAGTCCATAATTGTTATTTGTTAGGTGTTGATTTTAGTTTATTGTACATTAATTAGTTTAACATTTAACAACCATTGTTATGTATCTATCAAAGATTAAAACAAACGGTCAATGTATGCAAGATAAAAATAATTTTGATTGTTGTAAATAGAACTCATGCAAATCAATTCACTGTTGAGCCTGTAAAGGTTGGTATATCATCAATATAATATTGTTGTGTTTGCCATTTTTAAGAAATTAATATTATTTTTATTTTTATTTTATTTGGTGCTTCTCCTCAAACCGATTCCTTGCTCTGCCATTGACTGTAGGGACATAGAAAGTTGACTCCATTCAACATTTAAACTCTTTAGAAACAAGAGATTATGTTCTTCTTTGGAGGTGATGATGTTGTTCTTTTTACACTTGTTAACAAGTGTATTGAACGATCATATGTTTTCTGGACAGATTCCTCTAAAAGAACAGAAAAACTAATATACTCATTTAGGCACTTAGTACTATTCAGTTCTTCTTAGTTTTTATGCCTCCTTCGAGTTGATTTGCTAGCTCATCCCATATCTCTTTGTCAGTGATAAATGAATCCAGAGATTGAAATATGTCGGGAATAACCATAAGCAATCCTTTGGCCTTTTGATTGAGTTTCAACCTTTTCAACATCTTCCTTGTTGCACTGTCCTTCATATCCTTTGGCGTATAATACCTATGTACTATCAAGGACCCTTGGAACAAGAACTCAAGGGATAAAAGGACCATTCATCACAAATTTGTATAGAGTATTATCCAGTCCTTCAAGAAAATTTATCATTTAGTGATTTTCTAGTGAAAAAATTCGTCGATTATGTTTTGATGCTTAGCAGTGTTTGATGCTTAAAGAACGCCTTCATTTTCTACAAGAACCCACACATAATTCCCCCACCCCACCCCACCCCACCCCAAAAGAAATAAATCCATCTCAAATAATTTATATATTATTATGTTAAATCCACCAAAATATTGCGCATCTCAATATCTAAATTCTTCTGTATCATTTTATTAAATCTATCTCGATCTATATCTTGTAATTTAGCTTTAATGGGAACTTGTTTATTATATATTAACTCTTCTATATACTCAAAGTCTCATACTAGCTAGTCATCTAAAAGCAAAATATATAAAATTATGATATAATTTGCTATTCGGTTTAACCGAAATTATAAAAGAATAACTGAAACCTATCCCGAATAAAAATACTCTTATTCGGTTAACTGAACCGTTTAACCAAATAACCCGAAACCGTTTTGGTTTTGATGGATTATTCGATTTCAGAGTATCTTTTACATTTAAGGGTTCGTTTACCAAACGTTTTTCCATTAAACAGATCGGATGAATATGCCAAGAATTAAAAATCTTACCCGATAAAAACGATAACAAAAACCGACAGTCTTATCCAAAAAATGAGAGTGAAACTCTTATCTGATAAAAATTATCAAATAAAAATATTATATATGATATCATTTTAATACACTAACTTTAAAAATATTAACTGTTATCAATAAACGATTATCGAATAAGCATATATTAAGCATAACCTCAACGACCTAAAGTTTTTGAAACCGTTACCGGTAGTGGCGTGACATATATAGTTAACGCGACATTAGACACAACTTGTAAAACCAAAGCTTTTAACAAATTTACTAAAGCCAGAAAAAGATAGGAATGCTAGCTGCTATGCCTATACACAGTGACTAATCAAGTGCGTGTCCTTATCTAACAGCTTAAGTATCTCCCCATTTGCCACATCATTTTACCCCATCCTGTTACGTGTCAATCCTACATGCATCTGCTCTTCACTTCTCAACTTATATAAATTAACACATCCTTTTCACTCAATCGGAAAGTATCCCACTGTATATCGTCAACTCTATACAAAAACTCACCACTTAGTTTTAAAAAGAATAACAAAAAGCAACCGAAAACAATGGCATCAGGTCAAGAAAAGAGGTCAGATTTGGACGCTAGAGCCAAACAAGGTGAAACCGTCGTCCCTGGTGGCACCGGCGGAAAAAGCTTGGAAGCTCAAGAACATCTTGCTGAAGGTTTAATATATAACTTACGTTTTGCAGATTAATAAAATGGGTTAATAACTTGCTTTTTGCACATAAAAAATGGGTTATATTTGTTTTTACACGGTCTTTCTCGTCTATTTAAATGGTTATACTTAAATAACCATGTGCGATAGTCTTTTTTACACCTATTTTTCTGACATTTTTACACCGTTCAAAATCGTGTAAAAATGTCGTCCTTTCTTACACGGTTCCAAAATCGTGTAAAAAAGCTTTTTCATGTAGATAGTGTATGTTTTATTTTGTGGTTTAAGGTTGGTTTTAGACGCATAATTATGTTTTCTTTCTGGCATGATCAGGGAGGAGCAAGGGCGGGCAGACTCGGAAGGACCAGCTGGGCACCGAAGGGTATCAGGAGATGGGCAGCAAGGGCGGGCAGACTCGAAAGGAACAGCTGGGAACCGAAGGGTACCAGGAGATGGGCAGCAAAGGCGGTCAGACTCGAAAGGAACAGCTGGGAAGTGAAGGATATCAGGAGATGGGCAGCAAGGGCGGGCAGGCTCGAAAAGAGCAGATGGGAACTGAAGGATACAAAGAGATGGGACGTAAAGGTGGTCTGAGTACCATGGATAAGTCTGGTCAAGAGCGTGTTGAGGAAGAAGGGATCGAAATCGATGAGTCCAAATACCGAACCAAGACTTGATTGTAAGATGGGACTGTAACAGCTAGCGGTGGAATTGGGGACTATAAAGATAGATAGCAAACAGTAGTTTTTTGCGAATATATAGATATATGTATGTGTATGTATATGTATATGTCTGAAGTTTGAATTCTGTGAAGTATGGTTTGTTGTTTGTAGGTTTTGTATGTTGCACCTTTTTGATGTGGTAGTAATGAAAATCGGATATGGTTGTGTATAATGTTTGTTTTAATGATGCCAAATTGCGTGTTAACAATTAATTAATGTTGGTTCTTGGGACTACATACAGGTTCCAGCTGAAATGGTATCATGACATACTATATTAACGCATATTAGAAAATATGGACACAAAATTAGAAACTGATCACTTCTATAAGAAGTTTCCGTCGAAATCTAAAACCTCGAGTCTCCATAAGAACTTAAATCTAAAAATTTAGAGGGAGTGTAAGGTGTTAGGTCAAGATCAAAATGACTTGCAACTTTTACCCAAAAAAGTTACCTCTAGAGATTTTCTTTTACCAAAAAAAATTATCCAGACAAAATTCCATGGGTAATTGTCTTATGTATCATTTATAAAAATATGGTTCGGTAAAATCAATGTTTTTTTTTTAAGAAAAAACCAACGTATTATCCAAATGATCCCTGCATTGAATTATCCACCAGTTTGTGACGGTTTTATGAAAAAACCAACGTATTATCCAAATGATCCCTGCATTGAATTATCCACCAGTTTGTGACGGTTTTATGAATAACCATCCTTTAGTGACAAATTTTTCAGAGAAATGTTGACAAATTTTTTTTATTTAGTAGTGATAGTAAAAAATTACCAGTGTACATTGTACACTAATTGGGTAAGAGTCCATCTTTATTTATCGAGGTAAGATTTTGATCTTATTACCCTTATTGGGTAATTAAGATTCTCAATTTTGATCTTTGTTATTACTCTTATCGGGTAAGATTTTCAAATCTTATCATGTTCATTCGGTAAGTGATAGAACAAATAAGCAATATTTATCGTGTAAGTTTGTGGTAAAAGCCCGCCCTAAACTTGAAAGGAGCATCAAAATCAATCAAAAACCTTAAAAAAAGGAGTATCAAAATCAACCTAAAAAGTGTCACGAAATCAACCGAAAAAACAAAAATATCCCTCAAAATCAACCTAAAAACCAAATAAAAACCTTAAAGGCTATCTGTAGAAAATTAAAGCTAGTCTCTAAAAACTTAAAAAGCTATCCGGAATCAACGGAAAAACTTATGTATACATATCAAAAAATTGTCATCAAGAAAAAAGTTAGGTTGCATTTGAAACGTCATATGTACAGAGAGAGAAAAGATCATTTACGAACCGATTTTTGGTTGTGAACCGGGGGATAAAGGAGAGTACTAACATGTGTCTTTGAAGTCCACATTCATTATGAACGGCGAAGGTGAAGTTCATAAATTATTCAACATTAATTCAATATGAATAATATATGATCATGGTCCATGTTAAATTAATTCATTATTCACGATTATTCATGATGAATAGTCAACCTGTAGACGCAAGGGACACATGTTGCACTCTCCTAATTTGTCCCCCGATTCACGACCAAAATTCAGGTTTCATTCGAAATTAACCGCCTTTATAGAGAGAGAGACAGAGAGAGAGCGAGAATGAAACCTATTTACGAGAATGGTCGTCATATATAAAATCATATATGATTTTGTACTAAGTCATACATGATCCAGGCAACTTTTTCCATGCAATTTAAGTCGTCCCAAAAGTCGTCCGCTCCGGTTAATGCAAAATCACATATGCGTTCACTCGGTAAATAAGAAGAAACAATTACAAGTTAGATTAATAAAACATATAATCAAATTAAAGTAGATGACATATATAGAAAACATGATAAGCTTCCCTTATTTGCAAACACACACCACACTACTATAATCTCATCTTAACCTGGGTTCGAACTTAAGCATTTTGAAATCCCATGTGTCCATGGTGGTTCACTAATGATGACTTCAAGCCATTAGTAGTCGTCAAGGGGATTAGTCGGTGCGGGTAAACTGACCCAAAAACCGGGGGTTGCAAAAAAAAAACACTACTATATATAGAAGGAGTTTTTGTACTTGTGACAGTGAGGCTAATCATCTAGATTCATTAACAGGGTATATGAATGCAATTTGATCTGAACAATTGAGATTTGATACCTCTATCGACTCCATGTGGATTTAACGAGACATCATAGAGGTTAGATTGTTCGCCCTCGCTCATTCGACTCAAACCATCTTCATTATCACGATGATTAACCAATGGCTGCTTCGCGAATTTCCTTAAGCCCTCTAACTCCATAGCCACTTCCTTCATTGTTGGTCTCTCGTATCCATTCATGTTAAAGCATCGCTTCACTAGCAATGTTATTGCTTGTAGTTGGTCAAGCGAACCTTTAACCACTCGATGGTCAAGAATTTGAATTAAGCTATTCGTCCTCAATGAAACAAGAAAATATGTTGCTATGTTTTTTTCCTCTTGACTTGTTCCATGCGAAACGGCTTTTTTCCCGGTAGAAGCTCTAGAAGCACAACTCCAAACCTATAAACATCACTCTTTTATCTGTTAGTTGCCTTGTGTGAAAGTATTCATACCCTAGTATCCCTTGAACTAATGTAGTCACTAGTGTTTGCTTCAACAGAATCAATTTTTGTCAGGTCTAAAATTATGTTGTATCCGAGATCACCGATAATGAAGACGAGATTAAAGAATGAAGAGGTCAAAGTCTTAAAGTCAAAGTCAACATATTATGTAAAGTCAACATTTCATATTAAGAAAGTCAAAGTATGAAGTTTAATGATAGATTAGTTTATAGTTTGACTTTGTAATTATTCAAGAGTATAAATACTCTTGTATGAGGAGATAATTTATTGTAACATGAAGATAGCTCATTTGTAATACTCTAGAGAGAGAAGTTAGAGAGAGAAAGTGATTGTAGTGAGAGAGTTTTAATCAATATATGAGATTTGTTCTTGAAATGTTTAGAATACTTGTTACTTGATCTTAGTGGGGTTAACAATCTTGACGCCCCAAAGTCAGAAATTTTGGGGACCAAATTTTCATCTAATAATATGTTGGCGGATTTCACATCTTGATGGATGATGGGCTTTTGAGCCGCCGAGTAGAGGTAAGTGACGGGTGTCGAGCCCGACAAATAATAATTACCTATTTACCTCGAATTACAACCTAAAATGTAATAGTGGCAAGCAGGGTCGAATCCACAGGGATTGGCCGTGACAATTATTAGACTTCTAAACTTAAAAATACGAAAATGGGGGGTTTGGATTTGATTAACTAAACTAAACTAAACTAAACATGCAATTAAAATGACTTACAAAAGCAATATATTAAAAACCCAACAATGGTTCACTCTCGATTAAGATGCAAATACTTATCATTTGATTCCGGAAACGTAAAATAGCAAAACAAATCCAAATTGGTTATAGTCGTTAACAAGCTCTAACAACCTATATTTTTCCTTAGATTTACACCGGTTAAAATAAGCTCTTCAACCGGATCTTAATCGCAAATAGAAATTGAATAAGCTCTCAATTTCTTAAATGCGATTAGCTTTATCGGACTAGAAAAACACCAATTCAAAGCCATAAGCTCGTAAGCTCGGCTTATTAAGGCTTCGATTGCAAGAATTCAAGAAATCAAATTGAAAACCTTATTGAGATCAACGATTTCATTTGTCACTTTATCAAAATCCCTAGACAATTACGGATCTTAGGGTTTCAAATAACAAACATGCATAAGAATATTAATTAATTGATCAAGTTAATTAACAATTCAAACGAAATTGACATTCAAACGGAATTCACGCAAATAAACTTGTTCCACAAGATTACACCGAAATCTCAAAGTAAATGCAAACGACTTTTTGGCCCAATTTCATCAATTTTAAGCCCCTTTTATTCCTATTCAACAATAAACATAATAAGGGACTTAAACAAATAATTTTAAGGATAAAATGACATAAAAAATGAGGATTATGAGAATAAAATTATAAACATAAATGCACGTTATCAAAATATCCCCACACTTAAACTTTGACCGTCCTCGGGCAAACACTAAAGGTTTAGCACAAAGCAAATTCCACAAGTTGACTTCTAAGAGAGTTGATAAAAATACATAGCATTTCATGAAGGCATGACTTAACCGACATAGTAACAATCTCCACACAAGACAAACCAAAGATGAGAACTTGCTAATTTCACAAACACCTCACAAAAGATAAAAAAAAATTCTAATCGCTCATTCGCATAAAGGTGTAAGTGTTTTCAATCAAAGCATCAATTCACATGAACATGCACTACCATAAGCTTGCATCAAGTCTCGATTCTCCATTGCTAATGGTCAATACTAAGTGTGAATCAAAAGGTCTTTAGAATGGATTATAACTTGGCTTAGGGTCAAGGTAGGGAAAATTTTGGTAAAGTGGCTAAAATTGGACTTCGGAAACTAGACTAAAAATCAAACTATCAAAGTGTATACTCCACATCTTGCATACCAAAACAATCATAAAATTTCTCAACTTTTAAGCTCTTATTCGCTAAGCACTTTATGAAGACAATTGTATATGTTTTTTTCTTTTCAAGATTGGTCTCCATTTAATTTTTTTTTCCTTTTCTCTATATATTTTCTTGAACCTCTACCGATCATAATATAGCATTTTTCGATCATGTAGATGGTTTTTAGTTCTTGTGCCCAAGGAGTCTAACTAAAACTTATAGTCACATTTCCAAAATCCGGTGGATGAAGTGTTTGGCTAAGGGGTTAACACGTGGTGTAATGACAACAAAATGGGTAATTAGGCTCAAAACGGGTGATCAAAAAGGAAAAACACATAAGGGTTGGCTTTTAGGCTACATGGTTAAAAGAAAACAACAAAGATGACCTTTTTCATTTCCACACACTAGTATTACCTAAATGCAAACTTGAAGAGTCCTAATGCAAGTTCTAGAGTGTAATGGACATGGAAGATGCAATGCACACAAGAAGAGAATAAGATTAAATATAATGTTCAATCATGGCTCAAAAGCTCACAGGTGCATTTTTGTCCATAAAATTAGCAAGACTCACAAAGGTTGTCTCAAATGTGCTAATCATGACCACACAAGTAAATCACACAATCATTCATGTTATAGTTTTCATGGCAATGCAAGCATAAAAATCATCAACTCATGTAATTCACTTAATAATTACCCAAAAACAGGTCAAAAATCGAAAAAATTTAGCCCTTAATCATTCAATATCCCCACACTAATTCCCTCCCCACACTTAAATCATATATTGTCCTCAATATATGCATTCAATGGCGTAGTCTAAATCGTTAAAAAGCAAAGGGAACAAGAAAACTCCCCTGAATAGTAGACTAGTGCCCAATACATGATTCAAGTTGGTGATGGAAGCCTCTTCGCACTTGGGGGTGGGGGTGGAATCCGACTTGAATGAAGACCAAACCTGGAAACAAAACTCATCAACTCAAAAGACGAATAAACTAAATAAAACTAAACTAGAAATAGAAATAAAGCAATAAAATTGGGTTGCCTCCCAATCAGCGCCTTTCTTTGACGTCTTTGGCTAGACACTTCCCTTTGAAACCCGCACTATCCTGTATCTAACAAGTCAATACCCCATACGTGTGTCTTCACGTGATGTTGGGGTGCCTTGAAATCTGACCTGATTTCAAGCGGGAAGCCTTTGCGTTCTAATAATCTTTCTTTTTGTATTTCGGCAAAGGTGTCTTCATCTAGGTTCCCCTTCTTATTGATATCCTTCGGATTTTCAAGCATGGTGAAGGTTCTCCCGATATCTACAAATTTCTCCTCCTTTATGAAATCAACCAACGGTGTAGGAAAAGAAGGAGGTACCACCATCATTTCCATCATGGTTACATCTTCTACCTTTTTGTCACCATCTTGTGAAGCATATAGGCTTCTGTCATTTTCTTCATCCTCTTCTTCTAAGGATATTTCTAGCCTCTTCGCTAATCCCAACTTTTCTTCAATTTGAGCTTCTAACCGACGTATTAAAGATTCGTTCCGGCTAATCTGGTTCTCCAAGTTCTGAAGGCTTGCCCTCATCTCCTGTTGAAATTCCAATGTATTAAGAGTTAATGATTTAACAATTTCTTCAAGAGACATACCTGAGTCCCTATAATAGCTTTCGGTCGACGGTAGTGTTGATTCATAGCTAGGATAAGAATTATCATACCACTTGTAACCATAACTTGGAGAACCAGATAATAATTACCTATTTACCTTGAATTACAACCTAAATTGTAATAGTGGCAAGAAGGGTCGAATCCACAGGGATTGGCCGTGACAATTATTAGACTTCTACACTTATAACGAAAAGGGGGGGGGGTTTGGATTTGATTAACTAAACTAAACTAAACATGCAATTAAAATGACTTACAAAAGCAATATATTAAAAACCCAACAAGGGTTCATTCTCGATTAAGATGCAAATACTTATCATTTGATTCCGGAAACGTAAAATAGCAAAACAAATCCAAATTGGTTATAGTCGTTAACAAGCTCTAACAACCTATATTTTTCCTTAGATTTACACCGGTTAAAATAAGCTCTTCAACCGGATCTTAATCGCAAATAGAAATTGAATAAGCTCTCAATTTCTTAGATGCGATTAGCTTTATCGGACAAGAAAAACACCAATTCAAAGCCATAAGCTCGTAAGCTCGGCTTATTAAGGCTTCGATTGCAAGAATTCAAGAAATCAAATTGAAAACCTTATTGAGATCAACGATTTCATTTGTCACTTTATCAAAATCCCTAGACAACTACGGATCTTAGGGTTTCAAATAACAAACATGCATAAGAATATTAATTAATTGATCAAGTTAATTAACAATTCAAACGAAATTGACATTCAAACGGAATTCACGCAAATAAACTTTTTCCACAAGATTACACCGAAATCTCAAAGTAAATGCAACATAATCTAAAGAAAAACCATTGTTGGAATGGAAAAACTTAGCCTCACATGGCTAAGTTGAGATTACAACTAAAAATAGGAAATAAATTACCAAAAGTTGAAAGAAAATTGATGAAAAATGCTTCCAATCGATTCTTTGCTCTCCCCAATGCGTTCCTAGAAGTCTCTCTCTTAAAATCAATCTTTTTTTCCCTTACAAACCCCTAAAAAACTCTTAAAAACCGACTCTCCCACTAATGATACGGCATTGGAAACATATGCCTCTGATTTTCGTTCTTTCAAAAGTATGCCTGAAGCCTTCCTCTTTTGAATAAATATGCTCAGAAATCATTTGTAAAAATATGCCCTCTCTCTTCAGAGATTGAGAAGTATGCTTCCCCTTCCAGTCATTTAAAAAATATGCTCCACAGTGAGTTGGGCGACTTTTAATGCGACTTAAGCCGCCCAACAAGCCGCCCAAACGACTTTTTGGCCCAATTTCATCAATTTTAAGCCCCTTTTATTCCTATTCAACAATAAACATAATAAGGGACTTAAACAAATAATTTTAAGGATAAAATGACATAAAAAATGAGAATTATGAGAATAAAATTATAAACATAAATGCACGTTATCAGTAAGCGAGTGCACCAGCAGATTCAACGGTTATCCTTAAACGATTATCCAAAGATAACCAAGATATTCCACCATCATTGCGGATATGATGGAAGAGCGTGCCGTTGGAAACATATTCGTAGACAAGTAATGGACTTCGCTCTTCAAGCAACAACCTAAGAGCTTCACAACGTTTCAATGGTTAATTTGCGAGAGAATGACAACTTCATTGATAAATTGGTCAATTTGGGTCTCGTCCATCATTCGCGACTTCTTTATGGCAACGATACTTTTATCAGGTAAGATCCCTTTGTATACCATCCCATAGCCACCATGGCCAAGGATCCGACCTTTACAAAAGTTTTTCGTTGCTTTTCTTAGCTCGTTAGTGGTGAAATTTTTTGGCCACCCTCATTCAAATGTTGTTTCAGCAACAAGCCACCACTTTTTAGGAAGAACTTCTCCTTCAGTTTGATAACCTTTCTTCTCTGGTGGCTAAAATACAAGAATCCCATTCCGATCAGTAGAGACAAGAATCAGGACCCTATTCCTGCATATATATACATTTCGTTTTTTATCATTCGTTTATGTGTGTATATACATGGTTAATCATTTGAGAACCCATGAAATTATGATAACCTTGAAAGTTGTGCATCATGTGTTATTTTATATGACTTTTTTCCATCTAAGTATAATATTTAAAGTATTGATTAACATATATTTGTTCCACAACGTGTTTGCTTCATATGTATTCAGTTCATAATGTGAAACTTTTTACACGTATTTTTTGTTTCACAAATACATCAAAAGAGTTCATATTGTGAATCGAGTACATGTGAAACAATCACATTGTGAAACAAATATATGTTGATGGATATTCTAAATCCTAGTCTTAGATGGAAAAAAATCATATGAAATAACATATGATTTACAAGTTTTCAAAGTTATCACAATTTCATAGGTTAGTAAAAAAGAAAAAAATCTCCCTATATATATATATATGGTTGGGTTCCGGTGAGAAGTGAAGTTATGGTGAGAAGGTAAGAAAGGATCTCCACCCTTGGATGCACATTAATTAGGATGAGACACACCGAGATGAGATACATTGAGATGCACCAGATCAATCCATGTATCAAACGCTATTCATGATTTGGTTTGAGATTATAAGCGATCTAGGGTCAAGATCCCTTCTTACACGTCTCACCTAAACTTATATATAGGAGTGGGTTGACATTAAACTGGTTTTCGATTGTGAACAAGTGGACACATGATGAGAGCACAACATCTGTCACATGCGTCCACATGGTATTCATCTTATGTGTCATTGATGATGAATGTGATCATTAATAGTGAATCAATTTGACATGAATCATGATCGTGTATTATTCATTATGAATGTTGTATCATTCATCATAAATGTTGTATCATTCATCATGTAAGTTCACCTTCGTTATTCATATTGAATGTCCTTTATTATTCATACTGAATGTGAACATCGAGGACAATGTGCTAAAATATGAAATAATCCATCATGAATTTTCTCATCAAGAGATAGCTTAAGGGCCGGGGATTTTGAATTCGTGGTCCTTCAACCGTTCTCATCCTTTCTTCCATCACCTTCGTAGCCATGAGGGCACGAACAATTGAAAGTTTGAAACTGCCTGGAAGATTAGTGCAAGTTCCATTACCTGGATTCTTGTTATCATCTTCACACTCGTCCATGTCTACAAAATAAAAACAAACATAATATAAAATACAACTAAAGACCTTCAATTCCATATCATAATAGAAAGACAAAGGGAAAAGAGAAAAAAAAGGAAAAACAATAGTAAGGATCCACTTCCATAAGTCCGTATAGTAAACTATAAATTTGGCCTACGTGGTATGTCAAAAATAAACATTTTTGTTATCGCATTTCAAAATTAATAAAATGATTGTAATAACCCAAAAATTTATATGATGATCAATTGCTAATCTTTGGGTTTTATATTAATCCTGTGGGCTTTGTCTTAAAAGATGGATGGGCTAGGGCTTTCTTTGGTATATGGCCCAAGGTATATATATGTATTAAGAGAAGGGTTTCTCTCATTTTCACCTCATTTCTCAAAATCAGAGATGGTGTAGTGTGTGTGAGGCTTGTGGGTGAAGAGAAGGAAACGTGGAGAAAAAGAAGAGGAAAGAAATCAGCAAAACTTGAGAAGAAAGCATACAAAGAAATCTTCATTTTCAGGTATGGAATCATCTTCCCCATTAGAGTTCCTTATCTTCTTTATTTGGGTGTTTTAATGGTGGTTTTAGAGTTTTTACCTTCCTAGTGATGGTTTAATGGTGAAAAGATTGTTTGAATCAAGTATTGATCAATTAACTCTCACCATTTATTAATGAATCACTTGTGTTCTTCAATGGGGTAATCTTGTTATTTGATTGAGTTTCATATCCCAACTCCATTGATGAAAGCTCAATATGAGAATTGAGAAATTGGTGGGTAAACCCATTGTATTTGATGGTAATTAGTTTGGGTTGATTTAGAGGTTCACTCCATCATCATTATTGTTGGTTGGGAGATTAGAAATCTGTATTGTAATGTTTTGGATTAAGAATTTGAGGTCTTGAGCTGCAGAAATGAAGAAAAACCCAAAACAGAAATCTGTGCGGGTTGTTGGGCGGGTTTACCCGCATTCATACCCGCTTAGTTGGCTGTTGGTAAAATCTGTGCGGGTTGCTGGGCGGGTTTACCCGCATTCGTACCCGCACAGTCCGCTGTTTGGCGCAACTTCGTCTTTTTCGGTGTGTTTCGAGTCGGGTTTTGAACCTTTGAGTTAGGGGTTTATTTTAAGGCTATTTTAGAAGACTTTTGGGGTATTTCTTTGGGGTTAACACCCATTTTATGATTTCGATTTTAGGCTTTCGGTTTGGAGGTTGAGACCGTATAAGCTCGGATAAGGTGTGAGTCCAAATCAGGTGAGTTCCCTATCACTTAAAATGCAATGTAGAATGTTTTAAATGCTTAATTGTTGATTATGGTTTTATTTAAACATTTCTTTTATATGCAAATGCCATGATCACTTTTATAAGCTTTGGGGGTTCGGTATGCGCATTACCTGTTTTACTTGGGGTTCAACTGGCAAGTTCTTTTATAAATCCTATCTAGGTGTGGTTAAAATCCTACGTATAGGTGTAATAAAATCCTACATATAGGTGTGGTTAAAATCCTATGTCTAGGTGTGTTTTTGACTTGCCATGTTTCTCCACTATATAAATCAATCTCTTATGAGAATATGATTCTTCATTCGTAAACCATTGCATGTTTTTAACTGATTTTGAACTGTGGAACTGTTTACTGTTTTTATGGGAATTCACTAGACCTTATGGTCTAACCCACGTTTTCAAAACTAACCTTTTTCAGGCATGAGAAAGGTAGATAGGGGAGAGAAGGCAAATGGCCGAATGTGAAGGCTAGAGGATGTTCTAGCTAGCTATCCTATGTTTTGCTTAGTAAATTCAGCTGTTGACTAGACTTCATATTTTTCCGCTGCTTTAGTTTATTCGGATTCAATGGTTGTAATGAATTAATCTTTTATTTGGGTTAATCATTTGAATGATTTGGACTTCGACTTTATATCCATCTTGGGCCTTAGTTTTTGGGTCGTTACAATGATTATCGTGACTTATAAAAATGTTTTGATTTAATCCCTTCCTTTAATGATGTTAAAAAAACTTCGTTAAATGTAGGGTATTTTTACTTTTTATCAGACCAAAAATTTCAAGGACCAAACCATAAAATTTGATTGGTTAAAAAACATTTTTTTTATATAAAGAGGGTAAAAATGCCACTTATTTAATGAAATTATTTTAATGATCACCAAATAGAGGCCTAATCCGGACATTATTGCAAACCACAAAGAGTCTCTTGTTAATCTTGAAACTGAAAGTACACAAAGTGTTATTTTTGACAAATCACAAGGATCAAATTTGTAGTTTACTCAAGTTTTATTTTGAGTTTTACTTAATAAAAAAAACTGAGTAAATTTTAATTTTGGTCCCTAGAGTTTGTAATTTTCAACGGGTATCATTCTTAAACTTCAAAAACTCGAATTTGATCCCTCACGTTTGTCACTTTTCTAAGGATTTTGTCCCTCTGTCTAATGTTCGCTAATTTTTTACATTAAATCTAATTAAATGAGGGGTATTTTAGTTATTTTGCCTATTTTTCACTATATACATAAAACACTGCACAACACGTTAACCATCATCCTCGACCACCGTCCAACATCACCACTACCCTCAACCACCGTCGTTCAAAATCCTCGAACATTTTCGTTCCACATCCTCAACCATCCACCCCTCAACACTGCTATCCGTCAATCAAAACACAAAGCATAAAAAATAAAAATCAAATCAAACAAATCAATATATCCAAAAACATCAACTATCTCAAGGGAGAGAATTGAAGCAATGGTTGGTCATCAATGAAGTTCAAAAGCAAGGGTGGGAAGTGAAGGCAATGGTTTATAGAGTTTGCAGATGTGTATATATCATGAGTAAATTAAATATATATTTTTATTTTATTTTTTTACAATTAAAAATAATATAATATACATTTTTTAAATTCTAAAAGATTTTTTAAATTTTAATAGGAAATTACAAAAATAGTTAAAATAATTAAAATATCCCATATTTGATTGGACTTATCGAAAAAAGTTAATCACCGTTAGACAGAGATATGATATTTTTTGAATATGGTAAACATGAGGGATCAATTCGAGTTTATGAAGTTTAGAGACCGTTGAAAAATATAGACTTTAGAGACCACAATTGAATTTTACTAAAAAAATTTGTCCTTAAATGCAAAATAGTTAAATCATTTTTTTGTCTATTTTAGGGGCTCTTCGGTTCGTTTACCATTAAGACTGGTATGGATATAGATGTCTTTAAGGATAAAGTTATTTGTATGATAAGAGATAAGTTGTTGTTCGGTTGTAGTGCTGAATAAACAATTTGAATATTGAAAATGACTATTTTACCCTTTATGTTTGTATTTTGTTTCATTAAACTCGTCTCCCTCACCCGGAAATGTATGTATTTTGTTTCATGCAACCCAGCTCCCTTACCTGCCATTAAACCTATCACCTGCTTTCAATTTTATTTCTCTAATTTTCCATGGCACCACCAAATTACAAACAGATTCCATGCCTTGAGAAATTTTAACTATAAAGCAGTTACTCACAGTTCGTTTACGGTTACCTGAATTTATAAAATAATATCAGTTGGGTTATAACATGGTATAGCATTTAAAACAATTACACAAGAACGAAATAGAAATAATCAAAACGCTACAAATTAAAATAAGTTTAATTGTTTAAAAACATTCATTTTTCGGTTAATTTTGACTCGCGCAGCCTGAGTCGGGAGGTGTACAATCCGGTAATCGGATAAAAACTCAAAACACCACAATATGGCTATATTAAATTTCCCAAAATAACATTTTAAACATAGTTACAACCCGAAGTGTTATCGTCTAAAAAGATCCCAAAAGATTATACAAACCCGATATACAAAGTTTATCTTAAGTCCTTTTTACTTCAAGTGATATCTCGATCTCTCAATCCGTCCTTGGAGTGGAACCTGAACTTGCCGAGGAAACATAAAAATGCCTCGGCTGAGCAACGTTTGCTCATTGGACAGATTATGTGCATAATAGTGTGAACATAATATAAGTTCAAATAAAATTAACATAAAACAATCATATTGAAACCGTTTTGAAAGTAAATAAAGTATGTATCAGTCGTTTTAAAAGTTAATAAGTTTTTATTGACAACAATATGTTGTCTAATCTGATGATCAGAACAACAGACTTGGAATGCTAGTGCCGGGCAGAACACCACCCATTCCCGGTAACCAGTTTAGTTATGGTATTCGACTCTATCCGATAATCAGTTCAATCCGGTAATCGGTTCTATCTAGTAACCAGTCATTTTCTGGTATTCGGCTCTTGGATGAACCCTACGTTCCCTATTCGGCTTGGCCTTAGCCTTTACAAGAACGTCATGGTCATTAATAGCCACCATGGAAGACATCTCAACACCTGTGACCAAAGTGTTGAGTCTAATTTGAAATCAAAAAAACTCGTGCCCTCAAAATCAATGTTTCAATACATCATAAAATCATATTTCATCATAATCTAAACATCCGGAAATGAAGTCGTTCAAAACATTCAAATCAAGCGGAAACGAATCGTATCTTTAAAAATAATCAATTCATTTTGAAATCACATAACTTTCGTAAAACATGAAGTCAATAACCAAAAAGTCAAACTCTTTCAAGAATATGTTGAAACCATGAAACGTATTTAAATGTACTAGAAGGGTACTCGCGCAATGCAGCAAGATCCATTTTAATTTCAATGTGGTATTTTATTTTTTGTCTTTCTCAATGTTATAATACGATTTTATTAGTTTTGAAAAAATAGATTTTATTATTTGTAAACTTTCTTTATTTCAGATTTTTTTTAAATTATAATATAGGTTTAATAAAAGAAATTAACCAAAATAACCAAAATAATACCATTTTTGAATTTTAAGTAATTATGCTTTAATCAATTGTACTAACTGCATAATAATATGTTTTTAAGAGTTTTTGCCAAATGCTTTATAATATAGTATAGATAACATAAACGCAAACTTAAATTGGAAGAATTATCTCTTATAAAAGTACTCGAAACCATAAGGTTTGAGTCACGTCTATCAAGATGAATGAGGTGATCAATGAGATTTCCTGGTGTAACCAGTTATCCCTTAGTCAAAGAATAGGACACTTAACTAATCTTTAACACACTTACTAAGATTCTAAGCAAATTTCCAAAATCTCATTTTTTTAAACTTCAAAACAGAAAATTGGCAGCTCCTATATGCCATAAGTTATGATATATTTCTCCATCTTAGATGCCAAATTGGACACTAACTACTAAATTAAAGTTGTATATTGATATCTTAGGATTCTACAAAAAATAGATTCATGCAATTCGGAGCTACGAGCAGATCCGTACAACCTTAACACAAACAGTGCACATGTTTTTGTGTACACTGTGAGCTGATGCAAAAGCTCACTGTTTTGACACATTTAAACTCAAAATTAGAACTTTAACTATTTATAACATTTTTAGAGGACATTCTCTTCTTTCCAAAGGTATATCCTACACCTAATTTGGACTAACGGTTGGTTTTCTACAAATTTAATAAGAATGTGACAGAAATTTAAAACTACAAATGTTTTCCAAACATTCATCAAACACTTGATGTGAAACCTAAGCTCCAATTCGTTTTTAATCATATCATACATCAATCCTTGACCATATTGAAGTATTCTAACCACAATAAAACAATATCAAACATATTCATCACTAATCATATATCATAAAGCTCAAAACCACAATTTTCTAACATAATGAACTTTAACCTCAATTATATGAAGAACACTTACCACAAATGATCAAAATCTCTCCAATTTGATTTCTTCAATCTCTACTTGAACTTTAAAAGACCTTAGATAACATATTACAAAGGTTTAACACAATTTATATCAACACAAAACAAGAATTAGAATCTAAAGTAAAGGTACTTTGATAACCTAACTTCAATTTTCCAAAACCCACCTTAATTCCTCAATATCTTCACCAATTTTCCATAACCCACCATAATTCCTCAATATATATATATAGGATATTTAGTAATTAGTCCCTATAGTTCACAGTTATAACCGTTCAAGCCTTCTAGTTCTTTTCTTCATACTTTTACCCCAACAAAACTTAGGTATAACAATCTAGCCTAAGGTACAAGTCATGGAAGCTTCGATTCTGAAATATGAATACTACATAGAATAGAAATATGTATCCAGATTATCGAAGGTAAGGTTATTATATTTCTCCCCCACCCCCTTAAAAGAATCTCGTCCCCAAAATTAAGTTAAGATTAGAGTATTTACAACTTTGGTAGAAATCCGAATATTCATTACGGAATCGCTCCTCCGGTTCCCATGTCGCTTCTCGAGGTTCTTGATATTTCCACAATACTTTCACATACGGAATAGAGCGATTCCATAATCGTGTTTCTGTTCGATCCAGTATTGCTTCTGGCTCCTCTTTAAACGATAAATCTTTCTCTATTTGATCCAACAAATAGTAAATAATGTGTAATGGATGATAATTATATTCGCGGAAAGAGGAAATATGGAAGACATCGTGAATGTGACATACTTGTGGAGGCAAAGCTAATCTATACACAACTTCGTCCACATGTTCAAGAATTTCGAATGGCCCGATATGATGTGGGCTAAGTTTACCTTTGAATCCGAATCGATTAGTACCACATATAGGAGAGACCTTAAGGAAGACGTGATCACCAACATTAAATTCACTAAATTTAATTATTCACCGTTGTGTTTTACACCAAAGCGTAAAAAACTTTTACTAATATAACTTTTGGTTGATAAATACTTATTATTAAATATCATATACATATTATATTCGATTCGATTCGGGTAGCTGGGATGCCTAATATTCATAACCGAAATTGACTTGTGGTTAACCGGCTTTTTGGTTTTAGTTTTTGATTTTCGATTTTTTGATCATCGTGTTTTTCGGTATCGAATAAATGGATCAACTTGTTTTCTTGGTTTTTCGTTTTTTAACACTCCTAACTCTAAATAATCAGTAAATTAAAATTATAATAAGTCACTAAAAGAAGATCAATTTGACTTAAAAAATTGTAATAAACACTAAAATACACATCCTAAATTTATTAATGAGACTTTTAAATTAAATTATGTATCAAACAAAATATCGCAATTTGATGGAAATAGGAGTACGAACACCTTTTACTTGGGGTTGTTAAAACAATAATATATATTTAAAAGTAAATTATATTTTTCATCTTTATGGCTTAATAAAATTTTTGGACTTCGTTCTACAATTTAGAAATCATAAAAGCATCTCGAACCATATTGTTAAAATATAAAAAGTGAGTTTTCCTTCTCTAAGATGCTCCAACAACATTGCTATCTTGTTTGTTATTTTAGAGAATTAGGGAGAAATATTTAAAATCTCTAAATTAGGACAGAGAAACAATATTTTTATATATATACAACCAATCAAAATTATTAAAATTAAATATATAGGAGAGGGAAATAATATTTTATTAAATGTATTGATGTGGCCGAAATGTCGTATGCTAACGTCGTTAAAGGTTCAATCTCAGGAGTCAGTAAGGAAGACAAGTTGGATGATAAAAACTCGTAGATAATTAATATTGTTACGAGAGGATCAGATGTGAAGGAGTTCCCGCTTGCCTTGTTAGGCGTGCTGCGAACCTACTTGTGATTGCCAATATTAATTCATGGAAGGGTGTAATCCCTCATTTGTAGCCTTGATCCCTAAAATAAAATATCCCAAGCTCGTGAATGACTTCTGGGCTGATTAGTTTAATACGGTGTCAATATAAAATCATTGGTAAGCTCCTAGCCAACCGACTTAGTCGGTCGTTGGTGATTACGTTAGCATGGAACAATCGTCATTCATAGAGAGGAGGCAGACCTTAGACGACCCCCTAATTCTAAACGAGGTAATGCAGTGGTACAAGTCCCATAAGAAAAAACTTATGGTGTTAAAGGTGATTTCAAAAAAGCCTACGACTCCCTATGATGGGACTTCATTGACCTGGTCTTGGAAAAATTGGAAAAACTGGGCTTCAGAATCGTGTGGAAACAGTGGATAACAGGATGCAAAGAATATGTTGCGGCATCCATCATGGTTAATGGATCCCCGACTTAAGAACTCGAGATTGGTCGCGGCCTTCGGCAGGGTGACCCATTATCCCCATTCTTGTTCATTCTACCTACGAACGGTTTACATATGGTGATAAAAGAAGCTAAAAAAGAAGAAGTTATTTCATGGGGCGAACGTGGGAATAAAGAAATTCTCTGTCTCTCACCTGTTCTATGCGGACGACGTTATTTTCATTGGAGAGTGGTCAAAGATTAATGCCAGAAACATTGTGCAGATTTAGCGTTGCTTCTATCTGGTGTCTGGCCTCAAAATCAACGTTCAAAAAAGCAAAATGTTTGGAATAGGGGTTGATGAAGGAAAGCTTGGCAATATGGCTAGGGTGGTAGGATGTGGATATGAGAAGAGGCCTTTCCGTTATCTAGGGTACCAATAGGGTGTAATATGTATAACATTGATGAATGGAAAGGGATTGTTGACAACGTTGTCGCAAGATCGTCTACGTGGAAGGCCCGGACTCTGTTGATTGGGGTCGGGTAACCCTAATAAGGTTTGTGTTGAGTAGTTTGCCTACCTACTATCTTTCCATCTTTAAGATGCCTAATGCGATTGAAAAAAAGCCCTGGATTCCCTTCAGAATAGATTCTTTCAGGGAGGGATGGTGAGGAGAAACAAATTTCTTGCATGAAGTGGAAAAAATGCTTAGTCAGCCGTAAAGAAGAGGGAATTGGAATAGGGAGCATCTATGCTCCTAATAGGGCGTGTCTCTTTAAATGGATATGGAGATTCTGGGGGGATCAGAACGCGTTGTGGGTTAAAGCGATCAAAGCCATGCATTGACATAACGGGAAGGATAGGGTCACCTCTGACCCATACAAAACCAAACTCCACGTGGACAAGTATTCTGAAGGCTATATATAAAATGAATAACAAGGGGATGAATATGTGTAAGAGAAGGATATGAGACGGGAAATCTACGTTGTTTTGGGAGGAAACGTGGTTAGGAGATTCTCCCCTTAAAATACAATTCACGAGGGTTTACGGATTGTAGCTGGACAAATTGGCCAAGGTCAATGAACGTGTAGGATTGTATGAATGGAGGCCAACGTTACGAAGACAATCGAGACGAGGGATAGAGATGGATCAGTTAACGAATCTGAAGGAAATACTCAATATTGTACATCTTTCTAGCCAAAAGGACAGATGGTATTGGTCTTTGGATGGTGCAGGAGAGTATTCAATGGCATCCGCTAGGAAGTTTATCTAGTCCAAAACGTTGGAGACTGGTCAGGCCATAACCAACTAGAATAAATTGGTGCCTCTCAAGGTTAACATACTAGTTTGAAGGTTATATCTGAACAAAATACCTACCAGAGATAATCTTGTTAAGAGGGATATAGAAGTTCCGTCTGTGATTTACCAGATTTGTGATGAGGAAAACAAATCGATTAACCACTTGTTTTTTGAGTGCTCTATGGCCCAGGATGTTTGGAGGAATATTGGTCGATGGTGGAATATTGATATCTTTATGTTTAATAACACAACTGATTGGAACGGATGGTTGAATGATTTGAGGACGAAGAAAGGAGAAATTCAATGTTAGGAGGCGGTTATGTACACAACATTTTGGCATATTTGGTCGTTTCAAACGGTTGGTGTTTGGTGTGGTGAAGCCCAAAAAAACCATGCTATCGGACAATATTGTTACGCATAACTATTAACGGGGACGGGGATGGGGACAATACCCACCGGCCCGGCCCGATAATATATATATATATATATATATATATATATTTATATTTATTTATATATTATTTAAATTATACATTATAATATATATATATATATATATATATATAGATGTTGGTTCATTCACTACTACAAAACCGACTTCTATACACGGCTATTTTGGGTTTTATACACGGTTTTGGAACCGTGTATATGGCCAGTGCTTGTGAAAGCTCCAGACTTTTGTACACGGTTCCACAACCGTGTATGAAACTCAACTTTTATACACGGTTCCTAAACCGTGTATAAAGACCAAAATAACCGTGTATAAAAGTCATTATCATACACGGTTTTTAGATGAAACCGTTTATAAAAGATTAATAACTGTGTATAAAAGTCACAATCTTACACGGTTTCTATAAGAAACCGTTTATAAAATGATTAATAACCGTGTATAAAAGCAACCATCTTAGACGGTTTTCATAACAAAACCGTGTATAATGGTGACCATATATATAACAAAAATGCATACTTTTGTACGCGGTTTTTTCCTAGAACCGTGTATAATGAGTTATATTTATATTTTTAATGTTTTCCTTGATTCTTTTACCATTTATCATTCAGTAATCTACATTTCCAAATACGATTCAAATTAGAGTGATGAAACATTTCAAATACAATAATAAATACAAAATCAACAAGACACGTAAATGTAACTCATCAAAGTAACCATTAACCATTAACTTTTAAAAATCATCAACGTAAATGTAACATCTCAAACTAACTGAACAATCTAATACTTTCACCGTGTAATCCAATCTAATAATTTATAAGATAATCACCCCCATTGATTACTACATTTTGCCATCCATCATGCGCTTCAAAGTAATTGTTCTCGCAATATTGCAAGCTATCTTCTCTATTTGTGTAATTGTGAAAGGAGACGTGGTCGTCCATATGTCCTATATATATAAATTTGAAAGTAGGAGTAATTATAAGCAAAATAAAGTGTTTTGTACAATATATAAATAAACTGAAAGAAATTTAAAAAATACATACGTTGAGAGAGGAAGCATATTGGTAATCCATCACAAAATGGAAGATTTGTTTCACAACATAGTAACCACACTCCCAACCCTCTTTTTGTTGATTACACTACAATGTAAAAAAAGTAGTGTTAGACAACTTTACGAAATAGATTATTGGGATATATAAATTATACCTTGATTAATCTCCATGTAATCGGAGTGATGGCTTCAGAAGATCCTATGGCAAAATTGTAATTTGTAATGGCCCTAAATGAAAAATAACAAAATATTTGTGTTAATTGTCTATTAACTATATAAGTAAACACCAATTGTATACTAAAGTAATACAATACATAGGTGTCCACGAGGTCTTTGATCATGTAAGTTTCAGTTGTCTTTCCACTTGACATCTGTAATGTCGAAACAAATTATTGATTAATGAATGCAGGCATGCAGGACATGAGTGAGTATCAATAAGGCAGTAGGTGTCCATCCTAACCCACTTTTTGAATATTTTGTCTCATATGTGAATGCATATAACAAATTGATTATTTAAGAAAAAATCGGCAGCATTCCCCTTAACTCCCCAAATATGCGTATAATTATAACACATATTCGTAGGAGTAAAGGGAAACATCTACCGATTTTTTTCTTAAAATAACCAATCTGTTATACGCATTCACATCCTAAATGAGACAAAATATTCAAAAAGCAGTCCCAAACAGGGGACTATCCGAAATTGATCCCTATTAGATCAAAATTCGGACGGGCGACCTAAAGGCAATTCATGGACTTGTGTATATAATAAATGCATGAAGTTTAAATTTTTAGCAATGTACAAAATTAATATAATTAATGTGTAGTATAATACCTGTGATCAGTATATATGCTCGCTTGATCGGTCCAATCCAATTGGTACGTCTATATAAATTAGAAACATGAGGTTAATGCATATAAAATTAGTGATTAATGAAAATTTTGTTTAAAAAGATGATCATACCTTACTTTTCGTGAAGATTTATGCCAAAAACGATCAAAGAACTCCAAAAAACGCCAAAAAAGGTTAAAAATCGAGAATGAGCCGTCTTGGTTGAAAAAAACGGCACATATATATATATATGTATAATACGGTAACCCTAGATAAAGCCTTTTATACATGTTTGTAAATTAAAACCGTGTATAAAAGTCACCTTTTATACACGGTTGTGGGTAAAAAACCGTGTATAAAAGTTAGCTTTCATACACGGTTGTGAATAAAAAACCGTGTATAAAAGCCATCTTTCATAAACGGTTCACTTATACACAACCGTGTATAAATGTCACTTTTATACATGGTCTTTATACACAAGCGTGTATAAATGTAAGACGCCTTTATACACGGTTTTTTAATAACAACCGCGTATAAAAGGTGAGTTTTGTACACGGTTTTTTCGCTGCAACCGTTTGTGATTGTCAAATACCCTTTTTACACGGTTTTTTGTTCCGAACCGTGTATAAAACCTTACGTTTAGCAACGGTCCATTTCAACCGTGTAAAGATCCATCTTTTATACACGGTTTTTGTAAAAATGACAAAAAGCGTGTATAATTAGGCGCGTATAAAAGTCATATTTGTAGTAGTGATTTAGAAACTAGACGAAGAGTAGAAACTATACAAACTTTGGCAAATCAATATAAAAAATAATTTTTTTCATGATTTTTTTTCATCAAATGCTATGATTTAAGATATTATTGCACATATGTTTGTTTCATAATGTAAAAGTTTCACGTATATTTGTTTTTCATAAGTTGAAAGTTTCTCATTTATTTTTTTATGAAAAGTTTCATATGTTTTTGTTTCATAGTGTAAAGTTTTACATGTAATTTTTTTCACAAGATGAAACAAACATATGTGAAATAATTTCTTAATCATAGCATTTGATGAAAAAAAATCATGAAAAAAATTATTTTTTATATTGATTTGCCAAAGTTTCTATAGTTTCTACTCTTCGTCTAGTTTCTAAATAAACCAGCCTCTATATATATATATTTATTTATATATTATTTATATTATATATTATATTTATATATAATATATAATATATAATATAAATAATATTCAAAAATATAAAATGGGCTAAGTATATACAAGACTTAAATAATATATATTTTGAAAATTTTGCGTTTTTTCTATTCGGGTTCGGTTTTGATTTCAGGTTCGGTTTCAGGTAAAAACCAACGAGTAACGGTGATTTCTTTACTTAACGGGTTCCCCAACGGGGATCGGGGAAACCGCGGAACCCGACGGGATACCCGATAAGCTCCCCAACGGGGACGGTTTACTTTATCGGTTTCAGGGACGGTGATATCGATAACCGCCCTAAACCCGCCCTTATCGGTTTTGGAGTTGGAAGAAATTGTTTTTAGAGATTTTGAATTTTCATTCTTTATTTTAAAGAACTTATAAGAAAGTTGTGGAAGATGCTTTAAATGTCTTCTCGTAGTTCCTAGATGTAATGGTTGTTAAGGGAGCTCCGTTAAGTGAACCTACATGTTGTTCACGTTAAAACATGTTGATCATTTACATTTCTTTTACATATTTTTTCGTACATATTACCCCCTCTTTTTAAGTTGTCCCCTCCCCAATGATCCTCTACCTTAGATTTGATGGGTGTTGTGAGGTGAGTTTTATTTCACCATCCTAGTGAATCAAAATTTAACAATGCTTTTTGAGGATATAATGAAAGAAGAGTAGAAGAAGATTTAGGTGACGTTTGTTTTTTAAGAGGTCCGAAGTCTGAAGTCTGATTTCAGTTCGGAAATGGTTATGAAATGCCTAAACGAATCAGACATAAGTGGTGATTAAGAGCTTAAAATGAAAAAACAAACAAGGCCTTAATCTTGCTTTTATGTTGTGTTCTTGAAATTGGCGAGAAAAGGAAGTGAAGAATTTTTTTTGAGCAAACTCTAACTTTGGTCCCCATAATTTAGTGAAATCTTTGAAAACGAGACTTAAACGTTGATCTGTAATTACGGTACCCGTGGTTCTTATTTTGCTCTAGAAGTGGACACCATCACTAACTCTGTTAGTTTTCTTAATTAGTGACAGAAACATTATTGTCCAATATAGGCTACTTTTCTAATTATTTTAAAAAAATTAATTATATAATACATTGTATTTACTATAGGAAAGTTTTGGGAGAATCATATCATCATTTTCCTTCTCTTCTAATTTTTCTAAGAATACGTGTGTTTTTTGCCTTTTTCCTATTTCTTTCATTTTCTTTTATTTCCTTTGTAAAAAAGGGTTTCGAACACAACATTACTCCAAACGTTGTTTTTGTCTATGGGATTAAGAGAAATTCGGATTTTGAAAGATGTTTAATTAAAGTAGGGTTTCAAGTTCTTCCTTATGTTCATCATCCGTTATTAGATCTTGATGTGCACTAAATCACTAATTATTTAGTGTTTTTACACTCTTTTATTTATCTAGTAATAGCATATTTTCCTAGTTTACATCCCAAATTCGAGCCTTTTATCTTCCTATTTTCCATTTATTATTTGGACTCATCGATTTCGATCCCTTCTTCCTCAACACGCTCTTAACCCAACTTATCCATGTTACTCATACCACGTTTACGTCCCTCCTCTGTGTATCCTTCACTTCCCAGTTGCTCCTTTCGAGTATGCTGGCCGCCTTTGCTGCCTATCTCCTGGTACCCTTCTGTTTCCAGCTGGTCCTTTCGAGAATGACCGCCTTTGCTGCCTATCTCCTGGTACCCTTCCGTTTCCAGCTGGTCCTTTCGAGGATGACCGCCTTTGATCGTCCCTAATCATGAAAAGATTCATCGTATCAAAGAAAACATGATTATGTCACTACAAAACAAATGACTCTTACCCACAAAAATTACGAGGATAATTTCCATTGGTGATTGATTACCAACAGATCACCCCCAGAAAATACCAATGGTTAAAATCCGATGTGTTTTGAGAAAATACCAACGGATGAGTGAGAGAGAATCCCCGGGTAATTTATCACTAATTTGAATTACCCACTAACTTTTATGATAGTTTTGTGAGGAATCAAAGGGATTTCCAGGAAAAGGTATGTGATAAAAGTTTTTTGTTTAGTAGTGTGTGTCTGAAACAACCTTAAACCACAAAATAAAACATACACTACTACATAAAAGTTTTCCTTTACAAGGTTGTTAAAAGCTTTTTTATATGGTTCTAGAGCCGTTTAAAAACCTACTGTTCAAGAAAGTGTCTTTTTACACGGTTTTGACATTTTTACACCGTTTCAAAACGATATAAAAAGACAAGAAAAACCGTGTAAAAAAAGGACTCCGTTTTACAAGATTATTAGACAGAACCGCCTAAAAATTTGAGAAAACCATGTAAAAACCAATATAATAACCCATTTTTTATCCATAAAAACAAATATATATATATATATATATATATATAAAACCCATTTTTATATCTGCTAAACGCAAATTATATATTAGACCTTCAACAAGATGTTGTTGAGCTTCCAAATCTGCCCTCTTTTGATGAGTTTTCAAAACTGCCCTCTTTTCTTGACCTGATGCCATTGTTTTTCAGTTGCTTTTGTTGTCTTTTGAAAACTAAACTAAATGGTGAGTTTTTGTAGTTGACGATATGTAGTGGGAATGAAGAGGATGTGTTATTTATAAGTTGAGAACTGAAGAGCAGTTGCATGTAGGATTGACAACTCACAGGACCAGGTAAAATGACGTGGCAAATTAGGGGGGGGGGGGATACTTAAGCTGTTAGATAACACTTTATTATTCACTGTGTGGCAGATTTCCTAATCTTATATATGTTTCTCGTGCTACAAAACAAATGACTTTTACCCATAAAAATTATTTAGAAAACTTTCGTCGATGATTACCCACGATTCACCCAGAAAATACCTGGTACAGTAAAATTCGATATTTTTTGAGAAAATACTAACGGATCACCAAGAAAATCCTTGGGTAATCTGTCACTAATTTGAATTACCCACCAACGATTTACACACCAAATTTTATGACAGTTTTGTGAGGAATCATCTTTTAACAACAGATTTTACAGAGAAAGGTCTGTAGGCAAAAGTTCAGCTTGCTAAATTTGCTAAAAGCGTTCGTTTTAACGGTTTCAATCCTATCTCAACGCATTTCTTTAAACTAAGGAGGCGTTTGATTCGCGGAATGGAATTCGATGGAATTGGAATCCATCAAGGAATTTGACTTTGAAGGAATTGGAATGAAATTTGATGGAATTTGATCATGCGTTTGGTTGATAGGAATTGGAATGGAATCTCGTAAAATAATAGAAATATGCATCTATTGGGAGTGGGGGTGACAATTGTGATGAGGACATTAGTGGTGGGTGGTGGTGGTGGTGGGTAGGTGGGTGGGGTAGGGTGTAGGGGTCGGTGGCGACTATGAGTATGCCGGCAAAAAATAGTGACGTGGTGGGTGGGGGTGGGGGTGACGGTAGCGGTGGTGGAATGATAATATTAATTGATGGTGGTGGTGGTAGTGGCGGTGGCGGTGGCGGTGTCGGCGGTGGTGGCGGATATGTTGTCGATGAGGGTGGGGCGGGGAGAGGGTGGTGGTTAAAATTATTGTTGTCTTTCTAAAAGAAATTTATAAATTATGTTGCATTTGATACGAAATGGAATTCAAAATCCTTCACATATGTTAAGGAATGATCAAATCCATCAACCATGGAATTCGGTGGAATCCGATGGAATCCGGTCTATTCATTTCGCGAACCAAACAGCATTAAGGAATTCGGTCAATGGATTTGGCCATTCCAATTCCTTCCAATTCCATCGGATTCCGTGAACCAAACAGCCCCTAAGACTTTGTTTTTTCCTCTTTTTGGATGGTTAACCTTTCTCAGATAAGTGTCCCAATCTTTCAAAACTTGAAAGGAGTATCAAAACCAGTCAAAAAACTTAAAAAGTATCTTGAAATCAACAGGAAAACCGAATATGTATCTTAAAATCAACAAAAAAACCAAATTAAAAAGTTCGTAGAAACTTTGACATTCTAGACTTTAAAACTGGTCCCTAAAATCTAGAAAAGCGATCCAAAATCAACCTAAAAACTTGAAAAATCTATTAAAACCAAGGTTAGAACTAGAAAATTAACAAATGCGTATATATGTGAGTGCAAAATCGTGTGGTTATAGGACTGTTAGAAAATTCACAAATATATGTATACTAGTGTTTCCAACCGCGCGTTGCGCGCGGTGACCATATATCATGTTAATTTTGTTTTTGTAAAAAAGGTAAATAATTATTTTCTATATTCATTAAATGTGATATACTTAAAAATTGTTATTCCCAATTTAACTTATAGGAATTGGTTTCAAGCCTATGTTGGCATACATGTATACTATTCTTTTAGTTTAGATGGAGTATAAATAGATTTGTAGAAAATGTTTTATGGAGAATAGTGTATTTGAATTAATATAAGTTGAAAAAACAATTTTGATTCCTTGTTTCTTATTTGGTATTAGAGTTCAAAGATAAAACCGTTTGAAAGGTAATGCTAGTATTTTTTATTTTGTGAGTATCAATCGAATAATGAAAAGATTTTATAAAATTGTTAACCAACAGATAGAGATAAACCAATAAAATTAGGATATATAAAAATAAAAATAAAAACAAATTCATACATAAAGTGATATAAGTATACAAATAAATCAAAATGAAAATCACATTTGTGGTTGAAGTTACGATTTTAGAATGCTATAGAATTATTTATTAGCAAAACAATAATTGACTGCTACAACTCATTTACACAATTCTATAGCAATAATTGTCGTTGCATAATCATAATAAAGAAAAAGACTATCACCGGTAACAAACAATGTTTCCCCACCCATCCCTTAACTTGAAAAATTGTTAATCTAAAATTGAAAAAAACTAATGCATTTTTTAAGGAAAAACTTGCATAGTGTGTTTTTCCTTCATTTTGGTGTCAACATCCCATTAAATATAAGATTTAGTACAAACTATAAATAACAAAGTATTTAGCACCATCAATTAACAATTTCTATTCTAATCATGCGCAATTGAACTGCGCCTTCAACCACCAAATCTTACACCCTCAAGAACTCCAAACCTTCAATTTCTCTACAAAAAAAAAACTGAGACGGTTACTCGCAAATCATAAGAATAAAACTAAATGCAATGATGTTGATTGATATGACAAACATCGATAAATTTGAATTGAATATGAAGTGGTAAAGTTATCACCATAATTATGATACACTATTAGATTGTTAAATGGTGGTGAAAAGTAATAGTTTAATGTATAAATAACATCGGGGGAAGCCTTATCTAGAAAGCTAAGTTTTTTCAAACCCGCCCCTCTCACTTAAACAACATGTTCCTTACATCTATGAGAAGATCGTCCCAAACAAAAAGCTTTCCCACATATACAGACAACTTAATCCATACAGGTTTTATGGAAAACCAACCAAAAAGCCCCCAAGAGACTTGACGTTATAGCCTAAGAGATGTAGAGATCCTTGATACTAAAAAACAATGATTTGAAATTATACACTCCGATCACAAACCTGAAGCATAATGTATGTTATAAAATGCAGGGATTTTTAAACTTCAAAGTTGATTTTTGATAACAACATTAAGCTTACATATTGGTTGATAGATTAAGTTGATGATATGTTTGTAACATTCGATATTTATTATTTGAAAACTAATATGACTGACCTATAAATTGAAATTAGTAGTAGCTCTTTCGGACATCAAGAAGTATCAAGCATGACAAAAAATCCAAATCAATGAACAAATTGTGAGTTGAATAGGTTTACTTTGATTTAATCAATGTGTATATCTTTCTTTGTCGTTTGGGGTAATTGGTAAGAAAAACAATATAGATACATAGTTAAGGGATGGAGAGAGATCGATACAAATAAAAACAAACCAAAAACAAAATGAAAATAATTAAGTGACGGAGAAGAGAAACAAACATGAATCAAAATGTAGAAGTTGAGGGATGAAGAAAGTAAAAGGGTTATATGTTGTGGATGGATTAAGAAATGAGAAAAGTAAAAAGTCTTCAAGAAGTTAAAGGTTGATTAAAAAGATTGTAAAATGACCAAAATGACCCAATTGTAATAAAAAGTTCATTATTTCATATAGGGGCATAAAAGTCTTTAACATAATTAACATTAAAAAAAATCAAAAAAAGAGGAGGAGATGTCACATGGACTCCCAAATGTTTCTCCTTTATATATATATATAGATATAGATATGTGAGTGTAAGATAGAACCAAAAATTAACAAATACGTGAATATATGTGAGTGCAAAATCGTGTGGTTATAGAACTAGAAAATTCACAAATATGTATATATATGCGAGTGTAAAATCGTGTGGTTATAAAACCAGAAACTTCACAAATATGTGAATATGCAAAATCGTGTGGAAATTGTAACAAAACATTGAAAACGTGCATGTATATATAAGCATATCGAAAAATTATCATAAAGAAATAGGTTGCATTTAACACGTCATATATATATATATATATAGAGAGAGAGAGAGAAAGAGATATGTATATATATATATGTATATATATATAGAAAGAGAGAGAAAGATTGAAATGAGAACTTTTCATTTTTAAAGGAACAAAAGGACACTTTGGATCACATATGATGTGGGTTCAATATATATATAATATTAAATCATTTATGATTTAATATTATGTGGAACCACATCATATGTGGTCAACAATTTGTTATTTTGTTCCTTTAAGAAGGGGTGGTTCTTATTTGATCCTTCCCCTATATATGTGTATATATATATATAAATAAAATTATAAAAGACAGATACAAGATATATAAGGTGCGTTTGGTACGCATACTGGATGGGACAGTACGTAACAAAAAAACAATAGTCCCATGTTTGACATGACATGGGACAAAAACAAGGTTTGACAACATGGGTCAAAAATGGATTTTTATGGGACTATTTTTGCATATTTTTGTTCCACCAAAAAGGATGGAACAACATGGGACAAAACATAAAATGACTATGTTACCCTCCATAACCCCAACCTTTTTCACTAAACCATTATAAATTATTAATTAATATTAATTATTAATAAATATTATTTTTAATTTATTTATTTATTTTAATTATTGATTAGTTTTAATTTATAATTTATAATTTTAATTAGTAATTAGTTTTAATTTATAATTTTAATTATTAATTTGTTTTAATTTATTAATTTTAATAATTAGTTAATTATTAATTAATATCATATTATAATGAATTTTAATTTATAATTAATTTTAGTTTATAATTAATTTTAATTTATAATTAATTTTAATTTGATTTATTACCTATTACTTAATTTTAATTATTAAATCATGTTAATTATTAATTCATTTTAAAAATTAATTTAGTAAATAATCAGATGTAAATTATTCATTATTTAGAATTATAATATTACATTTTTTATTTTATTTTTTAGATGAAAGGAATAAAACTACCCTTAGTTTTGTATGACTGTTATATAAAAAACTGTAAATAACATTAAGCGTAATCTAGTCATTTTACTGTTTTAGTCCAGACTTGTTCTAGTTGTACCAAATGTAGGACAGACTATTAGTTCAATTTTATCCTATCCAGTCCACTCCCGTCATGTCTTGTCCTGTCTTTTCCTGTACCATTCAATCTGCATACCAAACGCTACCATACAAATGAAAATGATATACACTCACTGAGGAAATAAGAAGAAACAATTACAAGTTACATCAATCAAACATATAATCAAAGTAGATGACATACATAAAACATGATAAGCTTACCTTTATTTGAAAAGACACAACACACTACTATAATCGTATCTTAACCTGGGTCGAATTCATGCACTGCAAAAGTCCAAGTGGCTATGGTGGTTCACCAATGATGACTCTACGTTATTCGTAGTCGTCGAGGAGATTAGTCAATACGCATAACCCAAAAACTGAGGGTTACCCAAAAAAACACACTACGATATCGATAAACGGGGTTTTTAGTTGTGACAGTGGGTACTACAATAAAATCGGGTTTATAGAACTCCCAAAAATGTTAAGTGTTCTAATAGACCATTTTATAGGATTTAATTTTTAGGACAAAAAAGTAAAGTGTCATATCTAAAGGCGTTGTAATAAATTTATAAGACATTTTTTTGACGTCTTAACAAGTTTTTTACAACACTTTTAATACAAAGTGTCCCATTACCAAGTTTATTGAATACAGTTTGAAAAAGTGTCATATAAGGGAGGTTCAAACTAGAACTTTGTCGGTTTATATATATATACAAACTTCTAGCCACATATTAGAAAATCAATAAATTAATCAATATTAATATACTATTACTTTTGGGTTTGTTAGAGCATCTCCAATAGCTATTGTAATTTTTTTTTCTAAATTAGCATATTAAAAGTCAAAATCATTATAATAATTTGCATCCAACTTCAACAGCTACTCTATTTTAGCAACTTTATCATTAACAATATTAATAAAATATCATATCATTTAATAAAATATTATTTCTCTCTCCAACATACTTAACTTCAATTATTTTGATTGGTTGAATATAATTAAAATATTATTTCTCTCTCTTCTATATATTTTTAGATATTCTCTATACTTAGAGATTTTTCTTATTTTTTTTCTCATTTTTCTATTTTAGCAATTGATATACTATAGCTGTTGAAGCACTTAAATTGCTAAAATCCTTCATTTTTCTATTTTACAATAGCTATTGGAGATGCTCTTACTATTCATGATCAGATTGTACAATATTGTGAAAGTAATTATATTTTAAATATTAAATAAATATAAGATTAACATCTCACAAATATCTGATTTTCTACAAATGTAAAATCATATATGATTTTGTGATTTTGTACAAATATAATATTAAGATCTCATATGTGATTTTGTACAAATATAAGATTAAGATCTCATATGTGATTTTGTACAAATGTATTCACACATGATTACAATATCATGTATGTCAACAAAATCACATACGATTTCAGTATCATATATGATTTTATACAAATGTTAATTTAAAATCATATGTGATTTTGTACAAAATTAAATGTAAAATCATATATGATTTTTACATATGTATTTACACATAATTATAATGTCAATCATGTTATTTTTTATATATTATATTATAATTATGTTATATTATATTATAATATAATATAACATAATTTTTGATATAATTATGTGATATAATATAATATATAAAGTAATACTTTTGAAGGGTGTTATTGTCAAACTATTACTTTTGAAAATATTTACTTATACCATTTTTATCCCTAAAAGAAATAACCCTTTGTGGAAAGCAAGTATCACCATGCATTAATTACTATAATGTCATCTAATATAATATCATTTGTTTTTACAAGATGTGTCTAGAATGAGGTTCCTTTGTTTCTTTAAATATGAAGTGTTCTCGTATGAACCCTCCCGTATATATATATATATATAGAGGGCGGTTCATGCGAGGACAGTATCTTTTTACGAGAACACGAAGACAATTTTCAGCCAATCATTTTGTACATGAAATTTTTCATGTACAAAATCACATATGATTCATGAACAAAATCATATATGATTAGCCACGACTTTTCCCACGGGAAAATTCGCCCGTGTCCTTTTTGATGATTACAAAATCACATATGATTTTCTACATAAAATCATATGTGATTTTGTACATGAAAAATTTCATGTACAAAATGATTGGCCGAGGATTGTCCTCGTATTCTCGTAAATAGGTATCGTCCTCGTATGAACCCGCCTCTATATATATATATATATATGCCGCCTTAGGGTATGCCTTGGTAAACTCCTTGACCTTGTCGTAACTCCCAGAGCTCGACGTCTGACCTTGCCACCACGTCGCGCCACTCCACACTTTACGTCATTTAGAACCTTGATTGTAAATTAAATTCGTTACATTATACCATATTTAATCTAAGTGGTTTATACTAATTATTAAATATGGTCCTCAAATTTATACTGTATTAAATTATTTTTACTATATTTACACGTCTGTTTGATAATACATCATTCGATGACTCGTTTTTAATTTTAAACAAAGTATTCATCTTTTTTTTTTCTTTTTTAACTTTTAATCTGATTCAAATTTTATAGTAAAAGACATTATATTTTCATACAATCAACCCCATCCTTCTCCAACCATAGACCTCATCGGTCACCAAGGGTTCGTCGGTCCTGTCACTTCTCATCCCCTTCTCCGTCCCTTCTACAACTCCAACCTCCTCCATAAATTTGTGTTTTATAATAATTAAACAACATTTTTGGTGCTTCTTTCTCCTTTCACACATATCATTTTTGGCACCTCTACCCTTTCCACACACATACAAACACTAGATCTAGGTGATTTTATATTTGCCAACAAATTAAAACTAAAATAAATCGGTGACTTCCTTTCATGTTGCACATTCACACACCATTAAAGTAAACCTCAAAGAACTCCGAAAATACAATAATGAAAGAGAAACATAATAACTTTAAGTTCTTTGTGTGTTATACTATTATCTTTTTTTTCACCTTAATACAACAAAACGAGATCTGCGATGGTGGTTTTACACGCACCATATCTTTTATACACATACACAACCACGATATTCCTGACACAGACAAACAAAGATGGAGATGATTGATGAGTGTGTGCAGGGAAAAGGAGGCGTTGTAGGTGTTTATAGACATGCACATATACAGAGGCAAAATATGATGGTTTTGCCGCTATGGGTCACTGGAGGGCTCGAGAAGGGAATTCTGTCAGAGTTTGATGAATAAGGTTCATGGTTGTTGAGGTGTGTGAAAGGGAAAGAATGGGCGAAAAATGGTGTGATACAAGGAGAAAGGGCCGCCTAAAATATTGTTTGACTGTCAAAAATCCCAATCTAGAGTGGAGGTCTAAGTTGTAGAGGGACTTGAAAACAGGATGAGCAAGTGACCAAGGGCGGGCGTGTAGTGGTGGCCATGGTGGCATGGTGGCATGGGCTACTATATTATTTATCCGACGAAGGGTAATTTTTTTAGGTTTGTGAAGGATGCAACTAGATCGTTTTGGACTGTGCAACCGTATCATTTTGGAAACTTCAAAATGGTGCACCTAAACTCTTGAAATGAACCAAAAAACCAAAACACAGTCTTGAAATCAACAAAAAAATCGAAAAAAACTTTTGAAATCAATCAAACAATCAAAAAAACTCTTGAAATTAACCAAAAAATTGAAAAAAACTCTTGAAATCAAGTAAAAACCTAAAAAGGTCCCTCGAAATCGATTAAAAACCCGATTTTTTTTCGAAATCAAGCAAAAAATTTAAAAATCTCTCGAAATGGTGAAATTAGGCTAAAAACACATAGAGCGGTATTGAACGCTAGTAAAAACATAAAGACACGTAGATAAAAACCGTATTTTCTGTAAATATTTTTTTGTCTACAATATATGATGTCACCGAGAAGAATGGGAGGTAGGATAGATACACAACTATGAATAATAAGAGCATGTTTGTTGCTTATAATGATCAAAATTGAATCTTTTATGTAGGTTGGTAGTTTAGTTTTCATTTGATTTGATATTTTACTCTTGGTCAAAGAAATCTTTCCTTTCGTTAATAAATTCCAACATTTTATATATTTAAGCCATTGAAAAAATCAAATAAGGAAGTTTTTAACAACGATTTATTTTTTCTTATACCTTATTAATATAAAAAATAATAGTATGGATTCACCTCCATAAGTTTTTATAGTAAACTACAAATTTGGCCTACTAAGGTTTCTCAAAAATAACAATTTTTGTTATTGCATTTTCAAAATTAATGAAATGATGTTCATGATTTGTAAAAATGTTTGGATTTGGTCCTTCCTTTTAATGATTGTCAAAAAATCCGTTTAATAAAGGGTATTTTCGTTTTCTTTATCGATTTCTTTTGTCATTTACCCAACCAAAAACTAGAAGGACCGAACCATAAAATGTGATTGGTTAAAAAACAAAAAAAAATTGATAAAGAGGGAGAAAATGTCACTTATTTAATGAAATTATTTTAATGACTTTTAAATGGAGGATCTAATCCGGACATTATTGCAAACCACAAAGGTCTCTTATAATCTTGAAACTACAAGAACACAAAGTGCTATTTTTGACAAATCATAGGGATCAAATTTCTAGTTTACTCAAACTTTTATTTTGAGTTTTACCAAATCAGAATTAAAAAAATTGATTAAACCTTAAATTTGGTCTAGATATTTTCACGGGTATCATCCCTAAACTTCAAAAACTCGAATCTGATCCCTCATGTTTGTCACTATATACATAAAAACAACGCCCAACACGTTAACCACCATCCCCGACCACCGTCCAACATTACCACAACTCTCAACCACTGTCGTTCAACATCCTCAACCATCCACCACTCAATGCCACTATCCATCAATCAAAACACAGAGCATAATAAATAAAAATCTCAAATCAAACACAATTTCAATATCTCCAAAAACATCAACAATCTTGTAACACCCGGAAATTTAGCGAAAGGTTATGTAAATTAGCATTGTAATATTATTATTTTTTGGGCAAATGGAAGGATTCAAGTGTATAATGTTGGGTTACATTGATCTGGAAGAAAGGAGCGAAAACCGGAACCGAATTGAGTTTCGGTACACAGTTTGCGATCATGACATGCTATCTTGACATTGTCATAATCGCGAGGCAAGATCGCGAGAAAACCAGATAGCCAAAAAAATCGATTTTAAGCACGAAACTCGCGGTACGAGTTGTGCGATCATGACAGGAGATCATGCCTTGTCATGATCGCAGGGCAAGATCGCCTGGGTGGTCCTGGACCACTTTTAAGTGCGATTTTTCAGCTCCATTTCTCATTTATCAGATATCAAAACTCAGTAACGGGAGAAAAACATTGAAGGCGATTTTAGGGTTTCATTTTCTTCCACCTACCTCATCCAAGCTCATTGATTTCTCCTTTCAAGTTGAAGATTTAAGAGTGGTTCAAGCATTTAAAGCTTCAAGTAGTGGTGTTCTTGCTTCCTTTCAGATTTCTTGATCACCTCCATCCTCGTAGGAGCTTTTCTAGGGTTCTCCTAACTCTAGCCTTGTGAGTTCAAATCCAAACCCTTTAATCTCAAATACATGTTGTAAATGTTGTGTCTTGTTGATTTTAAACTTATATTGTCAAGGGTTTATGTATTTGGTTGAGTTTGGAAGTTTTAGGTCAAAATGAGGTAATTTGGGGATTTTTGAGTTAGATGATGAAATTAACATTTTGGTTGGTTTAAAATACTTGAGAAGGTTTTATATAAAGAGAAACCTTGATTTTTGGAAATGAAATGTTTTGACCTAACTTTGGTGGAAAGTGTATTTTAAAGGGAAATGATGTTGAAAGGGTTTTCAAGGTTGGGAAAACTAGAAATACGTCACGTTTGATGTATTTGGATGATAGACTAGAATGTAATGGATCCATAGGCATTTAGTCGGTTTTGAGACGGGATTGTTGTCCCTTTTTGGATTTCAGTTGTAGTCATCGGGGGCCTTACACTTAGGTGTTTAGTCGGTAGTTACCGATTGCCATTGACTACGTTGGGTGCATCGGGGGGTCATCGGGGGCTTTGCACTTGAGTGTGTTAACCGAGGGATTGCCGGTTTCCATTGACCTATTGGACGGGCTTAGTAGGAGTCATCGGGGGCCATTAGCTGGGGTTGCCAGTTGCCATTGATTTCTACGATTAGCTTGAACATCTAGTGGTGACCTACTTTTGTATCTGTCACCAAGGATGGAATATCGGGTCTCCCCCGATTGTTTTTTTTAAAAGATCTTTGCTCACCAAGAGTAAGCTTTCAAGTCGAGTTAAATGGGATAAACTAAACTGTTTCGTTGTTTAAGTATTTCGCTAGTTTATCCATTTAACTGTTGTTCTTACTAGGCGTAAGCCTAACACTTGATTTTCAAATGTGGCATAGCAGGTGTGCGGGATGGAGGGGCTCCCTAGAAGGGAGTGGAGCGTAGTGCCGGTAGAGGCACCTTTTGAGGAATGTACTTAGAGTGTACATGATTGGAGTTATTAGAACTATTATTTTGAGGTTGCTAGTGACACCCGAATGTAATCTATATTTCGAATTGTGTAGATTAATAGGTTGTTATTTTAGTAACCATGTCTAGATGTAAACTCCCATACTCTCTCTCCCCATTTTTGGGTAATTTTATATGTTCCGCATTTTATTATTCGGTTTTATTTTACTCTAAATTTTAGGGTGTTACAAATCTCAAGAGAGAAGCAATGGTTGGTTGACAGGTCCTTTTTATGTATCCAAAAACAGAAGAATGGGATCCACAAAGCAAATATACAATGTGGTCCACTATCGTCCCTCAAGTAATAAAGTGGTATAAGATACCAAATATTGTCCACAGAGATTGTAGTAAACGCTCAGTTAAAAGTCTAATAAAAGAGATAATTTCAGAAGGCGAATTTGAAGATATTTGATTGATTGTTTGATTTGTTGATTTGTTGTGAATTAACAAAATAAAGCAAGTAGCATGGGTGTAGAATTTTCAAGTGAGACCTAAATACAAAATCTGGTGGACAATGCTATAGCAATGTTATAGCATCAGTTAACAGAAATAAATTTCACCATCCACCCTGAGGGTATTCCTTCCGGACTTGACCATTGTTACTAATGTTTAACTTTCAGCCCATATTCCTATGTAGCATCCGGACCAGTGATAGTAGCAGATGGTTTCCTCAAGGTGTATGGACTAACAAATTCCTTTGTCTAAAAATCGCTCTTCCGAGCAGATTCCCATATCATCCAAGCTGGTGTGTCATAGTGGCTCATTCCTAAGTCCACCACACTTTACACTTTGAAAAGCGACCAACCCGTCGAGAATAATCAGTTAGAAAAATATAGAGAGCAACTCTTCCAAGTCTACTTCCTATGTCATTCTAGCTGACGTGCATATCGTGGCTTATTCCTAAGTCCACGACACTTAAACACTTTCAAAGAGATCAACTCGTCAAGAAGTGCATTTGGCTTTGTAAAACTTGAATGAAATAATGAAATATTATTTTTTTGGTAACCAACGTCCACTTTTATTTGATTTAGAATCTCACCATTTCATTTCACACCCAAGTTAATAAATTAGCTACTCATAGCGGAAATGAAATTGCAAAAAATATAAATAACTGAAACGGAAGACATAAATTTAAATAAAGCAGTAAAAGAAAGTAGTAAAGAAAGCTATTAAATAAAGCAAAGTAAATAAAACAATTTAAATAAAACAATTAAATTGGAGACTAGAAGAACTTCAAAATATTACTAGATTTAGATAGAATCCATCTGGAGAGTGTTAATTCTCTAGATGGTGGGATGGTGGATCCCTATTACAAATACTAAGCACCGATTTATACTAACTAGGAAGGTAGGTAGGAAATTACATGGGAAACTCACTATCTTTAAACTCAACTAATAGCGCCAAAAATCAAAACTTGTTCCCCAAGATGGAATCTAGAAGCTTCCTGCCCTATTACAAATACAATAAAATATGATATAATTCAAAAGAAAAGATCTTTAAATCTTTGATAAATCTTTTTGCCCAACACAACTTATCCAATAAGCTCTGTTGTTCAGCACCACCTGCTGCCATCCAATGCTCCAGCCAGAAATCTGCAGTTTTTAACTAATATTAACTATAAAGCACATAAAACAGGAAATTCATCTAACTTAACTTCATGATTCAATAAATGATAAAATAACATAATAAAAGACTCAAAGTTGGGATAAAGTGTAAAATCTCTATCTATAAGACACAACAAAAAGGTACTAATGTGTTGAATAATCAACACATATCACACCCCCAAACTTGAATTGTTGCTTGTCCCTAAGCAACCAAAAGAAAATAAAAATAAAAATGACTCAATAAAGTAGCAAGATTATAGCATTAAATGTTATTCCATATGATGAGTATATCAATCTCATACTATTCATAGCCTTGCATAATTCCATAGTCCGTTTGCAACTACCAATCATATGCACAAAATAAAGACTATCATTTCCCATCTTATCTTAGTTCAACACACACACATATATATTTCAAGTTCAACAGGGCCTTTGAAGGTAGGGCCACTCATTTTTTTGGCATATTTTTTTTTTCTCACTTTAGCCTTTTCTCTCAATTGCTTCAACTAGCAAATTTTTCAAAACAAAAAAAAATCAAATTGGCACTTTTTGTGCTGTTTTTGTTGATAGCAATGCAACTTGTCCGTATGGGACATTTTGTGCCTTATACCCATGCAAGGTTTTTCAGATTAGAACAATTTTTTGAATTTGGCATCATTGTGCTATTTTGTTCTTTGTTATTTTGTATTGACTTTTTGATCTTGGAGATACTGTGAGATACTCCACCCCCAAACTTAAAATTGACAATGACCTCATTGGAAAGGATTTGTATATAGTATATGGGTGCAAGGGGCTAACAGTGAACACATGGCCTACATAATGCCTCAATGTGTGGTGTGTGTGTGAACTTTGAGTTCCATGGTTGTGCTAGTGCTATAATAACCTATGAATGAAGCTAAAAAAAACAAAACTCTAAAATTAATGGGGCTATGGACACATGAGGTATGCAAATCATAAGAACAATCTTGCTAAAACAAGTCCAAAAATGCAGCAAATGATCCCAAACTACTAAAATAAACTAAGAAGTGAAAAATAAAAGAAAGTAAAAGAAAATAAACTGAAGTTAAAGGAAATGAAGTAACCTGGCCTACTCCAATGGAGTAGGCGTTGTGCCTCCTTGCTGGCTTCCAATGCTGCGGCATCCTCCAAAGCATCCTCCTTCAGCAGTGCATTTTCCTATTCTTATTTTTCAGTGGTTGGATCTTTTGATGACAACTTCTTGAGTAATGATGGAATTTGCTGGAGCACATCAATATGCTCCTCAGGCCAGACCATCCTCACCAGCTCATCTTAGTCTTTCTATTTCCACTTATGCTTTACTCCTAGATCATGGCACCAGATTTCAATGGCATAAATGGGAGAATATTTCATCCCACAAAGAGTTTTCCACATCATCTCACCAACTGTAGAACTAGATTTTACGAAGCCTCCTGAGTCCTTGGGTTGATCATCACATCCCTTCTTAAAAACTACTTGAAGATTTTCTGCACAACTTTGTTGCAGGAATTCTGCAGTACCTACAGCAGTTTATTCTTCCTGCACAGATTCAAAGCGTGGGGTAATGGCAATCTTGACATTTTGTTGCACCTCTTCAATATTTTGAAGTGAAGAGGGATTGCTCAAATGCTCAGGTTCTTCCAAAAAAACTCTCTATCTCTTGACTTTTCACCAAAGTATTGACCTCACTCTCATCCTTACCAACACCATTAGATGTTTCAATATCACTTGGTATAGGAATTTGGCTTTGTCTAAGTATCTCTTCAACACAAGATGTGATGTTGTTAAGATATGTCATGATTTGCATACTTTGAAAGTTGTCTTTCATTGTAGCTTCAATAGATTTGAAGTTTTCAAGTAGTTCTTCCCAAGATCGGTCACAAGTATTTAGAGAAGTGTTACTCCAATCTTGGTAAGGAGGTGGTGGTGATGTGAATGTGCCATGATCTTGACTATTTAAAAACAAATTAGGATGCTCCTCCCATGATTGAGTGTAAACATTGAAGTGTGAGGTAGCATGGGTGTAAGACTTTGAGGTGAGAGCTAAACACAACTTCTGGTGGGTAATTTAGTTAGCAGTAATAAATTTCACCATCCATCTTAAGGGTATTCCTTCTGGACTTGACCATTGTACTAATGTTTAGCTTTCAGCCCATATTCCTATGTAGCATCTGGACCAGTGATAGTAACAGATGGTTTCCTCAAGATGTATGGACTAGCAAATTCCTTTGTCTAAAAGTCGCTCTTCCAAGCAGATTCCCATATCATCCAAGCTGGTGTGTCATAGTGGCTCATTCATGAGTCCACCACACTTTACACTTTGAAAAGAGACCAACCCGTCGAGATTAATCAGTTTAGAAAAATATAGAGAACAACTCTGCCAAGTCTACTTCCTATGTCATTCGAGCTGACGTGCATATCTTGGCTTATTCCTAAGTCCACAACACTTAAACGCTTTCAAAGTGATCAACTCGTCAAGAAGTGCATTTGACTTTATAAAACTTGAATGAAATAATGAAATATTATTTCTGCTAACCAAAGTCCACCTTTATTTGATTTAGAATCTCACCCTTTCATCTCACACCCAAGCTAATAAAATTAGCTACTCATGGCGGAAATGAAATTGCAAGAAATATAAATTAATGTAAGACATGAATTTAAAGAAATCAATTAAATAAAGCATGTGAATAAAGCAAAGTAAAGAAAGCTATTAAATAAAGCAAAGTATATAAAAGCAATTTAAATAAAACAATTAAATTGGAGACTAGAAGAACTTATAAGGATTACTAGATTTAGATAGAATCCATCTAGAGAGTGTCAATTCTCTAGATGGAGGGATGGTGGGATGTTAGGATCCTTATTACAAATACTAAGCACCTATTTATACTAACTAGGAAGGTAGTTAGGAAATTACATAGGAAATTCTCACTATCTTTAAAGTCAACTAACGGAGCCAAAAAGCAAAACGTGTTCCCAAGATGGAATCTAGAAGCTTCCTACCCTATTACAAATACAATAAAATATGATATAGAAAAGATTTTTAAATCTTTGCTAATTTTTTTGCCCAAGACAGCTTATCCAATAAGCTCTTTTGTTCAGCTCCACCTGCTGCCATCCAATGCTCTAGGAATGCTTCAGAAATCTGCAGTTTTTAACTAATATTAACTATAAAGCACATAAAATAGGAAATTCGTCTAAATTAACTTCATGGCTTAATAAATGATAAAATAACATAAGAAAAGAAAAGACTCAAAGTTGGGATAAAGTGTAAAATCTCTATATATAAGACACAAAAAAGGTACTAATGTGTTGAATAATCAACACATATCATTGGTCATTGATGAGTTTAAATGCAGGGTGGGAAGTCAAGGCAATGGTAGATAGAGTTTGTAGATCTGTATATATTAGAAGTGAATTATATATATTATTTTTCTATTTTTTTACTTTACAATTAAAAATAATAATCAACATTTTTTAAATTCTAATAGATTTTTTAAATTTTAATAGGAAATTACGAAAATAGTTAAAATTATTAAAACACGCTCACATTTGATTGGGCTTATAAGAAAAGGTTAATCATCGTTAGACAAAGGGATGATATTTCTTTAATATGGTAAACGTGAGGGAAAAATTCGAGTTTATAAAGTTTAGATACCAACGTACTTTAGAGACAACAATTGAACTTTTCTAAAAAAAAATTGTCCTAAAATACAAAATAGTTAAATCATTTTATGTATATCTTACTAACTAATTTCTTGTTAGTTCTTTTAAGTAGAAATATTTAGATATATAATTTTAAGTTATACAATAATTAAGTTATTATCTATTGAGACAAATTAGGAGTGAGAGAAACCCGTGAAACCCGAAAACCCAACCCGACCTGAACCGAATAAACCCTAAATCTTAAAAACCGAGAACCCGAAAATCCGAATACCCGAACCCGATGTACAGATCGGGCAGAGTAGGATCAGGTTGGTTTTGTTTTATTAGCCCTGAACCGATCTGAAAACCCGAATACCTAATATATATAAATATATATATATTAAAAAAACTTTTAATATTAAAATTATAAATCCCCTAACCTAAAATCCTAAATGGCTAAATCCCTAGTTTTGCAAACGGCTCTTCATATCTGAGTTCTCTCATCTCTGCGTTCTCTCATCTTTTGCAAACGGCTCTTGATCTCTGAGTTCTCTTATCTCTGCAACGGCTCGCTCGACCACGGACCATCCATCTCTCGATCTCTCTCTCTCTTTCTCGATCTCAGATCTCTCGTCTCGACTGGTTCTGTCATCTACTCATCTGTGGTTCACTGGTTCACAACTTCACGCCTAACGTCTTCAGTCCTTCACCGTCTCTGCCTCTTTCTCGATCTCTCGACTGGTTCTGTGGTTCTCCGACTCAGACCTTTCTTACCTCTTTCAACTTTTGGGTTTTACTTGTTTATTATGCAAACAGGTGTTTTTGATGAAAAAAGGCCCAAAAGTTTCTGCAAATAGGTGATTTTGGGCCAAAAGTTTATAATGTGTATTTTGTGTGAAGACAACAACTAAAGAGTTATGGGACACATTAGATAAAAAAATACATCACTAAAGATGTCGACACCAAGAAATTTGTGGTCGCCTGGTTTCTTAAATAGAAAATGATAGATACTAAGACCGTTATTAACCAAGTCCAAGAACTCCAAGTAATCATTCATGACATCCAAGCCGAAGGTATGATGATTAGTGAGACCTTTCAAGTTGCGGCGATAATTGAGAAACTACACCCCGGTTGGGTAGATTTCAAAAATTATTTGGAGCACAAACGAAAGGAAATGACTATAGAGGAGCTCATTGTTCAACTCCTCATTGAGGAAGAGAATAAGAAAGCGCAAAAGTAAGACTATGTTCTGACTTCTGAAAAAGAAAATTTGGCGGAACATGGTCAATCTTCGGTGAGGAGCAAGTTTGAGACAAGCAAGAACCAAAAGAAAGGGAAGGGTGCCTACTTGGGAGCAAAGGGTGGAACTTTTAAAAAGAAGTTTCAAGGGAATTGCTATAATCGTGACCGACCGGGACCGGTCCGCTAATTGCAAACTTCCAAAGTGCGATAAAGCTAAGGAGGTTAATGTTGTGGAGAAGATCACTCAAGATGTGTCTGATATCGACCTTGCAGCGGTCATTTCTGAAGTCAACCTCATGGACTCAAACCCGAGGGAATGGTGGATCAATACGGGTGCTACCCGTCATGGATGTTCAAATTGGGAGTGGTTTAGGAACTTCCAAGTTGTTGACTATGGCGATAAGCTCTTCATGGAAATTCGGTTACTTCGGAGATCAAGGGAAGTGGAAAGATTGTTTTGAAGATGACATCCGGAAAAGAACTCACCTTGAATGATGTGTTGTATGTTCCTGAAATTCGTAAGAATTTAGTTTTAGGTTGGTTGCTAAACAAGCATGGTTTTCGCTTCGTGTTTGAGTCGGATATGATTGTGATCACTAAAATGGATATGTTTGTGGGAAAAGGGTATACGGATAGTGAAATGTTTAAGCTAAATGTAATGGCTATTAAGCCAAAAGATGAATGAAATGAATAATTCTTCCGTTTATTTGCTTGAGTCTTCAAATATTTGGCATATTAGACTTGGACATGTTAACTTTCATACTCTTCGTCGTTTAGTCAAACGTACTTGAACACATACCTCACTTTAATATCGACTTAAAACCCTATATCCGAGACGAGATGTACAAATTAATACTCGAGAATAAGAGTTCTAATATGAAGATTTTAAAAAGTAAGATGTCTTAAATGCAGATATGCCATTTGATTTGTGGTTGTTGGTTTTTCTTTTTTTGGTTTTGTAATAAAATACAAATTAGTTTATCTTTATGTCGTTAAGAAATAACTTTGTTATAATATGGTATTCTAATGTAACAAAAAAATTGGAATAATGTTGATTTAATTTAAATATTGAATTGACATTATATTGGGTTTTAATATCGTTTTAAATACCAATTAATATCGTAACCGACCAATATTGAAGGCAGTTTTATGAATAAGTGAAATTTCATAATGTATCAATCGCATGAGTCAATTCAAATTGTAAGATTATAGAATTTTATTCTATACGAATGAGAGGCAGATCACTAGTTAACTATATGATGCAGTGATCATCGTAGTGAATTTATTTATTCACAAAGCAACAACGCACACATATCTCGGTTAGTAGTCATAACTCAAGTGTTGTGATGCTAAGGAGTGATAAATAGGCCATGTTATTGGCATCTAACTTCTAAAAGTATTCCCACGATAAATAAAACCAAGACACGGCGAATGGTTGAATACCTTGATTTAGACTTGTTGACATTTTTGTAAAAATAGCGTAGAAGAAGATTTAATCTTTCTTTTATGTTGTGTGCTTGAAATTGGCGAGAAATAGAAGTGAAGAAAATTATTTTTTTTTAACAAACTTTAATTTTGGTCTCCATGGTTTAGTGAAGATTTTGAAAGTGATACCTAAATTTTGATCTCTAATTATGGTACTCTTGGTTCTTATTCTGCTCTAGAAGTGGTTATCATCACTAACTTCATTAGTTTTATCTGTTAGTGACAAAAACATTATTGTCCAATATAAACTAATTCCCTAATTTTTTTAAAAAAATTAATTATATAATACATTGTATTTATTATAGAAAAGTTTTGGAAGAATCTTATCATTATCTTCCTTCTCTTCAAAATATTTTTCCAAGAACACGAGTATTTTTTACTTTTCTCTCATTTCTTCCATTTTCTTTTATTTCTTTTGTAAAAAGAGGTTTCGAACAAAGCGTTGCTCCAAACGTTATTTTTGTACATGAGATTAAGAGAAATTTGGATTTTTGAAAGATGTTTAATTAATTAAAGTAGGGTTTCAAGTTCTCCCTTATGTTCATCATCCCCTATCGGATCTTGATGTGCATTTATTATTTAACGTTTTTACATTCTTTTCTTTATTTAGTAATAGCATATTCTTAGTTTACATTCCCAAATTCAAGCCTTTTATCTTCCTGTTTTCCATTTATTTTCTAGTTGTTCCTTTATCTTCCTGTTTTTCATTTTTTTTCTTTGGAGTCTGACCGCCCTTCCTGATGCCCTTCACTTCTCAGCTGGTGCTTCTTTTTAGTAGGACCGCTTTTGCTGCTCATCTCCTGCTTATGATGCCCTTCACTTCTCAGCAGATCGTTTGGAGTAGGACCGCCTTTGCTGCCCATCTCCTGGTACCCTTCTGTTTCTAGCTGTTCCTTGCTCCTCCCTAATCAATATCATGCAAAGATTCATCATATCAAAGATTACACGATTAGGTGTCTGAAACAACCTTAAACCACAAAATAAAACATACACTACTTAGGATTTTTCCCGAGCGGGTGCACTCTTAAATTTGATCAAATGTCCGCAAAGCCATTTAATTTGATGTATTTTTCGGTTGAATTCGAGGGACTTTTTAGCCGAATTCCTCGTTCGGGGACTTTTTAAAGTTTTTCGGTTGATTTCGAATGATTTTTTAAGGTTTTTGGTTGATTTTGAGGGATTTTTTTAGGGTTTTTGGTTGATTTCAACGAATTTTTTAAGGTTTTTGGTTGATTTCAAGGAATTTTCAAAATTTTGCTCCTTTAACCCTAGAAATATAAAGAAATGACAAGAGTTTAGCGGGTGCACCTTATGTAAATTTTACGAAACCTAATTCTTTTTACCCTTGCGGAACACGGTTGAACGTTAGCACGGGACCCTCTCGCCATAGGGTGGGTCCGCCCCACTACAGAAAAGTTTTCTTTTACAGGGTTGTAAACACTACTAGAAAAGTGAGTATTTTCAACGGAAAATGTTGTTGAAAATTTTGTATGAATTTTAGAGGGATTATTGACATAACATAAATTTTCTACGAATTTTCAACGAATTTCCGTTGGAAATTTCTCACAAACATACAAACATGCATTTTAAACCAAAAAAAATTTGACGAGACATTCCGTTGAAAATTTTTTTGTTGAAAATTTTGGTTGAAAATGCATGTTTGTGAGAGATTTTCAACGAAATTCATTGAAAATTTGTAGAAAAGTTATGTTGTGCCAATAATCCCTCTAAAATTTGTAGAAAATTTTCAACCACATTTTTCGCTGAAAAAATTCCGTTGAATTTTTTTTTTTTGAAACGCAACATGGTGAAAAAAAATCAACGGAATTTTTTCAACGAAAAAAAAATTCCGTTGAAAATACTCACTTTTATAGTAGTGAAAATGATTTTTTTTACATGGTTTTGGAACCGTTTAAAAACCCACTGTGCAAGAAAGTGTCTTTTTACACGGTTTCAAAACGGTATAAAAAGATAAGAAAAAACCGGGTAAAAAGGATTCATCTTTACAGGATTATTAGGCAGAACCGTGTAAAAGGTTGAGAGAAACCATGTAAAAACAAATATAACCCATTTTTTTTATATCTATAAAAACAAATATGTAACACATTTTTATATCTGCAAAAAGCAAGTTACTATATATATATATATTAAACCTGCAGCAAGATATTGCTCTTGAGCTTCCAAGCTTTTGCCGCCAGGGACGACGGTTTCTCCTTGTTTGGCTCCAGCGTCCAAATATGACATCTTTTCATGACCTGATGCCATTGTCTTTCGAAAGCTAAACTAAATGGTACTGATTTGTTGTGGTTGACGATATGTAGTGGAAGTGAAGAGCATGTGTTAATTTATATTAGTTGAGAACTTAAGAGCAGATGCATGTAGGATTGACATTGACCAGTCACAGGATGGGGATATACTTGAGCTGTTAGATAAGGACATCAGGGAACGGAACGAACCATTTTTTTTTTTTTTTTTTTGATATAGTGGCATCACATAATACAGATAAAAAATAACTATAAAAAATACGGTTTTTATCAAGGTGTTTTTATGTTTTTATTGACAGTCAATATATTTCAATGTTTTTTTAACCTAATTTTACCGTTTCATAGAATTAATGATTAAATATTAAATTAACAGAGTATTTAGTATATTTAGTTTGTTATTAAATGTTATATAGAGTTGCTATCCAAAAAATGTAATTATTAACATCAAGATAAGATCGAACCTAGAACCATTTCTACAAAGAGTTTTACTTAAGTTGGGAAAAGCCACTACATCAATTATCTTATTTATGTCATAAGTTCAATTTTAATTTATTTAAGAGCACCCCTAAAACGATACGATTGTACCGTTAATAAATCCAAAAAGTTTACCTTTCGATTAAGATATGATACGGTGGGTCATGCCACCGTGTGAACCACTGAAGGTCCGCCCCTATATACAGTTGCAGCGTTCCTATATATCTTTCTGGCTTGCTAAATTTGTTAAAAGCGTTCGTTTTAGAAGTTGTGTAAGCATTAAGTAAATGTCACGCCACAATGGATTCAATCCTTTCTAAACGCATTTTTTTAGACTAAGACTCCGTTTTTTCCTCATTCGGATGGTAAATCTTTCTTACAATATAAATGCCCCAATCTCTGAAAACTTGAAATTAACTAAAATACCAAATAAAAAAGTTCATAGAAACTTAAAAAGTCTAGAATTTAAAACTAGTCCCTAAAACTTAAAAAGCTATCCGAAATTAAAAAAAACCTGAAAAGTCTATTGAAATAAAGGTTATAGAACCAGAAAATTAACAAATACGTGTATACGTGTGAGTGCAAAATCGTGTGGTTATAGAACTAGGAAATTCACAAATATATATGTGTATATATGTGAGTGCAAGATAGAACCAGAAAATTCCCAAATATGTGTATATATGTTAGTGCAATATCGTGTGGAGATTATAACAAAACAATGAAAAAGAAACTTGAAAGGTTTGTTAGAACCAAGGTTATAGAACCAGGAAATCCAAAAATATGTGTATATATGTGAGTGCAAAATCGTGTGGTTATAAAACCAGAAAATTCAATTCACAAATATGTAAATATGCAAAATCGTGTGGAAATTGTAACAAAACAATGGAAACGTGTATGTATATGTATGCAGATCGAAAAAGTATCATAAAAAAATAGGTTGCTTTTAACACGTCATATATATATATATATAGAGAGAGAGAGAGAGACATGACGATAATCAAATAAAAACCACAAAAAAGTTACAAACTCATAAAAATCGATATAAAAATATTTTTTTCATGATTTTTTTTATCAAAACCTATAATTTAAGATATTGTTTCACATATATGTTTGTATTCATCTTATGAATATAATTACATGTGAAAAAAAAAATTGATCCACCTAGTAAAACATAAAATATGCATAAAAAAGATTCATATAGTGAAACAAATACATGTGAAAATTTCATCTTATGAACAAATATATGTGAAATAATATCTTAAATCCTAGCATTTGATAAAAAAAATCATAAAAAAATATCGGTTTTTACGAGTTTGTAACTTTTGTGTGGTTTTTATTTGATTAAGCCCCTATATATATAGACTTGGGATCATGTGAGACCAACCTGTTTCCGTGAAACACGTGAGACAACCCTTTTACACTTGAAACTTTCCAAAAACACTATGAAGGTAAAAAAAATATGAATCTTTAAAGTATTTTTGCTATGAAAGTAACCTACATAGTGTTTTTGCTGTGAAGGTAACTTTCACAATGTTTTTGCTGTGAAGGTTCAGACTTCTTTTATCTTCACAATGTTTTTGCTGTGAAGTTTTCAAGAGTAAAAAAGTGGTTTCACGCGGGTCTCACGGAAACAGACTGGTCTCACGTGAACCCATCATATATTTTTTACCTTCACAGTGTTTTTGCTGTGAAGTTTCAAGTGTAAAAGGGTGGTCTCACGGTCTCACGGAAACAGACTTGTCTCACGTGAACCCAACCCTATATATATAAGGTCGGGTTCACGGAAAACGCCAAAAAAAACCGAGGAACATCTGGAAGCTCTCCGTCTGGACGGTATGCATAAATGCTGAAATGCATGCTGGTAGTTTGTAACATCCAGTTGTGCGTGTGCACTAATGAATATGTAATTATAGAAGCATTGGTGTATAGAAAAAAAAAACAACTTCAATCACTTGAATGCATTTATGCATACCGTCCGGATGAAGGGCTGCTAGGGGGGTCTTCAGTTTTTTTAAGTATTTTCTCTTGAACTTCCACCCTCTCTGTATATATATATATATATTATATATGCATACATCAGATACAAGATATACAAATGAAAATGATATGCACTCACTCAGGAAATAAGAAGAAACAATTACAAGTTACATCAATCAAACATATAATCAAAGTAGATGACATATATAAAACATGATAAGCTTACCTTATTTGCAAAGACACAACACACTACTATACTTTTATCTTAACTAACCTGGGTTCGAACGAATTCAGGAGTTTCAAAAGTTCATGTGGCCATGGTGGTTCATCGACGATCGATCACTCTAGGCCATTTGTAGTCGCCGAGGAGATTAGTCGGTATGCATAAACTGACTCAAAAACCGAGAGTGACCCAAAAAAAACACACTAGGATAGACGGGAGTTTTTGTAGTTGTGACAGTACTGGGGCTAATCATCTAGATTCATTATTAATAGGGTACAACAAAGCTATTTGATCTGAACAATTGACATTTGATACCTCCATCGAGTCCATATGTGAATTTAACGAGACATTATAGAGGTCAGATTGTTCACCCTCGCTCATTCGACTCAAACCATCTTCGTTACCACGTTGATTAGCCCATGGCTGCTTCGTGAATTTCCTTAACCCCTCTAACTCCATAGCCACTTCCTTCATTGTTGGTCTCTCGTATCCATTCATGTTAAGGCATCGCTTCACTAGCGACGCTATTGCTTGGAGTTGGTCGAGCGAACCCTCTCTAACCACTCGATGGTCAAGAATTTGAAATAACCTATTCGTCCTCAACGAAACAAGAAAATACGTCGCTATGTTCCTTTCCTCTTGACTTCGTTCCATGCAAAGCGGCTTTTTTCCCGTTAGAAGCTCTAGAAGCACAACTCCAAAACTATAAACATCACTTTTATCTGTTAGCCGGCTAGTGTGAAAGTATTCAGGATCCAGATACCCTAATGTCCCTTGAACTAACGTAGTCACTTGTGTTTGATTCAACGGAATCAATCTTGAAGCCCCAAAGTCGGAAATTTTGGTGACCAAGTTTTCATCTAATAATATGTTGGCGGATTTCACATCTCGATGGATGATGGGCTTTTGAGCCGCCGAGTGGAGGTAAGCGAGTGCACCAGCAGATTCAACGGCTATCCTTAAACGATTATCCAAAGATAACCAATCCATTCCACCGTCATTGTGGATATGATGGAAGAGGGTGCCGTTAGAAACACATTCGTAGACAAGTAATGGGACTTCACTCTCCAAACAACAACCTAAGAGCTTCACAACGTTTCGATGGTTAATTTGCGAAAGAATGACAACTTCATTGATAAATTGGTCGATTTGGGTCTCATCCATCACTCGCGACTTCTTTATGGCGACAATACTTTTATCTGGTAAGATCCCTTTATATACCGTCCCATAGCCACCACGACCAAGGATCCGATCTTTAGAAAAGCTTTTTGTTGCTTTTCTTAGCTCGTTAGTGGTGAAAATTTTTGTCGACTGATTGACGCCGCCACCTTCATTCGAATCGATTTGTTGTTTCAGCAACAAGCCACCATTTTTTAGGAAGAACTTCTCCCTCAGTTTGATAACCTTTCTTCTCTGGTGGCTGAAATATAAGAATCCCATTCCGATCAATAGAGACAAGAAGCCGGACCCTATTCCTGCATATATATACATGTCGTTTTTTATCATTCGTTCATGTATATGTATATATGGGCTTAATCATTTTAGAACACGTGAAATTGTGATAATTTTGAAAACTTGTGCATCATGGGTTATTTCATATGATTTTTTTCCATATAAGTATATTATTTAAAGTATTGATTAACATATATTTGTTCCACAACGTGTTTGTTTCATATGTATTCGGTTCACAATGTGAAACTTTTTTACGTGTATTTTTGGTTTCACAAATACATCAAAAAGGTTCACATTGTGAATCGACTACATGTAAAACAATAACATTGTGAAACAAATATATGTTAATGAATATTTTACATTTTAGTCTTAGATGGAAAAAAAATAATATAAAATAACATATCATCCACAAGTACATAAGGTCGATCACAATTTTTTATATATAGACTTAGGATCATTATTTTCGTGAGACCAGTGAAACCACATTTTTACACTTGAAACTTCACCGCAAAACATTGTGAAAGTAACATTCATAATGTTTTACTATGAAGGTCGGATTTTTTTTACCTTCACAATGTTTTACCGTGAAAGTTCAAGTGTAAAAATGTGGTGTCACGGGTCTCACGAACCCAACTCTCTCTCTCTCTCTCTCTCTATATATATATATATATATATATATATGAACAGGGGACAAAACACGACACGTGTCCAATGCGTTCACGGGTTATTCATAATGAATAATATATCATTCATGATGAATGTGTATTATTCATCATGAATAGTGAATTAATGTAACATAGATCATGATCGTGATTATTCATCATGAATGTTATATTATTCATCATGATGATGAATGTTGTATCATTCTCTTTTGTCCTCCGGTTCACAACCAAAAACCGATTTTCATTTTCAAACTTCTATATATATATATATATATATAAAAACTCAGTTTGGGTATGGGATAATCCATCATGAATTTCCTGACCAAGAGACAACTTAAGAGCTGGGGATTTTGAATTCACGGCCCTACAACCATTCCCTTCCTTTCTCCCATCTCCTTCGAAGCCATGAGGGCACGAACAATTGAAACTGCCTGGAAGATTAGTGCAAGTTCCATTACATGGATTGTTGTTGTCATCTTCACACTCGTCAATGTCTACAAAATAAAAATACAACATATTATAAAATACAACTAAAGACCTTCAAAGCATATAAGAATAGAAAGTGAAAGAAAAAAAAAACTTTTATTAGTCGTTATTTAGAGAACAACGGAAAATAAATTTTCATGTACTTGAATATGAGATAAAGAAAAGAAAAGAAAAGACGTCACTTTTACAACCTACATTTGTCTTTTTTTACAACAACTCGTAATTGATGGATAGATGTATGATTTTATAAAAAGAACCTTAATTGTTATATTATTTCTTTTCATCCATTTCCTACCAAATTTGGAAGGAAAACTTTCAAGGGAAACCAAAATTATTCATTCTCTTTCTTTCAAGAAACTCGAGAACACGATATTTCTTTCCCTTTCCCCTTACTTTTCGTCATAAAGAAAGTCTCCTCCTCGAGAGACAACATTAGGAAACTAGGGGTTAAATCATATGAGAACCACAAATATGTTACAAACTCATAACAACCGATGTAAAAGTTTTTTTTACATGATATTTTTTTCATCAAATGCTAAATCATAGGTTTTGATGAAAAAAAATCATGTAAACAAATATTTTTATATCGATTTTCACGGGTTTGTAAGATATTTATATATAGTTCTCATAAACAAATGCAAAGTAATTAATGGTACCTACCATAACAACCAGGGTAAAGATAGGGATTGCCTTGATATCCATTGTTACATGAGCACCTATAACCTCCATTACCCTTCTTAAAATCCACACAAACACTATTCTGTTGACAACGATAATCACTTGTATTTTTATACTCGTTACAAGTCCTACTCCCGATCACCCAATTAAGCACCAACGGAACAGTCTCGACCGTTCGATCGACAAAATCAGGATCCGTGAAATCAGAAGCACCCCGAAACATAAATGCACTTTCCTCACCAATGAAAGCATAGCCACATTTGTTGAAAGACCATATTTCCGTGTGATTTTTGAGTGTACGTACGTTCGCAAGGTAAGTTGTTAAACCTGTGGGCAAACTCGTTGCACAACACCCCAAACCTGAATGAAATGGAGCCCCTTATTGTGTTAAGTAAAAGGGAATGCAAGTTGTTTGTAAGGATATAAGATTCAAAAAGCGTTCTTAAATAGATAAACCATATTTAGGTATTGTTTGGCAAAAATAAGCTAGCTTATTTTTATTGTACATGTTTGGATGTACATAAGCTGATTTATAAGCTAGCTTATTGATAAGCTACTTTTAAGTAGCTTATGAGGAGCTTTTTGTCGTCTTTTCCGATTATACCCTCATTAATATTAATTACTATTTTTTCAAAACATCTTTTTTAGTCATTTAAATGGTTATCAGCTAGTTTTTGCCAAACATAATTTGTTCATCAGCTAGTTTATCAGCTACCAGCTAACTTATAAGTCATCAGTTAGTTTATAAGCCATCAGCTAGCTTATCAGCTAGTTTGCCAAACATAGCCTTAGAGTTCGTTGTAGGTGACGAACAAGCTAGTCGTGTCGCTTGGACCATAGATCAAAATATATAAATTTTTAATGCAAATCAAAATTAGTAAGATTGAGTTGGGTTGGGTTGGGTTGGGTTGGGTTGACTTGTTAATATTTTCTGTCTATTTTCTGTAATTTTATAAATAAAACTAATATATCAAATACCATTACAATAAAGTTATAGATATAAGTAGACTTTGATAGCCTTCAAACCATTCCATCCTTTTGTCTCGGTTCAGACTATAATAAACTTGGATTTCTAAAATATCAAAAATGTCTAAGCGTCTTAATAAAATGTTTTTAGAACCTAAATTAAATTAATATGATCAAACAATGAATTGTTTTATTTAAAAGTGTTACAATAAATTTATAAGATATTTTTGCATTTTAACAAGTTTTTTAGAACGGTTTTAAAATAAAGTGTCATATATACAATACTACTTGAAAATGTATCCTGTAAAAACAGGTATCCTATAAAAAGATGAGTTTATAAAATATTCAAAAAATGTTCTATGAAATAGCTAATAAGACACTTTATTTTTAAAAATGTCCTAAAAATTGTTAGAACACCAAAAAAACATCTTATAAACCTATTGTTACATTTTTAAATAGCATGATTTATTGTTTGGTCATATAAACTCAATCTTGTTGTAGTGTCAGTTTTGGCTAAAAAAATGATTTTCCTTTTATTATTAAAATATAATCCAAATTAAATGATTATATTCATATAAATCAATGTGTAGGAATTACGGTACTTAGATTTATGTTAGAATAGTTGAAAATATATAAGCGATAAGCAATTCTTTTCACATAAAGATTTATTTACAAATCTATCAATTTCTTTATTAACAAATATTAGAAATTATTTGCAAGTCTAGAGAGGAGTCTGGAGCGCAGAAGGACCTGAAAACAGGAGGAGCAAGTGACGGAACCGATGAACCATGATGGTCAACAAGGTTTACGGTTGGGGAGGAAAACGGTGGGTTGGGTATACATAATAAATAATATTTTGGTTAATTTTATAAAATAAAATTAAATAAATGAGAAATTAGCAAAATGCTATGAAGTTAACAGACCTTGTTAACAACGTTAGCCACAAGGACTAAAAGTAAAATAAAGTGTTAAACACATTGATCAAAAGTATAATTAGTTTAAAGTAGGGACTAGACTTGATAATGAGTGGGAACCACATCGACAGAAATTGTAATTTACTATAAAAAAATTTGTTTTGTTTGAGAGCACCTGCACATGAACCAACGGGAACATCTTGAACGCTAGAGCATATAGTAACACATCCGTAGCTGAAATTCTTGCCTTCGATGGCCCCCACTGGAGATACAAACGAAAAGTCGTCGCATCCAACAGCTATCAGTTTGTTCAATTCCGACAACGTGAAGCAAGATTCTGCTACCACAAGGCCAGAAGAGCTTTGATAAATATTCTCACCAATTTGACTGTAGCACTTGGTAGCAACCGTATTTTTTACTCTCACGTGCTCATCAGAGATATCTACCACCTCAACTCGGTGAAAATTGTTGTCTCCAGTGTACGAAAATAGAACGGCCGGCAGGAAGGCCTTAGGGGGGTTGAAGGATGTGTTGCAGGTGATGTCGTACCAAGGGCCAAGTGAACAACCTGAGTTTGATCCGATGCCGAAAGGGTATGGTATCGTGAGGTGGCCGCATTTACTTGGGCAACCGGAAATTGCGATGTTATTAATGTTGGTTGTTGTGGTAGCATTGTTGGTTGCCGCGTGCCAGAATGGAAGGTAGGATAAATACACAACTATGAAGAATAGGAGCATGTTTGTTGTTTGTAATTATCAAAATTGAGTCTCTTGTGTATGTTCGTATTGTAGTTTAGTTTTCATTTTATTTGATATTATACTCTTGGTCAAAGAAATCTTTCCTTTCTTTAATAAATTCCAACATTTTATACATTTAAACCATTGAAAAAATCAAATAAGGAAGTTTTCAAAGACAATTTATTTTTTCCTTATACCTAATTAATATAAAAATAATAGTATGGATCCACTTTCGTAAGCTTTTATAGTAAACTACAAATTTGGTCCACGTGGTTTGTCAAAAATAACAATTTTTGTTATTGTAGTTTCGAAGTTATAAAATGATCATCATGATTTGTAAAAATGTTCTGATTTGATCCCTCCTTCTAATGACCGTTAAAAAACTTCGTTAAATAGAGGGTATTTTCGTTTTTTATCAAAAAAAAATTCATTTACTCAATCAAAAACAACAAGGACCAAATTGTAAAATTTATTTTGATTGGTTAAAAAACAAAAAAAAACTCGATGAAGCGGGAAAATTCCCCTTACTTAAGGAAACTATTTTAGCGACCATTAAATGGAGGACCAGATCCAGACATTCTTGTAAACCACGAAGGTCTCTTGTAATCTTGAAACTGCAAGGACACAAAGTGCTATTTTTGACAAATCACAGGGATCAAATACAAATTTACTCAAGTTTTTATTTTGAGTTTTACCGAATAAAAAATATGAGTAAATTTTAATTTTGGTCCCTAGAATTTATAATTTCAACGGATATTGTACCTAAACTTTAAAAACTCGAACTTGGTCCCTCATGTTTGTCATTTCTCCATGGATTGCGTCCCTCTGTCTAACATTTGTTAAGTTTTTCCATTAAATCTAATTAAATGAGGTGTCTTTTATTAATATTTTACCTATTTTTCATTACATACATACACGTTTATATACATTTAACAAAAACACCGCCCAACACGTTAACCACCATCCTCAACCATCGTTCAACATCACCACCACCCTCAACCACGTCAACCACTGTCGCTTAACATCCTCAACCATTCACCACTATCCATCAATCAACACAAAACATAACAAATAAAAATCTCAAATCAAACACAATTTCAATATCTCCAAAACATCAACGGCAGGGGGTGGGAAGTGAAGGCGGTGGTGGAAAGAGTTTGTAGATGTGCTATATATTAGGAGTGAATTATATATATATTTTTTGTTTTAGAATTAAAAACAATATAATACACATTTTTTAAATTATAAAAGATTTTTAAATTTTAATAGAAAATTACAAAAAAAATAGTTAAAATGACAAAAACACAATGCATTTGATTGGGCTTAACGAAAAAAGTTAATCATCGTTAGACAAAGAGACGCTATTATTTGGAGATGGTAAACATAATGAAAAAACCCGAGTTTATAAAGTTTAGAGACCATTGAAAAATACAAACTTTAGGGACCAAAATTGAACTTTACTAAAAAATGGTCCTTAAATGCAAAATAATTAAATAATTTTATGTCTATCTTAATAACTAATTTTTTATTACAACTTTTAAGTAGAAAATATTTAAATACACAGTCTTAATTTATATTTTAATTAAAATCATAATCTAATTAGCAGAGGCGGAACACAATAGGGGCCTAGAGGGGCCATGACCCCTACGTTTTATCCCTTAAATACTAGATATTATAAATATTATCAATGAATTTTGCTTAGCTCAGGTGGTTATGTGTATATGGCCCCTGTATATGTGGTCATAGGTTCTATTCTCCTTTCACACAGTTTTTTTTATAATGAATTGAGCTTATCAAGAAAGATGTTTTGTTGGGTTCGGCCCCCTTAATTAGAAGGCTTGTAGTTAACTAAAATCTCATCGGATTATGATCATATATCTATACTATATTAAAAACAAGGAGTTTCGATTATTCTTGAAATTTCAAGAGTTACAGTTATTCAAACAGAAGGTACAATACCTTGATGCACACACTTGACTTAACCTTTCAATTTTCCTCCCCACGTTCCATTTACATCGTTCTCTTCTCCACGTTCCCCTGCAATTCCTCCCCTCTCCCTTCATGCTTTTTAACCCACTGCTGAGAGAAACCCCCCTCTCATGGTGTCATGGTACAACATTTTGGTTTTTAGCCTTCTAAAAACCCTAGAAATCGACTCAAGGTGAAGCTCCAAGTTCCTTTGTAAGCATCTCTCTCGAAACTCATGAATAGTTGGTTGCTTTTCTGAAATCTATTAGGTTTAGCGGATCGGGACATAACAGAAGTTTTGAAATGGCATGCGAAGAAGTTTACAGGCGACGAGTGGCTTTTTGTTTTGAGATTTTGAATCAAAGCGAATGTCTGCTTGTTTAATCGGAAGGGTTTTTCTGTGTAAGTGGTAACTTTTGTATCTTTGCCCTTCCTAGGTTTTGTCGTTTTGAGCCACACGACCTAAATCGTATGTACGCCCTTATCTCTATCTCTACGTTCATGACTACGATCATCTGCTCCAGAAATCATGTAATTCTTCTGACCCACAACAAGAGAGAAGGTCAGTTCGTTCTTTGGAGCAACAGTCAACATACTTACATAAAGCTTGCTCTCTTGTCTCATTTAATTTCTATTTTTTTCGGTGTTTTGCTTATTTTTAGTTTTGTATCTTTTGGTGTTGATGCTATCTTTGGGTGTTGATGGGATCCCATTTTCCTTAAGTGTATCCATTATTCTTCTATTGATTCCATTAGCTTTGTAACTATGGTTTAATTATTCATTATTCTTCTATTGATTCCATTAGCTTTGTAACTATGGTTTAATTATTCATTATTCTTCTATTGATTCCATTAGCTTTGTAACTATGGTTTAATTATTCATTATTCTTCTATTGATTCCATTAGCTTTGTAACTATGGTTTAATTATTCATTATTCTTCTATTGATTCCATTAGCTTTGTAAGTCTGTTTTAATTATTTTATAAAGGTTCTCTAAACTTTAATGGATCTGTGAGGTTGATCCTAGGGGAGTTGATTGTTAATCCATCAAATGCCAAAACAACACTAATTTTTGAGTTATTCAAACAGAGGGTATCACAATCAAGATCTCGGTTTCGGTTTTCGACAGGCTTACACTGTTGAATTGGAAGCAGAATTAAACATGTTAGGGAGGAGAATGCTCAGCTGAAACAAGCTCTGGTAAGAACCAAATAATTTTCACTTCCCTCAAGTTTTAAGTTTATCAGTTATGACTGAATACTCGAATTCTTTTTCACAACAGGCAGAAATAGAAAGAAAAAGAAAACAACAGGTGTCCACATCATTTACATCTTTTTTTTTTTATCGAAAAACTTTTTTATTTCTTGGCTCGTGAATGAAATATCGAAACTTTCTGTGCAGTTTTTTGAAGAAATGAGAATGAAAGCCTGCTGAAAACTCAAAAGGCGAAAGAGAAGTTAAGAGTCTTGAGGAGAAGCTCAAGTTGTCCTACCTGATTGCTGAAAAGACCTTGAGTGAGATGAGTACTTTTTTTGTCTCTAAGCTTATATAGTTCGAATAATAGAGGATATATATATATATATATCTATTATATAGATGGTTCCCTTTTTTTTCGCTTTAGGCCAAAACTTAGGGACCTCAAGGATGCAACGGGTTTGTCGGTTGAATGTATAGTTGGAAGACCGTAAAAGTTTTAGCTTTCTGTGTTTGAATCTTATGTGAATTATATAGTGATTATAGATTTCCTTTTCGAGCTTTTTATCGCTTTCTAAATGCTGCATTTTTCCATACAAATCGAAAAGTCGAGCTTGAAGTTGCTACCATGCCAAATTTTGGATTTGATCCGTACCAAATGCAGTGATCGGATTTGATCCGTAGCAAATGGACTCTGTAATAGAGACCGGCCAAATGGACCGAAACTGTTGGGGGTCTGCCGGTTTCGGCTGGACCATGCTCTGAATTTTTTTGGGTTCAATTGTATGTGTTTTAGCCTTTACCGAATTATATATATAAACTTGGGATCATGTGAGAACAGTCTGTTTTCGTGAGACCACTTATTTACACTTGAAACTTCACAACAAAACACCATGAAAGTTTTGGGTTTTTTTTACCTTCATAATGTTTTGCCTTGAAGTTTTAAATGTAAAAATGTGATCATACAAGTCTAAGGAAAACGGGTTGGTCTCACGTGAATCTAACCTTGTATATATATTTTAGTACAGTGATTTTATTTAAGTCGATTTCGTCACAGTTTTGTTTTTTTATTTTATAATAACTATTAATATAACATTGTATTGTATGAGCTTTTAAATTTTATTTTATTCGCTACTTTGTCCGGTTGAATATCTTAACTTTTCAACCATTTGCTTCTTATATTGAAAAAATGCAACTACAAAATTTTCACAATTATATATTAGTAGTAACCTTGGTTGTTTGGTGATTTCTTCTTCTTCTCTTTTGGTCAGGATATCGGTGCCAGCAAGGGCAATGATGAAGATCTTGATGGTGTTGGTGTTGACCTCACAAATGTTGTCATTAGAGGAGGTAACACCATTCATTTTCACTTTTCTTACCCTCAGAACCTATTCTGTTCGGACTTGTTGTACTTTATTGATGTAGAGTTCTGGTACTACTGAGTTGGTTTACAGCTTGAGAAAAGAAATCAACTCTACCATGAAGGTAGACAAAATGATAAAATGGTCACCAAGTTCTTCTAAAAGGTTACCTCCCGCTGCGTAGTATATTTAGAATAACTATGTATTTCTTGCAGGAAATGTAACCCTTTGGTGGTTTTGAACAATATCTTGTTAGATTTCTTGCAGGATTATGTATTTTCAAGTTTGTTCAAACATAAATTTTGATTTTTTTTTTGTAAGTTAGAAGTTGCAAAAAAATCACTAATACTTACACGTTGGTCTTTAAAATATAATATTAACTAACATTAATTCATTGAAAACCCGGTTTACCAATAAAATGTATTAACCTTGAATTTATATACCACAAAGAACCATAACAATAACATCAATAGTTACGGAAAATAGAAACAACACATAAAATAGGATTGCCCTTTTGAGTTCTCGACTATAACCTTAAGATGTTCCGTGCCGCAACGCGCGCGGGTAACTTACTATAACCTTAATATTATGTACGTCATTCTAAATACGTTTACTTTTGATTCCAAATAAGAATGTTTATGGTTCGATTCAGTCCAGTTAGTAAGGAAAATGTAAACGGAACTATACAGGGCGGATACTTGGCTGCTCGAACTGAAACTGAACCGTAGGATGAACCAAACCAAAATAAGACAATTACCAATGGCTCAGTCCATGGTTACCAAATTTATAAAAAATATCATTTGGGTTATAAAAAGATACCAAAATATAGCATTTAAAACAATATACAAGAACTAAATAAAAATAATCAAAACTCTAGAAATTAAAATAAGTTTAATTTTTTAAAAACATCCATTTTTTTCGGTTAATTTTGACTCCTTAACAACCTTGTACCACTAAATTTAATCATTTACTATAATATTTGATACCAAAATGTAAAAGACTTTTACTAATTTAACTTTTGGTTAATAAATAATATATAAATACTTAACATTAAATATCGTATATACATTCATTGACCTGTGACTACCTGATTCGATTTTGGTATGTTGGAATACCTATAATTCAAAACCTTTATTGGCACGTGAGACTCCGTTTTTG